>OX638217.1:6914098-8164098 GCA_951805285.1 Thymelicus acteon
TAGGTTGTAGTGTTGTCTAACCAACTTGTCTAAGGTCGTCCACAGTGTCCAGCGGAGACAACTCAATTACTGGGCTTGTCTAGTGGTCTCTTCTAACGAGCAGTGATGAGGACGACACTGTTACCAAAGAACAGATAATCGAGTAGAAATGGCCAGGAAAGATTAAGTTGAGAGCAAGTAACTTCTTCCTTCTGAATACTAAGTATGTATTTACCTATAAAACGTGTTTTTATTATCTTGAGACCTGCAGAATCGTTGTTAGGTCTCGTGAGCGCGAGGTCCCTAGCTTAATCCCGACACATAATATTTATGTTAAAAGTTGTATGTCGTGTCGCGCGGTTTGTGAAGTGTGATTAATTGGGTGTCCATGCTATCCGTGACATAGGATCCATAGATTACCTCCAATAGATATCGCATACAAGGCAACTGACGCGCGCCAACACATACGTGCATTTGCAAGTCGACGACAATAGTGTCGACCAATACTGACCCGTCAAGTCCAAGTATGAATAAGAAATAGCCAATCACAGCGCATTGTTTTGTCCCCCGCAACCCGCGCCTTCCGCCAAATTTTGTGAGTTCAAACTCTAAATTTTTTTTTGAATTTTATTGGAACGAAGTTCCTTATCGCGCGTTGCGAAAGGGGGCTAGGCGGAAAATTTGGTAACGAAAAGTTGTAACGACACTTTTTGCCGTCGTTAGTCGTTACAACTCGTGCGGCGTCGTTACATGTCGTGCGGCGTGCGCATGTTTCTCTGTCTCTCTCTCTCTCTTATAGAAAGCAAGCCAGATATTTTCGTTTCTTGCAGTAAGTACCAGGATAGCAAAAACATGCAGCAAGTGTGCCAAAACAAATCTGGGGCATTAAATTTCTCATCGGCTTTGTTCACCTAGTAGCAAGCTTAGCTTGCTATCCTAGTACTTACTGCAAGGAACTTCGTTCCATCCGGGTGTCACTTGACACCTCTCCAGTTTTTTTATTTTATTTACCGTTCAATGAATTATAATTTCTCCAAAAATTACATTTCTAATAGTCATTCCCTCTATGGCTACAATAGATTTAATATTATTTTATTGAACATTCCGGGTATTTGCTAATTCAACTCTCGGTAAATACGAGGGCGAAAACTTTGATTAGGATTTTCGAGGTTTATCAAAATTCAACTCTCGTTTAACCCTTTAGCGGCTTAATTTGTACCGTTTTGTTATTGCTGTGAAAAGTGTTTATAAAGTGATGATTTTACGGAAATATAGTACAATTGGTATGTCTCGGGATGAATACTCGTTTTCATGAATTTTTTCTATTAATTAGGTACTTATTTTCAGGCAATCAAAATTTCTGAATTGCATTTAGAGATATTTCAATTTGAAACTTATCACTTATGTTACTACTAAAATGGTATATTTTTGGAACGAACGAGGAAGAGACGTTTTTAGAGAGAGATAGAGAGATATATATATATTCATTAAATTACTTAATTTTACTAACTAATTATTAATTAATTTTACTCACTGCATTTTTTACTGGCAACGCATCGGTGATAGCGTAGTGTCGCAGATGGTCACAGCTGGCTAACACTTACCATCAAGTACTTCAACTGCTTGTTTGTTACCTTGAGAACAACTAAACATTACTCTTAAACATAAATAAACGAACCCTCACTGTTGGAATCTATTTAGTAAATCTTCTGTATATAAAAAGGCAAAAGTGATTGACTGATGTATCAACGCACAGGCCAAACCCTTAGGGCTAGAAACTTAAAAATTTCGCACACGTATTCTTCTTATGACGTAGGCATCAACTACGGAAGGACTTTTCAAAATTGGGATGAATTTTGAAAAATCCTTCCTTAGTTGATGCCTACGCCAAGGGGGTGAAAAGTCCAAGAGAAAGCTAATGCGAAGCTGCGGGCAACAGCTAGTATTAAATATTCCTAATTAAACTGTAACTAATTGACATCTTTAACTGAAATTTATTATGAAAAAATCCATATGATTTTAGGATTTAGAATTGTATCTGAATATCTTGCATTTTTTCCGCTAATAACTAATATAATATAATCGTCTAAGGGTCAAACAATATAGTCTAAGAAAGAAAATATTAGAATAACAAAGAATGAACTAGCATACAAGAAACATCGTTTAATTTCACTAAACGATTCATCATCTTTTCGCCTAAGATGTCATTTGATCTTGTAAATTTTAAGAACCTAAAAATCTTAATATTTTTTTTACGTTAAATTTTCATGAATTTCTGAGGGTTGGGAAATTTTATTTAAATGATTCTGTGTAAATTACGAAGGCAGACTCGCTAAATGTTTTTAGAGTGTTACGCTATTTTAATTAAGCCCTTAGTTTTATATCCCAAACTGAAAGAAAATAAATTTCTTTTTAAGAACCTCAGAAACCTAATTTAAATTTCTACAGAAAAGCATAAGTATCTGGACGGACAGGTATGCTTGGGGCTCATTATTAGGTGTATCTTCGTTAAGTAGATGCTTGAAAATTTGGTGAATATTAATGGGGTTAATGGTCAACCCAAGTGTCTGTAGTTTTAATGCCACCTGAAGGCCCCCGACAAGGCTTAACGACTGTTATTTTCACCCACGACGGAACGGAGACGGTATATGCGTTTGGGGTAAAAGGTTTAAATTTCAAAATAAATATAAATAACTATAGATTATAAAATATCTTCAAATTATTCACGTTACTATAAAACTACAAAACTACCATTTAATGGCAGCCGCCGACGGATTTTCTTTGGTTTTTTATTAAGTTCATAGGGAGTTGAATATGATATTGCCACATCTACATCCTTGAGAAACAAATAGGTAGGTACACAGGGAAATGCTATGAAAACTGATACTCTGTTGTTCATATGTCCGACTCTGCGAGATCAAATCTACTTGTCTTATAGAACCTTTTTACGTTTATTATCATAGTTACCTACATAAATTCTTTAAGACGGGGTTTTTTTTAATTATTTTATCCTTTTTAAATTACATTTTACCCGTCGTGGGTTTTTTCAAAATTTTCAATGTGATTACAACCGTGGCCGATGGCTTTCATGCGATTCGAAGCACGGACGCGCTCAAGAATTTTTTGCATCTAGCAGTCAACAACAGCATCCATCAAACTACCGACCGCGCCCGCTGTTGCTTAACTCAAGATTGACACAAACACGTTTTAATATTATAGATAATGTTTCATTTATCTGTATCGGGGATGGATTTCATAAAACACAAGTCTGTTGCTCTAAATTTGTTATTAAAGCATTTTTACCTACTTGAACAATCTAAGTTCAACTTATTAACGCGACTCAGACTTCTCTATCTAGTCTCTCACGTCGACTGCAGGTCAACTGCAGCCGCCGACATTTTAACTTTGAATATCAGCGGTAGCTGTCGATCGCTCTCTTAGTATAGGAGCTAGTTGCAAAATGGACTCCGAAGAAGAAACGCTGTTATTGCTCTTTTTTATCATTTTATTATTGTATTCTTGCAATTTATAATTCCAAATATAATCATATTTCTTTAATACCTCAATTAGCAATTCAACATCAATATTGTCACTAGAACTCAGTTTATAAACCCGCCACGCTAGCTCTCTCTTGTACTATTTTCAGTCGACTGACAAAATGGCGGACGCGACATCCTACAACTACATAGTAGTCAGTCGCTCCGCGCACGCGTACGATGCGAGACGGTGGAGTTTAGAGAAGTGCAATATATGTTTTTAAAAATGACCTCTCAAGTTGTAAAGTGTAATACTTGTAATATAGTGATATGTGAAGTGCTAGCATTCATTCAAAATAAAATGGATGTCATGGATGAGGAAAGTTTGGTGCGACTATGTACCTCAGCTTTTTCCGTTGAAGATATTGAAGTGGCTAAAACACTACTTTTTGATTCGATTACTACGAAAAAACGCAAAATTACACGAAAAAGGGATGGTAAAACACACAGAGATCTATATGATGTAATAGCATTGTTCAAAGAAACGGATCCAGAAAATGTACCGGTATTTGTGGCACGGGATCTTCAAAAACTTCCACCGGTAACATTTGACCACATAGATGTTACTAGGCTTTTAAAAGATATTGTGCTATTACAAAACGATTTACGTTCATTAAAGGAATCATACGTAAGCAACGAACAGTTTGAACAATTCAAAACGCAATTAAATCAGCAGAAAATATTAACACCAAACAGTACACATAATATAAACTATAAACGAGGAGGTGGAATTAAAAACAGCTTCTGCTTAGATAGCGGTCCGATGGGCCTACCTCACTTTGACGATACATTGAACCGAGTAGTGACTAATAACTTGCAACTGTCTTTGTCACCCAAATGCAATAGAACAGAGGGCATCCGGCCACAGCAACAGGTGTATGAATCGCACGTGGAGGCCCGCACTGCGGTTTCGAGCGATGGTCACCCGTCCTTATCACCCAAGTGTGACAGTAATGTTTCTGTCCTACAGAGACAGTTGGTGAATGACGTATATATTGAGGCCTGCACTGTGGTTTCGAAACCAACGGACGATAAGCAAGCGCACGAGTCGCAATTGAAAGCCAGCGCCATGGCGTCGACTAAGCAAACTAATGAGGAACAGAACGAATGGGTCATAGTAGAAGGTAAAAAGACAAAGTATCGATTTGCGGGAAGTAGAGGTAAAGCAGTATCTGAGCCAAATAATAAGTTTCGGGCTGCTGATAGGAAAATACCTTTGTTTATCACGAATGTTGACAAGCAAGCGACAGAAAAAGATATCAAAGAGTATATCGAGTCGAAAACACAAACTACTGTGGTACTTAAAAAAATTAATATGATTAAACAGAGGGACTATAATGCGTACAAAATCCTCGTACCTAACCATAAGATGTCATTATTTTTAAATGAACAATTATGGCCAGAAGGTGTGTCGTTTCGACGCTTCGTCTATTATCAAAATAATAAGAAAGATTACAGGAAAGGTGAATCAACAAATTCATGATAATTATGGATATACAAGCAAATATTAATGTAAAATCTCAGCTTAACCCGAGTAACACATGCATATCTAAGTTCGTAAGCTTCAATTGCAAAAATGTTATGCGTTCCGTTGAATGTATTAAGAAGATATGTCACACTGCAGACGTAGTAGCATTGCAAGAAACCTGGCTTGTACCACATGATATTTCTTTTTTGGGAAGTATAGATAATAAATTTGATTTTACTGGTATCTCTGCGGTAGATATGTCGGCGGGATTGTTACGCGGGAGACCCCACGGTGGAGTAGCGCTTTTGTGGCGGAAGGGACTGTTCTCGTCGGTGTCTATCGTATCGTGCACTAGTGTTCGCTTAACCGCCATAAAGGTATTGTTAGAAGATAGGTCACTGCTGATATTTTCGGTTTATATGCCAACTGACTCCGTTGATAATCTTACAGAGTTTACACAGTGTCTTAGTGAGATAAGTGCTATAGTACAGAATAATGGTGTCGACTCAGTTTTTATACTCGGAGACTTCAACGCGCATCCAGGTGAGCTGTTCGCTAATGAACTTTTTAATTTTTGTTCGGAACAATCGTGGTCATGCGTAGATATAGATATATTGACATCGGACACTTTTACGTTCGTAAGCGACGCCCACGGGTGTAAGCGCTGGCTTGACCATTGTGTAGTAACGAGTGCAGCGCGACATACGGTAGTGAGTGTGAAAGTGCTTTATGACACTTATTGGTCCGACCATTTCCCTGTACAAGTGGAGTGCGATATGAATTTAATAAGACCTAAAGTTGTTAAACCTAGTAACCATATTAACTATGTCATATGGGGTGATAGGGATATCACTCAAATTGAAAAATATAAGAAATTTTGTAATTCAAAATTGAAAACGATTCTTTTTCCAAATGAAATGTTACAATGTGCTAACAAATTTTGTTCAGATTGTAGTCATAGAGTAGTTATAGACAATTTATATAAGAATGTAATAACGATACTATCTGAGGGTGCGAAAATGTGTAATAACATTAGTAATCGGGTTAACTCTAACTCTAAATGTGTGACTGGCTGGAACAGGCACGTACGGGATGCCCACCAGTGGGCGCGTCTTTGTCTCCAAACGTGGTACATTCATGGCCAGCCTAGGAATGGAGGGATTTATAGGGACATGGTTGAATCCAGAAGAGTCTTCAAGTCCAGATTAAAATGGTGTCAAAATAATCAGCAGCAGATTAAAATGGATATACTTGCGCAACGCCATTCTGATAGGGACTTTAAGCTTTTCTGGAAAGCGACAAACAAGTTAGACCCAAAACCAGGCCTTCCTGTGAGCATTGCAGGGCTAAGCAAACCGGAGGATATAGCCAATGCCTTCCAGTCGCACTTTAGGGTGGAATCTCCACGTGTACCTGCGGCTGCGGTGCCTGATGATGAGAGTTGTCATAATAACTTGAGTACTCGATTCTCCGCAAAGGAAGTGGCTAGCGTAATTAAGGGCATGGTACGGGGAAAATCCCCAGGACACGACAATCTCAGCATTGAGCACCTGCAGTACGCGGGTGACCATCTGCCGAGGGTATTATCTCTGCTCTTCAACTTTTGTGTCAGCCACGCCTATCTTCCTAGTGATATGTTGAAAACACTAGTGGTGCCTATTGTTAAAAACAAGACGGGTGACGTTTCGGACATGTCCAATTATAGGCCAATATCGTTGGCTACTACTGTGGCGAAGGTATTGGACAGTCTAATTGACAGGCACATGAAAGAACATATTAACTTAAACGATGCACAGTTTGGCTTTCGGGAAGGCCTATCCACTGAGAGTGCAATCATGTGCCTCAAGCAGACTGTTCAATACTATACAGCTAGAAAGACGCCAGTCTACGCCTGCTTCTTGGACTTGTCCAAAGCGTTCGACTTGGTTTCGTATGATTTGTTGTGGGAAAAGTTGAGGAGCGAGACTAATGTACCACACGAGTTAGTGTCCTTACTCCGCTATTGGTATAATAACCAAACCAATAAAGTTAAGTGGGCGGGGTCGTTCTCGCGGACGTATGGCATGGAGTGTGGTGTGAGACAGGGAGGGTTGACGTCTCCCAGGCTCTTTAATTTGTATGTCAATCGACTAATCGAGGAACTTAGCAGTACCAAAATCGGATGCCACATAGATGGAACTTGTATAAACAATATTAGCTACGCAGATGACATGGTGCTGCTGAGTCCCTCGATTTCCGCGCTCCGCAAATTACTGCGTATTTGCGAAGTCTATGCAGGGGCCCACGGGCTTAGATACAACGAAAAAAAGAGCGAGTTTATGGTGTTTAGAGCGGGTTCTAAATTTTATTCGAACGTCCCACCAGTTACTATTAACGGTACTCCACTAAATCGTGTATCACAATTTAAGTATCTGGGTCACTGGGTAACAGAAAACCTGCAAGACAACGCAGATATCGAAAGGGAGCGTAGGGCGATGTCGGTTCGGTGTAATATGTTGGCCCGTAGATTTGCTCGCTGTACTAGGGCAGTCAAGGTCACGCTTTTTAAAGCTTATTGCCAGTCCTTTTACACGAGCAGTCTATGGGTTAACTACACGCAGAGAGCTTATAGCGCACTGCGCATTCAGTATAATAATGGGTTTAGGATGCTGATGGGACTGCCGAGATTTTGCAGTGCGTCTAGCATGTTCGCTGAGGCAAATACTGACGGCTTCCATGCCATCATCAGGAAGAGATGTGCATCGCTGATGAGGCGCTTTCGAAGCAGTTCCAACAGCATCCTGAAGTCATTAGCTGGCCGATGGGACTCTCCATTCCTCTCACACTGGATACGTCTCCATTTATTGTAGAGTATACGGTGTGAGGGGGGGGGGATTTGCTTGTCACTTGTTTTGTTATTTTGTATTTATTATGTTTTATGTTTGTATTTTTAATTTTAATGTAATTGTGTTTGTTCATTTGTTACTAACCCCTAGTTACTAAGTCTTACTAACATTATATGGGCCTGTATGAATTGTTGCCTTAATAAAAAGTCAAATAATAATAATAAATTATTTAAAATGATAGTAGTTCGACTACTGCAGTCGACATGACGGCGGCTGCAGTCGACTCATGTCGACAGCTGCAGTTGCCACTGCCGCCGACGACGTGCTGCTAGTGTGTAAGAGCTCTAACAAGGCTGCGGATAACACCATTCTTTATCTATATTTTAAATAATAATGGAGACACATAGAAGTCTGAGTTTTGGCAAAGTTAAAGCTTATATATATGGAGAAGTGCAGAAAGCTAAATTTTGTGAATAATTTGTGTTAAAATTACATTTATTAAAGAAAATAGAACATTGCAAAATGTCATTGTAAAGTTAGTTTTGACAGATTGCATTACGGTCGAATTTCGACTGTAGGACAGGCCTGGCCTTCTAGTTTACTTAAAACTATAAGAGCTCCCCTGCACTCTGGAAGACCAACATTTTGCCAACATGAATTTGTAATATGCGAACGTTCTTCAAAAACGCTATTTTACTCTTTATAAACAGTATGTGTTCTCGGTGTTAAGGTACCGACAAATTTACTCGGGTTGAGTCAAATTTAAGAAAATAGTTTAATTAGGGTTTAGTTTCTTTCGAAAGGAGCTGAAATAATACTATTTTGTCCCTTGTTCCTATAAATGTCCGGTTCTAATAAATAATAAGGTATTCTTTATTAAATCATGAAAAACATTGTGAACGAATTTAAATGATAGATGAATTGTATAGCATGTCCTAACTGTATATTTATTCGGCTATACAATATTATATTTAAGCTTCGAAACAAATACTTTCTTTGTTCATTTCTAAACATTTTACGATTAAAAACTCGCAAAATTGTAAAACTTTATTTTTATCGAAACTTGGGCAATTACTTACGCAGCCTAAAAACTTTTATAATGTAGGGTAATGGTCTAAATAAATGTCTGAATGCCACGGATGCAGGGGGCAATAACGCCTTAAATTCGCCTTTCTCACCATCAAAATACAAAATTATCTATTAATTTACACATGTTTTTCCTATTATATTCGAAAATATATTTCATAAGACATTATAAGATTAGCTTAAGGTCGACCAAATTTGAAGTCACCCTTATTTTGTATGTACATAGTCTCCTTCATATTAAATTCTCTTTGCTCAAACCAAGATCTTCAAACCATATTGTTTCCTTAAGCTGTCACTTCACTGAGCATCACGTGGTGTGTATCCATCCTTAAGTCAACACTGATCCCCAAAGGTTTATTAAGTCAACACTAAGAAGATAAGACTAATGTCTCAATTTTCTGCTAATTAATCCTACCAATATTATAAGTGAAAGTGTGAAAGCACTATAGTATCTACATACAATATTGTTACAATATTTGCATATCTTAAACTAAATAAATAATAATAATAGCACTCCAGTGTAGCCCAGTCTAATATGACAATCAGCAAGAACCTTACCACGAAATCTACGTTACTTTCGTCACAGGTAAGTCCCCAGACATTACTTATCTTGCCAGTATTTTCTGTCCCTGTAAAGCTGTCAAAGCTGCTACGGCGAACAGCAACTATGCATTCGAAAAATGTATAATATTAATATCAGTTGGTTATAATTATCAAATTAAGCACCATAAATGTTATAGTATGGTTTCAACCCATTAATGGCCCACTTGAGGAGGCCTAGAGCATACTCCACCACGCTGCTCCAGTGCGGATTGGTGGAGGGAAATGTTATAGTAAATATATGAAAATAAATAACAAGTTATTTTGTGCACCGAATGTGTAAATTAAAAAATGCTTAAAAAAATAAAACTGCTCGTTTTACCAAAATTTATCACATTATCAATTTATCTATTTTATGTATAAATGTATTCAGCGTGCTCGCCCAACCTTCCTCTCGAAATTATTTCTCCAGTCGGAGGGTATGCTGGTATAAATTTCTTAAGAAATAAGCAGTGCCTTTGTAAAAAGTGCCTCTGTCAAAATTGGGATGCTTAATGTATATTTTGTCTAAGTAGTAATTCCACTGTGTGTACAAAAAAACTAATAAATAAATACCTATCGTATGGTGTTTTTTATCACTTCTTTCAAATCGAATAAAGAAGAAAACTATGTACTTACCTATGAATAAATAAAATAAAATTTTGACCACAACGTCATACTTAAGGGAAAAGTAAAAATGGCTACATTACTTAACAAATTGACCTATCTACCGGGGACATCCCCGGCGGCCGCTAAAAATGTATAAGGTCATAACTCATAGGTCAAAATTGGGGTGCTTAACGCTTACGTTCTTGATCGGAAATTAATCGGACTTAGAATAGACAGGTTTATTTCAATTAAAACTATTTCACTGCTAATGTAATGATATTGTAACTAATTTATGACACGATTTTTTTAATATTTTGGATAATTTATACATTAAGTAGCCAGTAACACAATTCAAACAACATACTCGACTGCGCTGTTTCTGACTTTTTCCAACTCATGAATTATACACGGAAGCCAGTTTACTAACAGTACGCCAACTGTACATTTTATCTACAATATTACGCACACATTCTACTATTACACCGGAGATGATAGACAACATAACAAAAACTAGAAGACACTTTGCAATATTCTTGTTTGTCTGTTTTTGTGATATTCCTAGGTTTAATACATCCTTTGCAAAAAAAATATTTGATTATCGCAGCTGTTCATTATACAATAATATAAATAAAAAACTTAAAATATTAAATTATCACAGACCTATGAATGCAAAAATAAATTAACTAAATGGCTCCTAACACTGGATTAAAAAGAAACTGAAAAATTAATACAAAAAATAAACATATAGTGAATGATAGAAATGCATAATAAGACAAACATTATACCGGGTGTTTTTGAGGTTGTGCACAAACTTTACCAAATGATTCTATAGCATTTACTAAACATATCTTATACAGGTACTAGTGCATTATAAAGCTTAGTTTTTAAGTTAATGGTAATTCCATTTAATATGGGTGTACATTGTAAAAGGGTCTTTATTTGTGCTATGTTGCCGCTCAGTACGGTCATAATGATTCAAACTATACTTGTTTCATTTTAAATGTCATGTCATTATTGGCTTGACTTGTCAATAAAGGCCCATTTAGACGGAGCCACGATCGAATTAATAAAAAAATCTTTCTTACATTTACACCTCTCGCTATTTGACGACAATTTTCTCGCAATGGAATATTGATTGTAAACTTAACTCCAGTGACAAATCTCGCACTCAAAACGTTTTCAACCGTCGAAAGATGACAAATTTAATGGTCTGAATAACAGGCCGAAGTTCGTGCACAACCTCAGGAACACGGTGTATATATACCCTGCCATTTACACACACTTACATAATGAAAAATAATGTAAGTCAACACACACACACACACACACACACACACACACACACACACACACACACACACACACACACACACACAGAGAGAGAGAGAGAGAGAGAGAGAGACACACACACACACACACACACGCACACACACTTTGAACAACATACTCACGCACACCAACTCTTAAGATATTTGAGGAATGTCTAGATATTTTCTTTAAGTCTACACTGTATATTCATATTTATTGTCAAAAGTATTCTCAAAACAAATTACCAAAATATACCTATGTCATTTTAGATCATACGAGTAAGAACATCTTGATTGTATTTTTTTGTGTGGAGATGAATAAAGAGTTATTGTATTGTACTGTATTGTATTGTTTCTATCCGAAATATTCTTACGAAAGCAAATAGCATAAGAGTGTTGACTTTATGATTGCCTCTACTCTTGTCTGGTTTTCGAACGACAAATGATATTAGGTATTATAATTAACTGACTCTAGTTTGCTTACTCTAGTATTTACCTGTATTGATTTACATTTTATTAACTTCCGTACCACCAAAAGTGTTAACAACACCGATGTTGGTGGTGCCAACACTGACGAATTCCCAGGAAAGAGAAAAATGAAGTTGCTTTTTACTGGCTCGCTGACAGATTTCTAGGAGCATAGTAACTAAATAGGCTGGTGAAAAGCTCAGAAAGTCCATATTATTATGTCAATTAAAAAGTCAATAAAGCACAAAAATGGGTAGATACTAACTGATATTATGTAGTGTATAATGTAAAGAAGCCTTTCACCCAATTGAATATGGTGTATGTTGATAGGTCCCATATTCAGCGATGAACGTTCTTCGGTTTTCTTCAATACAAACAAGACTGGTTTGGACTTTCATTGGACTCAACGATCAATGAAACGTTCAAATTCAAAATTTATCCAATCCTAACACGATGGCACCATAAATACATTTCTGTGAATGCAATATATTTACATCACGCACACATCATTGTATGAGTATTTAACGTGATCATTTCGATTTCATTTATAATATCGACATAATATTATTGTCAGGAACTCCCGAAGATTCAAACTACCAAGAATATTTATATTCGCTATGGTGAACTTACAAACTCATCTTGCTATTCATTCGTCATGTCGCGCGAGTGTCGGGGGCGTTTCAGTATTTATTACAGTAAAAAGATTAATAGGAAATATTTCCTGTAGCGCTTTTAAACGTGGCTTTTGTGGCTTTGCTAAATGTCGTATCATTAAGGGCATTTGCACGAACGCCTTTAGCTTTGTTATTACGTTTTGTTTTCACGTTGCATAGTCATAACAGTTTGGCTTTATTCAAGACGAGTAACCGCCCTCGCTTTGCTTCGGTTTTCTTATTTTTTACACCTTATTGGAGTTTCGTTAAGGAATATAGCCTATGTTAATCGGGGCTAGTGTAGCTTCCCAACAGTGAAAAAATTTTTGAAATCGGTTCAGTAGTTTCGGATCCTATTCAATGCAAACAAAAAATCAAATGTTTCCTCTTTATATATTAGTATAGACAACGAATACTGTTATTAATATAATATTATCCTTCCTATTAATATTTATTATGAATGTGAAAGTTTGTGAAGATGTTTAAATGTTATGTTTAAATGTTATGCCAAGACTGTTTTTACAAGATTGTTTGTACAAGACTATCTAGTCTAGCTAGGACAAAAAAATAGATTTCATCACGGTTGTATGTACCCCTGGCATGGGCGTAGCCGGGGGGGGGGGGGGGGGTTCGGGGGTTCAACCCCCCCCCCCCCCGAAAAGTTAAGGACTGACATTCTTATGTGCTAATAAACCCTTAAAAACATTTTTCTAGACGTCATTCCGAATCGAATGAGCTATCACACATATTTTTAGGAGCTTTATTTCTATTAAACACGTTTTTGAACTTTTTGACTAAACTAATAATAAATAGATGGCGCTACATACGTCGTGAGAAGAAAGTCTCAATTTTCTTTATGGTTAATTTATGTACTTTTAGTCGTTAGTATTTTCTTGAACAACCCCCCCCCCCCCCCCCCCCCCCCCCCGAAACTAAAACCTGGCTACGCCCGTGACCCCTGGGATGATTGTACAGTTATATATTTGTGATTTAGGTAGGGTGTAGTGTAGGTAAAACACTGCTATCTGTGTTTTGTGTCAAAATCAAAGGATTAATCACAGTTGCAGTGCGTACAGGCCAGATAGATGCATAGGAAGGTTTTCTAACTAGCAGACCCGGCCTCGCTTCGCTTCGAGAGATATATTCCTTGTCCGTAAGTCTACTTATAATACTTACCTACTGTATGTACTCGTAAAGCAACAAGGTAGTATATAGTGTATAAGTTGAAAACTTCCCAACATCCCAGCGGTTACAGACACTGTCTCTTTATTGATCTATCCTGAATGAGCGCCACCACAACTTAATGTCGCGCGAGTTTTTAAATCTACGATTTCTCTCAAGATATTCATTTTTCATTTAATTAATATAGTATAAAGGATCAATATGTTCTATAGTAAACACTTAAAAGGATTAACGTATTTATTTATGTGTATATTATTAAACAATAAGTCGTTATTTAAGATAAAAATTGTAATTAGTATAAATATTAAAACTGGGATTATCGTGATTTTTAAGTTTCAGTTTTACTTTTATACAATTTTTATTGTTAATATAGCAACAAAACCTTCTAGATAAAACTACGATGTGGGCTAAATCAACTAGAAACACATTTGTATAGTGATATCATGATGTGGGTGTTACGAAATTCAGGCCTTTGTACGAGCTCTTACAACACTTCTTTTAAAATTTGCTGCAAAGATAAAAGGTGTGTCAATTCAATATACCTCGCCCTTTTAGATTATTTATTTACCTACTAAATTTTATACAAAATGTATTATATTCCAATGAAATTCGTATTCATTAATAGGTAATTTTAGTCACCAGCAATATCAGATTGAAATATTGCATTAACTAATACAATGAAACCAAACCCAAAAACATAAACTTACTTGATTTACGTGTCCTTTCCGATATAATAATGCCTAAGCAATTCTTCTGATTGACTCAGTTATCTGTAGATAAGAAACTTTACAGAAAAAAGCATATTATGTTGGAAATCCCTCGGGATACCACGAAAACTCGAAAGTGTTCTGATGTCATATCACTGAACATATCCAGTGATATAACAAATACTACCATATAAAATAAATAAGTTATAACTTCTAACGTCACGTAGAAACTATAGGTATTCTAGTCGTAGAGAAATTATGAAAATTAAGATTTGATCAAGTCCCTAAGGTAAATAACAATTCTGTGGGGTGCTTACCATAAAAAAGGTACCTAAGTGATTTGATCAAATGCCTTAAACTGTGTGTAGTATTTTGCATGGAAAATGCATAATAAATTTTCAACAATGTTTTCTTTTTAACCGACTTCAAAAAAAGGAGGAGGTTCTCAATTCAACTGTATTTTTTTTAAATGTTTGTTACCTCAGAACTTTCGACTGGGTGAACCGATTTTGATGATTTATTTTTTAAACGAAAGCTGGTACTTGTCATGTGGTCCCACTTAAATTTTATTGAGATCTGACAATGGCATCCATGAGAAAATCATATAAGTCTTAAATTTGAATTAAGTATGTGCGCGACAAATGGACGAATAACTCAATATCTAATATGATTCTTTTTTAAATCGAAAGCAGGTGCTTGTTATGTGATCTCACATAAATTTGAACGAGATCTGACAAGTAGTTTTTGAGTAATTTTGAAGTCGGTTATTTTTTGTTAGTAAAATTTAGATTATTGCAATCATCATCGTTACTATGAGGGTTCACCAGTGCGAAGGGTAAGCCCGCAACGTACTTTTAAGAATATGTTGGAAAACCAGGTTTCTGTGAGACTTTTTCTTTGATTAAAGCAAGTGATAATTTATTTCGAATATAACTTTTATTATTAAGAAGAACGTCCGAATTATTTAACATGTGAATTAATAATGCTTAACAACAATCATACCTGATGGTATAAAGTAGCGATGTAGCCTTGGATGGTAAACACTAACTTAGCAGAAGCCTATTCACACTGTGGCTTCAACCCATTAACAGTCCACTACTGAGCCCGGGTCTCCCCTCTTGAAGAGGCCTAGAGCATACTCCACCACGCTGCTCCAGTGCGGATTGGTGGAGGGGTTAGTGACCAACCCAAGTGTCCGAAGATTTCATGCCACCCGAGGGCCTCCGACATGGCTTAACGATTGTTATGTTACGATAACAATCGGGACCGACGGCTTTACGTGCCTTCCGAAGCACGGAAGCGCTCAAGAAATATTTGCCACTAGCGGTCACCCATCCAACTACCGCTCGTTGTTGCTTAACTTTATCGATCGCTTAGGATCGACGCAAACCGCCGGGCTATGAGCGCTTCACACTTATACTCGTAGTAACCATACTCCACAATTATTTTTTTATGGAAATAGCCGGCAAACGATCCAACTGATGGTAAGTGGCTATCGTCGGCCATGGACATCAACAAAACCAAAGGCATCACTGATGCGTTGCCGGCCAAGAAAGAGAGAAGAAAAAGAAAGAAAGAACTGGCTGTCATGCCCCCAGCCGGAACACGACGAGTCGTTTGGCGGCTGACTCATGCTCAAGAGTGGTAGCTGTCCAGGCGAACCCCATGGAGAAATAATAATAGTAATAATGGTATTAATTAACAATTAAAAACAATCAATATTACCAACAAAATCCCTCGAGGGGCCCTACCACCAGCGGGCCGGATTTAGTCGCCTCTTACGACATCCATTTAGTTAGTATTCTAAGCCGCCCCAATACGGCTACCAATTTTCATAAGCAAGAAAAACACACAAAGTAAAGCACAATTAATTATCCGACACAAATCCTTGAACCAATCCTTTCAAAACTTAACTTCTAGTCTGAAAGTTTCATGGGCTTTTAATCGTGTCGTTGATCAGCTAGGGTTGACAAAGAGATTCGAGCAGACCTCGTTGAGTTACTCGAGTCTGTTTTAAGTAGCAGCTCCTAACAAAGCATTGGTATGACTCAAAACATTTAACAAATAGAAAAAGAAAACAGGAGAAAACTTAGGAATTGGATTAAGTCGGTATTTATATCACTACAATAGTTTTTTTTTATTAAATATTCTGAGAATTCAATGCCTAATCAGGTCTGAAAAGAGATAATTGAAAAAAATCACGGAAATAATAAGGTCGTCTCATATTAAATGTAGGGCAATAAATATCAAATGAAGTAGCGTTTTATCCAGCTCCCCTCTTATTAACATTTCTTAACTTGCCTTTATACTTCCATCTACGAGTCTAGTACAGGCATTAGTATTCTTTAATTCACTGATCTGTACAGAGAATATTAAGTATCTCCCTTAAATACGCTTAGTATAAAAGACTGATGATTTTGTATGAAATCAACATTATGTTAAATTAGGAAAACAAAACACATTATTTAAATGACATAAAATACGAACAAATAAATGTTGACGTTATGTCTGAACAGAAACGTACGTGAATTATTTATAGGTCCCTAACGGCATATATAAACGTCACACATTGTCCGACAAAACAAAAAACATTTCGACAATACTATAAACACAAAACGAAAGTAAAATAATTTATTGCAGTGATTTTAGTCTGAAATAGAGTTAAAGTTCTAGAATACGATTATAAGTGAATGGTAGCTTGCTATCCATCTTTTTGCCCTCTTAATTATAATTACTATAATTAAACAACCATAAGGTCACTCGGAGTTTTTTTTCTCGGTTCTTGTTTTTTTTTCTGTTTTAGGACTGGCTTCTTTTAGGTTATAAAATGTACAAAACCTTCTCCTATGCCAATGCTTGTTCCACTAAAATGAAACATACGAAACAATTTACATCAGAAATAGGTGTAACGACACGCCCTAGATCTGTTGTAAAATAACACGTACTTACGTCACTCCACAACGTTCAGATGTCGACCTATGTAAATATGTCATTCAGCATCAGCATTGAATTCGTTCACCTGTAATGGCCGTGGGTAGAACTCGGCTAAATAAATAAGGTAAATTTAATAACTCACCGCTTTGATTTTAAGTGAATCTACAGTAACTACGCTACTTACGTATATATTACACATGTAAAATCTAATCTTGCCTCCCGGATTGTCGTGCACAGTGTACTTTGCTATACATTCGACACTGTCGTGCTACAACTTACACGAAAAAATTCTGTGCATTTAAATGGTACAAGAATAATATACTAATAGAATGGTACAAGAATACGTGTAAAAAGTCCAAAACTAAAGTAGTCCTAACATTTTAGGGGGATTTATCTGAAACTTGACAACTGGAATGCTTCATTTACGTACATATCATAACTTTCAAAATTGGTCAAATATAGTTCTCTTCTATAATTATTGTTAGTTTAGTAAAAACTATTTACTAAATACCTAGTAAACAAAGGTACCTACGTATTACATTATGGAATAAAGATTCAATAAAGGTTTCCATCGGGGGAGATAGGTTCTGCTTTTATTCCAAAGAAAAACTTGTAATAAAACTTTTTTCACAGTTTCTCATCTACTTTGCTGATTTTATTGGATCGTAGGCAATTTAAAGCGCTGCGCTGTAGCCTTGGCAATCAATTGCAAGCAGTTCAGTAAAACGACTTAGGGACGGATGGTTGAAATTGTGATGTCTCGTAACAAAATGTTGTTTGTGTCTGAGGGCAGTCGGTTCTGCAAGGCTATTCTATTCTGTTTTGTAACTCGACAGCGGAATCCGCGATGAGTTTCAAAATTGAAGTTCGAGTTCAAGACTCTCTTCACTTCACAAGTGCGTACTAGATGATTAGAGAATGACATAGATATGTATTCGGTAAAAATTTAGAATACTTACTTATTTAGAATACCGAGGCCATCTATAGTCGTCTGAATTTCGAGTTCCTGACTCACTTCACTTCGCAAGTGCGTACTAGATGATTAGAGAATGACATATCAAGATGATGCAAGTTCGCTTTCGAGTATCACTTGAGCAAGCTTCGATTTCGAGTTTGTATTTTAGAGAATAGCCCTCCAGGTCATTATCATGAGAACTTTTTGAACCTTTGTTCGTGGTCAATGAGCCTTTGTCGACGCGTCGATGAAGAAAGAAGACCGAAAAAGTTTAAACATTGGAATTCTTAGTGAAGTACCTACACTTCAGACCTCATCAAACTACTCTCTTTCGCTAAATCAAGCAGATTTTTCGAGTTAGTTCTACTTCGTAGAGTATCGGTGATAATTACATTCAAAAAGCATTAATTAATACTACACCTACTTGAATGAGTAACCAAAATCATTACATTCTTGCGCATAACATAAATTATAGCAACATATTTCTTCTCAGAACTTCTTTTAAAGATCTTCTTATATTTTTTGCGGAATAATTTGAAATATTTTCCGTGAGGATACATGATAATATTTTAGATAAATAGCTCTATTATGTATATTTACCACCCATTTCTAGACGGCACGTAAAGAAAGAAGTCCTTTTTCGAGGACGCGTGTATCTTGAAGATTACATTCTGCGTCTTGTCAGTGTAGTAATGCTATACACACAAATGTTCTTATAAAAGTACCTACCTACAGTTAATATGAAATGTATCGTTGTAGACACATTCTTAGAAAAAACACACTTTGTACAACAATACAATTCTTGTGTGGTTAAGTGCTTTTCTGAGTACACGTACTACGCACGCTTTAACATATAAGTTATATTATGTTATATATACACCGTGTTCCTGAGGTTGTGCACGAACTTCGGCCTGTTATTCAGACCATTAAATTGGTCATCTTTCGTTATGGATTCATTATTGAATTTTTTTTTCATTTTCATACAAACTAAATACTTGAACGTAAATTGCCTAATGTGTAATCTCTTTACGCAAGCTGGCAACGTCGCATTATGATTGATATGAAACTTTGACATTAGTAAACTTTTATTGACGTTAACAATTATTTCTCATCGATTTTGGTGTCTGTGCGACCAGTGACATTAACAAAACCAAATAGGTAATAATACTAGTTCGAAAAGTTTTACGATGTTTGTTTACTTTAAGGCCCATTTAGACGGAGAGTTTCTAGTATCTATTATCACTAGTATCACTAGTAATAATCGCCATAACATAATCGTATCAAATGTTTACATACAGGAAAGAACTAAATTATCACCTACAATTATCTCATATGACATTCGTAACTTATCGATCAAGGCGATAATTTCCTACGTCTATTTAGGTACACATTGTACGTAAGATTACTTACGACAATCTCGACTTGTATTCGACTTACATTTTTCAAATTCATACGTGTATCATACAAGACGGTTGAAAACGTTTTGAGTGCGAGATTTGTCATTGGAGTTAAGTTTACAATCAATATTCCATTGCGAGGAAATTGTCGTCAAATAGCGAGAGGTATAAATGTAAGAAAGATTTTTTTATTATTTCGATCGTGGCTTCTTCGAGACGAGAAGCTCTCCGTCTAACTGGGCCTTTATTGTCAAGTCAAGCCAATAATGACATGACATTTAAAATGAAACAAGTATAGTTTGAATGATTATGACCGTACTGAGCGGCAACATAGCACAAATAAAGACCCTTTTACAATGTACACCCATATAAAATGGAATTACCAATAACTTAAAAACTAAGCTTTATACTGCACTAGTACCTGTATAAGATATGTTTAGTAAATGCTATAGAATCATTTGGTAAAGTTTGTGCACAACCTCAAAAACACCCGGTAGAACATATGTAATGCACCTTGCCTGGATATCGTTATGTATGTATGGTTTAAGACCGCGCGATGTTTCTTTATTCCACGAGCTGTGTGGCAATATGATTAGCATGCCGGATCGCACTTCAAATGATCTGCGTTTGATTCCCAATGAGGCAGAAATTTGAAGATGAGGATATTCTGTACTCGGTCTGGATGAATGTCTTTGGGTAGTTTGGGTGTTGTCATTATTGATGTAATCTTATTTCGTAGTGATAAAAAACTTTGTGGTGTTGCAAGCGCCTCTTGCAACCGGGTAGCCCCCAGACCAGAAACCGGTAGAGTTGTTAGCCTCCACAGAAGGATTATATTATCAATATAACATAATCTTAAATTAAAATTAAAAAAAACCCCGCGATAGTTTTATTTACACTAAAAATAGCTAAAACACTCTCGATTACCTTACACCTTTAAAACAAAAAAGAAACAAAAAACTAGATAATAACCAATTTATCCGTTTGGGAATTACGATGCCACAGACAGACATACAGATACACAGACACACAGACACACAGACACACAGATACACAGACACACAGATACACAGACACACAGATACACAGACACACAGGGACACAGATACACAGACACACAGACACACAGACACACAGACACACAGATAGACACGTCAAACTTATACCACCCCTCTATTTTCGTCGGGGGTTAATTAGTCATTATTATTACTGGTGTCTTGTCCTTCCGTAAATCCGAATTCCGTGATGACTTTCTTTCTTTCTTTTTCTTCTCTCTTTCTTGGCCGGCAACGCATCAGTGATGCCTTTGGTGTTGCTGATGTCCATGGGCGACGATAGCCACTGACCGACTGTGGGCTTCAGAGCCAGTTTTTTCATTCTATCTCTCTCTTATTTAGTGGTCTGGTCTATATCGCATCGGTTATGCTGTTGGTCTTACTGGTCATAATCAACCACTAACTCCAATGCATATCTAGTATTACTTTTCTCAATGATTAGTTGTTTTGAATTTTAATGGGCATATAAATTAAATTTAACGCCTAAATTACAGTTAGTTTTAATTAATACTAAACTTAATCTTAAATAACATTTTTAAACCTTACTGTTTCATGTTAACAGTAGATACGTTATCAAATCTTGTATCATTTTCAATACTGAGACGTTGTGACGGTATTTTAAAAATTTCATAAATAAAAGCAAAAATTTAAGGCAAGGGAGAAAAATATGTAATTTAAGACTCTGTACCTCAAATTGACATTCGTCGTCGAGGCATAATCGGAACGATGAATTCCCATCTAAACCCACATTTGCCTCAAACATGAATTTATTATAAATCGGCAGACGTGTTAGTGAAACCGCTATGGAATATATAATTATGAAGATGCCTTCTGTAACGATAATGACATTGGGAACATGCAAATTAGATATTCAAATTTGATTCATGTTACAATAGATACCTCTATACATATACCAAGAAGATTATATTTTGGATTGCGCCGTTTGTATAGATAGGTTTAAGCTACGTATTCACTTGCCCACAATGTTTCACTAATACTAAAGTTCAATACATAAATTTGTCTTAAACAATGTTACAGAGTTAATGTTCTATTCATATCGACCAGTTGCCGGATACTCGCTAAAATGTTGCAAGAGAAAGAAGTGATGGTAATAAAAGATAACAAAGTATCTAAAATATAATCTTAAAGGGCTCGTTTCTGCATAATTTAACAACATTTTTAAGTAGTTTAAATTTCTTTTGTAAGTTTTTTTTTTTGGTTTCATAGTATTTTTTATGCAATCCCTTTTACGTTTTACTTTTTTTAGTATCAATTTTATCCAACCGACCAACTTGATCCCGGACACACCGTATAAATTGAGTAATGCTTGAACGGCTACGAAATAATTTAACTTACTTGAACCTACGTATTCCTGAAACAAACATAATCATAAGTTGTTTAAAATAATTATACATATTTTATAACATAATATGTTATACGTATAATCCTACATTTAAATATAAATGTATAATTGTCTTATGAACATGTGGCTTTATTCTTTTGTAAATTGTGTGTAACTTCTTACTTACCTGAGTCAATTTTTTTGGTGAAATTCACAATAAACATATCAAGGTGAGCAAAGGATGGAAGCTCGTTCCAAATCCATAAGGTTATGGCAAGAAAGAAGGCAAAAATAGAGCAGAAGATGTCTTCAAGAAAGAGCGAATAGGGTTTCACTAAGTTACTGCAACTACATCGCCATTTGGGATTGTAGTCAAGCATCTTATCATCTGGTACGAACTAAGGTACACAGTGGAACTTCAACCATTTTCCTCAAAAGCATTTCTGGGATGTTTGAGTTAGACTGAAGACGGAGCAGTAACAAAACATCTGATAGCAGAAAAAAATTCATATCGGTATAATATTATAAATGGATATTTAACTCCGTTAATTACACGGGGGTTGATATCTTATGCTGCACGCATCTATGCGTCATATCGGTTTAATGCTATAAGTATGTTCACGCGACGGGTGACGTGACATTACTAATGTTAATTCCTAGTGATGATAGGCATATTACTAACTTACAATAAATTGTTATCAGAGTTTAATCGAAAGGAATTAAGTTTTTATAGTTTCGGACTAGCGTTTGCATAATATCATCCCGGGATACTCAGGGACCTGCCTACTCTTTTGCATTAGAATTAATGTTAAAATATGTTTCATGTTTCTTCATAGCCGTTGGTTCATTGGAAGAAAATGATGTGTGTTAAGCCTGCCTAGTTATTGTATTGTTTAATGCAATAAAGTGTTTTTCGTTTCATTTTATTGTAGACTACTTCACTAACTTAAATCACTTTTTGTGCTTTTTTAGCTTCCGATAAAAAATTTAAATATATAACATATAATATTATAAGTAAGAAAATACTACCTAAGTCTAGTAATTACAAAAAGCGCGTAGATACCTATTTTTAAATTCACAAAAGGATCCGTTTGTATTGTCTCTGATTGGAGAAATCGGATAAAAATCTCCACTTAATGCATTGTGTAACACCGAAATCCCTTTTTAATTGGATTGTGAGAAACTCAAGCGTAATTACGTTTGGTTACGATCGTATTTTTATTCCAAAGATTCTGATAACATTAGGTATAGTATGATTGGTATCTTAGAATTTTGTATTTGTAAACGATCGTCCGAGTCAGGAAAGGAGTATCAATGTTGGAGCAGCGTGATGGAGTATGATCTAGTGAACCTCAAATTATGAAGAGAGACCAGCGCTCTATAGTCAGTTTCTCATGCGTTGAAGCTATTAATTTTTCTAATAAACATTACCATTTTTTGTCTTATAATGTATTTATAGCAATTAAGGTAGCCAACTGTTCGTATTTATCCTGACATGCCCCGACTTTTATTAAGCCTTCCGTCCGTCATTCAAAATTGTTCGGTTTTTGGGGCGCTCAAAGACCATATAATATATTTTTGGCTCGATAGCTGATTCAGGGGGGGCTAGATTACTATTACTAATAAAGTGGTTAGAAATAAACATTACACCAAACAGAAAATATTTTCTGAACAGTAAAATCCAAGAATCGCAGCATTACCTCAGACTGGGGTCAATTGTAACAAAGAATAATTAGGGACGTCTTGTGCTAGAATGTAATTAGCAACGGGATAAAATAAATAACGCAACGCACGCATAATAAAGATTGTATATAATGTTGTTTTCTTAAGATCCTCTAATCATCAGTTTCACTGTTGAATATAGCTGATGACTTGACTACACTACTCGAATGCTAATACTGTGTAGGAAATGACTTGATGGAGCGCTTTCAGGCTAGTAATTATAATTATGTAGCATAATATTTGATTTCAGTATCCAGGATTGGTTTACATTTACCCATACAGTTTCCTGTTTGAAGAAAGAAAGGTCTCCTAAGAAAAGATAATAATTTTTGGTCACTTTAATAAAATACGGTGCTTTCAACAATAGGTAATTAATCATATAAAAATCTTTTAACTAAACATAATTTTATCATATTCATATACAACTGACTAGATAGTAGTACCTACTTATACTTAAAAAATATATTTGAATATCACGAAATTGAGTACGATCTTTTAAATACATGGTGCCGTCTTCTTACAAATCTTCGCTTATATTTTCTCCTGGTAGGAAGACCTTTGAATTTTTCATTGTTTGTGATATTTTCTACAATGTGTGACCATTTTTGGTCCAAATCTTCCGGTAGTTTATCATTGACTAAAATTAATGGTTTTATAAAGACGAAAGGTTTCTGTTCAGAAGTTGCACTGTCTCCTTTTTGTAGTGTCGAAGATACATCAGACCATTCTTTACGTGATGAAGCTTCCGGCGAATTTACTTTAGAACTCTCTTTACTGGATATTACTGATATTTCTATGTTGTTATTTGATAGTTCTGAAGTACGCCCTTCAATGTCCGTAGCTTCTGCAGCAGCCGCACTCAAAGCTGCTTCAGCGTCCATCATCTGAAACTGACCAGGAATATTATTTAATTTGGTAGCCAACTTCAATCCATTATCGTCCTAAAAACAGAAAACGCTTGAAGCGTACGCATTACGGATTTGTGGCTAATCCTAATGACGGAAATGTTTATGCCATTAAAAAGCTTCCAACGGTTTAGCCTTATCCGTATATTGAGTAGTAGGTAACGCAGCGAAACATAGTAGGTACAGATTCAACAGAGTAGGTACCAATAAAATTGCAATAGCGTATTATATTGCCACTAGCCACGATCACGCAGTTTGAGCCAGCACTGCAACCAGCCGCAGAACCGACAGACACGTATATTTATGAATGCTATAAATCATACTAACAATGATTTTGTTTGTTTGTCTGTGCGTTTGTTCTCTCTGATCTCAGAAACAGCGTAACTGATTTGGATGCGGCTTACACTGTTGTAGTAAACGCGATACAACATTGTATTTTATTTCGATCGGGTGGTAATTGAAATTGAAATTATCGTGCTTACAGATATATAAGTACGGTAATTTAAATCCCGTCTAAAAATTTGAAGTTCGAGGTCACAAATAAATATTTATATTATTATATATATATTATACATACAAATAAATAAAATAATATAGACATGTCATGACGGCTCATAGTCAATGCGGTTCCTTGTTTTATTATGTAAGATAAGGACGGGATAAGATATAGATTTGGCCGGGAATTTACACATTTTTAAACGAGCTTTAGCTGTACTCTGTACTCTTATTTTTAATCATGGCATCATACCTGCTAATTTCTTAAGTTTTACGTGTTAAAAGGTATGTTTTTAAAAACAAACATTAAAAATTAAGAACGCCATAAAATAAACATTACATAATTACGAGTATGTATGCAGATTAAAAATATTGTACACATCCAGTAAACAACTTGAATTTCATGTGGGTATGCAAAGCGTCTGCTTTCCGCTTAGTTTTATAATAATGAAAACGCTATTTCTAGAACAAATTGTTACTATTAGGTACCTGGGTAGTCGGAAATTAGTACTGTTTAACGATTATTGCGGAATAAATAGTGAAGAACAGACAGCAGTAAAGCCAGAATACGCAAATAGATGCATTGGACGTATTTCTACATTATTAGCGACCACAAAGGTGTCGTAAACAGAGCATAACAAATCGAACTAGTTACTGCAATTAGCTTCCGTGAACTATTAAATTAAATAGTATTTGATTCTATATCAGTCTTCTAGATCAAATAATTCAATTGTGATAGTTTCCTTTGTGTTATGTAAATAGTATAATTGATGAAATAATTTATTTGAAAACCATATTGTATATTACTCATTTGTAACAATCCATCGCAATCATACGTTTCATTACAACAAGTTACGACAAAGTCCGAGGCCTACTCTCACCAGTGGCGTAGCTAGCCCTAAGGAGGCCCCATATCAATATTTGTTATGGGGCCCCCTCAACGTCAGCTGTCTAATATAAAAGGAGTGCCAACGGTCGTAGGCCGCTGGCGAGCTTTTTTTGGGGAGCCTTAGTGGGGGCCCATAAACGCTGGAGGCCCCGTATAATTGACACGGCTAATACGGCGGTAGCTACGCCCCTGACTCTCACATACACATAATCTCAACTCGTCTATGTTATCTGTGAGTTACTGTCGCCATTTTTCTTCTACAACAAATCATCTTTTCGAACCCGTAGTGTAATATCTTTGCCCGTAGTAGAAGAATGAACTACGTGACATGAATATGTTATTTTGAAACGCGTGATAGTGGTAGCCGTAGTTGCCTATTCTGCGATTTAACGAAAGCTCAGCACGCTTCGTCCCTATTGAATTAGAAACGCTGTCTGTTATCTTAAGAGCCCACTTTTATATAGGGTAAGCGGTACAATGATTGGCCCTTTAAGGTGATCATCGACTTTGACAATTTCTTTTTACAAAATAAGGTTCCTAATTATGAAACATTTTATGTTAAATTGTTCCTTGGGAAACTGGCAATTGAAATTGATTATTACTATAATCATTAATCATATTTCATTTTACTAACAATTTTAATGCAATAAAAATAAAAAAGGGGTCAAAAGTACAATGATTACATCTCAGATTAAAAAATAAAAGGGATTACATACGGACCTAAAAAAAAGACGGACGTAATCCCAACATTGAATTCAGTGAAGCACCCGTAGTAATACCAACTCTCTATTCGTACAAGTACACACACCCACACATTGACACCTAACTGCTTCAATCGCAAATCAAAAATTACGCACACATGGTAAGCGGGCGGCCATTGCTATTCTTCACTCTCGATTAGACGAGGTTACGTCTGTCTTTTTTTCAGGTCCGCGGGATTACATTATAATGATTATGATACAAGATAATATGTGAAGATGGCGCATCAATGTCAATGTCAACACAAAAACACTGATCCGTCATTCTCATCAAATTTTTTTTAGCGTAGTGGAACCGCCGGGTATCCACTAATTTGCTATAAATGTAGTTAATTTTTGTGAAAGAAAAAGTGACAAAAATTATTGCTTGCACTTATACAGATAATTATAATTAAATTATCTGTCTTTATATTCTTTTCATTTTGTGTCTTATTTTAAATTACAAATTGAGATAAAAAGACACTGTGAGAAATTGATATTTTCATAAATATATGTAAATTCACAGTAAGAGTGTTAACCAAATAAGACTCGTTAAAAAAATAGACTATAATTCCATTCCATTAATAAATGTTGGTTGTATGATTTGTGTCCAATAGATTTGCAATAAAACATCAATATCATATACAACATCATGTACAGAGTACAGAAGTATGTCCATAAGGGGTCATCCATAAATTTCGCCACACTAATTTCATGACTTTTGACCCCTCCCCCCGTCCTTGTCACAGCTGGTCACATTTGTGAGACCTCCCCCCCTAGTGTGACGTCACATACAATATTATGAAATGTTACATCTAAAAATTATTAAATTAAAACAGCAGTTCTCAAATAAGTTTTATTTCCATTAATTTGTTTTTTAATATTTACTTATTTATACCAATTATTCGATTTTGAATGACGTCACGAAATTTAGGACCCCCTCCCTCCCCTTGTCACACAATGTCACACTACATCAACCCCCCTCCTCGCCCTAACGTGTGACGTAATTTATGGATGGCCCCTAAATGTAATAATTGGATTGAAATTTCCTAAAATTGTTTTGATGTTGCAATGATCAAATGTACCGGCACATCTATTGTATAATATAAACCACTATTTCCTCTTGTCATGGCATCACGCGTCAATAACTAGACGGAATAAAATTCACTGTTTGTTTTTTCCTTGTTTGTTATTGCTCGCAAAGCTCGGTTATCCGGGTATTTATTTTATAACTATCAGTCGAGTAGTACAAAGTTCTCCGAATCAACTAGTATACTATTCAAAATAGATAAGTATTTATTTAATTCCAATGTTCACAAATAGTTATTGTTAACAATTACGTATTTTGTCCTGAATTGAGTCCTGAACAAAATAATAAAGATTTAACTACTTTTATAGAATTATGCTTAAAAGCTTAGCCTACAAGATAGGTACTTAGAATGCTAACAAAAATCAGCTTAGCGTTTATTCTAAATACAATCTGAAGATAGAACAAATACATTTACATTTGAATTGAATTTGAACATTCTACAATATTCAAATTCTGTTCGAATTGACTTTTAATCAACTGTAAATTGTTAAATGATGTGAATATCCTTTGAAGTTGGAATGTTTAAACGATCCGTTTCAATTTTATACATTGGAAACTAAACTTACTAACTTCGTTTTTGAAGTTTAAGGAGCCGACGTAAAATATGCTATGTTCGTTAAATATTTAATATGGCATGGGTGATTAGTGAACCGATGGGAATATAGTCGTTGAATGAGAAATCTTTATATTTAGTACATAAAGAGAAAACTATTTTATACCTTAAAAGAGCAATGCACACGTAACAGTGTGATATAATATGGTATAGTAAAAGTTTAAAAGAAGAAGAAGAAGCAGAAAACTATATAATGCTAAATTCATACTATTACCATAAATAAATTTATCACAGAAGTAACCCTTTAATATAATGAAATAAATGCGACCGGTATTTTGACCACAAAGCGGGTCTCTTGTTTTAATAAAACTGTGGCAAAAATTTGGAAGAAGGTACCTACTAACTTTCCCCGTTTACGTGATCTCCGTCCATAAACGTTCTCCGTTTAAATATTTTACTTTCCTTTACGTGTATTTCAATATTGTTTGTGTAATATTTATCTCTGGCTCTGCGTGTAGAATTCTTAAATTGTACTTGATTGATATCATACATTGGCAATTATGTGTTTAATAGATAGATTAATAGGTATTTGTTTAACGATTATAATTTGACATTCTGTTAAGTATAGTTTAAATTAATATCAATGGGGACCTCATTTTCACCTGCGGCAATCAACTTACGTAGTAGCCTTCAAAAGCATTTACAAACGCACAAAGCATGAACTCTGTTTGATTATTTCTATATTTTCAAGTACTTACAATGTGCTTTGGGTCACCACCTATGTATGTTTGTGCCGCCATGTACAATACAGGGTGTCTTGCAA
This sequence comes from Thymelicus acteon, assembly GCA_951805285.1. Classification (NCBI taxonomy): domain Eukaryota; kingdom Metazoa; phylum Arthropoda; class Insecta; order Lepidoptera; family Hesperiidae; genus Thymelicus; species Thymelicus acteon. The sequence continues at coordinate 6,943,395 of OX638217.1, forward strand.
CTAACTAAAGGCTCATGTTCAAACTGCGATAACTCAGGAATCTTGCAACTTAGAGCAAAGATTTTGGTGCGGTTTTGTAAACATATCCTTGCTAAATAATGCAATTATAAAAAAAGTGTAAATGGGCTAGTTTTTGAAGTATGTCACAAAAACTAAAAATAACAGTGAAAATTTTAAATGCAATCAGACATTTGTAACTTGAAAGTTTATTCAATCTTTTTTGTGATAAATCGATGATATGAATAATATTTTTTTACATCTATGGGATCTTTAAATCCAGAGAAGTCGAAATTTTTTGGCTGAGACACCTAACATAATAAAAAAATTAAAAATGGCGGCCATTCCAAAAAGAAGAGGGCTAGACCCCCACAGATGGGAATTTTTGTCGATAAAATTAGGCATATTTTATGCCTTTAAATTAACGCGAGTTAATTGCAAGACACCTGTATATATGTACCACCATACATATACGTACTATACCTACAATCAAGATTATATAAACGAAATCGATCGAGAGAAAAATTTAGATTTACCTTTCATCATTTTAGATGGTTTTTAGGGTTCCGTAGTCAAATGGCAAAAAACGGAACCCTTATAAATTCGTCATGTCTGTCTGTCTGTCTGTCCGTCCGTATGTCACAGCCACTTTTCTCCGAAACTATAAGAACTATACTGTTGCAACTTGGTCAGTAGATGTATACCGTAAACTGCGTTAAGATTTTCACACAAAAATTGAAAAAAAAAAAAAATTCTTTCATCAAACCCATACGTGTGGGGTCTATGGATAGGTCTTAAAAATGATATTGAGGTTTCTAATATCATTTTTTTCTAAATTGAATAGTTTGCGCGAGAGACACTTCCAAAGTGGTAAAATGTGTCCCCCCCCCTGTAACTTCTAAAATAAGAGAATGATAAAACTAAAAAAAAATATATGATGTACATTACCGTGCAAACTTCCAACGAAAATTGATTTGAACGAGATCTAGTAAGTAGTTTTTTTTAATACGTCATAAATCGTAAACCGCAAAAAACATCGAACAAAGTTATAATGAAGTACAAGAACTTTTATATGTATTATGTTACTTGCTGCTACGGAACCCTTCATGGGCGAGTCCGACTCGCACTTGGCTGCTTTTTACTGTAGGTATTTGATGTACTAAATTGCAGGTGTTATCCTCAACGTTAACCGCATTCAAATGTAAGTATTCTGAGATTAAAATAATTCGAATTGTGAAGACAGACTGTAGTGAGTAGTGATTATGATCAACTGCCGATGTTGGTTAATTTCCAAAACAATGAATACCTAACAGTATTTGTCCGACATACTAATAAACATGGAACAAAGAAAATTAATGGAGCACTTGACTTTGCAGGTAACCTTATGAAAGATCAGACTTTAAATTCATAAACAATAAGGTTGAAGTACGAGTAAGATAATAAACTTCTTTTGAACTGGTTTACGTTACTCATAGGCCTCTTTTATCATACATTACGCCGAGAATAACATCAACAGAATATCAAGCAAATTTTCTGGCTACTTGCTCGGAAAATGAGAGAAAATAAACCCTTTATCCTAAAATAAACTACCGTATTACGCACTGGCTGACTAGCCTATTACAATCAACAGAGCAAAGAAACTTAATTTAACAAGGTTTATGCATCATGAACACAAGATATAAGAGTCTGGGTATTTTATCTAGAGGGTCATATTGTTCAATACATAAAATATTTATCTTACTAAAATATCTGCTTACTTGTAAGTATAATTTTACATCTTTCTATAAATGCGTTTAGTTTTCTCAAAGGAACATTAGCAATTATCTTTTTGTTAAGTATCTATAATTAAGTACTTATATGGTACGCTCAAAAACCGAAAACGTTCATTGAACGAAAAAACAGCTCAAACCCGAACGCCCCTTACGGGGTCCTACGGCTCCCCCGACCCCCTGCTTTTGACATTCATGAGATTTTCGCATGGTGAGCGTTTTCTTACGGGCCACAACGCGGAAATGCCGTTTAACAAATGCCACAACGCGTTGTGAGCTGTTTTTTCGCTCATTTAGCGTTTTCGGTCTTTGAGTATAACATACTCATACGTTTAAGAGTATGAACTGCTGTTTCTAGTCTTTTTAAGTTATTAGCAAACGTATAATAGAACTATCCAATGGTATTTAAGTAGGTACATTATTCGTATGTAGTGTGAAGTTGACTTCAAAACTGCTTTTGACACTTTAGTCTCGATGTTCATATCACGTAAATATAATCTTTAAGAAAAGTTTGCACGAGATTTGTACGTGTATGTAGAACGCCAAGTGTAAACTTAGTGGGTACTTCAACTTCAAACTTTCCTTCAAATACTTTGTCTCTACTGAAATTTCGTCTAGAGTATTTACCTTATAACAGTAGGTGGATCTTTACTTTCACGGCGAGTTTTGATAAACACATACCAAAGTCAATAAACACATCAACATTCATAATATTAGAAGAATTTAAGTGTTGAAGAACACAATAACAAACTATATTAATATGTAATAGTGTAGCAGTAGTAGTAGTAGTGTACTTAAAAAGTAATCTTACGTTATAATTATAGTCCATTCGAAAGTCCATCCATAAATTACGTCACACTAATTTCATGACTTATCACAGCCGGTCACATTGTGAGACCTCCCCCCCTAGTGTGATGTCACATGTTATGAAATTTTACACCTAGAAATTATTAAATTAAAACAGCAGTTCCAAAATAAGTTATATTTCCATTTTTTTTTAATATTTACCTATACATACCAATTATTCGATTTTGAAATGTGACGTCACGAAATTTAGGACCCCCTCCCACCCCTTGTCACACAATGTCACACTACATCGACCGCCCCCCTCCCCCCTAACGTGTGACGTATTTTATAGATGGTCCCTAAACTCTGAAACTTTATTATGTTACCTTCAGAGAATTGCACATTGGCATTTGTGGGTATCAAAAACATATTTTAGAAATTAATCCGCAAAAACCTAATTTTATATTTTGAGTTATATTACGCGAACAAGTATGATTCAAAGTTGCGCTCAAGCTTTGACACAGCTTTTGTTGATCAATACATCAAGTGAATAGTCTGAATATACTCTCTCATCTATTCGTTAATCAGCTACTTGCTTATAGTGACTCCCGTTTTGCAGTCGAAAGACCTGAATACATTTTGTCAAAGGGATAATTTACTTTGCATTGACAATATTCAATATTTTCTTTTCTGTAAAAATGTATTCGAAACACATATCTAATAATATGTATGTTATTGGCAATAAAAATAAATCCTATAAAGTGAAACTTTTACTCTTTCGTCCCAAAACTTTTCGTCCATCTATCGTATGTCGCATTACAGCCGGCCCTGGAGTAATAATAATAACGGAGAATTAATGATTTAAATAAATATCGCTCTTAATTTTTAAGTGTCTATCATCTAAATGATTGTATTAATTATGTATTCCGTAATCTAATACGCAAATTGAAATTAAGTTTTATAATTGAATATTTTGTCTACTATTGATTTCCCATTATCATTCTCATTTTTCAATAATTAAGTTAAGATTAAAAATACCCTAAATCGAATAATTTTCTAAATTTTTTTAGTTAAATGCCTACAAGCCAAAAAAAAGTTTCACTTGCATCGTGGTTTCATATTTTTGAAACCATGTCTTCTTGTGTTGCTGTCTAATCTCTCTATACTTAGTATTAAATGTATGTATATTCCCATATTTATCGTTTCACTTCCAAGATAATCCCATCATAATATGTCTCATATAAAATTAAGCTCTCTGTCCATTTTCTCTGTGTAAACTTTAACAGTGCCCAATCTTCTACTTTAACGTGCGTGCATAACGATTTCTCTTCACTCATTATATAAGTACAGACAGATAATTTTATTACGTTAACGAAATTAATGACTTATGCGTTGGTAACTATCAAAATAAGTGGTAAAAAACTTTTCGTATTTTTTCTCGTCGTATAAACAAACTATTCGTATCTTCATTCATAGTTTACTAAAGCAGTCAGAATATATTACTAACTATAGAAATGAAGTATTCAAAACACGTTGAATCAGTCAACTTTTTCATATATTCTCCGTTTGTCTTTTATTCGATTCTGTTATTAAAATCATCCAATGTTATTTCACCTTATGAATAATTCAATCTCGTAGACGCACGTTTCAGACAACTTCAGATGTTTAATCGCTGAAACATTTCAATCTTAAAATCATTTTAAATACTGATCCTTTCATGCCACAAACTACAGAAAAAACATACATTACATTTATGTTATACGTACTATGGAACATGGGTATTACATACTTTTCTTGATTAGCGTCTAGAAAAAAATCTAACTTAACACGAATAACAATGACATTAAAACTACTTGTTAAATTACATTTATCTTATCGCAAAGATCTGAGTAAGTTAACTGAGGTTTACCACAGCCTTCTAAATCCGCTATAGGTAATATCCTTAGGTATTCCTTATCCTTGTGAAGCTGTAAATGTCACTGGTCAAAAGTAGTAGCTTTTCGATAAAAAAAAAAAAAAACAAAATAATTCTATCTTACTTTGCCTTTCGCTACCGTACCGTAAACGGATTCTCTAATATTTTAGATACCGCTCTTCCAATTCCATACTCTTGAAGTTTTAATAAATTTTAGTCAAGTTTGTATTACATATACGACTAAATAAAAATCTGACTGAATAATAAAACATTTATTTCGTAGTTTTATGTGTGTATTAAACGCTTACATCTTCAGACACCCGTAATGATGCTAAAGTTTCCTCATATTTTTACAATCAAATACATTATCTATATACTAATATTATAAAGAGGAAAGATTTGATTGTTTGTTTGCATTAAATAGGCTCCGAAACTACTGAACCGATTTGAAAAATTCTTTGACTCTTGGGAAACTACACTATCCCTGGGTAACATAAAAGCAAAGCAAAGCAAAGCAACAACCCATAATTGTCCCACTGCTGAGCTCGGGATCTCCTCTCACAATGTGAGGGGTATTAGGCCATAGTCTACCACGCTGGCCAAGTGCGGATTGGTAGACTTCACACACCTTTGAGAACTTTATGGAGAACTCTCCGATGTGCAGGTTTCCTCACGATGTTTTCCTTCACCGAAGCAAGTGATAATTAACTTGTAATACGCACATAATATTTGAAAATTAGAGGTGCGTGCCAGGATTTGAACTCGGGCCCCTTCGTTCGGGAGACCAACGTTCTAACCACTAGGCTATCACTGCTACTGGGTAACATAGGCTATATTATATTTTCAAATGTAACCCAAGGTGTAAAAAAATAAGAAAACCGAAGCAAAGCGAGGGCGGTTACTCGTACTATATAACAAAATACATATAGAAAACGACTCCAGTGTAAATCTGCAGCCAAGACTTCAATTTAAACGCTTACGCATTGCGGAAGTCTTAGTTTAAAGTGTGGGTCTTTATTATTCATGGAAGCTAGATCTCCCGACAATTAAGGTGAGAAATTGGATTTAACTGATGGTGAGTAATTTAGTTTACTTCAATGCGGGGTTTATAAATAGCTTGAAAATTCTACTATACGGTCGAGTCACACCGCACGTAACTTTACTTTAGAAAACCTTTGATTAATATTAATTATTTTATATTTTATTTGATAATGATTAATAATTATTTTGATATTTTTAATTCCCATAAAAGATATTTTACTTCTGCAAGCGTAATTGCTTTGTATATAATCGAATCTTCCACCAACTAAAAGTTTAACAAAAGTTTTTAAAAACCACTTTGCAACTAAGAAGAAAAATTTTACAAAATTAAAATACTCTAAGTAATATTTACTATTATCTATTTTAAGCGGAGGCGGTCGCGTCGGAAAACCAATTGCTTAAGCTTAACCGTTTACAGGCTAAAAATATCTTCTTTTTCTACTTCATCTTTTTTTATCTACTAATATACTTAATAGTGCATTTTTTGGGCCTAGGTTCTATTTATAGCCGGGTCAGATGTTTATATGACAAAAAATACGTATGTAATACTCAGGCCGTGGACATTATTAATACCATAATGTCTTCTCACAGATAAAAGCAAAGCAACAACCCATAACTGTCCCACTGCTGGGCTCGGGGCTCCTCTCACAATGTGAGGGGTAAACACACTCACAGATAAACCTTCCAGGAAGCAACCACTTTATGCATAATGTATCTAATACTGACAATGACAATCTTTAACTGAAATCTAAATGTAGGTAAACCAAAAAACAATACTCTATCTAAATTGGTTAAGGAATCTTCTCCATATCTGAAATGTAAACTTCTATGGAATATTTACACTATGCATGCTCTTGACTTTGCCAGCTCACATTTTAATCCAGAGCTTCTGTAAACAGCTGTCGAACGGCGTCAATCGGGTTAGAAACGTTCACCCGTGTGTTTACGTTGAAACGCCGAGCAGACGGTCCATGAATCACCGTATGTTTACAGTGAACCCAAACCACCCTGTGAAACCCTACTTTGAAGTCGTTTTCCGTGCAGTAATTAGCCACTGATTGGTTGTTCGATAATGGCCAGTGACGGATAGCCAGCCATTTTATTTATAACAGGTTAGATTTAAGGATATATTTATATTATTTTATATATCCAAAATTCTCAAATAAATTTCCTAGCTAGCAACTAAAAAGGTAATATAGTATTACCTACTTGTAACTAACTTAGAACTAAAATAATTGGAATCGACCAACACATGCATATATGTATATTATAATTTACTTGTGTGGTTCTGTCCGAAGAAGAATAAGACACAAAACAGCAATAAGAGACACTAACTTAGATTGTATAGTATTACCTACTTGTTACTAACTTAGAACTAAAATTATTGGAAACCACCAACAGATGAATAGATATTATAATTTACTTGTGTAGTTCTTTCCCAAGAAGAGCAAGACACAAAACAATTATAATAAGAGAGTCTTAACGTGTCCAATAAATTAATTTGGTAACAGCAAGGACGGTGGGATCGTTTGGAGCTCTGGTTTTCGTTATGGTATGTAAATATCGTTAACGTGTGTTTTATTTTAATGAAACCAATTAGTCATCAAAGAGAAATAAAATACCATAAGATTTATTACTTTAATACATTCTTTATCGGCGTTGGACACTGGCTCTATAATTCTATTTATGTTTCTTTATTTTTCAACATTAAAAAACAATTTTTGGCTAGTACTTTTTATTAGTATTTTTGTTAGACATTGCTCTTTCTACGTAGCCGTTAGTGTGTTTCGAAAACAAATGAACTTTACAACAAGAACTTCGACGAAGCTATTCCCTAGTGTACAGTTCGAAGCTATCTTTGTCGATATGGACGTCGAAACATCTTCGGCACGACATCGCAACTGTTCAAAGCGTCTGTCACCTACTTGGCATTGTTTTTAGTTCAATGCATCTTAATCGAAATGGCAAGTGGTTTCTCGACACAAATAGTTACACTTTCGAACTTTAAATACTACGCATATTATTTCAGGCTACATCTGAAAATTTTACTGGAAAAACTTTATTAAAATGGAGTTCTTTTGTTAGTATAAAGCACCAAATTCCCAATTCTTTTATAAATGTCCCTAATTCAATCTCCAAAAAAGTTTTAACTTAGACAGGTGATTATTAAGCTTAGAAGAACGAATAACTTGAACAACGTCAAAGGATGTCATCTATACTAATATATAAAGAGGAAAGATTTGATTTTTTGTTTGCATTGAATAGGCTCCGAAACTACTGAACCGATTTCAAAAATTTTTTCACTTTTGGGAAGCTACACTATCCCCGAGTAACATAGGCTATATTATATTTTCAAAAAAATTAGGGATCCTTATTAAAACTCCAATAATGTAACCCAAGGTGTAAAAAATAAGAAAACCGAAGCAAAGCGAGGGCGGTTACTCGTTTTGAATAAAACCTAAGATATTTTTCGCAACTTGCATTTAGAATCTCTGCCCATTAGGGTTTCATGCCGGGGTGATTCCATATTAGTGAGGAGATTAGAAGAACTTGCAGCTCCATAATTACCTACTATGAAGTATCTAAATGATCGATTTCAAGTATTAGCGTGATACCCACCAAACTAATTTGAAGTTAGTTCACTTGAAGCGTCATAGTTTAATTATGTAACACCTCTAACCGTAGTTCAGTTAATTATTGGCAAGTTGAAGTCTTACAGTTAAAACTATTTTAGGTTCGTATAGGTTCCGTTAGTGGCTTGTCCCTTGACAGTAATATGGGTGCCAGCATGCATTTAAAGTTAGGTAAAGTGAGATTTTCTTAAATTTTTATTCTAAAACAGAAAACTGTTAGGTACATCTCATGTTATGTTCTATAAACAGTAAGATAGTTTTATAACTAAATATGTAGTATAATGTGATCAGATGACGTATTTCCATAAAAAAAATGTAAATACGGCCCTGTTTTCCTCGGAAATATCGTTATCTCACAGAAGGAGAGAAATACCTTGCGTTACGGTTTAAGGTAGGTGAGATAAGAGTTTCTGTATCGTAACATTTTTGTACTCGTATCTGTATATATAAAAGATGGTATCGTCTTTATTTCTGGATGCGTAATTTCAGAAAGATTACAAAAACAAATTAATATTCAAATTCAAACGAAATGCCTCCGCTGTTTGTATGTTAATTAATTATGCGCATATTGAGATCACTGTTAAAGCCAAATTTACCATTACTTTACACACAACCTGAATTTTAATGCTAATACATGATTTAGAATGGAAAATTGCGTCGATTTTAGTCAACCGGAAATTTAATATAGGTAATCCTAAAGGCCTTGTTGAATTTATCTTCCCTGAAATGGTTTGAACTCATTCACGGATTAATTATGTAGTTACGACTATAAAATTTTTAATTAGATGTAATTTTTGATGCAGTTATATGAAACTAGCTTTTATCCACGGGCCCGCGTGTTCAAAGGGAACTAACAATAAGATGTTTAACATGCGTGACCCATTCCTGGTGCAAGAATAAATAAATAACAGTTCCAAAATTTAAAAGATACTAGGAGGAATAAATTGTAAAACCTATGACCCTCTTTAACCTTCCAATAAATATATAGTTATATCTATTTATTGGATATATATTAGTATGGAAGTATAGAAGTATGGACAAATACGCATCATAATGGATGGAGTTGATTTACCGCGGTAAAAAGTAGCCTACGTTACTCTCTAGCCTCCTAACTATCTCTACACAAAAAATCATACCATAACATCGCTCCGTTACGACGTGAAAGAAGGACAAACAAACAAACAAACACACTTTCGCATTTATAATATTAGTAAGTATGAATTGCAGCAAGTATTACTTTATTACTAGAAAACAAATTTGTCCCGTGCACCGATTTGTCCTCATTTTAGAGGGAATAGTGGTAAATCCGATTGCCAAAATTTCTTATAGCATTCGAAGAGCTGGCGTATTGTATCTGGAGTTGATTCACTATCAACTCATTATTTAACTAAATATATTACACAACTCTAGAGTAGTGTATTTATGTGAGTAATATTTCTATGAAAAACTTTAATTCATTTTACGTAAAGTGTATTTGGTTTTCACTTTATATCATTAAGGTACTCGAAGGTACTTCATAACACTTCATATAAATTAAACACTTGAGTGGTTCAAAGTATATTATTATGTTGTATGCAAGTTGTATGGTACGGATGTAGACGTAAAATATCGATTTTATAAACAACATCAGAATTCATTTGCTTACGATATATTATCGTCATATTAGTATCTAATCTAAATCTCGTCTTTGATCTGACTTTAAGAGCTAGTAGCAGTAGTAGTCTTTAAATTAGAGCCAGCTCTAAATTATAGTCTAAATTATTAACTACAAGTCAACACGAGTTAACGAGGTATCGAGAGACCCCATAAAGAGAACTAGAACGATTTAAAATAAAAGATTAAAAAAATACAGGTGACCTAAAGAAAATACCACTTTTTAAATAGCCAAATTTTAAAATTGAAACGTACTACTAAATAGCGCGTTATAAGGAAACTTGGTTACTAAAATTAATGAGGTTGGTTGCTTCGTTGTTTAACTTTAGTTTTGACATATTTTAAATTTAACTTGATTACTATATAGTTAATGTCCTGGATATAAACTTCAGACTTAAATCCTAACACTATTAGAATTGTTGAAGACCAAAGAATAAATAAAATTGTAATAGAGTTTTGTTTTTAAATTTCACGGACGTCGTTGACAAATACCTCAGATAATATCGATCATTAACATTGAAATATAACGTCATAGCTTAACGCCGGGAGCTTCTATTTTCAAAACTGAGCCCCCGTTCTCCTTTCAAAATCGAACGAATCCATTGAAAATTGAAGCCGCTCGGCACCAATTCATTGGAACATACATTGTGTTCACGGTGTCGGTTCTATATGCTAGTAATAATACTTCAATGATCACTAAAGATTTCTTATAATATGCTAAAAATTATAATATAAAAAAAACAACATTTTTACTAGAATTAGTAAAGTAATAAGGAAGTTATTAAAATTCTTAAGAGAAGGAAGTAATCTTGTTTACCTTTAGTTTATCCCTAGAAGCCGTGTACAGAACCCATCCCACGTAGACAAACATTATGAGGGCGGGAACAACCAGGCTCGCTACGACGGGGATTCGACGAACCCACGCGTGGTATACAGCGATCATAAGCAATAATATGCCCACCAATATCGCTATATAACGGCCGGTTCGTCGACGCTCTTCCTAAAGAAAATAAATAGCCTATTTAATACCCTTTTATTAAATCTACGGATACGGGATTATTATGATTTATGGTAGAGGATAACTTGACCAAATATAATACAGGCAAAAGCTATAAATAAAAAATAATAGTAAAGTATTTACACGGTTTTATACTGTGATAAGACACAGGCAGAAATTATGCAGGCAGCTCTGAAATAGCTACATGTTACGTGAAGTGGATAGACAAAATTCTGCCAGAATGTTCATATTATTATCATTCAGCTATAGAAAACGTTCAACTGACCCTAAGGCTTTCCAAAAATATTTTACACATTCAGAAGAAAAAAAATGGACAGGAGGCTGAACTTGTCTCAATTTCTTTATGAAAAGAACCACTACCAGTATTATGAGTACTCAGATTTATAGTTCTTTACTTTCAGTACAAAGTATAATACTGTGTATATTACACACGAAATTTTAAAAATGTTTTAAAGAGTCAAGTTGAACGGCTGAATTAATTTGATGAAAACACACAGATCCTTTTATATTCTAGATACACACTGAATATACCTTATCCCGATAATTCTAATGTCGACACACACTTAAGTCGCAGCTACAACATAGTTCGTAATTTGTCCGTTATTACTCGTATGTAAAACGCAGTTAATTTATGCGTTGCAAGCAAAATTAGGTACAAACGGAAATCTAAGCTGCAGGGTGTATTTTAAGTTCAATATCCTGTGTGAATCGTAGTGAAAGCACAGAAGACATGATAGTACTTATAATAGTAGTGAAAGCTAGATTTTTATGAGCGAATTCAAAGTTGTAAAGTTTTTACAGAAATTTTTCATTACTTTGTTTACAAATTATGTAAACGTAATATCCACAAAGCTTTGAACGTAATAATGTTAGTGTGCTATTAGATTAATAGTGTTCCCTGGTCACCTGTCGAGATTTCTATGGCTATGGAACAGGAAAATTAACTAAACAGAAAATACCGAAGTAGGTAGAAGAGCGGAGAAACTCTTAGTATTTGAAGTAGGTAAGTAAAATTGTTCCATTTTATCACGAAGGTACTTCTAATATAAAATTAACCTGAACTTTGGATTTAAATACTTGGTTTGTGTAAGTCTTAAGATCTCAGGGGAAATCTTGTGATGTAAATATCTGTACTTGCACCAGTACATATTTTTCTATTATGTATAGATTAAAAATTAAAATAATAGTGTTATGGCCAATAATTATTACCTCAATGTTATAAGATTAGAAAAGGTTACATAAAATGCAATATTTTTTTATTAAAAAGTTTTGAAGGAAAGAGCCTGAAGGCATTCTTTGAAAGTTACATTAAGGAAATAAGTATGTACAAAATTGAGATGATTACGAAATTGTTACTTCCAGGAATATACTATAATAGATTGTAAATACCTTTTGAGAAATATATATAAGTGTTTGGTATGAACAGCGCTGAAACTAAGGAATTTGAACGAGAAAATTGTATAATAATGTTAAGAAAACATTTATAAATAAGTGAATAAAAGGGGTAAATAATTATAAGGTACGTATAAATAATCATCAATATTACTTAAAAACCGTGCAAATCATATTTTTAAATATATAACAATAAACATGGTTATGTTACTAAACTCTATTGGGTTTCTCTCAGAATTTAGAGTTCTAACAAGTATCTGAGTAATTTCATTTGCTCAAAAAAAGGCGTTGAACTCTCGACACGGGGTCAGGTGAAAAATATGTTTTGGGACTTAATGATGCGTTCAAATAACATAATTCCTCAGAGAGTCGTAGCTGAATAATAAAATGTTCAAATGTTGTCTGTGAAACTTTCGAGAAGCCGCAAACTCGAAATCAAGAGTGGAATTGTGTAAGACTTGTGTATTAAGTTTAATCTCAAACAGACGACATTAATGTATTATTTATTAAGAATTACCTTAATGGAAGAGACTGGCACTTTATGAAGCAAGTTGACCGAGCTTCTTACCTCGTTGTTTAACTTCAAATTCATTGCGCTGTTGAACAATAAAGAATTAATAAAATCCAACTGCAACCTTCAACAATTTCGTTAATCAATTAAAATATGACTAAACTTTACCCGTTAATGGTTGAACAACAACAACAACAATAAATTTTAATAACACACCTGCCACTCATAAACTCACGAGGTGAATAGAAGAGTGAACAGTGAAGGATGAACGTTTAGTTACGAGTAACTCTGTCACGGTGGAAAGTGCGTATGCGCGGTGTACCCGATACGAAGACGCGAGAACACTGCAGACAGATTTAACGAATGCATAATGATGTTACGCGTTATTTATTCTGCCCGTTAAATCACGTAAACTTTCGCCCCAGTACTCTGAAAGAACTGAAATGTGTTGGGCGATTTTACAGTGAGAAGTACTTCTATTTTCATAGTAAACGGCAAACGAAGCATGCCTTTTAGCCTTATGGAACTTGGCATGCTTGCGACTGGCATGTTTTATGTAAAATTCTTAGGAAAACTTAGATAACGTTTACTATTGCTTTTCAGTCATTTAAAGTCATTGTTGTCTTTTTTTCTATTGTGCGCGTCATTAAAATTTACTTCTACTACAGGTTCTACTAAATATACTTTATTATAGAGTAAAAAAGGCGAAATATTCTCTTAGATACCTTGGAACTAAACGCAGAGCTGAGCATTTCCATGCATCCTGGTCATTTAAATCTCGAAAAAATATTTATTTTTAAAGAGATTCCCAAGATTGATACGGTCATAACGTTATCAGTAATAAAATGTTATCATATCTGATGAAGAGCTGAGCCCCTAACTCTATAAGGTCTTCAATTTTACCACCCCAACATAGCCAAAGCTACAAACTCATATCCCCACAGTGGGATTCCATGTGTCGTGGGTGCCATGGACAACACACAAAGAGAAGAATGCACACACCAACACCGAGAACAGAAATTCAAACTCATCATTCAAATTTCCGCCTCGCTGGGAATCGATCCCAGGACCCTCGGCGTGGCGGTCCGGTATAGTAATCATTGTGCCACATGGGTCGTGTGAGAAAAGTATCTCGGTAATTATTTTTTTTTTAAATTAGTGCTTGACAACAATTTCACCCATCAGTTAAATGGCGATGAAGTCCAAGATGAAGAACGTAATTAACTATATACTTTTAGATAAATTTTATTTCTCTATTTTGGTTTAGAAATTTCGCAAAAAGGAAAAGTTCACCTGGACAGAATATTATTACTCCGTATATTACCAGCGCGATATCTTGAGACCGATCTTAATGATTTTTTATAAAACATGCCATGATATCTGGGGGCACGGCAGTGCCCCCGCCAAGTCGAGCAAAAAAGCGGCACAGCCGTACCATCCTTTTCTCGAAGCAATTCAGGCCATCTTCGACCCCCTATAACTTCGTTGTGGATAAAGCTAGAAGCTTGAATTTTTAGTAACCAAGCAGGCATTGTATAAACACGGTATATTTCAAATTTTATTCAATTTGAACCAGTAGTTTAAGAATTATAACTAGTCAAAGTTTCTTAATTTCGTCACTCACTGACTGACTGACCGATCATCAAAACTCTAAGGCACTTCTAGCAGACATAGAAGCTTCAAATTTGGAACACAATTAGTGTTTAGTGTATAGATCAAGGAAAAACTAAAATATTTTGCAATTTCAGTCCAGTTTTCTACACCAACTACATAAATGACTTTGTAATCCTATATAAATACCTATATAGGATTACAAAAAAGATTTTTAATATTGATAATATGGTCACTATAAGATGTTGTGACTTGTTAGGTTAGCTAATTACGTAATAACTTAAGACAGAAGGACCCTTAAGTAGGAACTGAATAAATTAACCGACTTGGTATTACATGGATCTCCCAACTTTTTACGGTAGAAGAACTGAGTTGCGAGACTTGGTTTTTTTTACAAGTTTTGTTTTTAATGGCATACATACTTCGGTTAGACCCGTGTAAATTTTGAAGAAGAACGGAAAAGGGTTCGCTTTTTTGACGACTATTTTTTTAAACGAAAGCTGGTGCTTGTCTGTGGTCTAACTTAAAGAGCGAGATTTGACGAGTAGTTTTTGAGTTATCCCTAATTTTAGTCGGTTATTTTTGTCAAGAATTATTTATTATTACAAAAAACCATTCAGCCATCCCGCAACAATGATGCAATTAATCAGTTGGAACGTTAATTGGCAACTGATATTAACCAGATTACGTTTTTATCGACACCACAATGTTAACAACTCGTCTATAAACAATTTTTGCTAATGGTGCATATATACGAGCTGCCCCGCTCGACCCGCACCAGTATTGAAAATTGCGAATGTTGCTGCCGGATTGGTGTTCCTGTTGAGTGATGCTTTGCGGTTTCCAGTTTTGAGAGAAGTTGTTTGATTTTATTTCGAGAGTTTACACGGGGATTACGTAACGTCTTATGAATGAATATTATAGTGATTGACTGTAATATTCATTCTTTAATCGTTCCTTATTATATACCTAATCACTATACAAATTCTGTACTAAGGAGCGATTTAAGTAACCGTTAGTGACTCTGAGTTGGGGCGTTAGTGGACATCGGCTACTTTATTCTCTGTATTAATGATTATTTTGTCAAAAGGTCGTTGTAGGCGGCAAATTTAAAACCTCTTTTTATATTTTTAAATTATTATTTAATATTTTGAAATGTTTAGTACAGTAGCTGATACTTTCAGATTGTACCTAAACTGAGGAATACTTATTAAAAAAGGGAAATATTGTACAACATTTTTTGAATTTTCAGCATCTTAGGTACGTTACTTCAATTCGCCAGCCCTGTAGTAGACGGAAGAATTTTTCACTGCCTTCTAAAATTTGTTAACAACTTGTAAGTCTAAAGAAAATAAATTTCCAATGTGTAAACAAAATCTTCGTACAAAAATGGCCCTTGTGTTACTAATAAATTCCGTAGCATTATAAAGGTGTACACGGAGAATATAATACATATTATGTAATATGTACATACATATACAGGGAATACATAAGCTTCTGTCTGTATTGCATAGTTTAGACTGTTTAATAACAATTCAGGCTTAGTTCAGTAATCACTTGCTAGGTCGGCTTATAGTTTAGAGGAGTTGGATACCTAGCTAGCTACAATATAATGTTAGATTCTCTGATCAATAATTACAATGAATTCAGATGTTACTGATGTAACTACAAAGTAGTTTAGTACGCCAACTCTCTTTTCTCTTGGTCGGCAACGCATCGGGGATGCCTGTGGTATTATTGATGTCCATGGGCGACAATGGCCTCTAACCACTTAACCATAAAAAGAGTGTGAGAGTTTGGTTTGTAAATTCCTTACTAAAGGACGTCAGTGCCTTCGCATGGCGTTCAAAAACTTAAAATCGCTCGAGCGTAGGCCTTAAACTGAATGAAAAGATCAGAGTATAAAGAAACAAAAGTCCCCACCCTAATCATTACAAAGCCAAGGATTCTAAAACTTGATGGATAGACTTGCAATAAAATACAAACGCGTTAAAGTTTAGTTCATATACCGAAGGCAGTTAAAACTCCACGCATCGCGCATTAGCATTTTGCCATTCAGTAATGACATTCTCCAGCCATCATTAAAGTCAATGACTTGAGAACGAAATGCGCTGTCAAGCGATGAAGGTCTTCAAAAACTTTTCCATTAATCTATATTGTATGTTTTTACCTTTTTACCATACCGACTGGCTAAGCTGAGCTACTTAAATGTCTTTGTGGAGTTTGTGAAATTCATTTATCTATACTAATATTATAAAGAGGAAAGATTTGATTGTTTGTTTGCATTGAATAGGCTCCGAAACTACTGAGCCGATTTGAAAAATTCGGAGTCACTCGGAGTTACTAAAGGTTACTTTAATCGCTTCTTAATAATGAATCACCATACAAAATCTGAACTAGGGGCAATTAAAGTAACAATTAGTGACTTTAAGTTGGGCCGTTAGTATCTTTTAAATTTTGGAACTGTTACTTATTTATTTTATTCTTGCACCAGGTTACTTCCCTTTGAATACGCGGGCGAGGCCGCAGGTAATATCTAGTAGGTACTATACATACTCGTAAGTTGTATCAAGGATTTAGTTTTTGACGGCGATGAAGATAGAGGATATGCGGTATAATTTTAAACGTACCTATTACCAAAATATAACGAAGTAATAGTTTTTAATTTGGTTTTAATGCCAATGTAATTAATATTAATATTCGCTATGAACCGTATATAATAGTATAATTATTACTAGCTGCCCGGACAGACTTCGTTTTGTCAAAAGTTTTTTTTATTAAAACCTTCCGTGTGCCTTGGAACATTGTAAGCTATCCTATCTTTCAAGTTGGATCAAACTGCACACGGTGTGCAATCTTGATTAAAATCGGTTACGTAGTTTAGGAGTCCATCGCGGACGAACAACGTGAAGCGTAATTATATCTGTATGTTACCGGATATCTGTATAATTCAGCATTCTATACAATACCTAGGCAATGTATAGAATATCTAAAACGTTCAGGTAACGTTTTGAATATTATTTATTTCATACTTAGCCCAGGCATTCTATACAATACTCCATGCGTAGTTGGTAATGTGTGTAAAAGACGGTTCTCTAAGCTGCCTTTTCGCCGAAAATTATTTGGCCGATTATCACTTGCCAACTAACGTTTCGCAGAATTTTATTTCGCCGAATAATCATTTGCCAACTGTACGTTTGGTCTGCCTTTTATAATGACACTTTTCAAAAGGCCAACTTTCAAGTAGCGAATGTTTCAGTTAGAGTAATATTCATTTGGTTGTATATTGTTTATAAACCTAGGTTTGTAAATTTGCGGTTCTTGTTATCTTTATTTATTTATTTATTTATTTATTTATTTATTTATTTATTTATTTATTTATTATAGGATTACCAACATAAGATACAGTTTCATCATTTGCAATACAAGTTGTTACTTATCATATTAAATCTTACTGTTCCTACAATTACAGGTAACCACAGCATGCTTTGCAAATAGTCATCTTCCGGTGACATATGCACTTTTAGGGGTTTTTGATACATAAAAAGGCTTCCAAACATCTCCGGCGCTGCGGGAAGTGCAGCCCCTCCGCCCTTGCGTAACAAACTGCAGGCACTCCATGCTCGCCTACGCAGCTTCGGCTTTTTGGTCGCCTACGGCGACCAGCCTCAGCCGCTTCGGCTCACATGGTGCCTGCAGTTGGTTACAGCGGGCGGGGGCTGCTCTCCCTCCGCGCCTCCGGGGTTTACATTCACTCTAGGGGTAGGGCAGACTAGTACCACGTGGGGTCGGGGTTGACTAAGTCGGTTCTGTCACCAATTTTGAAAAATCCGAAGCTGCGTAGGCGAGCAGTGTAGTGTAGGAGCCATTAGACTGTATCTCTCCTTACCATCAAGTGTGATTTCGGTCAAGCATTAATTTAAAATGTATAAAAAAATATCTATTCATGCAGGTTATAATTTGTTTTGAGTGTGTTTTTAAGTAAATTCTTAATTCCAACCTCCATCCAAGTTGACTATACATACCCAAATCTAACTTTATTCATTGCCGGTGGACCTGCAGGTATTCTGTACAGTAGTTGGGAAACGTATACATTACCTAGGCAAACTATGTAATGGTGATAATATTCATACAATTTAATACATTGCCAAAACGATTCAGGTATTATACACATTTCCTAGGAATTGTGTTGAATACCAGCATTATACAGATATCCGGTAACATATACATATATTAAGATTAAAAACAACAATCCTCTTAAAAACTGTAAGTTAAGAACCTTTCATTAATTTGTTTCAAAAATCGGTTCTATCATAAGTAAACAAAAATCAGGTAATCGGATTCTAATTCTGTTTTACTATAAAACCTTTCCTTGAATATGTTTGTTAGGTACGTACTTGTAAATAGAACTCTATTTTGCAAAAAGAGGTCACAAATATATTTCATATAATTAAACAGACACTTCAAAAGAAGAACAGCCATGTACAGACGCAAAGGACATAGAATACATATCATGCTCAGACATGACATCATATTACTGCGTATTATAATTGATGCGTCTGACTGCAGTTGAAATAATTATAGTTACTTCCTTCAGAATACTTATAGATCGACCGCACTTCACCCTACTGCAAAAATAAAGTCGTCTATCGACATTATTTAGTGCGTGCGTACTTACCTACCTTGATCACAATATGGACTATTAATAATATTCGCATTAAGACACTAAATCTTACAAGTAGGCTAGGACACGCACAATGTGTGTCATTGAACTGTGGCATGCTGCCCGAACAGTAGTGCCAACAGCGTGACACCATAACTTCACCCGAGTCTTTGCCAACTAACTTCTAGAATCTAGACGGTCTTCATAGGTATACGTATTTCTGTGCGGTCCTAGTACAAGACTTTCAGTATAGTTACATACTGTACTAACAGTATACTTATAGTACAGGGAATTTGACTGCAGTTTCTAAGTTCTACATAAGTACTATTACGGCTTCTGTGGTTCTACAGAAAATGTATAGATACGTTTTTATTCTATGCGGTCCTAGTACTTACAATTTAATACATTTCAGAGAATTTGACTACAGTTTCTAAGGAAATGTAGATGTAGATAACCTAAATAAAGATTCTACTTGATATCTTAAGTTCTCTCATTTCGCTCCTTCGTTTTGTTAGCGCTTCATTAGGAGCGGCGTTTTAAAATTATTACTTTTTCTTTTTACTTTGCGCCACATAAACGTTTCAATTGAATGTAACCGTTTTAAGTACCCACCTACTAGCTTTTGCCTGCGAGTTCGTAGATACATGTGTAATGTTGAAATTATTATGTATTCTAAGTAACGTAGATATCAAGATGAAAAATACACCAATTTTTACTTTAGACATCCGGCAATTCAACTGAATTCGAACCGCGCGTACCAGTTACAATCTTATTACATAATATATATTCCTAATAGAAGATTACTTTTGTGAAGAGAACAGATTTAGTAAATAGTGGTGATAAATTATGTTTTCATTTCGTCGGAAAGTTCATTATAAAAAATGAACGTTCATATAACAGGGATACCAATATTAAATATTTCTGAAGATTCAAAAAATGGATCAAGGCAAAAGATATACCATATCCAATTAATTTTACTTATATCTCGAAATACTTCAAATTACGTTTCTTTGTTTAGTTAATAAAAGCATTGTATTATTACGCTCGGTGTCCCTTTTCTGTTTCATTAGCTTTAGCTAATTTCGGGAAAGCGTGCGCCACATGTAACAAAATAATGTTATCAAGATAACATAAAATTACAGGGTTAGATGCGATCAAATGATAAGTAAGTTTAATTTTTAAGGACAAAATATTTACATTAATATATTTTATGGATGTACCTTGGTTTTATTACAGATAGAGATACCAACCTTGACATAAAATTAAGTCCGTCTAAAACAAATATGGGTATCAAAACAAAAATTGATATTTTTAGGTGTCCCGAAAATTGGGCAAGGTTTGCATTAATTATTGGCAAATAAAGCACATAGAAAAGGGATGCATACAATGTGGAATAGCATATAAGGGTGTATGGCGCCCACAGCAGTCACGGCTCGACTAGTCTAACGCCCCAACTCAGAGTCACTAACGGTAACTTAAATCTTTCTTTCGTTTCTTAGTACAGAATTTGGACGGTGATTCTTTACTAAGGAGCAATTAAAGTAACCGTTAGTGACTCTGAGTTGGGGCGTAAGTCTCAGTGAACGAATATGTGTATATTAGTTCATTGGTAAGTCTAGTTTGCTTTTTTTCCGAGAGCACTTTACAACGCAAATGGGAGTAATTTCAAATCATGCGTAATTTTTGGAATTTTTGTAATAATAAAAAAGCGGCCAAGTGCGAGTCGGACTCGCCCATGAAGGGTTCCGTAGCAGCAAGTAACATAATATAAAAGTTCTTGTAGTTCATTGTAACTTTGATCAATGTTTTTTGCGGTTTACGATTTATGACGTATTAAAAAAAAACTACTTACTAAATCTCATTCAAACCAATTTTCGTTGGAAGTTTGCTTAGTAATGTACATCATATATTTTTTTTAGTTTTATCATTCCCTTATTTTAGAAGTTACAGGGGGGGGGACACACATTTTACCACTTTGGAAGTGTCTTTCGCGCAAACTATTCAGTTTAGAAAAAAATGATATTAGAAACCTCAATATCATTTTTGAAGACCTATCCATAGATACCCCACACGTATGGGTTTGATGAAAAAAACATTTTTGAGTTTCAGTTCTAAGTATGGGGAACCCCCAAAATTTATTGCTTTTTTTCTTTTTTGTGTGAAAATCTTAATGCGGTTCACAGAATACATCTATTTACCAAGTTTCAATGGTATAGCTCTTATAGTTTCGGAAAAAAGTGGCTGTGACATACGGACGGACAGACAGACAGACAGACAGACAGACAGACAGACAGACATGACGAATCCATAAGGGTTCCGTTTTTTGCCATTCGGCTACGGAACCCTAAAAACTACCTTGAGTCATGGCAACTGACACAATTAATGTGTCATTATAAACAATCAAGCCCCAAGAAAAACATCTGTCATATCTGTCAATATCTGCTCAGAATCGAACCCAGACCAGATCGGACCCCTCACCTATTGCTTATTCTTCAGCTAAACATTCATTCGACATAGTATAAATACTCATTCTTGTATGACTAAACACAAATGAGATATTCAACGCTCAGATAGAGCGAAAAGATTTTCCCCTGACGTAAAAAGGCGACAAAACGAAAACCCACGCAAAAATTGAACCAATAACGGTTCGACGAAAATCGTTTTCACGATTAAATTGTATATTAGACTACGGGTAAAATTTTATAAATGTGTCTACACAAATCAGTGTCAGAAACTTCTCATGAAAGGAGATTTTAATTTTAATCTATCTTATAATGTGAAAAGTAGACGCCATAGACCATCACGCTGGTCAAGTATGGATTGCCAGACTTCACACACATTTGATAACATAATAGAGAACACACCCACCCAAACCAAGATTTTTTTAAGTCATCGTCAATGATATTTTATGTACATACCACGGACCTGAAAAAAGACGGACGTAACCTCGTCTAATCGAGAGTGAAGCATAGCAATGGCCGCCCGCTTACCATGTGTGCGTAATTTTTGATTCGCGATTGAAGCAGTGAAGTGTCAATGTGTGGGTGTGTGTACTTGTACGAATAGTGAGTTGGTATTACTATGGGTGCTTCACTGAATTTGTTCTTGGAATTACGTCCGGGCGTCCGTCTTTTTTTTAGGTCCGTGGTACATACATATAAAAAGAGGGTCATCGTCCATTGCGCTACACGGGTCGTCTTGGAACGTAACCGAAATTTGACATGTCTCTACATTTATCTAACAATCTTTACTCTAAAATAACATGCGGAACACAAAAGAAAAATGTAGGAGTGGTATACCGCACTATGGGGCGTGCCAAGACTGGAAAAACCAGGCAAAATATATCTTATTTTTCTTAGAAGGTTTTCCACGGGCGCGGCTCTACAGTGAAATGTCAAGGTGTTGGATATTTATCATTGCTAATGGTGTACAAAAAAGTAATGTATTATAATAATAGTAGGTTAACTATTTGTAAAACGCTGTAAAGTACCTAAACGAAATTGGAACAATGTGTTTGTAATTCTCAGTACTGTGCGCATTTTGTCCATTTTTCGTTGAAGGAAAACACTGCTTATTTAAATTTAATTTATTTAGTATTATTTCAAATAATAAAGTAGGTACTTTAAAAAATAAGTTTTGGATGAAACTCAGTTGTAAAAATAATAATAATTTCTGTTTGTAGCTGAGGACTTCAGAGCCTGTTCTTTTTTCTTCTCTTTTCTTATTTAGCCGGCAACGCATCGGTGATGCCTACGGATGTCCATGGGTGATTGTAACCACTCACCATCAGGTGTCTCGTCTGCTGTATACATAAAAAAAATGTAATTAACGCACGACCTAAAAGAAAATAAATAAATAACTGTAGGTACTCTGCAATGCTAATCTTTTCATTTTTGCTTGATAACTGTTAGAAGTAGCTAGCTTCTCTAGTCTCTACTACCCAACATAATACTGACGGTAACTTATACAATGTAAAAATAAACGGTTAAATTTTTATTACCTGTTTCGGTTGCAGTTTTGGAGAGCTGCTTACACTCGGGTTTACGACTTCCTTCTTGGCCGGCAACGATTTTTATTTTCTTACTTGCTGTTCCCTACGGTTTCACCCGTGATAATTTGTGGAAAAACTAACTAGTTAAATATATGATGTTATATAGCCTATAGCCTTCCTTGATAAATGGACTATTAACCACAAAAATAATTTTCCAATTCGAACTAGTACTTCCTGAGATTAGCGCGTTAAACCAAACAAACTCTTCAGCTTCAAAAAGGAGGAAGATCTCAATTCGACTGTATTTTTTATGTTTGTTACGTCAGAACTTTCGACTGGGTGAATCAATTTTGATGATTGTTTTTTTAAACGAAAGCTGGTGCTTGTCATGTGGTCCCACCTAAATTTTATTGAGATCTGACAATGGCATCCATGAGAAAACCATATAAGTCTTAAATTTGCATTAAGTATGTGCGCGACAAATGGACAAATAACTCAATATCACGCCAACCGATTTCGATGATTCTTTTATTAATCGAAAGCAGATGCTTGTTTTGTAGTTCCACATAAATTTGAACGAGATCTGACAAGTAGTTTTTGAGTAATTTTGAAGTCGGTTATTTTTTGTTAGTAAAATTTAGATTATATTATTACACTAGCGCTCTGCCCACGGTTTAGTCCGTGTTATCCGGGATAATAAGTATTCTGTGTCGTATTTCAGAACATGATCTACCTGTATGCTAAATGTCATGAAAATCCGTTCAGTAGTCTTTGCTGAAAGAATAACAAACGTTCAAACGTCCTCATAAATATACGCATGTATTCAAGTAGGAATAGGTATTTATGTAGCAAAGTAGGATAGGATAGGATTGTAAAAAATCCTAAAAGTCAATTACTGACAGGCTAAACTATTTATTAAATTCCTTAGAAAATACGTGATAATGATGTAAGTAGGTAGATATATGAAGGTGAATCAAAAAGTTCTTAGAAGTATATATACCTAAAACCTTTTTGGGAGAAGTTTGATATTCGAATTAAAGAGTGTCAATCACACAATATTTATGCAAACTCTCACTTGTTTTTGTCAATTCGTTCGCACGTAATAAATTGTTTTGTACAACGAGTTGCTAAAAATGCAAAATTATGGATAAAAGTGAGTTACGTGCGGTGATAAAATTTCTTAGCTTAAAAAAATGTCTACGAAGGAAATTTTTTCGGACATTCAGCCGAAATTAAGGGATGATGCTGTACGCTATTCTACGGTTGCGTACTGGATGGCTGAATTTAAAAGAGGTAGATCAAGCTGTAAAGATAACCCGTGTTCTGGGCGGCCTTCAACCTCCGATACAGAAGAAAATGTCAAAAAGGTTGAGAATATGGTTTTGGAAGACAAAAGAATAACTATAAAACATATAGCTGAGATCCTTAAGGTATCATTTGGTAGCGTTCAATCCATTTTAACTGATCCACTGGGGTTCAAAAAAGTGTCGGCAAGATGGGTGCCACGAATGTTAACCGACGAAAACAAAAAGAGACGTTTGGAAATTTCTAAGCGTAATCTCGAAATGTTCCAGCGTGATTCGGAAAATTTTTGCCGTCGCCTAGTCACCATGAATGAAACGTGGGTCCACCATTTTGATCGACGGCATCATACCAGACAATAGTGAATAGACTATCAATAACAGCTCCTTTACAGCTTCAGTACGTAATAGATAATGTTTATTTGTGAGAGTATATCAAAGTTCCTACTTTCAAATTTTAAATCCAACATCCTGAGTTGTTAACTTGTACACGATGATAAATTAATGACTCATGAATGTAGGCAATAAAACGGTAATAAACAACGGATTTATACGCACATGTGTAATTCGGTCCTTGACCCGATTATCCTCGAACAATGTAGGTATTTTGAAAAGGACATAAAAAAGAAACCATCTTTTTATTACCTACCTAAGTAATGAAATAACGAGATATTAGAATGAGATGCATTCTAAGGTATTCCCGGAGCGCTATAATTAACATGGGGTTCTTCAAAAAAGGTGTAAACGAAAATAAAACCGGCAAGTGCGTGTCAGGCCACGCGTAATGTAGTTAGTTCACTGGTTCCGAAGGCGTAAGTTTAGCGACTATTACTTATTAACTACTTAAGCTAACCTAGCCGTGATAGTTTTTCTTGTAAATTCATCATATAAACTATTTTTGTGAATTTTTGCTCTAGTCGATCCAACTGTTTAGCTGACACTTGACTCTATGCAAAATTTGTACTTTAAAGCCGAATATTTCGCAAACGGGCTTCTGAACTGAAAAACCGTTTATGCAGACCCATTATATTTTTGAAAGACCTTTTCAACGATACCCCACACTATGGGGTACGCGACCAAATAAAATTCCTGTATGGGGGAGGTAGTTACCCTAAAAAAAATTTTTTAATATTTTACTCCACGATTTTGGAGTTTTAATAAATATGTATATTCAATAATTCATGCCAAATTACAGCTTTCTAGGCGCTTTTCTTCGGACAGACGGACAGACGGACGGATATGACGAAACTATAAGGGGTCCGATTTTTCTTCGGAACCCTATAAAAAGTTCTTCTGAGGGCCGGCATTGGCGATTCCTCTGGTATAGACAACATGACCACTTACCATCAGGTGGCCCGTCTACTTTCCGTCAGCCTTTGAAAATTCAGGCTTTAAAAAAACCCTACTGCCTTTAAAAGGACCTACAAACCTCATGAATACTTTCAGAGTAGGCCCCAACCGTAAATAAGCACAGATTGCATGGGCGTACCGTAGAGTGGCAAGGGAGAGGGGGCAGCTGCTCCATGGATGTATGCTTGCTTACAAAATCTATAAGGTAGGTACTTTTGTCCAAATGTCCATTCAGACAGAAGTTGGATATGCCCGTGAAAGTTTGACTTACTCGTACCTTACAGGTGTCAACAATGTCTGTCTTTTGAAAACCTTTCGTAAGTTGGCGTTTTACGAGCGTTGGCTTTCATGACGTTTTCATGTAATATTGTAAGAAATACATAAATACCTACAATGTAGTTTGTAGTCTGTCGTAAGTTGCTCATGGTTTACTGCGGTAAAAGGTTCTCGTTAACGGTCATATTAGTAGAACTGTCTGACAGAGAACAGAGAACGAAGAATTTAAAATCTATACTATAATAAAACTCAAAGGGCAAATTTTCTGTACATTGAATTTTTTTTTTTAATTTCGATTAGGGGGCACTTCAATAACGTGTTAGAGCGCTTTCACACGAACGGCACTTTGCAGTCTAGAGTGCCAACTGCAAACGTCGACGCTTGCAGTCGACCGCCGACGGCAGCCGACTGCAAACGTCAACGGCACCCGACGGCACTTGCAGTCTTTGCAGTTGGGTGCCGTCGGGTGCCGTCGACGTTTGCAGTCGGCTGCCGTCGGTGGTCGGACGGCAGCCGACTGCAAGCGTCGACGTTTGCAGTTGGGACTCTCGACTGCAAAGTGCCGTTCGTGTGTAAGAGCGCTTAGAGCACAAAAATATTTTTTTCAGAATTATTGTCTGTCTGTCTGTCTGTTTGTCTGTCCGGGCATCACATGAAAAGCTTTGAATGGATTTCAATGAAAATTGGTAAAGTTGTTACTAATACTCCGGGTCATATTTTAGGATACTTTTTAACCCGGAAAATTAAAAGGTTTTCCCGGGGAAACGGGATGAAAGTTTGTATGGAATATTTAAAAATAAAAGCGGCCAAGTGCGAGTCGGACTCGCCCATGAAGGGTTCCGTAGCAGCAAGTAACATAATATAAAAGTTCTTGTGGTTCGTTGTAACTTTGATCGATGTTTTTTGCGGTTTACGATTTATAACGTATTAAAAAAAACTACTTATTAGATCTCGTTCAAATCAATTTTCGTTGGAAGTTTGCATAGTAATGTACATCATATATTTTTTTTAGTTTTATCATGCTCTTATTTTAAAAGTTACAGGGGGGGGGGACAAACATTTTACCACTTTGGAAGTGTCTCTCGCGCAAACTATTCAGTTTAGAAAAAAATGATATTAAAAACCTCAATATCATTTTTGAAGACCTATCCATAGATACCCCACACGTATGGGTTTGATGAAAAAAAAAAATTTGAGTTTCAGTTCTATGTATGGGGACCCCAAAATTTATTGATTTTTTTTCTATTTTTGTGTAAAAATCTTAATGCGGTTTACAGAATACATCTCCTTACCAAGTTTCAACAGTATAGTTCTTATAGTTTCGGAGAAAAGTGGCTGTGACATACGGACGGACAGACAGACAGACAGACAGACAGACAGACAGACATGACGAATTTATAAGGGTTCCGTTTTTTGCCATTTGGCTACGGAACCCTAAAAATGAACTGATTTGCTTCAAATTTGCAACAAATGTTCGTTGTTTAAATTGATGGAATACGTATTTTTCAGTTTTTTTCAAAATTTTGCAAAAAAAAAAGAAAAAAAATACAAATTAATGTGAATATTGCTTATTTTCAAAACTGTTCCTGGAGGATACCTTTGCGATTTTATCGAGGGGTTCCAGTATATAAATTACCAAATATAAGTACCTCAATATAAATTCACCGTTTTTTTTTCTTCTGCAAGAGGTACAAATAAGGTAAAACATAATTTCCGTATGCGAAGCTGCGGGCAACAGCTAGTCTTAAATAATGATACTCTGCTCAGAATATCTTTGCCTGCTTAGCTGCCATCCGTTCGGCTTTCTGCGGATTTGTCCTAGTTTAAGGGGCGTCCGGGGAGTATCCGGGCGGGGTTTTTAAAAAGGGTCCGGGAAAAATCTACACACTTAAGAAATAACTTTAAATGTGGTGTCCTCTAAAACAAAACTCGCCGGCCGCTCAAGTTCATTTATAGTTTCACATCAATTGAATAGGTGTTTATTTACAGGTAATATCTGGAAAAAAATCTAAGTTTCGTTCAAAGTAATGTCCGGGGTTTTAAAGTTTTTATACGACGACTACGACCTTTGCTTACTTCGAAGCAAGACAGAATGTGCGATGCTATTACTTTTTAGGGTTTTCTGTCAGGGTGGACTGTTTGCGAAGTAGTAAACTTTAAAGTGCTATTTTTGATGGGAGCCTTAAATAAGAGTAGTAACTATTAGGTAGGATTATATTATCTACGGAAAAAAACTAAATTATGTACCGAAACCCCAATTTTTCAACAGGACCAGACGAACTATGTACCTGTTTTAAAATCAAAAAAACTACCTATCTGTTACAGAAAGATATTTTTTTTAAGATTTGATCACTTGTAAAGCGATCCATTTGTAAGATGTAGGTCGACCTAGGCTTTCAACAGAAATAAATCCAACCTCTTGTAATAACGTGTATATTCTATTCTTTCAATAAACAGCTTCTCGCTTCAACAGTCAATCCAATAAGAAGCAGGATTCTCCCTCTTATTGGTTTGACTATTGGAAGATATTGACTATAAAGTCTAGTTTACACGTAGTAAGTAGTTAAGTACATAACTAAATTTAAACAAAATTTTAAGTAAATGAATACCTGTAAACAATTTAGTTAAAATTTAGCTTTTTAGTTAAAATTTAGTTACCTACTTAATTACTTAATACGTGTAAACCGAACATAAGTGCTATTGCCAATAACAACCGAAACAATTTCTATTTATTGAAAATTCATATTTTTTTAAATATAGGTACCGGAACTTCAAACATTATAACGATCGGGTAAGTAAAAAAAAAACTATACGGGTACCCTATGACCTACCTGAATTCCTGAAATTTTAATCCAATGAAGCTCGCTTGGGCCCAAAAAGATTTATTAATAAGGGATTTAAGATGCTATAATTTATAAGGAGTACAACACGGGTCGCCCCCCTAACATGTGGACTGACGAGGACGACGACATAAGGAACACAGCGGGCCACGTCTGGATGCAAAGGGCCCAAGACCGGTTGGAGTGGCGCCAATTAGGGTAGGCCCATGTCCATCAGTGGACTTCAAAGATCTCGTCGATTACCGGGAACGTGGATGCACGTTCGAACTCAAAGGTACCGCCGCCGCCGCGATTCTCACGAGTTAATGGATGGAGATAGATTATAAAAATAATATATAATAGTAAAACATCAATACAATAGATCGCTTCGCTTGCAGAGCCTCGTCTTATCAACTATAGTATAGAGCAAATTCTTTATGGCAGGTGTGTTCGTGCTATATCTATTTCACGTATCTTATACAACACAGCTTAGCAACTTTCTGGGGGCACGGCAGTGCCCCCGCCAAGTCGAGCAAAAAAGCGGCACGGCCGTACCATCCTTTTCTCGAAGCAAATCAGGCCATTTTCGACCCCCTATAACTTCGTTGTGGATAAAGCCAGAAGCCTGAATTTTTAGTAACCAAGCAGGCATTATATAAACACGGTATGTTTCAAATTTCATTCAATTTGAACCAGTAGTTTAAGAATTATAACTAGTCAAAGTTTCTTAATTTCGTCACTCACTGACTGACCGATCATCAAAACTCTAAGGCACTTCTAGCAGACATAGAAGCTTCAAATTTGGAATACAAATAGTGTTTAGTGTATAGATCAAGGGAAAACTAAAATATTTTGCAATTTCGGTCCAGTTTTCTAGACACATTAACTGCATAATTAACTTTGTAATCCCATATAAATATAAAGGATTACAAAGTTACATTTGCAGTTAATGAATCACTATCTGTATAACAATGTTACATTTGCAGTGAATGAATCAGTGTACCTGTATATATAATATAATGGAATAATAGGTGTAGATAGGTACCTAGATATAATTATGTTCAAAGGTAAGTTGTAAAAGGAAAAAAGTACTTAGAACTATCAACAAAAAGAAATGAGATGCCATCAAAAACATAACTTGTAAAACAAACCAAGTCGCGCAACTCAGTTCTTCTACCGTAAAAAGTTGTGAGATCCATGTAATACCAAGTCGGTTAATTTATTCACTTCCTACTTAAGAGTCCTTCTGACTTAAGTTATTACGTAATTAGATAACGTAACAAGAAACAACATCTTATACTGACCATTATTATCAATATTAAAAATCTTTTATGTTTTAAATAAATAGATTGACTTGGCAATCGCACTAAACAATCAAATTTAATATAATATGTAGGTATTACTTGTGAGATACATTGTGTTTTCATGCGAGACACGTAGATGTATCTAATTTTTGAAAAAGCGGTCAAGTGCGAGTCGGACTCGCCCATGAAGGGTTCCGTAGCAGCAAGTAACATAATATAACAGTTCTTGTAGTTCGTTGTAACTTTGATCAATGTTTTTTGCGGTTTACGATTTATGACGTATTAAAAAAAACTACTTACTAGATCTCATTCAAACCAATTTTCGTTGGAAGTTTGCTTGGTAATGTACATCATATATTTTTTTTAGTTTTATCATTCCCTTATTTTAGAAGTTACAGGGGGGGACACACATTTTACCACTTTGGAAGTGTCTCTCGCGCAAACTATTCAGTTTAGAAAAAAATGATATTAGAAACCTCAATATCATTTTTGAAGACCTATCCATAGATACCCCACACGTATGGGTTTGATGAAAAAAACATTTTTGAGTTTCAGTTCTAAGTATGGGGAACCCCCAAAATTTATTGTTTTTTTTCTATTTTTGTGAGAAAATCTTAATGCGGTTCACAGAATACATCTACTTACCAAGTTTCAACAGTATAGCTCTTATAGTTTCGGAAAAAAATGGCTGTGACATACGGACGGACAGACAGACAGACAGACAGACAGACAGACAGACAGACAGACAGACAGACAGACAGACAGACAGACATGACGAATCTATAAGGGTTCCGTTTTTTGCCATTTGGCTACGGAACCCTAAAAACTCCGACTGTTCAAGAACACATAATAACGCAATATTGTTTATATTGTTTATAGTGCATAGTTAAAACGTCTTCATTATTTAAGTTTGAACTTTATTTCAGTTTATTTAATTATAATTGGTAAGTAACTATATTTTTTCTAACATTTTTAAAAATTATTTAGTGCAAAATCTTTAATACCGCCATCTTGAATCAAACCTAATAGAACGAAGCGCTGTCACAGAATACGAAAAAACAGCGGGACAAAAATGCGGAAACTGTGGTAGAAAGTGTGAACATCACATCCTACGTGACTTGTACAGTGCGACCAACTTATCTGTGAACTGAGGGAGGGCGCTGTCAGACGCATTGGACCAATCATAGGACGCAATTCGAGACGTAGTAAATGTCAAATGAATGAACACAAAGAACTTGTAAAAGTTTTTGCATATATTATGTACGAGTAACCGCCCTCGCTTTGCTTCGGTTTTCTTATTTTTTTACGCCTTGGGTTACATTATTGGAGTTTTATTAAGGATCCCTAATTTTTTTGAAAATATAATATAGCCTATGTTACTCGGGGATAGTGTAGCTTTCCAACAGTGAAAGAATTTTTGAAATCGGTTCAGTAGTTTCGGAGCCTATTCAATGCAAACAAAAAATCAAATCTTTCCTCTTTATATGTTAGTTTAGATATAAAATCGTGTCACACTGTTAGTAACAAAACTGCTACGAAACGGCTTGATCGATTCTTATGAAATTTTGTGTGTATATTCAGTAGGTCTGAGAATAGGACGTAATTTTTTTTCATACCCCTAAGTGACGAGGGTGGTCCACCCCAATTTTTTTTTATTTTTGGACAAATATCTCGGAAAGTATATCATTTACGACACTTTTTAACTGAATACTTTTTGGTTGTAATCACACTCCGTCTATTGGCACATATTGTTTCATTATAGGCCGCCGAAACGAGGTTTTTTCGAAATGGCGAATTTGTACCTATGCCAGGTTCCATACAAAAATGTTCGAACCCCTTTACATAATAATATATAAAATTATAAATGTGGACACACCGGGACATAGGTAAATATAATGTGCGCCATCTATTGATGGATCTATGAACCAATAATATATTATGATCCTCGTATAATATTCTAACAATGCATACAAATATATATTTAAATTATTAATGTTTACTTACGATGTTAAAAAATATATCCTAGTAGTCTCTCCGAGACAAACTGGAAAAAGGCATACATCGTATGATTGTCGCCATGGATATAATTATTACTTCTAACTGGATACATAACTTCGTAGAGGTACTTGAAGACGGATGCGGTCACAACGGAATAACTATTCGAGCAATCACAGACCGGATTGAGGATTTCCTTCATAACTGTATCCACACTTAGCAAAATTATGTCCTATTTTCAAAATGTTTTCTGATAATTTTTCTAGTGGGAAATAGATATAATATTGAACTAACATATTTTAATATAATTTCTTCAAAATTTCCTTGTTATGAAAACGGATGTTTTATATGATTATTTTTGTATAAGGTAATAATGAAATGAAACAATATAATTTATTATGGTACATTTATTTTATTTTAAGTGCACAACACTTATAAAAATATTTTAACACAATATCATCCTGGGCCTATTGATAACATGAACACAATACAAAAATGGTCATTCCGTTATGACATCATCGCTCCTCAGGTAACAAAAGGCACAAAGTCCGTGATCCATATACAGTAATATATCAATGTTATGTATCAAGTTAGTTAATAAATCCATGATTGTGGCTTCTGCGTTATTCCGTATTCTATGCCGGCACGTAGTGATGAATACTCTGTGGCTTGCGCAATTGTGACACGGATTTTGTTCGGAGCAGCCCATCTATATATATATAGTCTATGGTGCTAAGATTGTTTACCAATTAAGTCTTGTCTAAAAACTCTTGTCATACACCTATTAGATACCAAAACTATAATACCTAGTTCACTGGACCAAAGTACAGATGGCGCGGCTTAATGAATAGCTATTATGACGTTGCACATTTGAGTTGGCACTATATTATTAGCGGGGTTTTGACAGTTGCTGCAGTTGATAGCCCCCACCAGGACTTGGGGGATGAAGCCAATCCAATGTAATCCGTCTTCAGGTTCCTCTTTGAGGCTTGGGATCCAGTTTAATACAAATATCTTGTTCGAAACGTAGTGTACATAGTGTATTCTGTCTCTGTGGATTCGACTATAGTATGTGAACGTACCCGACGCCGTCAAACACATAAACATGTAGTATTACCAGTCTATGGTCAAACAGCTGATTATAGCCATGGAAGATAGAGAGAAGGAAGGCCATCTCTGTATATGAAAAGTGTCCGTAAAAACGCGTAAAATTACTAGTATCGAATATCTATTTTTCAGACACTCGCCATTCATTACGAGTGAGACTGCGGATGCACTAGGCATAACTCAGCAAACTTCACTTCGCCTACAACAGCTATGTTCATATCGTAATCATTAATTAAAAAATTCACACTACTAAAAATTATGTTTACTCACAGCAGTATTTTGGTTACATTTACTAAAACATTGTAAGTCTTTGTTATTATTATTAAAATTATTAAAAATATTCATTTTACAGTAGTGATAGTTATAAAACGTTATAAAATAATATTTTTTGTTAAGATGATGCTTTTTTAATTTCTATTCCCTTTGTGATTTCATGCAAAATTAGAAGTTTCAACATTATATTATATCATATATATAAGTGTGCTCCGACCATATAATATTTTGTTTGAAAAGTGCGCCAAAACCAAGTGGAAATTGGTCGGATGTTTATTTCTGGAGGTTTCAGTACCTACCACCATCCTACGATAATAGCGTTGGCGTCGAAATGACTACAATATGAACAATGTACATACATAGCTGTTGTAGAAGGAGTGAAGTTTGCAGAGTTATGCCTAGTGCACCCGCAGCGTCACCCGTAATGAATGGCGCTAGTGTCTGAAAAATAGATATTCGAACATAGCTGATGTAGACCGCATCACAGCGATACCCGTACTAATTGGATGTGTTTTTACGGACCCTTTTCATAAACAGAGATGGCCCTCCTTCTACTCTATCCTCCATGGTTTCGATGGATTTTCTCGAGTGGTGATATTGGTGTAAAGGTTATTAATATTTTCAGTTATTACCAAGGGTTATTACAGCCTTCCTTTTCGTTCAACAAGGGTAAGAAAGATTTTTATACGAATAGACTTATATAATCTAACAAACATTTCGGCGTTACTCATCGTAACTAACATTTTTATTTGTTGATTTTTGTTCGTTATCATCACGGGGTTCTACGTGACGGGGTATTCTGTGGCAAATTTTATTGGCGTTACAGTGACACAATGCTATTCATTTACCGAGTGGTGTATATACATACAACATCATTGATTAGTATCAACTCATAGAACATCCTAGTTCCTGCAGCATAGTACCTAAAGTCAAAGCGAAGCGCCAAAATATAATGTTATCAATGAACTTGAGTCATCTAGAATTTTTATTAGTGGATAGCACAGACGTAAAAAAAGAAGTTCTTTTTTTATGTCCGTGGTGGATAGATTGATAATGTTAGACATTGAAAAAATATTTCTCTACTTTAGCGTTAAAAGTTACGATTTTGATTACCTTTGGTTAGTTTTCTCTAATAATTAATAATCTATAATAATAATTAATGTTCAGCCCATAAAAAAGGTTACAATCCGCATCGACAATCCGATAACAAGTTTCGGTGGTATCATTGCTGGTGGTATCCGTTTACAAACAATAATTTATAATACCTACCTACCAAATTATTGTTTTTTGTTTCGTTTGTTTATTTATGTGTCGACTTCCGATGTGGAGACTTCCGAAGTAAAATCTGAACGCGCCGAGACCCTTAGTGCTAGAAAGCTATAATTTGGCATAAATATATTAAACTTAAAAAACTTACATGTATATATATGAACATATTTATTAAAATTCAAAAATCGTAGAATAAAATATTGAAAAACCTTTTTTTTCCAGGGTACGTCCCCTACAGGTATCGTGAGAATAAATTTTTTATTCGACGCGTATCCTATAGTGTGGGGTATCGTTGAAAAGGACTTTTAAAAATATTATAGGTCTTTTAAGATCATTTTTGGAAGAATGAAATATTTA
The DNA here is from genome assembly GCA_951805285.1 of Thymelicus acteon. Lineage (NCBI taxonomy): Eukaryota > Metazoa > Arthropoda > Insecta > Lepidoptera > Hesperiidae > Thymelicus > Thymelicus acteon. Next base: position 6,978,426 of record OX638217.1, read on the forward strand.
GCTTTTAAGTGCTTATTTTGGGAGAGAGTCAAGAGTCCCTCCCTCCTGCCGGTTAAACGGTTGGAGTTGGACAAGTGGAAAAAATCTAAAAAATAGGTTTTATGAGAATTTACAAGAAAAACTATCACGGCTATGTCAGCTTAAGTAGTAAATGAGTAATAGTCGATAAACTTACTACTTGGGAACGCTACATTGCGCGTGGCCTGACACGCACTTGCCCGGTTTTTTTGAAGTAATCTTTTATCAGTAGACCAGGGTATCCATTCCTCCTCCACTGTTTTTCTTAAAAGCCAGTACTTTTTCCTTTTTTTTGTTTTTGCTCTTGGGCGACAGGCAACGCATCAGTGTGCTCATTACCTTCAGGTTATCTGCACGTTTGCAGGCTATTTACATAAATAGGTACCTACTCTGTATTGCTTCTAATGATTTTTTCGCCTTGTTATAGGTACCTAAAAATTTTGAAAATGGTTCGAAATTTGTTTCGGAAGACCACAAAGGGCCTACATAGTCCACAGAGCATGAAAGAAGCCATATCACTTGTTGAAAGTGGCTTAAGCTTGAGAGAGGCTGCTAAAATGAAAAACGTGAACTATATGACGTTAAGTCGATATGTCAAGACAATGAAAAATAAAAGCAAGGAGGAACAAGAAAGCCTAAGACTCACGCCTAATTATGCACACAGGAAGGTATTTTCTAGTGATCAAGAGAAGAAATTAAAGGAATGTATTATAAATAGTTCCAAAACGAGTAACTGTTTCGATGGAGTAGAATGTAGGAAACTTGCATATGAAATGGCAGTATCCCATCAATTAAAAATACCAAATAGTTGGAAACAAAAAGGTATGGCGGGAATTGTCTGGTTCTATGGTTTTCGGCAAAGAAATAGATTAGATTTTACGCTACGAAAACCAGAGCCATCTAGATTAATAACGGTTACTTCACCATTTAAACAAAATATCAATACATTTTTTAACAATTTACACAAACTGATGCGCCTTAATCACAGTTTTTCTGATGGTACAAGGTTATATTGCCTTGGTGAAACCGGGACGACTATTGTTCAAGAACCTGAAAAAAATCTCACTGTAAATGGTACCAGTGCAAAATGCGGCACTCTTGTAACGACTTGTTGTGTGATATCTGCTTGCGGGTATGCCCTGCCTCCAGCAATGGTTTTCCCCGGAAGAGTTTTCAAACCGTTCATGTTAAACGATGCACCTGTAGGAACTCTAGGCCTTGTCCAACCTACCGGTTGTATGACGAGTGAACTCTTTGTGAATGTGATGAAGCATTTCATTAAAGTTACTTGTTCTTCACAAAAAAATCCCACATCATTAATACTGGATAAAAATAATTATCATCTAATTCCGGCAGTTTTAAATATAGCAAAGGAAAATGGTGTCACGTTTTTGACTATACCTCCGCATACAAGCCACAAATTACATCCATTAGAGGTGTCCGTGTTGGGTCCCTTTCACACTTTCTACAGTGCGGCAGTTGACTCGTGGATGATGCGGCATCCGGGAAGAACTCCCACGATTAATGATGTTGCGGGATTAGTTTGCCAATCTTTTGACAAAGCAATGACACCTATAAACATAAAATCTGGATACAGAAACACAGGCATTTTCCCATTCAATCGGAATATATTTTCTGATGATGACTTCATGGCAAGAGAAGTAACAAATCTTGGAAATCAACAGTATGTTCCAAGTTCATTTTCTCAGGATTCGGAAATGCCTGTAGAATTTACTATCGATCCCTTGAAAAAGTCTCCGGAGACTCGACCACCATCATCAGCTGATGATGATGATGAAAAGTTTAACGTAGGTCTCCTGAGTCCTTATAATATATTAATGGAGAACAATGAACATAAATACTCTAGAGAGATGGACACTACTGAGTCGGATGCCGGTAGTTCCGACCACGAACAAGACGAAGATCATAAACCCTGTCTTGATGATCAGCCCAGTGGCGTAGCGTGGGAGGAGCCGAAGGGGCCACGGCCCCAGGCGGCACATGAAGAGAGGGCAGCAAGCATCGATCTATGATGTTCCCGACAAGCCACAAATTTTTTTATTTTTATTTAAATCGTTGTCTCATATTAGGGTTGGCAACACTCGCACTGGTTGGTTATCGTAGGTTTAACTTAAATACTTTATTTACAATTTTACATTACGTAGTCTGTAGCTGTTGTCATTTGATATTTGTTTCGATGGATTTTCTCGAGTGTTTTTACAGTGCTATTGGTGTAAACGTTAATAATATTTTCAGTTATTACAGCCTTTCGTTCAACAAAGGTACTTAAGAAAGATTTTTATACGAATAGACTTATTTAATCTAACAAACATTTCGACGTTACTCATCGTAACCAACATTTTTATTTGTTGATTTTTGTTCGTTATCAGCACGGGGTTCTACGTGACGGGGTATTCTGTGGCAAAGTTTATTGACGTTATAGTGATCACAATACTATTCATTTATCGAGTCACGAGTAGTAAGATCAACTCATAACATCCTACAGCATAGTAGAGTCGAAGCGAAACGCCAAATAATGTTATCAATGAACTTGAGTCGTCTAGAATTTTTAGTAGGTACCTACGTACTGATAAGGGGCCATCCATAAATTACGTCACACTAATTTCATGACTTTTTGACCCCTCCCCCTCCTTGTCACAGCTGGTCACATTTGTGAGACCTCCCCCCCTAGTGTGACGTCACATATTATGAAATTTTACACCTAAAAATTATTAAATTAAAACAGCAGTTCCGAAATAAGTTTTATCTCCATTAATTGTTTTTTAATATTTATCTATACATACCAATTATTCGAGTTTGAAATGTGACGTCACGAAATTTAGGACCCCCTCCCACCCCTTGTCACACAATGTCACACTTCATCGACCCCCTCCCTCCCCCCTAACGTGTGACGTAATTTATGGATGGCCCCTAATGGTAGACATTAAAAAAATATTTCTCTGCTTTACGTTAGCGTTAAAATAAGTACCGATTTTGATTACTTTTATCTCATCAAAAACATAAATGTGAAATGAGAGTTCAAAAAAAAACTGAGATCTAAATAGGTGCCAAGTTCTGTGTCGAAAAGCCTAAAATTGTAGTCTCATTAACATGTAATTCAAGCTCTATATTAGACTTGATTACTTTTCACGTACTTACCTAGGGTATATTACGAGTATAATAATTGTTAAGCCTGTAAGTTTGATGTAATACCTATGTTACTTTTCTAAAATTAGGTTTGTTGGTTGCTAACTAATGAAAAATTTTGTGGGGTATCGTTGAGAAGGTCTTTCAAAAATATTATGGGTCTTTTAAGATCATTTTTGGAATTAGGAGTCCGTTTGCGAAATATTTAGGTTTTAAGTGCTTATTTTGGGAGAGAGTCAAGTGTCCCTCCCTCCTGCCGGTTAAACGGTTGGAGTTGGACAAGTGGAAAAAATCTAAAAAATAGGTTTTATGAGAATTTACAAGAAAAACTATCACGGCTATGTTAGCATAAGTAGTAAATGAGTAACAGTCGAATCGATAAACTTACTACTTTGGAACGCTACATTGCGCGTGGCCTGACACGCACTTGCCCGGTTTTTTTGAAGTACCTTATCTGTTATGGTCTACTGTTCCCACTCTGTTGCCGGTAGACCAGGATATCCATTCCTGGCTATCTATCGCCCTCTTGCTAAATTAACCGCGAAGGGGTTCTTCCTCTTCCACAATTTTTCTTAAAAGCCAGTGCTTTTTTCCTTCTTTTTTGTTTCATCTCTTGGGCGACAGGCAACGCATCAGTTTTGCATTTAAGATACATCCATGGGTGATGGTGAATATCTCCTTGCCATCAGGTTATCTCCACGTTTGCAGGCTATTTACATAAATACCTACTGTGTATTGCATCTAATGATTTTTTCGTCTTGTTATAGGTACCTACCTACTAAAATTTTGAAAATGGTTCGAAATTTTGTTCGGAAGACTACAAAGGGCCTACATAATCCACAAAGCATGAAAGAAGCCATATCACTTGTTGAAAGTGGCTTAAGCTTGAGAGAGGCTGCTAAAATGAAAAACGTGAACTATATGACGTTAAGTCGATATGTCAAGACAATGAAAAATAAAAGCAAGGAGGAACAAGAAAGCCTAAGACTCACGCCTAATTATGCACACAGGAAGGTATTTTCTAGTGATCAAGAGAAGAAATTAAAGGAATTTATTATAAATAGTTCCAAAACAAGTAATTGTTTCGATGCAGTAGAATGTAGGAAACTTGCATATGAGATGGCAGTAACCCATCAATTAAAAATACCAAATAGTTGGAAACAAAAAGGTATGGCGGGAATTGACTGGTTTCATAGTTTTCGGCAAAGAAATAGATTAGATTTGACGCTACGAAAACCAGAGCCATGTAGATTAATAAAGGTTACTTCACCATTTAAACAAAATATCAATACATTTTTTAACAATTTACATAAACTGATGCGCCTTAATCACAGTTTTTCTGATGGTACAAGGTTATATTGCCTTGGTGAAACCGGGACGACTATTGTTCAAGAACCTGAAAAAAATCTTACTGCAGATGGTACCACTGCAAAATGCGGTACTCTTGTAACGACTTGTTGTGTGATATCTGCTTGCGGGTATGCCCTGCCTCCAGCAATGGTTTTCCCCCGAAGAGTTTTCAAACCGTTCATGTTAAACGATGCACCTGTAGGAACTCTAGGCCTTGCCCAACCTACTGGTTGTATGACAAGTGAACTCTTTGTGGATGTGATGAAGCATTTCATTAAAATTACTTTTTCTTCAAAAAACAATCCCACATTATTAATACTGGATAAACATAATTATCACCTAATTCCGGCAGTTTTAAATATAGCAAAGGAAAATGGTGTCACGTTTTTGACTATACCTCCGCATACAAGCCACAAATTACATCCCTTAGAGGTGTCCGTGTTGGGTCCCTTTCACAATTTCTACAGTGCCACAGTTGACTCGTGGATGATGCGGCATCCGGGAAGAACTCCCACGATTAACGATGTTGCGGGATTAGTTTGCCAAGCTTTTGACAAAGCAATGACACCTACAAACATAAAATCTGGATACAGAAACACAGGCATTTTCCCATTTAATCGGAATATATTTTCTGATGATGACTTCATGGCAAGAGAAGTAACAAATCTTGGAAATCAACATTGTGTTCCAAGTTCGTTTTCTCAGGATCCGGAAATGTCTGTAGAATCCACTATCGATCCCTTGAAAAGGTCTCCGGAAACTCAACCACCATCATCAGATGATGATGATGAAGAGTTTAACGTAGGTCACCGGAGTCCTTATATATTAATGGAGAACAATGAACATAAATACTCTGGAGAGATGGAAACTACTGAGTCGGAAGCCGGTAGTTCCGACCACGAACGAGACGAAGATCATAAACCCTGTCTTGATGACCAGCCCGCAGAATATCTTATGATAGATTAGATAACTAGAGATAGGTAGATTAAACAATTCAGTCCAATCAAAAACGACCAGCTAGACCTTGAAGTTACACTGCTACTGACTAGGGAATGTAAAACAGTTTCACCGAAATTAGAAAAACGAAATTTTAACATACAAAATATTTTTTACTAACTTGGGGTTTTAAAGAAATAAAAAATATTAAGAGAATTAAGTCATTGCTGCAGGGTGGATGAGTTAGCATTCAGGTTGCTCAATTAACGCCTTTGTTCCAAGGAGCGTTATTGGACGAGACGTTATCGTGATGCAGCTTGATTCCTCGAAGCACTTTGGTTTTCTCTTGCCCAACTTCAAAATTTTGGGAAATGTGACTGTATAGATTCTCAATTAACTGACGTACTATTTTCGGTTGTATTGACGTCGATAAATGTCTGTACTATGAGCACGTAAAAAACTTAGGTCACCCTTTTTTGCAAACGTTGCGTCTTGGTCTGTACTTTTATTCGTACGGTCGTACCTACCACCTGTAGGTATGTACTTGTGAGAACACCCATTCAGATGAATGCCTTTTACTTTCCGGGTCATATTGATAGATCTATACTCGTAGTAACGTCTTGATTCTTGAACCCCATTTTCAAACTTTAGCGCATGTCACGGTACCTTCCAATTAAAGTTTTTCATTTTCATAAAGCAAACGATGGCTCCAACGACAACAAACCTTCCTCATTTAACTTGTTTATGTAGGTAGAATAGTGATGTAGCTAATATAATCAGACAGACGCCCCCGGAAGTTTATATTTATGAATTATTCTTCAACTATTTGCCGTAGGTACTATCTGGTTGCGCTTTTAATACATTTAATATTACTCATACATTGCCATATTGTAGGTGCTATGTCCTAGCTTATTTTACCTTTTCCAAATCCATAAATATATAATACCAACAGTAGGTATATATTAACACGGCAAAATAATTAGTTTAGGACACGAACTTTAGGTAATGTAGCTTTATATGTATCTACTTATTGCTCGAGTTATTCTCGTACTTGAAGTATTTTCTTTCAACAAGAAATCTAACGAACGCAAAACTTCGAATGTTATGTTTATGTTGTATGTAGATGAGTTATTATAGATATGGATTTGGCCCGTCCACGCGTCCGCGTTTTGGTTATATTGTGTCAAATAAACTTATGCAACAAGGGAATTATTCACAAAAACAATGAGAAACTTAATGAAACACCCGACTTAGTTACAAACAGTCGTGATTAACTGAATTAACTCGATAGAAAGAAGCGTAGGTTGCTCTTTGCTATACACAGTGTGGATGGCGGTACAACTATATGGTACAACGTTTTTGTCACGCAAAATATAATTACGGTAAAGGTCGTACTTACTTATAATTAAGTTTAGTTAATAGTTTTTTTTTATGTAAATAGCCGATTAACGGGCAGAACAGTCGCTTGGTCATCAGCGACACTAAAGTCATCAGTGTCATCACCGATTTCAATTTCAATAATAAAAGAGTAAGCAAGCCTCTGTTTCAATTACTTACATCATTACGAATACCTAAGTTTTATCTCATATCGTATTGCCACTTCAACTCTTTCAATTCTTGCCAAGTATAAATGTTTAGTCTAGAGTGAATAGTCTGATGCCTGCGTCTAGTCTAGCATGAATGTAAACGTGTCTATATGACCTTTTGAAGCAACAAGTCGCATCGATAAACGGCGACTGTATCTAATACCGGTGTAGTCAATATTCGACTGTGTGATAATTTAAAATAAATTAATTATATTTTTTTTTATATGGTTAATAAGGTGTATGAATGTTCATTTTTAGGTATATTTGTTTTAAACAACATGAATAACTTACAAGAATTAACAAATAGCATGTAAATAAAAATTATGCTGCACGGGTTCCTATCTTTGTTTTCATTTAACCTAACCTAACCTATAACCCAACCCGTTATTTCAGAAAAGTGGTGGATTAAGGATTTTTGTGTTTTCTGTGGGGCCAACAATAATTGTCCATTGAGAAAAAGGAACAAGCATCAATTAACATCTTGTCAATAGGACATTTAATAAATCATAATAGGCTATGAACCTTGCTGATAAATGAAAACATTTTAGTCACTAAGCTAATGGAGATTAACTGGTATGTATTTTACTCACTATAACAATAGCTCGCGTTGTAATTCATAAAAATCATTACAATTGTATACCTAATTGAAAATGTAATAAAAATAATCTCTTCATAATTATGAACGTAATACTAAGCAGTACTATTTTAAAATCTACATTACTAAATAAAAATGTAAATTTACTGTATTTTTTAACAATCTCAATCTGTAAGTTTACACATATCTGTATAATCACAGCTATTAACTGATTCTTGGAAGAAATCCGTGAACTCTCTCACTGGGATCAGTTCCTTCTGGAACATGGGCAGTTTTATCACCCTTTCCTGATGTAACGTCAGTATTTTATCGCCATCTTTACATCTGAAATAGAAAATAAAAATATTTTTATATGTATGTCTTTATTTAGTGTTTAATTAAATATCCAAAGAGTACAATATTATGACATTTACATGTGTGATCACATAACATATATTTTAAACCAAAGCAAGGAGAAGAATGCCTTATATTTTATTCATAAATTACCTACTACTACTACTACTACTACTACTACTACTACTACTACTACTACTACTACTACTACTACTACTAGAGACCCGCTCTGCAGTCAAAATTCAACCGTTATTCAATTTGTTTGTTCACACTGTTGTATTGATGTTTGAATATTCTATTTTCTCTTAAAAAATCTTTTTGTAACACATAATGATGTATAAAATTTAACTATACTAAATCGTAGACTGCTCCTTAAAATAATTCTTTCACATAGTTTTCTGCGCGCAGTTTTGTAACAACTTAACTACCTACATACCTGTAAAGCACAAAAGCTATATTGGAAGCAAAACAGTCGATATTGGACGACTTCCACGCCCTCTGGTAATCAATAGCGTTCCCGCTGAGATGAACCTCTGATTTATAAAGTTGTAGGAGTGTTAAAAACTTGAGGAGTGTTCCAGAATGAGCGAATAGGAATGTAGCATTCGGTCCTTCTTCACTGTAACAATATTCATTTCATTCAATGTTAAATGCAGTGTTAGCAGTAGCCTAATGGTTTGAAAGTTGGTCTCCTGAACGACCGAGGGGTCAGAGTTCGAATCCTTGTAAGTTTCCAAATAAGAATATTAATAAATGGATTAAGATTCGAGCGTCAATTTTTTAATCTACCACGGTTTCGGAAAGGTGCTTTGTGAAAGAGAAGAAATGGCGCAAGAAACTTCCCAGCTCTGAAATGGCGCAAGAAACTTCCCTATAAAATGAAGAAACGTTAAAGAGTACATTCCAAACTACGCGGTACTGGATGCGGCACTAATTTCCAGGCGACCTTGACATGAATATTATCATTTATAGTATAGTGTCCTATAATAAAATGTAGTGTAAAGAAAAACTATTGAAAATACAAACCTGAAACTTTCAAACAAATTCTTAAGCAGCATACAAGCTTGGCGATACGTCAGTTCATGACCATAGCCATCCATCCAATAATGTTTCAGGTCATGATAATATTCCATCACCTGGGAACCAATTGAAGAATTTAAATTGAAAGTCATTTTAATCATGTACCTATTTTACCAATATACGATGCAAGTCCTTTTTACTTCTACTAAATTATTTCAGAAAGGTTTTTCACCACTGACCAGAAGAAATGGAACAAGAAACTTATTAGTAATGTCAATGTCGTATACTTACCCCCGTATTCAAGAACAACACTGTGAGGTCTCACAGTGCTTGCGAGTGCATAGTGGCATTAAAATCATTTCGTAAACAATACTTGATTGAAGTCCTTCGCTGTGCGTTTGTCAAAATCGATAAAGTAGCTGCCGAGCTACTTTACCGAACGCATAGTGTTGGTTTGACTTCTATCAAAATAGAAAGAAAGGATCGATTGTTTGTATTGTTATCTTTGTCTTTTGCTTGTGTCAAATGACTAGAGTGAAGTTAGCCGCATCGAATGGACCAATAAGAGGGCTGTATACAGCCTGTGCGTCCGCACAGCCAAGTGATACTTAAGGGTCGACTGTGAAACATAAGGGTTGCCATGACGAACGCACTGAGAAATGCCTTACTTCGCATAGTATTGCTTCTTTACTTAAACAAGTATTGTTCTTGAATACGGGGGTTAATGTAGGTATCTGTTACAAAACAGATTTGTCATCATACCTACTATTTTTTGTCAATAATGATTTAATTTAACGGTAACTTAGCAGCTCCATCAGCAATACTTCTCTCTCAATTCTGTTAATATATCAAATCAACCTTGAAATGGCTTTTACGTTCCCACTTCATCGCCGGCAAAGGTCGCAAACGTCCTCGGGGGACGTTGACCATTTACTATCAGGCCATCTGCGTCTACTCCTTTGCCGGCTCGTAAAGTTTACGTAATAATATCTAAAAAAAATAACTACATACTCATAGCGCCATTATAGGATTCCCTATTTCGTATTCCCTATTACACCCAAACCAAGAACAGAAATTCAAACTTCATTTAAATTTCCGCGTTGCTGGGAATCAAACCCAGGACCCTTTGGCACGGCGAGCCGGCATGGTAATCATTGCGCCACACAGGCGTGTAACGGAGTTTTATTTTACGAGTTAAAATAAATAAATTACCGTACCTCTGCACTATTCTGATCAAACGCACTACACCATGGTGATATGATGTACTTGTGCCAAGATGTTTCGTACCCACATATTTTGTACATCAAAACCAATGTATCTAAAATAAATAAAAGTGTTAAGTCAAATTAACCATAGCAGACATCTAATGCTATTTAAATGAATGAAAATTAATTTGTATCTGACAAAGGCAATGCTATGTCTAACAACGCAGAGTGACTTACAAAATGAAAAGCAAAATAGTGCAACTGAAAAAGGGTGCAAATAAAAAGTGGTGCTAAGAAATGGTGAAGAAAGAAAGGGTGCAATCTCATCGCATTGGTCGCATTTGAACAAGGTTAATTGTGATCCACAGCAATTTACAAGCAAGATGGCTTACTATGTAGTAAGTTTACAATTCTTTACAAACCTAACTGCAGTAATCTATTAAGACCGAGTCTCTCAGAAACATACTTCAGAGTGTTGTTCATTTGCTGGCTATTACCAAACAACTTTTGCTGGACGTACGTATCTGGATTTTTCTTTACTTGCTTTTGCCACTTATCACAGTGTTTGTAAAACTGAAAAATTCAGTCTCACCTGAACATTGTTCATATGCTCGTTCGAAAATAGTAGAGTAATTGGAGAATAGAAATAGAATTTAAAAATAAAGTCTACATACAACATTCTAATCTGTATGTTGTTTTTACTGAAAGGGGATAGTTTATTGTTCCAAAGTAACACAACAGCAGCAGTAGCAGAAAAAACTTGAAAAAACTCTCTAACTTCAAATAAGGTCATTATTACAAACTTCAGCATTATGTTATTAGTATTTAAAAATAATATACATACTCTCAGTGTGGTGTCAACTTTAGTTGCTGGCATAAATATAACATTTTGTGCTTCTTTTTTGTCAAAGAGGCCCAGAGTAAAGTACTTTGCACTTTGTTGCGCCCTCTCTGTAGCAGTGTAACGGAACTGAAAATAACAAATATAATAAAATTTACTACAAAATACCTAATTAAGTAATTTTAACAACCAGTAACATTTATTTTGTAACATCTTATTCGATATTTTAAAATATCTTAGATATTTTTCCTTTTTTATCCTTTTTATAAACTTAATTTGGATGTATTGGCGTCCCTCTGCTTTCTTAGCTTTTAATTATGCAAAAAGCATTTATTACTGATGTTCAGAATGGATAATAATAATAATGCGTTATTAATGATAGTATCTGACCCGGCGAACTTCGTATCGCCTAACAAACAATTTTTTTCTAAAATAAAAGTAGCCTAAGTTACTCCTTGTTACATCAGCTATCTGCCAGTGAAAGTCCCATCAAAATCGGTCCAGCCATTTCAGAGATTAGCCGGAACAGACAGACAGACAGACAAAAATTGTAAAAAATGTTGTTTTGGTATATGTACCGTGTATACATCCAAATGCACTTAGTAAAAAGCGGTTATTTTAAGATTACAAACAGACACTCCAATTTTATTTATTTGTATAGATAAATAGATACAGTTTATTACTTGGAATGTTTTATTGCTATATTTGTGTTTAATAGCATTAGGGAATCTCTTCTGCATCCTCTCAGCCAATAGCACCATTTCATCCTGACCCTCTAATGTAAGGAATTTCTCTTTCTCCACATCAATATCACTGGTCCAGTCTTCTAGCTTTTTGAGCTGATCATTTGTTAGGTGACCTGTGAAGAAGTAACAGACACTTGATTATAATATTTTTGATCTAATCAGTAATTTTATTAATCTTGCTAATAGCCACCCATTAATTACCTCGCACTAACTTCATGACTTTTTGACCCCTCCCCCGTCCTTGTCACAGCTGGTCACATTTGTGTGACCTCCTCCCCCTAGTGTGATGTCACATTTTATGAAATTTTACACCTAGAAATTTTAAAATTAAAACAACAGTTCTGAAATAAGTACCAATATTCGATTTTTAAATGTGACATCACGAAATTTAGGACCCTTTACCACACTACATCGACCTCCGAATGTGTGACGTAATTTATGGATGGCCCCATATCAAAAATGTGAAAGTATGTGAAGATGTTTTTCCTTTTATCACATGCTAACCATGGATTAAGATGAAACTTGGCAAACATACAGACAGTGTTCAGAATAAAACTGTAACTAGTGGTCACCACAACACACGCTGTTGTTTTAAATTAGAAAATATTCAATTGAAGTGTAATTTAAACCTATAATCATTTATTTTTGGGTATTAAGTAGGTATTAATAGTTTTTTATTTTATTTAACTAGTCGATTAACCGTCAATGACACTTGTACACAAGTTTTTATTGAAGAATCCCAAACAGCACTCCGGGAATACCTATTGCAATATTAGATAGTGAGAAAATAACATACTAATATTTCAATTAATACCTTTGCCAAGCTTGTGTTGCAACAATATCTCATATTTCAAATCTTTTAGAGTACTGTTCATGCCCACAATGTCTTTGGCACTTGGTAATCTTGTGCCATGCCGAACCAACATCCATACCTTACTCTCTTTGCAATCTGAAACAAAAATGTTTACATAAAAGATTTTCAAAATAGGGCAAAAAATTTAAATAGGGCTGCAACAAAATGTTCATTAAGTATAGATCCTAGGATTAAACTTTAGGGAAAGGTTTTAAATTGATTTTATCATATTCATACTATGTGTTCTGTTTTAAATGTATCAAAACCAGAAGCTCACAAGCTATTCAAGGAAAGTTTGCTCTACAAATGTCAAAATTTGTATTAAAAACAAAATTATGTATTTAACTTCATTATGGCTATGAAATTGGCTATGCAAGTTGTAAAATTGTATCATGTATTTTTTATGCTTAGAAATGACATTTATATACGGAATAAAATAAATATGTTTCGTGGCCTGGCCATACGAAGTTACCCCTATTTTCCCCCGACTTTTTCCCCAAAATTTTATTCATATCATGGATTTTATTACACCTCCACATTAAAACAAGTTAAAATTTAAATAGGCTAAAGTGACCTCTCAAGACCAAATATCTACTTTGCTTACATATGGTGCTGCAGGACAATAACTTATACAGAATAAAAGTTATGAATAATACTTACTTGGAAATTTTATCCTTGATTCATCTTTGTTGAACTTAAATCTGTAAGGCGTCCGAGTTCCCAAGTGGCTCCGAATATCGCTATGTTTTAAAGCTGCTGAAGTGCTCAAAAAGCTGTAACTTATAGCTAATAAAACAGGTATTTTAATAATTTTCATTTTTTTGCTATTTTTTAATATTATGCCATGTTTATAATTTAAACTAAATTTTAAATATTTTAACGCAACAATCAAACACCAAAGTAAAAGTCACACCATACACAAAATTCACTAACAACTCCAGAAAACGACATAAAGTATTATAATTTTAAATTAAAATTTGAAAAATATAAAATACTTGTTTATACAAAATAAAGTTATGACCATTGACAATATATGACAAATCACAAAGGAAGTTATGACACTTATGACATTGACAGAAGCAGACAGTGTGCCTAGACCATTGATTAAAGAAAAAGTAGAGGATATGCCCTAAATTGCATATACATTTTTTCATTATACATATATTATGCAAATATGACCCGAAATACCAAAAATACATCTGTCCTGTTCTTACACGCGACAATGTAAACTTAAAGAAAGAGTACAATACATGTAGCATATTTCAATTTTCTGGCAACATTTTATACCCCATTTACACGCGCGCGCGAGCCACAAGACAATCCGCGCGACGCGCGCATACGCGCGCGTGTGAACAGGGCGCTCGCGGACCAGACCGCGGTGCGTCTCGTGGCTCGCGGGCTCGCGTCGGGAGCGGTTTTGTAGGCGCGCGCCAAAGGAGCTCGCGCGAGCGCTCGCGCGGTGTTCACACGCGCGTAAGGGGCGTGGCTTACGGACGCGCCACGAGACGGTCCGCGACACGCGCGTGTAAATGAGCGGTTAAAGAAATCTATCTAAGCTCCGCCTTGAAGCCTGTTTTCGAACGCCATTTTATGAAAACAGTTGCTTCTAGGGATGTTCGATCCAGGTGCCTTGTATCGATACTCTATACAGCCGAAACAAATGTCAACAAACCATTAAACTCGTTTTATAGGGTTTTTCACCAACTGACATGAATTTGTACACCAAATGCGTTTTATTTAGACAAACTCCCATTAAGGTATTTGTGAATTCTTCAATAAATACATATTGATCGAAAACAATTATAAACTCCAAGTAAATGTGTGGTATATTATTGTGTCATAGAGAGGGTAACTTAATAAAAACAGTGTTAAACCAACTAGCGTGTGTTTCACTACATGGTGGCAGCGGTGTGTCAATTATTATATATTTTCTTTGCTAAATCGCGATAACAAGTATTTAAACAGTGTTAGTTTTGTTTATTAGGCGATATTATATAATAATTAGTGCCTAACAATGGAACACGCGCGTCCTCCAGCGGAATTATCACTCGAAGGTGGGCCGGCCGCGCGGGCCGAGTCATGGCGCCGGTGGCGTAAGCTGTTCGATGTGTTCATAAAAGCCTCTGGAGTGAGCAAGGAGCCGAAGGAAGTTCAGGCTAGTCTGTTGGTTAACCTCATAGGTCCGGCGGGGTACGAGGTCTTCAGCACGTTTACGTTCGAGAAAAATGAAGATGAGAACGATATAAAGTGTGTCTTGGAGAAGTTCGATAAGTACTTTGGTGCTAAACCGAATATTACCTTGAGACGCTTCAAATTCTTTACCCGCAATCAAGATGAAAGAGAAAATATCGACGAATACGTTACCGCTTTGCGACTTTTAAGCCAGCAGTGCGAGTTTGGTGATTTGCACGAAAGTTTAATACGCGACAAGATCGTTTGTGGCATTAATAATAATACGGTGAGGGACCGTTTACTGCGCACGGATGAGCTGACATTGTCGAAAGCGATACAAATTTGTCAGGCGGCTGAGATATCCAGGGAGGAAAGCCTATGTTTACACGGAAGTTCCGAAGAGGTGCAGGTGAATGCGATGTCAGGTCGTGAAGTCCGTACTCGTAGTCAAATACGAGGCGGCCGAGCGCGGCACCGAAGTAGTGCGGAGCGAGGGGCGCCGCGCACCGGGGGCTCCGGCGCAGGCGCAGGGGTTGTGCGCTACGCTTGCGCCCGCTGTGGTGCTCAGCGATGTCCAGGCGGAGACCGGTGTCCAGCTCGAGATGCGTTGTGTTTTGCGTGTGACAAGAAAGGTCATTTTTCGCGAGTATGTAAGCGAAGGGAAGTGAAACATAAAGTGTTAAATCTTAGTGTAGATACGTCAGAAAGTGACAGTGAGGTGTTTTACGTCAGCACTATTGCTGGGGACCGAAGGTCGGGTGAGTCGATAAAGGAGTGGGTGAAATACATGTCGTGTAACGGTAAACGATTTCTGCTTAAAATTGATACTGGTTCGATGATAAATGTAATATCAAAATATGAATTTTTAAATTTAGGGTTATCTCTTAACAAGCTCAAGCCGTTTACTAAACGAGTACATTCTTTTACGGGAAATCGTTTGCCTATAATTGGTATTGATAATTTGAGTATTAATTATAATAATAAGTCGTATATTTTACCGTTTGTAGTAGCGGATATGAACTGTCAAAACATATTAGGGTTAGAAGCATGTATTTCTATGAAGTTAATTAAGCAAGTAGATTTGATAAATTTTGATAAGTATTCAAGTTTATTCGAAGGACTAGGAAGGCTACCCGGTAAACATAATATTGTAATCGATAAGACGGTCCGACCTGTCATATGCCCCACAAGGAAAATTCCTTTAGGGCTTAAGGATAAATTATTAGTTGAGTTGGATAGAATGGAACAGCTAGGTGTCATTAGAAAGGTTACACACCCGACGGACTGGGTTAATGCAATTGTGTTAGTAGCTAAAAAGGATGGTAGCATTCGCGTGTGTTTGGATCCTAGACCTCTAAACCGAGCGATACGGCGCGCGCAGTTCACGTTGCCCACGGTGACCGAGCTGGCCGTGAAGCTGCGTGGCGCCCGCGTGTTCAGCGTGCTGGACGCCCGCTGCGGCTTCTGGATGGTTCAGATAGATGACGCCAGCGCCGACCTCTGCACATTCGGTACACCTTTTGGGCGATATCAATTTTTACGCTTACCGTACGGTATAAGTTGTGCACCTGAAATTTTTCATGCAAAACTGAGACAACATTTAGAGGACTTGGAAGGCGTGGAGTCATTTATCGATGACGTCATAGTATGGGGTAGCACGAAGGAGGAGCACGATAGAAGGTTGGAATTATTACTGCAACGCGCGCAGCAAACAGGTATTAGGTTCAATCGTGATAAATGTAAGTTTGGTGTGAGTGAAATTAATTATCTCGGTCACAAGTTCGATGCTACTGGGATGCGAGCCGACGAATGTAAGGTTAAGGCGATACTGGACATGCCTCAGCCAACCGATAGGAAGTCACTGGAGAGATTTCTAGGGATGGTGAATTACCTGTCAAAGTTTATACAAAATTGTTCAGAGAGCGTGAACGTTCTGCGCTCCTTGTTAAAGAAGGACGCTGAGTGGCTGTGGGAGGCGCACCATTCGAAAGCGATCGAAGCGCTTAAACTTAAAGTAGCGAGTGCACCGGTGCTGGCGCTGTACTCGCCGGATGCCCCGGTGGTGGTGTCGGTGGACGCGAGCGGCGTGGCGCTGGGCGCCGTGCTGCTGCAGGACGGCCGCCCGGTGGAGTTCGCCTCGCTCACGCTCTCCGACACACAAACGAGGTATGCCCAGATTGAGAAAGAGATGCTTGCGATCGTGTTCGCTGTGGAACGCTTCAGGCAGTACATATATGGTAGGTCTGACGTCACAGTTCACACGGACCATAAGCCACTGGAAGCCCTCTTTAACAAGCCGTTAGTTTCAGTGCCGGTTCGATTGCAACGAATGATGATGAGAGTGCAAGGTTTCGATATTAAAGTTATTTATACACCCGGCAAGTACATGTATATAGCGGATACGTTGTCGCGGGCCCCGCTGAATGAAGTGATGCACGATCGCGTGTCCGATGAGGTAGATTTGCAAACCTGTTTCTTGCTAGATTACGTTTCGTACAGTAGCGAGAAAATGCAATTAATTAAAAATGAAACGGAGTTGGATGGTGACTGTAAACGGTTAATCTATTATATAAATAACGGTTGGCCAAAAAATAGGCGGGACATTAACGATCGTATCAATGTATTTTGGCCGTATCGCGATCAACTACACTATAGCGGGGGAATAATTTTCAAGGGGGAATGTATATTTATTCCGCGAGCGTTACGAGAGGATATGTTGAAGATAGTGCACGAGGGTCATTTAGGCATCGAGCGGTGCAAGCGACGCGCCCGGGAGGTGATGTTCTGGCCGGGGCTCAGCGAGGACGTGGAGCGCGTGGTGCGGCGGTGCGCGGCGTGCGCCCTGCACGCGCCCCGCCCGCGCCGCCAGCCACTCGCGCAGCACCCGGTGCCGCCCCTGCCCTGGCACAAGCTTGCCTCCGATATATTTGAGTACAAAAGAAGTAGGTATATTATTCTCGTCGACTACTTCTCGAACTATGTTGAGGTGGGGGAGTTGACCAGCATGAGTAGCAAACAGGTTGTCAACTTCATGAAAGCACAGTTTGCGCGACACGGGATACCAGCCGAGATAGTGACGGACAATGGCCCTGCGTACAGTTCCATGGAATTTAAAAAGTTTATGCAGGAGTGGCAAGTACGCCATATTACGTCATCGCCCCACCATCCTCAGTCGAACGGGAAGAGCGAGAGAACTGTTCAGACGGTTAAGAATCTACTTAAAAAGTGTTTGGATTCTGGAGAGGATTTTAACTTAAGTTTATTAAATTTTCGATCTACACCTAGACACGACTTAGACTCTCCGGCGCAAATGCTTATGGGTCGACGGTTACGAACGAAATTACCTATTACTTCCGAATTGTTGACCGAACCGGTCGATAATGAGAGCAATTATCGCAATCTGATGTCACAAAGGGCTAATGATAAAAAGATATATGATAAGACGGCGAAGCCATTAAGGCCCGCTTTGGTGGGCGAAAAGGCAACGTTAATAAGCAACGGTGAACGAAAACCGGTTTTAATCGTAAATCATGCCTCGGAACCACGGTCGTTAATAGTGGAAGATAAAAACGGGCGTAGATACCGGCGGACGCGCGGTCAACTCGTGGTGCGCACGGCGCGGACGGGTTGTCGACGCGCGGCGACGCCCGTATCGCGGGCACCGCCGCCGCCGTCGTCGGCTTGCTACTTTCGGTCTGCGAGCACCACCACTCGGTGCCGCCGTAGAAAAGTAACCGATCCGGGTAACAGTGAGCAGCCGCAAGAGTTATCACCAAACGGTAGTGTGTTAGCCAGTACGCCGTCACCATCACCCCCCAAGGTTAATATAGAGAGGTCTAGGGAACGAACGGCACGAATGCTGTCCAATTTAATTTTTGGTTCGTCTAAAGAATAAGATTAGGTGACTTTGTCTCTAGCATTAATCTGTTATTACTAATTAGTATTAATTATCATTGTGGTTTGTTTATATTTGCATGTGCATAATTAAGTGTAATAAATTAAATTTTGCACTTCAAAAAAAAAAAAAAAACTGTCTTATGATTATATAGTTTTCTGAATTGTTTTTATGAATTTTCTTGTATATATGAGTATCTAGTGTAGAGAGCATAGTAGGTACCTATTTGTACTTTTTTTTTGAGTGTGCCTATTAAATAAGTTACGCTAAATGTGTTATATGTACGTACATATAACTGAATGCTGTTAAATGCCTACAGTTAGTTACATTCATTTTTTTTTTGTTTTAAGGGGAAAGATGTGGTATATTATTGTGTCATAGAGAGGGTAACTTAATAAAAACAGTGTTAAACCAACTAGCGTGTGTTTCACTACAAAATGTAGAAATAAACAAAATTAAATAACACCGTCATCATTCAAACACTTTGCAATGACAATCTTATTTCCAAGAAGAGATTTGAAACGTTTAACATAATGTACTATTTTGCCCTAATGAGTAGTTTGTCTAAATAAACGCATTTGGTGTACAAATTTATGTCAGTTGGTGAAAACCCTAGAAATCTATTTTAATATAGATAATATTTATTATGGATGTATTTCCGAAATAAAATTATTAATATTAATATTATTAATAATAATAATAATCTTTAGTTCACATTTGTATCGGCTGCAAAACGACTAGAGTATAGATCGATATGGATCGTATCGCAGTGTATCGATCCTAGTGATTTGATACTGATCGATCCAGTATTGAATGATTTTTTTTAATGGAAATAGGCGGCAAACGAGCTGACGATCCACCTGATGGTGAGTGGCTATCGTCGCCCATGGATATCAGCAACATCAAAGGCATCACTGATGCGTTGCCGGCTAAGAAAGAGAGAAAAAGAAGAAAATAAAATTTTAAATAGGAATGTTTAATCCGGGTGTTTTATGTATCGATAGTCCGGTTCGTCATGAATATCTCAATAAATAGTCCAAATATCGATTCATATAATTAAATATACCTGTAAGGTGGGTATCGCAGCCATTGAATTTATATAATAAATTCAACAGAATCCTTTTTATATCAAAGTTAAATAAATATTCATGCAAATATAAATTATTTAACTACTTATTAGAGTTGAACTACACACAGACAGAGCACTACATTGTAACTACATAGTTAACACATAATTATTACATACAAAAGAAAATAAACAATAATGATGAAATAATACTAATGAAATATACCTAATGTAAGCATATATACATGTACACATGTAATACAAACATATACTAATATACATAATATATACATATATATACATATATACTTAATATATTCATAACATGTCAAGTAATTGAGTTTATCTGGTAGAAATTTTAAATAGTCCAAAACAACCGTAATTATTCCTACTAATTAATCTAGGGGGTCCCTGGTGTACTAAGATACAGGCCAAGGCTTAGTTTAGACACCAGATCTCCCACAGATTACTTAGCATTATTTTCCTTTTATCTATATTTTAAAATGTCACCTGAATGTAATTTGTGGATGAGATGAAATAAAGACTTTTGTATTTGTATTTGTAATATCAGCGACCAAAGCGTTGTCAGCCAAGAAAGAGAAAAAAAAAAAGAAATATGTTAATAAATGAAACATGATACATATTTTATATTTTATTTATATTTAATACTTATAATTTAATACGATGTTTTGTATCGATTCATAATCGAATAAAAATCTCGAATTCTAAATATATATATATATCTTTAAGCCAGTATTAAGGTTAATCGTTTTAGATAAAATTTTATATTAGATTTAATTTTATTCAAAATATTGTATAATTAAATACTGAAAAAGTTACTTAAGGTTTTTTTAAAACAATGTGGTATGTTGTAGGAATATCATATAAATAATAATATCTCACTCTATAACAGTATATTTGATTTAGAACTCTTGTGTTTTATAAACTAATTAATCAAATAAATTCATATCATCATATATATTTTTCTTAAAATATTATATCGATATGTGTAAAATACAACACTAATTTGTGGGCGGAGTCGACGCCATATTTGAGAAATTTTTGGCTTCAGATCACGTGACCTTATTTCCTATCCTCTCTTTTTCTTTAATCAAAGGCCTAGACTGGTTATAACAAATTGCCACAGAATATACAGACTAGGTAGAGATACATACAGTGCCTCCAACTTATTTGTGAATTGACGGAGTGCGCTGTCGGACGCATTGGACCAATCACTGGATGCAAACAAACTTATGAATGGGGCGGCATTAGTTCCAATTTTCGCCATTTCACAGATAAGTTGGTCGTACAGTATTTATTTAACAAAATACGTCTGTTTTCCTCTAAAAGCCACGTCACGTCACGTCACATAGTCTATGCGTATGTATAGAGATTTACAAAGTTTTTAATAGATTATTCTGTGGTCAGTACAAAAAATGTTGAAGTTTCTGTTTATTTGACAAATGACAATGACAATTTATGACAAATGAGAATAGTTATCTGTCACGACTGTCACTGATATTTTAAATGTGATTTTTGTAACCTTTTTTTCTTAAATTAAATGTATCTATTGATGCCATATTAAATAAGTTGCATTTGATGTAATACAGTTTAAACTAAAATTGAAAATTACACATTCATTAAATCCCCTCTTATTGCGGGATCTACAAGTCATAACATAACCTATAATGGCAACGGCATATGGCATTCATTTAGGTAATAGTTCAGGGTGTTTAGCTACCTACACTAATGGAGCGCCAACTGTTCTAGCAAACGATGCTGGGGATAGAGTGACGCCAGCAATTGTGGCTCTCAATGGTGCAGAATGGGAAATCGGGCTCCCGGCTAAATCAGGGCAACCTTTCTCTAAATCCATTTTGAAACACAACAAAAGGCTTATGAACTGTGATTTTAATGAGGAAGACTTATCATACGTGGAACAATCGTCTTCGTGTCGAATTCAAAATGAAGAGAAATTGGTATATGAATTTGAAACAAGTGAAACTAAACTGTACTCTAATCCCGACAGCATTACGACGAAGATGTACTCTAAATTGTTCACTATCGCAAGCCACGCCGTCACAAATGAAGATGACTTGAAGTTAGTATTAGCTGCCCCATTACATTGGTCAAAAAGCAGCCGTGAAAGGCTAATGAAGTGTGCCGAACTGGCAGGATTTGATGTTCTCCAAGTTATTAGCGAGCCTGCTGCTGCCCTGTTAGCTTACAATCTGGAAGAAGCTGCTGACGACACAAACATCTTAATATACAGACTTGGTGGTTCTACTTGTGATGCATCAGTAGCAAAAGTGTCTGGAGGGTTTATTTCTATCGAAAAAAATGTTTTCCGGTCCGATTTAGGAGGAAAGTGTCTTACTAAGGATTTAGCTGATTATATTGCTCAAGAATTTCTGCAAAAATGGAAGTTAGACCCCCAAGAAAGCAAAAAGGCAATGGCTAAGCTACTAACACATGCTGACAACTGCAAGCATGTATTGTCCACTCTTAATTCAGCCCATGTTTTCATTGAATCATTACTAGATGGCGTTGACTGGAGTCAAAATGTAACCAGAGCAAGATTTGAAAATATTATCTCATCGAAAATTTCATCATACATTGAACCGGCTCAAAAAATTATTGACAGCTTTGATGGGAAAATTACTAAGATTGTTTTATGTGGTGGAAGTATGAAAATACCTAAATTGCAATCTGCAATTGCAAGTTTATTACCAGAAGCGGAAGTGCTGACTGGGATCAGCCCCGATGAGGTGATAGCAGTAGGTTGTGCAAGAGAAGCAGGAATGATGCTGGACTTACCTGAATTTGGGTTAACGGACAGAAATGCTGAAATAGAATTCTTGGACAGGGATGTTTATCTCAAATATTTAGACCAAACTGTTCAGTTATTCCAACAAGGCTCTGCCGTGTACACTCA
Organism: Thymelicus acteon; assembly: GCA_951805285.1. Classification (NCBI taxonomy): domain Eukaryota; kingdom Metazoa; phylum Arthropoda; class Insecta; order Lepidoptera; family Hesperiidae; genus Thymelicus; species Thymelicus acteon. The sequence goes on from OX638217.1 coordinate 7,001,124, forward strand.
GAACTCATGTAGTATAGATCCAGGGAAAGATGTAAAAGACATTAGTTTTAGTCTACATGAAAATCCAGAAAATGAAAAGTTTGCAACTGAAACTTTTAACGTAGAAAGCTTGAATAAACCATTTACTTTAAAAGCTACACTACAACAGGCCAAGATTGAGCTTGAAGTGGAATGATTTATAATTACTTGATAAATTATAATAATAATTGACTGAATAACAACATTAAAATTGAAGTTAATATTGGATTATACCATCTAATCATATCTAACAATACTTTACGAAATTATAAAATTGTAACACAAATAACATCTATTATAATCCTGCTTAAATTAATGAAAATTTCCAATAAAAAAATACATTATCAAGGACTTTATTTTATTTTGGTTACATCATCCGAACCTTAAAAAACAAAATTGGGTACATAAAATAAATTTAAATAAAAAATTTATGTAGCAAATGTTTGTAACCCCTGGTCTGATACAGTTTTTGATATGACGTGATTACGGTACACTCGGTACAGCCTCATTTTAACCGCTCATTTACATGCGCGTGTCGCGGACCGTCTCGTGGCGCGTCCGTAAGCCACGCGCGTGTAAACACCACGCGAGCCCCTTTGGCGCGCGCCTATAAAACCGCTCCCGACGCGAGCCCTGCGAGCGCGAGACGCGCCGCAGTCTGGTCCACGAGCGCCCTGTTCACACGCGCGCGTCTCGCGGATTGTCTCGTGGCTCGCGCGCGCGTGTAAATGGGGTATAAAAATTGCCGCCACCAGCCATAGATCTGTAGCCACTACCGTGGAGGATAGAGTTAACCGCGTCCACTTTACAGTGCCACCAACTTATCTGTGAATTGGAGATATACTTTAATCTATGAATTGGAGGAGGGCGCTCTCGGACGCATTGGACCAATCATTGAACGCAATTCGAGACCTAGTAAATGTCCAATGAATGAGCACAAAGAACTTATGAATGGCGCGGCATTAGTTCAAATTTTCGCCATTTCACAGATAACTTGGTGGCACTGTAACAAGATAGTGCGCATTAAATTAAAAAACATGTTTAAATCATAAACTTGGCTTTGTTCTTTGCTCTGTTAAAGGCATTGAAATCCAGAATGATAAAATAATTTACGACTCAGAAATGAGAAAAAGTTATAAGTGCAATCTATAAATTTTATCTTTCGTTAAATTCGTTATTTATGTTCACATAATCTGTGGGACAAACCACAGAGTATAGCGTAGAGGTAGAGTACGGCCGACGGCGGCAATTTTTAAAACCGAACATAAGTACATAATTTAGCTGACTTCAATTAATTATATTAAAAGCCATTTTAGCCATTGCTGTTATTTGATTTAACTGATTTTGAACTACATAAAAATGGAAGAACAAAGCAATCACGATAAACCTGTATTGAACAATCGCTTTGAAAATTTATTGCAATGTTTAACGAAATGCAAACATGTAAGAATGCCATAAATCTTTTCTTTCTGTAAGTTGCTGCTTTCTAAGATTAGAGCTAGATATTGTGAACTAGGTATTGAACTTAAACAGGATTTCAGGAATGAGAGAGAAGATTCCATTAAAATACGTAACCTTAACGTCAAATTAGAAACCGAATTAAAGGAAGCTCGGGAATTGGAAAAGTCACATCGATATCATCTCTTAACTTCCCGCGAAATGATTAATAATCTACAAGAGACTGTTTCTCAATTAGTTTATTTAAAAAGGGACGCTAAACGACTAAAAGATGAAATAACTTCAAGAGATTTTAACATCGCATTATTGGAAAGAGTAAGTACGTACTCCGGACTCCCTCTGATAAATAATATGACTCACCATTTCCTTTGCGCTACTCAGTGGCGTAACTAGCCCTAAGGAGGCCCCATATCGATATTTGTTGTCGGGCCCCCTCAATGTCAGCTGTTAATTTGTCGCTACTCTACCTGTACAAATTTGGTATTTACTACAACAAAAATATCCTAAGTGATTGTCTAAAAAAATACCTAACATTTTACAAAAGATTTCAAGTAAGTAGTCAAGTTCATGGGTAGGTACTGGAAGGCTCACGGATTCCTTGAGGGAACAGGCACCTGCCCCCCCCCACACGGTATGCCCATTGCCCATGCTAAACTTACATGTCTGCTCCGGTCGGGAATCAATCAAAGCTTCTTTAGCTTTACTCTACTATACTATCTCATATATATATTTACTATCTAAATACATACTTTCCTACTGTCATGTAATTATCTGCGTTTGCTAGGAGAAAGACGGCATGCTGCAAAAACATAATGAAACCATCGAAGAGTTGCGCAACGCCCACAAACAAGACATCGAAGAACTATCAACAACATGGGAGAAAAAAGGTATTGAGATTATTTAACCCTTAACAACCCAGTAAGCTTTTGTAACGTAACTGACCAGTAGTGTCCAATAGACACATTACATAAATATACAGTTAAATTATGGTTAAATTACAGAAACAATGATAGTGGTAATGCAATACACATTATTACTAATTTCAGTATGTATATTATATTAAATACAGTGAAACTTGGTTAAGTGGGACCTGGATAAGTGAGAAACCTCCATAACTGGAACTCATGCTGAGGTCCCAACACTTTGGCACTGAATTACCTCTGTTAGTGGGACGAGGTAAGCCTCTATATCTGGGATTTGTTCTTTCGATTTATCATCATAGTTACCTCTATAACTGAGACAGCGAGTAAATTTTATAAGCATAAACCTCTGTAACTGAGATAACATTGTTTGTTTACTCATTCTTATTCTACCCACAAATTCCACACGTAATTCCAAGTAGTGACTCTGTACATGACCCTCTGTAAATGAGACAGATATTTATTTATACCTGTATATCTGAGACACTGGGTAAGTGGAATACCTCTATAAGTGAAACGACATTGCAGGTCCCTTGATGTCTCACTTAAACAGCTTTCACTGTATTTACTTTCAGTTGTCAAAAATATTTTTTTATGTTCAGAGGATTTCATTTGTCACAACATGTTAAAAAATTATAGATTATTTTGAAGGACAGAAATACAACAATTGTTTCTTGTTGTAGCAGATTGAGATGATTGCTCAGCTCCCTGATTTGATCCTACCACGTCTTGCATGGCCGTTTAGTTATAATACGATGCCTTTGTTATTTCGAATCTGTAATGAGGTGTTAGGTACCTATTCAGTTGGAATTTCATGTAAAAATATTTTTCTTTATGTATTGGTATTACTTTTCCATTGATTCAAATCAGGATAAATATTTTTCCGTATAAGGTTATAAGTAATGTAATAAAAACAACATCTAAAATATTTTGAAAAAATGGAATTGGCCATCTACACACTTGTTTTACGTCCAACTGGTCCAGTGATATTTTCCTTGGTGGAGTTGTGCACCAAAGGACCATGCCCATATTAGTATGGAGCTGAAAGTCAGAAATGCCATGCAATGCCCAAATTGCAGCTCTATGTCATATGATAACTTTTAACAGTATTTATATGATATCTAGATTTAATGTCATATAAAGCACCGGTTCAAAAGATATTGGACATTAAACATGATAACTTCCTACTGTTCTTTTATACATTTTATCGCTTACAGACAGCATTGCTATTAGTTTTTCACTAGGAACTTAATTTTCTATTAATTTCATTTAAATTTTAATTTTTTATCCAGTGCTTCATATGATTTAAAATTAACAACATAATTCTAGTTTTTATTTTATTAGAGCAATCTTGTAATATACTTTATCTGGGCATTTCTGGGGCACAGATGGGCATTGTCCTTTGAGATTTGTTATTATTACACACATTTAGTTATTTTCTATCGTAAACAATAAAATTACAGCACGATTCTTTTTTGACACAAAGATAAAAGTTTGATATCACGGATTCTGTTGGGTTCAAAATTCAGAAGTTTAAGTATACAATTACTTATTTTATCTGAAACTGCGTCATATTTTGTCGTCCAAAACACTACCTCAGTGCCTGAAGTCGAAGGTGTTCGAGCAGTGTGTGTTGCCAGTGATGACATATGGATCCGAGACGTGGTGCTTCACTATTGGTCTAATGCATAAGCTTAGAGTCGCCCAGCGGGCTATGGAACGAGTTATGCTCGGTATTTCTCTACGCGATCGAATCAGAAATGATGAAATCCGTAGACGAACGAGGGTTACCGACTTAGCTCAGAGAATTAGCCGGCTGAAGTGGCAATGGGCTGGCCACATAGTTCGAAGGACCGATAACCGTTGGGGAAGAAAGGTCCTCGAATGGAGACCACGCCTCGGTAAAAAGAGCACAGGACGCCCCCCGACCAGGTGGACCGACGACCTGAAGAAGACAGCGGGTATCCGCTGGATTCAGAAGGCTCAGGACCGGTCTGAGTGGCGTAGATTAGGGGAGGCCTATGTCCAGCAGTGGACCTCAAAGGGCTGATGGATGGATGGACTTATTTTATCTCAATGTTCAAAAATCTCTTTACAGCTTTCAGGGCAGAGCATGTTGAATGTATTCCATTTTATGTTTTAGCCATTTCTTAGAACAAAAACAAACGCTAACGCCACTGCTATATGACAATAGTTTGTAACCACTGATACGAAATATAAGGACAAAAACTATGATTTCACGTTTAAATTATTTAAATATTGGATATAAACTACGTAAAACGTTGATTCATTAAAACAAATAAGTATTTTAGTTTTTATAAGGACTGAAACGCAAAAGTGTGTCCGCGAGACACTTGTCGGTTGTTAAGGGTTAATATTATTGGTAGGTAGGTACCTACCTAATTGTAGATGAGAACGAATTGACGCGTGTATTTAGCGTGTATTTTATTTATTACGTTAATTTAGTTGTCAAAAGAGGACTAATTCTAAGAAAGCTCACGTATAATAAGCCCAGCAGATGCGCTACTTTTAGCATCGGCGATCGACTATTAATAACTAAGTTAAGAGTTTAAGAGTTACTAGTTTTAAACAAGCTAAACAGTAAAAAATATATTATTATTGCATTGATACAGCCCAACAGGTCCAATACGACTGTGACACTCAAATAGCACAGTTTACTTGCGTTATCGAAGAGTTGAGAAACAAATTAAAAGATACTGAAGCAGAGCATAGAGAAAAGGTAATTTTTTGATAAAAACATTGATAACTTCTACAGACTTTTTCAGACTTCATCCTTACGCTTCCCGCCCAAGTCCGACTTTTTGTAGGAGTAATCGGGCCGATTTTTTTTCTTCCATATTATTTCTGACCGACTTTTTGTAGGACGTGTGCGTTGCACTGTTGCTATCAGTACGTTCTATTTTTCTCCTACAAAAAATCGGTCACCGATTACCGGACGTGGGTGGGAAGCGTAATCTTTCTTCTTTTTGGGCGGCAACATTTTTCCTGTAACGGTAGGTAACATACCTACCTGGTTATATGAAAAAATATATATGTAAAATTAAATATATTTCTCCGCAACGTCACAACTAAGGCAATGAACACACGAAAAAAGCAAAGATTGAAGAGAGCCATTACCTAAATAAATTACTTAAACACATTGCATGAAAATGCAGGCAAGTCTCTGTAAATAATAATTGTCTCAACAGAAGAAGACGCTACTCCCGTAAAGGAACAAGAATATGATACTTATTCATAATGAAATATGTAGTTAATAAGTAAATATAAGATCTATTGATGAATCGACCTCACTCTGTAAGTTAATCTGAGATAATATAATTATGTGCAAGTATGTCAAGGATCAGCAGAAGCGTCAGTTTTGTATTGAAGTTTACAAATTAGAATGCTCACTAGAGCCAGATTAAGATTTCACTTAGAAGTCGAATTTGATATAAGTAACTCCTGTAAGTTGTCTTATGACGGATAATTAGAGAGAAACAGAGATTTTTTTATACTTACATTAGAATCTTATTTAATTTGAAAAGCCTACCTAAGAAATGATACACTCATATCGCGTTAAGTGTATTTTGTTTACTCTCGTGGTGATGTGATAATGGTATCACAGCAGCTATGAACGCTGCGCAAGTACCTGCAAGAGGGCTTGGGTTCAACTCATGCACGGAATAATTTTCATAAAACTTGCGAATTTATGAAATTAAGTATCAGTTGCTTTAGTGAAGAAAAACATCATCGATCAGAATCTTAGAAATTTTGAAAAGATTCACAAATCACATTTGGGAAGCGTAATGGCTAATCCTAACCCCTTTCATGTTGAAAGATTCTTCAACCCTCAAATCATACGAGTAGCTCCAAAATCTGTGCCTCAGCTGATAGAACAATAATAGTGTGACAATTATGTCTAACTATAACGTTATACTATAATGTAAGTACTTATCTTGTCTACAGTTCCCTTCCTACATTTTCTCTTTGAATTGTAACATGTTATTACGCTAGAATGGTCATAACACAACTTATTTCTTTCCGGTAAAATATCTTCCCTCAGTTACATATAGCGTATTCTTATTGTTAGTAGTATCAATTCACGCGAATAGCTAATGGCTAGTGCATTCTTGAACTTCGTTGTAGAAACAGGGAATCTGCAAAAAACGTATTTTCATTAGATATTACGTGTATTCACGATATGTATTTCGTACGCTGATATTTTGATCAACTAAATGAATCTATTATATTTAATGGACTGACTTCAACAGACTAATTAATGGGCTTATACAAGACAGCTATCCTCTTATCAACAGAAATAAAGAGCACACGTCGCCATACTTCTCCACGATGAATTGGTATAAGAATTATTGCGTACAAATACAAAATACACATCGTGAGTACCCGAGTCATAATAATAATATTATGTGCACAATACAAGATGTAAAATTATGTACGATGTAGGGTCAGGTGGTAAACAGTGGCCCAGTAGTACACAGTGCACCACCACTCATATCCCAAAAACGCGTCGTTGCCAAACCTTACTGCAAACGCGAAACAATTTGCTTTCAACCACCTCCCGCACTTCCCAATTGATGGCGCTCTGCCTCCCGTAATGATTGTACAATACATGGTTTTGTCCTTGGAACCAAAAAAAGTAAGTACACGTGTTTTCATTTATTTTCTTTATAGAATCGTTGTATATTTAGTTACATTATATTGCACTATTTCCATGTGTAAATTAACTATTCCTTAATAACTTAGTTATATAAATATCCTTTGAATTTGGTATGTTTAATAGTTATGTAACCATATAGGTAAAAAAGTGGTGTCTGCACACAGTGGATCAAAATCGTAGGGTACACAGTGAACCATCGTTCACTGTGTACCAATCATTTTAATAATTATGTCCCATAAGTACAATTTATACATAAACTTTTTAACTGTGATTGTAATAAACAAGAAAGGCGTTAATGGTAGATATAATACTAATAATAATAATATTTTTGTTTTAGAATGGGTCGAACTAAAACAGAAACCGTAAAATTGGCGGACATGATGCAAAAAATATGAAAAAAGCTGTAGATCTTGTAAAGAACGGAATGAGTATACACAAAGCAGCACAAGATTGTAATTTAAAATATTTAACTGTGAGAAGATATGTGAAAAAAACACGAGACTCAAGATAATGTTGGATTACATTACAAGGGGTCATATAATTTTAGTTTTTTTTTGGTGGTAACTGTTGAAGCTTTGATTCTTTTAAAATTTGATTAAAAGACTGGTAATACTCTTAAAGACTGTTAATTGTAATGTAGAATATAAAGAGCCAAGCTTTAACTAATGACTATATTAGTGTTTCTAATTAGATTTATAAGTTACATTAAATTTGTACACACTAGTTTCTTTTGTACTGTTTTATGTGGCTGTTGCTGACGAATACAAATTTTAAATGATTAAATACTACATTACTGTTTTATTTAACGACATTTCTATCAATAAATATTTTTAAATATGCGATAAAGGTAGGTAATTAAAGTGATGGTTCACTGTATACACATTGGTCCACTGTCGACTCACCCCCCAATTCACTGTGTACTTATACTGGTACACAGTGAACCATTCGCCATCTTTTAAAAAAAACAATATTATCAATAAACTATTAGAAGTGGTGCTGAAATTGATATGCAAAACACAAGTTTAATAAATTTCCTTTCGTCTAAAGTCAATAGTTCTTAATTACATTCACATTCGGTGGATTTATAAATGTTTAAACTTTTAGTGGTTCACTGTTTACCATGTCACCCTACCCATTTGCAGGTACTGACATACAAAAACTGTTTGCACAAACTGTGCGTCTCCAATTCAGTTTAAGTAATTAGACATTGTAGTAGTAATTTACTCCTGTTTAAACACTTAGATAATGTTTGTCAAACATTTTTTCTTATTTTACGTTACTAAAATATATTGACATTAAAAACAGTAGATACCTAATGATCTACTCTATACTTGCATCGATTTTATTTGTGTAATTTTATTTGATTTGTATATTTATGTATTGACAATATGACGATAGATGAACGTGCTGGTGTTGGAATATGAGGAGAAGGTCCAACGCAGCGTGGCCCAGGTTGCTCAACTACAAGAACAGCTCGCGAGACAAGCCGCCCATACAGACGCTAACATTGACGCATACCGGCGGGTAACGTATCTCAAATTAACGCCTCGTTTCTTTTCTAGTTCTTCTAGGACTTAATAAAAGGATGTTGTCTCCTTCTATCCAAGCTAACCATCATTTTAATAATCAAATAAAAAAACATTTTAAATAAGAAAGTGAATAATTTAAAAGGTATATGCATATTTTGGATCTTTGGCCAGTTTATTTGGTAGGTACTTCTATCCAAGCTTATCTTCCCTGTTTCTAGCTAAGGGGGCACTTAGATAAAAACCAGACTAGGTCCAGACCCCGGGGAGCACTTGCCCAGATATATAGGGGCTCCGTGATAGATAGGGGCCCCCTAGTTCCTGCCAGATCACTAAATGATAACTGATATTTATTACCGATTTTTTTTTATTCGAATAAATCGAACCTAAATTACTGACTACAATACCAATTTCCTTATTAGCTATTACATAAATCTAGAGGCTTGCCTATCTACTTTCTTTGTTTATTCTAACGAAATAGTGTTCTAACAAAGTCATACGAGCCCCATTATTCTAATATGCCAAGGGCCTCCAGTAGGTTAAAAACGGCCTTGACTAGGTCCCAGGATCCAGGTGGATTTTTTACATCCAGGTGGATTTTTTACATCCAGGTGGATTTTTCATTCAGAATAGTGCATGGTATCTCAGGTATATAGCGTGATGCTGATATCTTGATGTAACCGATGTCCACGGACGACAGTGACCACTTAATATCAGGTGCCTCGTATTCTCGTTTATCAGCTATGTCAGAAACAAAGGAAGCGGATACCTGCTTATGTATTCACATTATTTATTTATTTTATTTACTTAAACTCTATTGATTGTACACACTAAAAACATTTACCCCCGTATTCAAGAACAATACTTGTTTAAGTAAAGAAGCAATACTATGCGAAGTAAGGCATTTCTCAGTGCGTTCGTCATGACAACCCTTCTGTTTCACAGTCGACCCTTAAGTATCACTTGGGTGTGCGGACGCACAGGCTGTATACAGCCTTCTTATTGGTCCATTTGATGCGGCTAACTTCACTCTAGTCATTTGACATAAGCAAAAGACAAAGATAACAATACAAACAATCGATCCTTTCTTTCTATTTTGATAGAAGTCAAACCAACACTATGCGTTCGGTAAAGTAGCTCGGCAGCTACTTTATCGATTTTGACAAACGCACAGCGAAGGACTTCAATCAAGTATTGTTTACGAAATGATTTTAATGCACTATGCACTCGCAAACACTGTGAGACATCACAGTGTTGTTCTTGAATACGGGGGTTACAAAACCGGGCAAGTGCGTGGCAGGCCACGCGCAATTTAGGGTTCCGAAGTAGTAAGTTACATGTATAAATGTCTCAGTTACTCATTACTCATTAACAATTTATGCTAACATAGCCGTGATAGTTTTTCTTGTAAATTCATCATAATATAACCTATTTTTGAGAATTTTTTCACTTGTCCAACTCCAACCGCTTAGCCAGCAGGGGGAGGGGGGACACTTGACTCCAACCAAAATTAACAATTCGAAGTTAAATATGTATTTCGCAAACGGACCCCTAATTCCAAAAATAGTCTTAGAAGACCCATAATATTTTTGGAAGACCCTTTCAACGGTACTCCACACTATAGGGTACGTGACGATTAAAAAAATCATCCTCACATTACCGGTAGGGGACCCTGAAAAAAGTTTTTTCAATATTTTATTCTACGATTCTGGAGTTTTAATAAATATTTATATCCATGCCAAATTAAAGCTTTCTGGCACTAAGGGTCTCGATGATTTGCTTCGGACAGACGGACGGACGACGGACAGACGGACAGACGGACATGACGAAACTATAAGGGTTCCGATTTTTCTTCGGGACCCTAAAAAAGTAAGTACAATGTTAACAGGTAAGTACAATACAATCCAGACAACCTTAAAAACAAGAGGAGAATCGTGTCTGGGAGAAATCAAGGTGGCCCCTTATCTCGTATCTTCCAAACCGCTGAATGCTAAACAAGTGAAATGAAAAAACAAATATGGTGGCTGTGAGGTGCCATTGTTTGTAATATTAAAAAATAAAATTAAATCGAATAAAGCAATATAGGTAGGTATATATAGGCATCAATTCATCATAAGGATTTCAAAAAGGTATATCGTGATAGGTTTTTTGATAGCAGGCGGGTTTTTTTAATTTTTAAAATTATGTTAGTTTCAGTAACTTTTTAAAGGAGAAAAAAGTTTCAGCTTTACGCATTTGAAGTGGTAGAGGGTTCCAAAGACGTGTAGTGGTCAAAGTAAAGGAAGTTTAAATAATAATTGTCTGCCAGTTTGACAGTCTCATATGCTAGAACGTTATAATTTATAATCCATTACTGATTAGCCTATATTTCCAGTCTCTTGCGTAGTCACTAATACTATAATTACGAGAGTGCTCGGCAAAGCGTCACAGCCGATGATTATAATTAACGGCTAAAATATGTTTGGAAATGGTGCATATCGTGTGAGAAATACTTGACCGTAAATATCTACGAACCGACCGGATCGTCATAAGGTTCTGTAGAGTTTTGTATTTAAAACACACTCGGGAAATATTTTAATTTTAACATTTTCTGTTTTAAAATTTTCTATGCATGGGGTCGAATGTATTAAATTGTGCAATCGATTATAACGACCTCGGATTTAGCGACCATTTGTTTGATATAGTGACGTTATATCTTAGCCCGTTGAATTTAAAGCATACTAGGTAAAGTTTAATACAAAATTCATGCTGTTATAGCGACTTCAGATGTAACGCCGACTTCAGATGTAACGACTGGTTATAATTATAATGAATCATTTGTAAAAAATCCTAGAAATCCCATGCAGATATTACGACTGGAGTTTGCAGCCGGAGATATAAACGCTATAAATAAATAAATAAACGTTTACACACTCATACCCCCCGCAGTAGGTTTTTACCTGTGTCGCGGGTGGCATGGACGACACATATAACACGTCACAATAACACCCATGACCCAGGTACAAATTTATCTGTCACATAAATATCTGCCCCGGCCGGGAATCGAACCCGGAGCTATACGAATGGTCAGCAACTGTGGTGACCTTTTACTTTTGTTTATAGAGATAGGGACTTCGCTGATTTCGGAGTTAAAATGATTCAGTTACAAAGTGTCAGTTCCTCATGTCCGTCCGTCCGTCTGTCCGTCTGTCCGAAGCAATTCGCCGAGATCCTGAGTGCTAGAAAGCTGTGATTTGGCATGGATATACATATTTATTAAAACTCCAGGATCGTAGAATAGAATATTGTAAAAAAATTTTTTTCAAGGTACCTTCCCTACTGGTAACGTGAGGATGAATTTTTTATTCGTCGCGTACCTTACAATGTGGGGTATCGTTGAAAAGGTCTTTTCTATTATATTTCTAATATTATAAGAAAATATTATGGGTCTTCTTAGACCATTTTTGGAATTAGCGGTCCATTTGCGAAATCTTTGGCTTTAAAGTGCTAATTAGGCTTGAGTCAAATGTCTCCCCCATGCCGGCTAAACGGTTGGAGTTGGACAACTGAATAAAATCTCAAAAATAGGTTATATGATGAATTTACAAGGAAAACTATCGATAAACTTATTACTTCGGAACCCTATATTATGCGTGGCGTGACACGCACTTGCCCGGTTTTTGTTTATTACTCAATTTGCCCTCCAAAATAATATCGATACACGGACAGATAGACAAATAACTTATACAGGTTTCTTTCTATTCCTCATCGGATATTGGGAACCCTAAAAACTGTTAGAGCACCGCGTGCGCAAACAAAAACACTTTTCAGTCTGATAGCCGTGGTGATCACTTTTTAAAACTAAATTCAGTGGCGTAGACGTAGGCTAAGGAGGCCCTATATCAATGTTGTAGGGCTCCTCGACGTTAGCTCTCTGTCAAGTATAAAAGGAGTGCCAACACTGCCAACTGTAGCGGTCGTAGGCCGCTGCCGAACTTTTTTTGGGAGTTTTAGTGGGGGCCCCGTATAATTGAGACGGTGGTAGCTATGCCCTGACTAAATTTATCAATAAATCATTTATTATCTGTCTGTATTTATTATGTTTTTATTTTATTAAAGCGAAGATCGTCCGATCTTTGCAATCCATCAAATGTTGGACTGAAACTTTTTATGGAAATAACCGGCAAACGAGCTGAAGATCCACCTGATGGTAAGTGGCTATCATCGCCCATGGACATCAGCATCACCAAAGGCATCACCTATGCGTTGCCGGCCAAGAAAGAGTGAAGAAAAAGAAAGAAAGAACTGGCTCTCAAGCCTCCAGCTTCAACTGAGTTGCAAAAAGTTAGTAAAGTATTATAATATTGTGTTTGTTAAAAAAATATTAAGTAGCGTTAATATCCCTTCTGTGTTTTATCCCATTTTAGAAATTAGAAGAATTAGAGGATAAATTAAAACAACATCAGTTCAAAGAGTATTTGGCTCACAACAAATATACTTCCCAATATGAGAATAGAGGAGAGCGCCCCTATTCTGTAGAAAGAGACCTCCACGCAGACTCTAGCTCCCTGGACTATCCGATAAACCGCAGCCAAAAATTCCTAGCTTCTCCGTCTATTACACAGACAAAAAATCAAAAACCGGTGAATACACTACAAGTGATGTACCAGGACAATAGAAACACACAGGCTAAGGCTAATGAGAAGAAAGGACAGTTCAACATAACGAAAAAAAGGAAACTTTATAATGAGAAAGACTTTCTAAACATGTAACCTTTTGTTTGTTTCTTTAGAGCAAGTGAGGCTTAATTGAGCTATTAATGTTACCATTTAAATAAAACTCACGTCGCATTTCTTGAGCCATGTTTTCATTTGAATCACTTTCACTCCAGGCGAAGTGCATTCTTGATACATCGTGTATGAAAACTATGTTTGCAGTTTATTAGGCATATTTTTGCGTCAGCAATTGTTAACTGCTTTGTACCTACCGATTACCTATATTTTTAACGAATACATTAATTTACGTGATTGCTAGCATATTCGTGTAATAGCCCGTTTCGTAAGGCATTCTTGTTGCTTGGAGACTTTAAAAAACATTTTTGCCTACTTAATATCATTTGTTTTTACTTTATGTTTCACGGATAACAATGAACACGTTTAGAAGGATAGGGTATTGAATCTAAATTTTTTGATAAAAAATCACTCCAATCTATGGAAATCATCGATGACAGGATAAATCAAATGCATCGAAATGGGAATAGTTAGAAAAGCGGAAAACAGATTAGGTAGAAAATATAATATTTTCTTTTGCTATCTATTCACAAATAAAGTATTTTTAATTAAGGACACCAATAAACATTTAAAATAAAGTGTAAATAAAGAAATAAATAAATAAACTACAAGTTCATTTTCCTTCATCGTCACTATCTTTGTCTCAATAATTTTTACTGGTATCATTAAAAACTTAGTAAGAACCTATTACGAATACAAACGAAATTATCCAAAACAAAGTCAAGTTCTTATCGCCAACTCAGACAGGGACACACAGCCATTTTTTTCCGAAACTATAAGAGCTATACTGTTGAAACTTGGTAGGTAGATGTATTCTGTGAACCGCATTAAGATTTTCACACAAAAATAGAAAAAAAGTAATAAATTTTGGGGGTTCCCCATACTTAGAACTGAAACTCAAAAATGTTTTTTTCATCAAACCCATACATGTGGGGTATCTATGGATAGGTCTTCAAAAATGATACTGAGGTTTCTAATATCATTTTTTTCTAAACTGAATAGTTTGCGCGAGAGACACTTCCAAAGTGGTAAAATGTGTGTCCCCCCCCTGTAACTTCTAAAATAAGGGAATGATAAATCTAAAAAAATTATATGATGTACATTACCAAGCAAACTTTCAACGAAAATTGGTTTGAATGAGATCTAGTAAGTGGTTTTTTTAATACGTCATAAATCGTAAACCGCAAAAAACATTGATCAAAGTTACAACGAACTACAAGAACTTTTATATTATGTTACTTGCTGCTACGGAACCCTTCAAGGGCGAGTCCGACTCGCACTTGGCCGCTTTTTTCATGAATAAAAAAGTTATGTTATCTTTAATCTGGATCTGGAACCATGTGAACACAGCCACTGTATGTAGGCTACAGTTATTTAAATAATTACAACAAAACACTTGCTTAATAATGTTTAGTTCAATTACAAAAATTTCAATTACATCATGACCGTTATGGCCGTTCTTCTGAAGCATGAAGGCTTATGTTTATCTATAATCGCTATGCATAATATTACGAATAATTATGCATTGACTAACCTATATTACAATTGCAGCATTTATGTCTAATTTTTTCTTTAATTAATTTGACGACCCTGTAGCCTAGTTGGTAGCGACCCTGCCTGAGAAGCGAGGGGTCCCGGGTTCGATTCCCGGCCGGGGCAGATATTTATGCGACAGATAAATATTTGTCTGCTCGGGTCATGGGTGTGATTGTGATGTGTTATACTCGTAGTATCAGCGATGCATTTGCTGATTTCCATGAGCGAGGCCATGAGCCATTAACCATATTTGTCGGCCACTTACAGAAAAAATGATTATGTAAGGTAGTATTGGTACATGAAACAATCCATATCTCGTAAAGTGGCTTTTTAAAACAGGAAAAGAGCTAGTTCGAGAAGTAATTCCGACAAAACGTGAAAGTAAAGTTAAAATCATTAATTTATAACAAGTGCCACGCTACAACCAACGTCTCAATAATCTCTAGGAAAGTTAACCACAGTGTTAGCTAATGGAAATGCTTATGAGCCTGTGTTATGAGCGCTAGTTTCACGACAGTAAAATATTCAATAAAATAAAATTGTTTCCTGATGGATAATCTATTCTGTAATAAGAAAATAAATAGACGTTTACATTTCACACCTCAGGACTCGACAACAAATATTATTTTGATGATTTTCTATCATATCGAAAATCAAACCTGGGACATACAGTACCCATAATCATAAATATAATAACAAAAATATTTTAACAAAATTTTCTACTTACCCAATTGTTATCAGAGGCGGCGGTGATACTAGTTTGATCTGAACGCGAGGGCGATAGTTCGAATCCTACACGTACGTTTTTTTATGGAAATAGCCGGCAAACGAGCTGACGATCCACCTGATGGTATGTGGCTACCGTCGCCCATGGACATCAGCAAGCTTCGGCTTCCGTTTAAATTATATGTTATTCGCCAGACAGACGCTTTCCAATTTTGTCGTCATCGCAAATGTGCATGATATGCATCTACGAGTAACTAACCATTTGATAGCTAGTAGATATATCTCGTAGGTGTCTATAATAGGATTCAAGTAGTGAGTTAATAATGCTGTTTCTAAATGAAGAAGTAGATGAACAGCTACATTTTAACCCCCAACGAAAAAAGAGGGGTGTTATGGGAGAATTTCCCAAGTGCATTTTTGAGACGGCGAGGTTGAAAATTAATGTGTGGAGGTAAACTACAATTATGCATAATTTTATATAGGTAGTTTAAATAGTGATCTACACGATAGTAAAGTATTCAGAGGTATTTAATACATAGATTCTTAATAAAAAAATATCTAAGACCTAAAATCTAATTCCGGTGTACTGTCCGAACTACATTTATTTACATATTTTATTAATTTAATTTTTTTTGGTAAATAAATTTAATTGAAAAGGAATGTTTTTTAGAAATACATTAGATGACACAACTAATATATATTTACGGAGCAATTTAAGATAGTACAACAGCTCTTAAAACATCTCTTAAAAATGTCCTACAAAAAAAAGCAATACCGGTGGCGCATTTTGTATACTTCATAACTTGTTACAACACGATTTGGAAGACACCTTACTGGCTCTCCCCGCACCGTTCAGTTGTGCTCTTGCAAACTGCGTGTTAGGATAACCGACTTGCTGCGTAATTTTCCTGTCAAACACGTAAGTACTCACTGCGGTGGCGCAGGAATACAAAATCATCTAATTCCGATGTCATGTATATTAGTAAAAGTACAAAGCAGATTATCAAGAAATTTTTTGGAGGCTTCCATTAAAGGTTTTCAGCCATAATTGTGAAATAAAAGTTAACCTGTGAGTAACGGTTTTTTTTTAATTCAAGTTTTGACTCTAATTCTAAGTCCGGTGGCCTAATCTCGGTGGCTCCGGTGGCAAACCAAAGCGCATAAGGACGTGTATAGACCAGTGCCGATAATTTTTGAAACGAAAAAAAATAATCGTATGATGAAACCCATTGTAAAAGGAAGAGAATATAACGAAAATTAAAGGAAAAATAATTTACGGGCGATCTGAGGTCGGGAGATGAGGGAGGGGGGGTTCAAGGGTAAAAAATAGTTTATCTCAATTTCCGGCAAAACTACAAGTCCTATAGAAAAAAGTTAAATAGCAATGTTGTAAGTAATAAAAAGATCTACAACTTTTTTATTTACCCTAATTATACATTACCTCAAAATTAATGTGAAAAATTCAAATAACCAAGTTTTTGGTTTTAATTTCTATCTTTTACAAAAAAATTTTTTTTTTCACGAAATTTGGTGAAAATGAAATGACAACTATTTTCGCAAAAAAATTTCGGATTCGAGTTTTAATTTTTTTTTGTCAATTATTGTGTACAATTTTGAGTTATTTATTAATATTTACACTTTAATTAATCGAAAAACGTAAGATTTCATGTTATTTTGTTAGACAAAACAAAAAACATGCGAAAATAGCTGTCGTTTCATTGCATTTTCGGAGAACATTTACCATAGTAGTTTATAGTTAGTAGTAGTAGTAGTTAGTAGTTTATAGTTTTTTATATACCATTAGAAAGTAGAGATTACAACGAACAAAAATCTCACCGATTTTTTAAAAAAGTAGATATTTTGACGTGAGAATTTTCGATTGAAAATTAGGTACCAAAAACTTGGTTATTTGAATTTTTCACATAAATTTTGAGGTTATGTAAAAAAGTGTAAATACAAAAGTTGTAGATCTTTTTATTACCTACGACTTTGCCATTTAACTTTTTCCATAGGACTTGTACTGTTGCTGGAAATCGAGATAAACCATTTTTTACCCTTAAACCCCCCCTCCCCCCTCCCAACCTCAGATCGCCCGTAAATTATTTTTCCTTTAATTTTTGTTATATTCTCTTCCTTTTGCAATGGGTTTCATCCTACTATAATTTTTTTTTCACTTTTTACCGTTTTTGAAGCTATCGGCACTGGTCTAATAGGCCACAGAAACACAAGCGTGTCTAATCACCGCTTAAAGGAGTCCGTTCATCTAGACTCCTACTCTTCAAAATGTATCTTTAAAATATTAAAATATCGCTCA
Organism: Thymelicus acteon; assembly: GCA_951805285.1. Taxonomy (NCBI): domain Eukaryota; kingdom Metazoa; phylum Arthropoda; class Insecta; order Lepidoptera; family Hesperiidae; genus Thymelicus; species Thymelicus acteon. The sequence continues at coordinate 7,019,069 of OX638217.1, forward strand.
TCTAGTAATATAATGGCACATCTGCAAAAAATGCGAAATTGAGTTAATATGATATACGTGTTTAAAAGTGCATAATCTACATAGTGATAAATATTTATTAATGTCTATACTAGTAACCAAACCCATACAATCTGTAAAAAACGTAAGAAGAACCCATAAATTAATTTTAAACATTTTTATATAATTTGTGAAATTCGCTTCTGTAAAATATGACAAATTTAGATGTGCCGTTGTATTACTAGGTGAGCGATATGATCTTGCCTTTATTATTTCTCATTGGCATAATCAATTTCGGTGGATCAGATTCTAATTCCAGTGGTCCTAATTTTGGTGGCATTTGATAGTGTAATTTCAAAATATCTCCGGAACTAATAATTTTTTTTCGATCTCTACTATGTGACTAATTATTACTACTATTTACAAATTATTTATGCCAAATAAAATGTATTAGAAACAGCAGGTTTAAATTTAATCAATTTCGGTGGCTCGGATTTTAATTCCGGTGGTCCTTTAATAATTTCGGTGGCATTTGATAATTTCAAATGGAAATATCTCATGAACTAACAAAAATTTTTCGATCTCTAGTATATGATTAAGTAGTACTAATATTTACCTATTATTTAAGCCAAAAAAAATTATCAGAAACAGCAAATTTAAATTCGCCACTGTAATTAGGCAAAATTCGTGTTTGTTGAAATTGACCCTTATATAAGTTTGACGTGTGTGTTTATCTGTATGGCATCATAGTTCCCAAACGGATGAACCGATTTTGATCTATTTTTTTTGTATGAAAGGTGATTTAATCGAGTGTTCTTCGCTATGTTCAGTGTAAATAAAACTGTCAGGGTTTTTTTTAATAAATTTACGATCACTAATGTACGTATCGATGGTAGAGAATGTTAAGCATTTAGTCCGCCTATTTACCACAATATTGTTCTACGGAATTAGAAAGATTAAATAAAATATCTTAAAACTTGTCAATCATTTAAAACTTGTCTACGTTAGTAATTATTGGTTGGAGGCACTTAATAAAACATAACACAATAAATAAGAAGAAAACTTTATTATCTTTGGCCTGAAGCCTATGAGCCATCATACATATTTATTTACCTTTGTAGATACATGCAATATAAATCACATAAAAAATAAAAAGTACACATTATTTACCATACAATTATAATCTTAAATAATAATACTTTTCATAATTTTACAAACCTATTAAACATACTTAGGTGTGTACTTAGAATATTAGGTAAGTACATTTTTAGGTACATTTATTTTCTTTAGACCTTGAGTAAAAATTAAATCCATAATCCTGAAAGCTTTTGCAGATAAATAGTAAAATAACGTACGTATTTGTTTAACAAACAAATTTTATATCACGAAAACAATTATTAATAAACCTACACAGTGAATTTTTCAACTACATATGCGTGGATGGTCACTCTTCCTCATAGTTTCAGATTTAGCCATCCACGCAAAATTTTTATCATTTTAATATGAACTTCTTGAGACGAACAGGACAAGTTATGAAGCAAAAATTTATGAACACAGACCGAGATCAATTTATTAGTTTTTGGTTATAGAAATATTGTTCGCTCAACATAGATATGCTTAAGTACCTACCTATTAAATAATAAACATCACTAATTATAAAGTTAAGAGATATTAGTGATTACGAATAAGTCTATCTAGAGAGTTCCAGCTACAGGAATAGTCGATTTGTAAATGGCCAAATCTGGATAGGTGGAAGTTGTTTGGAGCAGTCTTCGGCATCGGGCGAGCCCAGTCGTCGTAGTCGGGTGGAACACTCTCGTACACGAAGGGTTCGTACGCCTCCGCCATCCTTGGGATACAAAATACACATTATTTTTGAGTACTTATTGAGTTTATCCATTACAAACTTTTCTGCTTATAATATTAGTTTCGACTAGCGACCCGTTTAGACCCGGCGAACTTCGTATCGCCTAACAAACATTTTTTTTCTAAAATAAAAGTAGCCTAAGTTACTTCTTGTTACATCAGCTATCTGCCAGTGAAAGTTCCGTCAAAATCGGTCCAGCCATTTCAGAGATTAGCCGGAACAAACAGACAGACAGACAGACAAAAATTGTAAAAAATGTTGTTTTGGTATAATTACCGTGTATACATCCAAATGCACTTAGTAAAAAGCGGTTATTTTAATATTACAAACAGACACTCCAATTTTATTTATTTGTATGTAATATGTATGTATGTATTAGAAAATAAAGAATCGTATCGTTCCTACTTAGGACAAAGATGCAATTCTTTGTATCCAGTATCCAGTCTACCAGCCAGTTTAGGCCCTGTAATTAAATATCCTGTGACTTCAATGGACTAGAATGGTTTTTGATTTCATAATAGGCCTGTAGAACGCTGGTATTGCCCCGTCATATTGCTAAGCAAAATGGAATTTAATACAGACTTATAATCCTAAAACGATTATAATCTCTCATCAGAGTCAATAATTATGATCGCGAGTGGATTAGATAATGACTAGCAGTTTCCTATGTGTGCGATTGCGACTTCGCACTAATTCGCGGGCATTATGACTTTAAACATAGCCAAGCCAACGCGACTAGCTTTCTAAATTTACTTACGACGGTTGTACCAATAGCGAGTTACGATGACTCGCGAAGAAAATTCCCTCGAAGCTATATCATCGTTACCTTTGATCGAAGTTACACACCGCACAATTATTTATTTACTAGCTGTGCCACGCCGTTTCACCCGCCTTAATTTGTGGATAAAACTTGCTACTAAAATATATGATGCTATATAGCCTATGGCCTTTCAATTCGAACCAGTAGTTCCTGAGATTAGCGTGTTCAATCAAACAAACTCTTCAGCTTTATAATATTAGTATAGATTTATACTCCGTTTTTTACGGTGAGTCCCATTTAGTAAACAAACGTAGGTACATTGTCTTTTTATCGTTATTTGTAATTTAAAAATATGGAAAACACAAAATAATTATAATTTAAAGATGAATAAGAATTTGATGCCAAAATTAATTTGTGTTTAACATTATTTATTTTTTGAAATTTATTTAAATTTTCATTTCCTTAAAAAGTAGTGCGAAGTTTTTTTTATGGAAATAGCCGGCAACTGAGCTGACGATCCACCTGATGGTAAGTGGCTATCGTCGCCCATGGACATCAGCAACACCAAAGGCATCACTGATGCGTTGCCGGCCAAGAAAGAGCCCGAGTCGAGAGCGAGAGCCCCCAGTCGGAACACGACGAGTCTTTTATGACTGATGCTCAAGGGTGGTACCTAGCTATCCAGGCGAACCCCATGGAGAAATAATAATGGTATTAATAAAATTAACAAATTAAAGTCAATATTACCAATATAATCCCTCGAGGGGCCCTACCATCAGCGGGCCGGATTTAGTCGCCTCTTACGACACCCATCCCATCCAGCGTGGGATTTGAGTTACTATTCTAAGCCGCCCTAATACGGCTGTTTGTGGTTTACCTAATAAGTCTTGTCTAAAAAAATTGATGGAGTTTGAATTAATATTCTGGAATGGGATCGATTTAATACCGTGTGCCTAAATTATGTCACATTTTTATTTATTTTAATTAAATCGTGTTAATTCGTTCGCGATGGGACAAGTGTTTTAGAAACTAACACCGCGCTCACGTAATCCGTTGAGAAATTAACTGTTTTGACAAAGCAACAAAGCAAGTTCATAAAGGCTTATTAACCGTGTATCTATCTTTATAGTTTTTTTTATTTCTTATACTTTCTAGTCTAGAGTAATCTAGGTACCTACTAATTACCTATTTGGCGGCTTACTCATGCCATTAACTGATCAAAACATAATGTGAATATTATGATATTTATATCTATTCTAGGGTAGTTTTACGCGTGTTTTTTGTTTTGTAATATAATTCTATATTCGATCATTTTCATTAATTTTTTAAAATTTACATAGGTTTTGAACTTCATAACTAAATATTGTCTTTCAGGTCTATCTCTAGATTTTTAATAATATATACATGATTCAATGCGATTGCTTCATAGAAATTGAAATGCAATATTTAATTGTATTTTCAGCAGAACCGATTGGGAATAGCTTTATGCTATTCGTTTACAAAATGATCAGAATGAAACCTTGGTAAGATTAATAACCGAGCAATTCATTAACCAATGAACTGAATTTGTTAATCATTTTAATTGTTATTGGCAAAATTATCCCGTCATTTGCTTAAATTGGTAGAGATTAAAAGATTACACAATTAACTATGTTATTAATTTAACGATTAACAGGAAACGAAGGAGAATTATAGCATTCCAATGAGGCATGCCATTGCGTTTTTATTTTGAATTATTCATCTAGCTAGGCCATTCAAGGAATTCACACAAATAAATTAACTTCGATAATTCTGTGCCTCCTGTGTTGAGTGGTCTAAGTCGAGCTGTACCCTTTTTGCGATTTTAACATAGATATTTTTATGAAAAAAATACGATTTTTTTTTGTCTAACTCACGTTCTTCTATCTGCTAGATATAGTATGTAGTTTTGGAGATAATTTTGTGCAAACTGTACAGGTTTTGGCAAAAAAAGCGGCCAAGTGCGAGTCGGACTCGCCCATGAAGGGTTCCGTAGCAGCAAGTAACATAATATAAAAGTTCTTGTAGTTCGTTGTAACTTTGATCAATGTTTTTTGCGGTTTACGATTTATGACGTATTAAAAAAACCACTTACTAGATCTCATTCAAACCAATTTTCGTTGGAAGTTTGCTTGGTAATGTACATCATATAATTTTTTTAGATTTATCATTCCCTTATTTTAGAAGTTACAGGGGGGGGGGGACACACATTTTACCACTTTGGAAGTGTCTCTCGCGCAAACTATTCAGTTTAGAAAAAAATGATATTAGAAACCTCAGTATTATTTTTGAAGACCTATCCATAGATACCCTACACGTATGGGTTTGATGAAAAAAACATTTTTGAGTTTCAGTTCTAAGTATGGGGAACCCCCAAAATTTATTACTTTTTTTCTATTTTTGTGTGAAAATCTTAATGCGGTTCACAGAATACATCCACCTACCAAGTTTCAACAGTATAGCTCTTATAGTTTCGGAAAAAAGTGGCTGTGACATACGGACGGACAGACAGACAGACAGACAGACAGACAGACAGACAGACAGACAGACATGACGAATCTATAAGGGTTCCGTTTTTTGCCATTCGGCTACGGAACCCTAAAACGGTTAATATAGATATATTTAAAGTTCTAACACCTATAAATAATTGCTCTACAGATTATTTTTTGTGCTTCGTGCTATAACTGCGATTATATTAATTTTCGCATTTTATTTTTCAATATATTTATCGTGAATATTAATTTATTTAGAGTTATATCACTATAAACCGATTTTCTTAATACTGATATTCTATATGTAACGTACTTAGATTTTTTTACTTCATGTATAATCATATCAGTTTACACAAAGAGAAATTTATAGGTGCAACATAATTTAACTCTACTTGTATCATTTATCACGTAATATTAGCATATATTTGAAATAAAAAAAGGTACTGTATGTCACAGGTTTTTGATGAATTACTTCAATATTGTAATATTTAATACAAAAACTAAATGAACGTTGACAGTAAATGTTTTTATCTACAAAAGAAGATACTCATGTTGCACCTAGCCCACTTAGTTTATGAACTAGAATTTTTTTCAACTTGTTTTCGTCCTCTTGTAAAGTGTCGATTTTTCACTTGTATGATATCACTTATTACAGGAGGCACAGAATCGCAATTTAAAATACAGTAAAAACATATTTGGTCCATTGCTACTTCACTGTTGCTATTTGAATTTTAACTTATTCCTGAAGACGACTAGCAGATAATTCCATTTAGTATAATTTTATAATATTAATTATTTATTAGGTATATAAAAGTATGCAGACGATTTCTTTTAAAAAATCAGTATTATGAGGGCAGCACTGATGCAATAGGTCAATGTTAGTAACAAGTTTCTCTGTATAAACAAGCTAGATTCTCATAAATGTAACTTTCATTTGTTCGAACAAAAACTTGCGTGTTCACACGACGGCGACTAGAAGGATCGTTAATACAATACATAGACGATGTGCGCCCTGCGAGGCAGAGCGATAGTTAACTTTTTTCCTCCATTACGCTTTCCGTGGAAGCTAACGTCACGCATTTTGTCATGGGAATGGGAACTTAATTGCATTCACGTTGGGCATAACCTGTGGGCACAACACGAGTAAGAGTAAAATGGATTGAAGACAACAGGCTGTTATTATTACTTTTATGTGTTACGTTCTCTGAGACAGAATGGGAAAAACCAAAGGCGCTTTGTGTTCGTCCACTACCTACGGTGTCCAGGGAAGCATGTCCTCAACTCCCCAGGTCGTTGAGAGGGGGAAAGATTTTCATGCTTAATCAACACATGGCTGAATATAAGAAAAAAGAAATATGTACTTTAAAATTTATCAAGATTGTTCGGCAAAAACAACAGATAATTTTCCAAAAGTATTATTAATAAAAATAGTAAAACATAGTGTGTCAATATAGGGAAGTTAAGTTCCAAGTTTAGTATTAAAATTAAGTGTGCTTTTAGTTTAGCGTAATTAGTAAAATAAAGGCTGATTTTAATGAACGGCTTCGGTGCGTCTTTTCCTTGTAGTTATACAACGCCAGAACGCAGCCATAGGAAACTGCTCGCGTATATATTGTAATGCTGTTTTTAAATTTGTTAAATTACAATGCATACACGAATTTTGCGTACTGATTGCGTATAGTTTGTATCGTAAGATGCTCGCGTCTTCGTTCCAAACTATACTACGCTTCGGGATTCTTGCCTGCTCTTCTCTGCCTTTTCGCCGAATATTATTTGGCAGATTATCACTTGCAAACTAACGTTTCGAAGCATTCATTTAGTTGTATATATTATTTACCAAATGATGTATTGAGTAAAGTAAAATGACAAATCATTATACACTTTTAGGGAGAATTTAGGGGTTTTTGATACACAAACAGGCTTCCAAACGTCTCCGGCGGGAAGTGCAGCCCCTCCGCTCTTGCGTAACAAACTGCAGGCACGGCTTTTTGGTCGCCTGCGGCGACCAGCCTCAGCCGCTTCGGCTCACATGGTGCTGCCTGCAGTTTGTTACAGCGGGCGGGGGCTGCTCTCCCTCCGCGCCTCCGGGGTTTACATTCACTCTAGGGGTAAGGCAGACTAGTACCACGTGGGGTCGGGGTTGACTAAGTCGGTTCTGTCACCAATTTTGAAAAATTATCCGCCCCCCACTCCCCCGTCACGGGGGTCCGATACACACACAATTAGTCCGTATGCGTAATGGCGCTGTACATTACAGAACAAGATATACTTCTACGTCTTCTACGAAGTATGCGCGATTATTTGCGTACTGCTCGTGTATGGATTGGAAGAACTTAGTAAAAAAGTTAGTTCCAATCTATACGTGGTTAGTTTCATACCCCTGCGTTCTGGCCTTGTACAGAATGGCAAAACGCGGCTTCTGTTTACTTTGGTAAGTTTTTTAATTAGCGTGTTTCCAGTAACAATAACTTGTGTACTTAATACCTAGCTGTTTAAGACTTTTGTTACTTTCAAGATCTTAATATTGAAGCTCGACAAGTTACTAAAGTCTACTTCCTTTTAGAATAATTGCAATATATAAAAATTATAGAACATTATTATTCTTGTAAACATCTTAACTTTATAAGTTATATTTTATCATATAAATGTATACTGCCGTCGTAAGGAAAAAGGGCACAACTAACATTTTTTGCGATACTGAGTTATATACATATTCGGAATCAGGAAAAAAATGCATATCTGCCTAATTTTTCTTAGATTTTTAGGATCACGCTAAACAGGAAATACCTTAAGCTTAAAGGGCACAACTGAACTGTGACAAATGTGCTCTTTTATTTAATGTTTACCAATACTAAACCTTAACATGTAATGTTAAAGAAAAGGCAACTGGCAGTTATACCTTCATGTATCATATTACATGTAGGTACTATTATGATCACTTTTTACTACAATGAAAAGGCACAGATGAATGAAAGTGTCTTTTCATTGTAATATTTTATATTTTATATTATATAATAAAATATAAAATATTACATTGAAAAGTCATATGTGGATTTGTGCCTTTTATGACTTTTGTGACTTGATATTACTGATTTTATTTGGATTTTTAAACTCGATTTTCTCGCAATTTATAAAATGTTAGATGTGCCTTTTTTTCTTACGAAGGCAGCATACCTACTTATATATTAACTACGTAAAAAAGGTCATTACGATTCGCGCATCACTAACCCCCGTATTCAAGAACAATACTTGTATATGTAAAGAAGCAATACTATGCGAAGAAAGGCATTTCTCAGTGCGTTCGTCATGGCAAGCCTTCTGTTTCACAGTCGGCCCTTTAACTCTAGGCCGTGCGGACGCACAGAGCTGTATACAGCCCTCTTATTGATCCATTTGATGCGGCAAACTTCACTCTAGTTATTTGACATAGGCAAAAGACAAAGATAACAATACAAATAATCGATCCTTTCTTTCTATTTTGATAGAAGCAGTGTTGCTAATGCTACGGCAATTACCGTGTTCTACGGCTTTCAGGCCAAAAAATCACAAAATCTACGGCCTACGGCTGGAACCCTAGGGCCATAGCAAATTCTACGGCTTTTCGCAAATTCTACGATGTTTTTGTTATTTATTATTTTTGCAGACATTTAACGAATGTTGAAACCCTTAAAACAGCGCCACTAGGCTAATGATAGGTGTTCCTTGATTGTGGACATCAAATTCACTGCCGATGACCTTTTTTTTTAGTCCGAGCGCTGAAACGATGGTATATATTGGCTTAATTGGATAGCATAATACTGGCAGCTGTGGACACGGCTCACAGTTGATAATTTTCTATATAAACACGGCTTTTTTTATTTAATGTATACGGCCTTCCAAAAATTTTCATTGGCAACACTGGATAGAAGCAGTGTTGCCAAAGCTACGGCAATTACCGTGTTCTACGGCTTTCAGGCCCAAAAAAATCACAAAATCTACGGCCTACGGCTGCCCTCCGCCCTATGACCGTAGCCAATCCTACGGCTTCTCGCAAATTGGCAGCTGTGGACACGGCCCACAGTTGATCTTATTCCATATAAACACGGCTTTTTTATCCAATGTACACGGCCGCCTAATAATTTGCATTGGCAACACTGGATAGAAGTCAAACTCAAACCAACACTATGCGTTCGGTAAAGTAGCTCGGCAGCAGTGTTGCCAATGCTACGGCAATTACCGTGTTCTACGGCTTTCAGGCCAAAAAATCACAAAATCTACGGTCTACGGCCCGAACCCTAGGGCCGTAGCAAATTCTACGGCTTTTCGCAAATTCTACGATCTTTCTGTTATTTATTATTTTTGCAGACATTTAACGAATATTAAACCCTTAAAACAGTGTCACTAGGCTAATGAAGAGTGTTCCTTGTTTTGTGGACATGAAATTCACTGCTGATGACCTTTTTTTTTTTTTGTCCGAGCGCTGAACCGATGGTATATATTGGCATAATTGGATAGCATAATATATTAGCAGCTGTGGACACGGCCCACAGTTGATCTTTTTCCATACAAACACGGCTTTTTTATCTCATGTACACGGCCTTCCAAAAAATTTCATTGGCAACACTGCTCGGCAGCTATTTTATCGATTTCGACAAACGCACAGCGAAGGACTTCAATCAAGTGTTGTTTACGAAATGGTTTGAATCACCCTATGCGTCCGTGAGCACTATGAGACCTCATAGTATTGTTTGTGAATATGGGCGTGAAGTTGACTAACTGGACAAGAAATTAATAGGTTTCAAAAAACAAATTCCTATGCGTGGTTTCTCAGATTACTGGCGGTCTTTACGAACTATCTCTTCATCTCGTAGAAATCACAGACACTTGCTGTTCCCGTGCGTGATGTCTCATTATTCGTCCCATTAGCGTGAAAATGTTCGCCGCGTGTTTTATCACGATTGTCAGTAAGTACCATCCTAAGTCTTGGTTTCTGCTTGTGTTCACTACGCGTAAAGCCGCCGATTTATCTGTCTGCACTTAAGTTAACCACATACAGTAATTGAAAAGATCATGGGCGTAGCCAGGGGGGGGTTTCGGGGGTTCAAACCCCCCCGAAAAGTTAAGATATTGATATTTTTATGAGCTTTATTTCTATTTAACACGTTTTTAAACTTTTGACTAAACTAATAATAGATGGCACTACATACGTCGTGAGAAAAAATTAAGGACTCCCTCAATTCTCAATTTTCTTTAGGGTTATTTTATCGTATGTAATTTTAGTCGTTGTATTTTCTTGAACCCGGAAACGGAACTAAAACCTGGCTACGCCCATGGAAAAGATCGTTAGCAAACTCTGACATACAAGTTTTTTATCTGGAGCTGAAGGAAAATTCACATTTTTACACGCTTTATAATATATTATCTTCACCGGTATGTATGTATGTATGTTATGTTTGTTTGTTTAAATTTCAAAAATATTTTTAACTGAATTTGAACCTTTTTTGAAAAAAAGGAGGAGGTATTCAATTCAACTGTATTATATTTTTTATATTTATTATATTATATATATTTATTATACTTATTTGTTACCTCAGAACTTTCGGCTGGGTGAACCGATTTTGATGATTCTTTTTTTAATCGAAAGTTGGTGCTTGTCATGTGGTGCTTAAATTTGAGCTAGATTTGACGAGTAGTTTTTGAATTATTTTAAAGTTGGTTATTTTTTATTGGTAAAATTCAGATTAAGTATATAATTAATATTCGATGCGTGCGAGTGACATATCCACATTACTTTTCGCAAAGAATTATGCAAAGAATGCTCTTAAAATGCTATTACAAAATAGAATATTATATTAGCCAATAATATTCATATTGATTATATTATATCGATAGTTACCTACTTTATATTCAAAGCGTAACATGTAATAGTCTGTGGTGCAGTTTCCGTAAGAATCGGTTACGTATAGCAACGCACTCTAAATACATAATTAAAGTATAACAATACCTGGAATGTCGTCTGGGTTTCCCGTAACCAAGATTAGCCATCATGTACTCTGGATGATGAGGAAGTGATACGCGCGACCTCGGAGGTGGTGGTAAGTATCCAGGCGGAGGAATGGGAGCGTATAATGGTTCATATACCATCGGACGGAGCCCGTAAATTGGATCTTCGATGTATACCGATCTTCTTCGTTCTGCTGAAAATTTATTGGAATAAGCTAAAACTTTGACGACACTAAATTAAGTTTAATAAGAAAATTCTCAAAAAAGTCACTTAAACGAAGCTACTTAGGTAAACGACAGTTTAAATAATTAGGAAGGTGAAAACTATGCTATAAAAAACAAAGGTAGAAAACGTTGCAACTTTATCTTCTACTTGTAGAATGTCTTAGCTGTTGTCGTAGTAAGTAAAAAATAAAAAAATCCTACATTTAAATTATGCAATAAAATTGACCTTACTAGGAACAATTTTACTTTTGTTTTTTATCGATATTCAGGTGTAATAGACATTTTATTTTAAAATAATGAGCGCGGCCTATGATATAAGCCAAGGTATTTTACTATGCAATTAAGGTTTCGTAAGACTAGACACTAATTTATGTCGAAAAGTATGTAACTATCATGGTAATTAAAATGATATTAATCTTTTGTGAGGTAGGTAGTCGACCAAAATTGTGTTTTTATGCACATTTTAGCCGTGAAAGTACCCGTCTGGTAAGATGTTACATTATTTAATGAATGATATAACTTACGCATTGGTGCATGGCCGTACGTTGTCTGGTCCAAATAATCTGCTCTGGCTCTGGATAGTTTTCTGTTATACACAGCGTATTCGGGTGAAATGGGTGCTTCATGGTGTATTACGCTTACGTTTCTCATATGCGGCGTTGCTTCCTCTCCAGAGTCATAGTTTTTGGTAGGAACATAGTAAAAACTCGCACTGACAGGCTCGCCGGCAAAGGAATTCATGTTTTCTTCTTGGCTCGATTCCGGAGTCTCACCCTGGATCATTCCAACCGCTTCATTGTCCCAGGGATCGAGATACACTCTGTGATTCGACGGAGAACCCTGATCGTCTTCACCATCACTATCAAAATCCACTGCCACCCAGTATGGACTACCTGCGTGTCCTGGCATTGCTATCACTCACTCACACGTAAAATCAGCAAGTCAACCTGACTATCGGCACTGAAGCTATAGTCACTGCGTTTGTGCACATTAACATTGCCACAAGTTAGCACGTACTATCCACACATGGTATTGTGTGTAATTTATGTCCATCAGTTTATGCTCATTGTTATTCTCATCACGGTACCGAGAATATTCGACAGACGAACGATGCAATTGGCGGGAGTTTATCGGAGTAGCGTATGCGCGGGCGCACGCTAGAACACCTGCTTTGATATAAGTTGTGTTGTGTCTGTGCGAGCAAGTCGCGGTCCTCGCTACCAGCACAGCGCGCGCAGCGGTGCGGTGAAGATGCGACCCACGATGAGAAATGCCCGCGAAGTGGGGGTTCACACTTCACACGCAAACTTGATAATAATAATCTCATCAAAAACATACATGTGAAATGATAGCCAATTTCAAAAAAAAATTTCAATGTTCTTGTGAGTAAAATTTTAGACTTTTCTACACAGAACTTGGCACCCATTTAAATCTCAATTCTTTTTTTTTAATTGGCTCTCATTTCACATTTGTTTTTGATGAGATATTATTACTTATTATCTAGAAATTATAAATGTATATAGATAATGAATATACTTATTGTTATTTGTAAAATTCCTCTATACAGCTGTTACCAACTTAAATTATTGTAGTTCATTTAAATAAGGTGGAAATATGATTTTGTTCAAAATACTCGTATTGTTGTTGAAGATAAATTCCGTTTCCGTTTTTATTTTTTTGTTTCCGTCTCTGATCCGTTTCCGGCGAAAATATTCAATTTTAAAAATACCGACTTCCTTCCTTTTTCTCTTGTCCGGAAGTCGAGTTTTGAGTAGAGATCGGTAAATTTGGCCATTCGTTTGCTAGATACCGAACTAGGAGGTTGTACTAGAAAATAAAAGTGATATAATTATACCAAGTGTGGTCATTTTATTTATTTCCTTACGAATAACGTAGAAATGGTGCAGTTCGAATAACAGTGTCGTGATGAAAATTAGTGAGGTTATTGTGTAAAATTTACCAATACCTGGGAGGTGTTTAATACAGTGTAACCGCTAATTCACTAGTTTCACTAATTATCAATAATTTTCAGTTTTTAGATTTTTTCCTTTACATACGCCTAATAGTACCTTGATGCCAAATATTAAGTTTCTAGGTTATCTGGAACTAGGTTAGATCAAAAATCTATAGGTCAGTCAGTGATAAAAATGACGATTTTTGGACGTTAATATCTAAATAACCATTTGAGGTGTGTTTATGAAATTTGGAGCGCATTATGTGTTTCGCAAGTCTCAATAAATGAGCCAAATTTGACAGGTTTATTTGGAATAGTTTTTGAGTTATGAGGGGATCAATAGTGGCTCCAAATGGTTCTTGTAATATTACACACGGTGCTGCTCGACAGTTCTGAGCTTGAAATTGGCTTGACAAGCTACTGCGTGTCTAGATTGTGCTACAGTATGATTGAAGTTAATTATAAGAAACGCTTTTATTGCATTTTATACATGAATTGTATAATTAGATACCTATGCATTTTCGCCAAAAATTATTGTACCCTTCGTTTTTACCGTGTCCGTTCAGGTGGAATTCCATTATCCGTTACCGCGGTTTTGTATTTTTTGTAAATTCTACATATAGGGTGACATGGTAAACAGTGAACCACTAAAAGTTTAAACATTTATAAATCCACCGAATGTGAATGTAATTAAGAACTATTGACTTTAGACGAAAGGAAATTTATTAAACTTGTGTTTTGCATATCAATTTCAGCACCACTTCTAATAGTTTATTGATAATATTGGTTTTTTTAAAAGATGGCGAATGGTTCACTGTGTACCAGTATAAGTACACAGTGAATTGGGGGGTGAGTCGACAGTGGACCAATGTGTATACAGTGAACCATCACTTTAATTACCTACCTTTATCGCATATTTAAAAATATTTATTGATAGAAATGTCGTTAAATAAAACAGTAATGTAGTATTTAATCATTTAAAATTTGTATTCGTCAGCAACAACCACATAAAACAGTACAAAACAAACTAGTGTGTACAAATGTAATGTAACTTATAAATCTAATTAGAAACACTAATATAGTCATTAGTTAAAGCTTGGCTCTTTATATTCTACATTACAATTAACAGTCTTTATGAGTATTACTTTTAATCAAATTTTAAAAGAATCAAAGCTTCTTATAACAGTTACCACCAAAAAAAAACTAAAATTATATGACCCCTTGTAATGTAATCCAACATTATCTTGAGTCTCGTGTTTTTTTCACATTATCTTCTCACAGTTAAATATTTTAAATTACAATCTTGTGCTGCTTTGTGTATACTCATTCCATTTTTTACAAGATCTACACCTTTTTTCATATTTTTTGCATCATGTCCGCCAATTTTACGGTTTCTGTTTTAGTTCGACCCATTCTAAAACAAAATTATTATTATTATTAGTATTATATCTTCCATTAACGCCTTTCTTGTTTATTACAATCACAGTTAAAAAGTTTATGTATAAATTGTATGGGACATAATTATTAAAATGATTGGTACACAGTGAACGATGGTTCACTGTGTACCCTACGATTTTGATCCACTGTGTGCAGACACCACTTTTTTACCTATATGGTTACATAACTATTAAACATACCAAATTCAAAGGATATTTATATATCTAACTTATTAAGGAATAGTTAATTTACACATGGAAATAGTGCAATATAATGTAACTAAATATACAACGATTCTATAAAGAAAATAAATGAAAACACGTGTACTTACTTTTTTTGGTTCCAAGGACAAAACCATGTATTGTACAACCATTACGGGAGGCAGAGCGCCGTCAATTGGGGAGTGCGGGAGGTGGTTGAAGGCAAATTGTTTCGCGTTTGCAGTAAGGTTTGGCAACGACGCGTTTTTGGGATATGAGTGGTGGTGCACTGTGTACTACTGGGCCACTGTTTACCACCTGACCCTAATATTTATCTAATATTTATCTACTGATAAATATTATATTACACATGGCAAATCATTTTTTGATAATCGCACGATTATGTCAGAGTTTTTTCAGCAGTTTTCCAGTACATAAATTTGTTAGATCGCTTTGCTCAAAAAATATTTTGTGGCGTTTATGTACATGATCGATGTGACAATCGAGCTCATACAAAACGTGTTCGGCATACAAAACGGCACACGGCTATCAGTGAAAAATTTACTTAACAATGTAGTCGAAGCCATGTCGAAGCAAGAATTCTAAAAGGAAAATATAAGGGAGAAGGGGTTGATACCCCGCATCCCAATGATACCAACTGACGTACAATTTGAATTTAAACGACTGCAATTTCCAGTGCGGCTTGCTTTCGCAATGACCATAAATAAAATCATAGGGTCAGTCTTTAAGTATTTGCGGCGTTAGATAATCTGGAAAACCCATGCTTCTCTCATGGACAGTTGTATGTTGCCTGCTCCCGCGTTGGGAAACCGTGCTTTATTTGTTTACGCGCCAAGTAACCAAAAAAATATATTGTATAACTTACCATAAAGCATTAAAATGAGTATCATCAACTTTATAAAGTATTGCAGTCTACAAAATTTAAAACTTATTTTTTTAAGTAATCGTCATTAATTTATTGTTGAGATATAAATAACGTGATCACTCGGAAAAACTTATTTAATTTTTACTATTAACTTTTGACAGAACGAAGTCTGTCCGGGCAGCTAGTATTTGTTTAAAAACTTTTGTATCGAAAAGCTTATGTTATAAGGAAACCCTTCTGTAAGCATTTTCGTAGTTTATGTACCTACCTACTGAACAACATTAATTTCAATTTCAATTTTAACATTCTGTTTTCGAATCCGTTACTTCTGTTCCGTGACTGTGCTACTGGTATCGTATTAAGGGCCATCCATAAATTACGTCACAATAATCTCATTACTTTTTGACCCCTCCCCCCCTCCTTGTCACAGATGGTCACGTTTGTGAGACCTCCCCCTAGTGTGACGTCACATATTATGAAATTATTCACCTAGAAATTATTAAATTAAAACAGCAGCTTGCAGAAAAAAAATTAAAAAACGGTGAATTTATATTGAAGTACTTATATTCAGTAATGTATATACTGAAACCCACGATAAAATCACCAAGGATTCCTTCAGGAGCGGGTTTTGAAAAATAAGAAATATTCACATAACTTGTATTTTTTATCTTTTTTTGAAAAATTTTGAAAACTGAAAAATATATGTTCCATCATGTTCCATCAATTTAAGCAAGGAACATTTTTTGCAAATTTGAAGCAAATCGGTTGATATTTTAAAATATTCCATACAAACTTTCATCCCGTTTCCCAGGGAAACCTTTTAATTTTCCGGGATAAAAGTATCCTAAAATATGACCCGGAGTATTAGTAACAACTTTACCAATTTTCATCAAAATCCGTTCAAGTGTTTTCATGTGATGCCTGGACAGACAAACAGACAGACAGACAGACAATAATTCTAAAAAAATATTTTTGTGCTGTAACACGGAAGTGTCCCCTAATCGAAATTTTAAAAAAATATTCAATGTACAGAAAATTTACCCTTTGAGTTTTATTATAGTATAGATAAAAGATAAATTTGTCTAATTTATTAAAAATTTTATCGATATATTGTGTGTCACATTTTAAGTATTTATCTATTGTTACACCTACAAATGCACAAGAATCAACATTTTCTTTAAGATCATTTTTATATTTCAAATTAATGTCAGAGAGTCATTTCTTTCTTTCTTTTTCTTCTCTGTTTGTCGGCCGGCAACGCATCAATGATGCCTTTGGTGTTGCTGATGTTCATGGGCGACGATAGCCACTTATTATCAGTGGATCGTTAGCTCGGTTGCCTGCTATTTCCATAAAAAAAATTCGTAGAGGTACTTGAAGACGGATGGCGTCACAACGGAATGACTATTCGACCAATCACAGACCGGATTGAGGTTGTCCTTCATAATTGTAGGATGTCCACTGTCCACACTTAGAAAAATTATGTCCTATTTTGATATGGTTCTTCAAAAATGTTTTTTAATAATTTTTCCGGTGGTAAAAATTATATTATTGAATTAACACATTTTATTACAATTTCTTCAAAATTGTCCTTATGTCGTGAAAACTGATGTTTTTCTATGATTATTTTCGTACAAGGTGAAAGTGAAAATATGAAACAACATGAAGCAAATATAGAACTTATACTGGGTGGAAATTAAAGACGGCAGTGTGAGGAAAAGTATCCCGAATATTGATGATGGCAAATTTTTCTGAAAGGAAACATTCCCTTATTTTCAAAAATAATTAAAACTGCGTTCAATTACTTTTGAAAAATTACCTGCTTGAGCCGGGAATTGATCTGGTGAAATGTGAAAAATAAAACATTATGTATTTTAAGATAGCAACCCAAAGGGTCATTCATAAGGATCAATTTCTTTCAGGCAGCATAGTATCTTTAATTAAGGGAAGACGACGAAAATATGAGTTAGTTGAAATTTTTTTTATTGTAAAATTCTTACTTACTATTAAAAAAAAATGGTTGACTTGCTTCGTATCGCCTTTTTCCTTTCAGTAAAATTTGTCATCATCATATTCTATACTTTTCCTCCAACTACCGTCTTTAATTTCCACCCTGTATATTTGCTTCATGTGAAACTGCTTATAAAAATTATTTAACACAATCGAATGATATATCCTGGGACTATAGATAACATGGACACAATACAAAAATTGTCATTCCATTGTGACGTCACATCCGTTTTTAGGTACTTCTACGAAGTTATGTATCCAGTCAGAGTAATATATCCATGATATTAATTCTATACATTAATTAATCAATCTGTATTTTACTGCACAGATAATATACATATTTCACTCTATGTATTGACTCAACTCTCTGGCCGGGCTCATCCATAACCACATCATAGATTTAGTTTATTCATCATTGATAGGGTTCGAACTTCGAAGTATTGGCCTCTGGTATCGATATCAAGTACTCATGCGGTATCGATGGGTAATGCTGCTGCCACACTGCTGTTCAAAAATTTTTACAAACGTTAGTAATCATTTTGTAAACAACCATTTGATCACAAGCACTCACAAGTTAATAAATATTTTCATGTTAGATAATGTTAGTAAACATTAAATAAATAAAAGTATTAATTAACAAATTGTAGCAAATAAAACATTTGTTATCATTTGTTTGTAAACATGTATCCAGGCGACAGCAGGATATGTGGAGAGTGCGGGGCCCGTTCTAGCGTACGCATCCAAACAGAGAGCTGTTTCTTTTTTTAAAACAAAAAATAAAAGTTAATCCAATGGGCAAATCTTCTTCCATTTTCCAATCCATACCCAAAACGTATCGGCTCTGAAGTATCGATACTACTCAGTATCGAGTACTCGCGAGGATCACATTAGAGCTAAAAAAAAAGGTCATCAGCATAGTCCGAGCGCTGAACCGATACTAAAATATATATTGGCAGCACTGGAAGTAGCCCACAGAAATGTACACGGCCGAATAAAAACTTGCATTGACAACATTGAAAAGTACTCAGTATTATAAAAGTACTCGATACCGACGTTTCTTAAAAGTACTTGCGAGTGAATACCAGGTAAAAGTATCAAGTACTCAGTATTAAGTATCGCGAACAAAAGTATCGATATCTACTCAGTATCGAAAGTATCGTTCGATCCCTAACATTGACATTTGCAATCCATAGATTTAGTATGTTGACATCCAATCCATCCAATTCCAACATTTCGCGCCAGAAAATGCCAGAAAAGAAAAGTAATGTAATGCTAAATGGATGTAATGTCAAATATGTTGTTTTGTTCTACTATCAGCTTTGTAAAAAGTTGTCTAAAATTTAAGTGTTATTAGAGTTTGTGGATTGATACAAAATAGTTTAATGCCTATTCGAAACAGAAAAATGTAAATTAAGTTCACTAGTTTGTTCAGTTATTCATATTTATATTACTACCACTTGAGAGGCATTTAGATTATTTTAGATTTCAACGAAGTTTCGTTCGTCTCTCTTACAAGTTTCATGTCAGCTCGTTTGAGCGATTAATAGTTTAGATTTAAATAAGAAAACAAATGTAGCATCAAGTATCTTATTTAATAAATCTATGTAATCTCTTTCAGAAACGTCAGCAATGGCCGGCTCGTCCGAGGAACTTGATCGGATTTTGTATAATCCACAGGGATGTGTTTTAGACGGAAATATTTGTGAAAAAATTGTTAAGGTGTTGAATTGTAGCACTGACTTCAAGCCAAAAAGTATCCAAAAGCTTCTAGAAATATGCCTACAGGATCCAAAAGATAATGTGAAATATGCCACAGACACACTGAAGGTAGTTTCAGTAGTATTGAAGAAAGTAGCTGTAAGTATTGCACATGTTTACATTTCACATACTAAAAACATAAAATGAAGCCATAGGTCTTTTGTAGATTATTGCTTATTGAAAAAGTTAAATAAGACTTTGTTTTAATTTTTTTGTGTAATGTGATCTAATCAGTACTAATTTCAAAGCCAATTTAACTACAAAGAATAAAATTAACCGACCGATCTCACCACATCACCAACCCACAATGAGATAAGCAATACCAAAACAGATAATAAGCTACGAATTTGCATACATTTTAGCAAATTAATTTTGTTATAGCTTTTTTTAAGTCATTTTTCGTTCTTAATACATTGAAGTATTATTACTAGCATATAGAATCGATACCGTGAACACAATGTATGTGGCAATGAATTGGCGCCGTTCGGCTTCAATCTTCAATGGATTAGTTCAATTTTGAAAGGAGAACGGGGGCTCAGTTTTGAAAATAGAACCTTCCGGCAGGACATATTTTGTTCGAGATGTCTGTTCTATGACATTATACTTCAATGTCTTAATACTTTTTTTTCAGGCTGGGGAATTCTCAACCAAGCCAGACCTATTGCCTTCAATGCTTGATTTACTTTTCATGATAAATACTTCAATATATAGCTCTAGATCAGACGAGATAAAAATCATGTATTTTAAAACACTTCTTTCATATCCCGATGAAGTATATCGTAATTTGGAGGATGATGATAAAATAATGGAAGTATTCAATTTGTATGCTCATCAGCAAATTCCTCTTGCATTAAGAGTACAGGTATTGACTTTTTTATTTAGTTGGCTCGATAAAATCATAATATTTAATGTATGACACCATAAATAGATCTGGTCTAATAAGCATAATAATTGAGTTGTTTTGCAAAAGAATTTGAGTTGCTGCACATGTATATAATTAAATATACAGTAGAACCTCTATAAGTCGAAAATCAAGGGAGACGCCAAAGAATTCGAGTTATAGAGTTTTCGACTTATAGAGAATTTCGACTTAAGCGGTTTTTGATTCGACATAAAGAGGTTGAGACAAACGATTTGCTTCGCTAAAGTTCAAATGAAATAAAAAATTATACAATTAAACATCTGACACCAAGCAAGCAAACACGTGTTAACGTGAGTCATAAGTTCGTAGTAATTCTATTCATTGTACTATACTCCTAAATTGCTTTCTAAAAAACAATGGTGTACTTACACTGTCGGTGAATTCTAAAGTCGGTAACTTATTTTTCTATAAATTATAGAGGTAATAAGTCTCAAATAATCAAGTTGTAAAGGTTGTAAAATAAAACATTATTATGTTCGAGATACAGAGGTAAAATTTAATTTTTCGAGTTATGGAGGGAAAATACGTACCAAAATTGCTTGGAGGGACTCACTGATTATTTCGACTAATAGAGGGTTGAGATTTCGAGTAATAGAGGTTTTGGTGTTTGAAGGGAAGGGAACAAGACATTTTTTCGAGATTTGGAGGTTTTCAACTTATCGAGGTTCGACTTAACGAGGTTCTACTGTAATAACAGCGGTGTGCTATAGTGCAAGCTGTGGATGGATTATTTTTCCTAACCTATGATTTTCTTTCAAATCTAATATTTGTTATTTTCAGCCAATTCATGTACTTTACAAATATTTGAAAGTGTTACCACCACCAAAAAGGTTAAAGTTTGTTGAACAAGGAATCAACATTTGGTTTCTTAAGCTGGTACCACTGGTTATGTTTTTTGCACAGATACCAGATTTTGAAATAGAAACTCCATTAGCAGCACTGGAATTAATTGTAGATGAATTTTCTTCTATTGATTACTATGATAACCCTAGTTTCCAGAGATTTTTTGAACTGCAAAAGTAAGTAAATATTATTGACTTTAGTAATTAAACAACGAAAGTAGATAAACATTTTTATCACCTTTATGTGTAATTGTTTCTGTAATTCTAATCATACAAGGTAGAAATATGGTGTCTATTGGATATGAAATATAACATCCAATCAGAGTAATAATATTTTAACAGTTATAATTAATGTAATAATATTTATAAGCTATTTTTATGTTAATTACAGATATCCAATAATAATGAAGAATCTCTTAGCAAACAGAAGTGCCATCTGGCACAGGCTATGGATCATATTTATAAAAATTCTCAAGAACCAATTAACAAAAAGTGGTAGCTCTGGAAGCCCTATAAATTCAATGTTGCCTGTTGTTGAAGCAGCATTCAAATTGGATGTGACCAATAGATGTCGCGCTTTTCTCTGCTGGAATGCATTGATAGATAATTTTGCTATTGAAGCAAATGAGGCTTATGTAAACAAGAGAATTAAACTTCTTGTGATACCTCTTTATTCCAATAATGCCAAAGTTGAACAGACCGTAATTGCCAAATCAAACACTTGGTGGCATTTAATATGCAGATATCATTCGAAATTAAGTAATTTTGCTGAAATGTTATTGATTCCATTCTTACATTTTTGTTTTGGCAAGCCAAATGATTGCAATAAACCTGTACAAATACCAGGCATGCTGAATGATATGGCAAGAGTATTTTGTGTGGAGGCTCTTGTGAACATTTTTGGTCACAATAATTGCCAAGGTTGTGTCTCCTTGCGTGTACTAAAAGGCAAAATTTTAAATGATAAATGTTTAATAGCAAGCAAGAATGAACTATTGTATTCCATGAATGCAGCAATAAGAATTGTTGCAACAAATACAAGTAAATTAAGGCTTCCTTATAAGTGCGCTTGGATGAGTTTTATAAAATTAATTTGTGACACAACTGATGATAATCTACGAAGAAACTTATTCAATGATTTATTGGCAATGATCGAAAATTTAATACAGGTATAAACATACCACTTTATACTAATATTTATGGATCATTTCATATAATTATGGAGTTAAGACTGTTTTTAAGTTTGCCTTTGATATCATTCAACAATTTGATGATATTTCAGATCTATAGAACACTTAGTAATATAAATTATTACTTGAGAATTTTTCATGACAGAAATTTAATTAAAAACAGATTTGTGTATTTTATATTGTTAGATATTTATGATGTAATAAAAGTAAAATATAATTATTTGTGTTTTAGAATATCCATGAGGACATCCTTGCTGATATTGTCTTAAATGATTTGATTTTTAATCTTTTACAAGGAGATGAAAAAATATTACACCTTCTTTATCCTACAGACACGAAGGATAGTAAAATACAACATATTTTGTTAATGCTTTTGAATCCATCATTCGAAAATGCATATGTCAGGTGAGTGAGTGTTATATGTTAACTACTTAGTTTTGAGTGAAAATAATAATGTAATTCACAAAAGTGTTATTGTTTCAAATATGGATATTTTTTACATTTTTTGCTGATCTTGGACCAAAGTATAAACATCAGTGTTGGTTTTTTTATTTGCCATTTGCTTTTTGAAGCTTGATAGAAGAAAGAAAAAACATAAGAACTTGTGTTACAAAAACAAATGTGTGTGTTTTTACCACATTGTACACGCTTTATATTAACTTCACCTGTATGTATGTTTGTTTGTAACTGACTCTTTTGGACTTGTTTTTGACCCACTTCAAACAGTCAGATTTCATTAAAACTTCGTAGACTTATCGAGGGCTGATGACAATTCAATATTTAAAAAAAAAGAAAGAGAAAAAAAACCTAAAATTCATTTCAAAAAATCAAACTAAAAAATGAAAAATAAATAATAGTTAAAAAAAATAATAAAAAAACACGCTTTTATAGAAAATCCAACTAAAAAAATAGAAAATAAATTGGAATCAAGAATCATGTAATTGTTATAAAAGCGTGGGGTGCTGTTTAAGATATCAAAATGATAATCCTTCTACTCATTGACACCATGCAACCCAAGCTTTTGTCACAATTACAAAATTCTTAATTCAAATTTATTTCTGGGGGCACGGCAGTGCCCCCGCCAAGTCGAGCAAAAAGCGGCACGGCCGTACCATCCTTTTCTCGAAGCAATTCAGGCCATTTTCGACCCCCTATAACTTCATTGTGGATAAAGCTAGAAGCCTGAATTTTTAGTAACCATGCAGGCATTGTATAAACACGGTATATTTCAAATTTCATTCAATTTGAACCAGTAGTTTAAGAATTATAACTAGTCAAAGTTTCTTAATTTCGTCACTCACTGACTGACTGACCGATCATCAAAACTCTAAGGCACTTCTAGCAGACATAGAAGCTTCAAATTTGGAACACAATTAGTGTTTAGTGTATAGATCAAGAAAAAACTAAAATATTTTGCAATTTCGGTCCAGTTTTCTAGATACATAAACTGCATAAATAACTTTGTAATCCCATATAAATATATAGGATTACAAAGTTACATTTGCAGTTAATGAATCACTGTACCTGTATAACAAAGTAACATTTGCAGTGAATAAAACAGTGTACCTGTATATAATATAATGGAATAATAGGTGTAGATAGGTACCTAGATATAATTATGTTCAAAGGTAACTTGTAAAAGGAAAAAAGTAGAACTATCTACAAAAAGAAATGAGATGCCATCAAAAACAAAACTTGTAAAAAAAACCAAGTCTCGCAACTCAGTTCTTCTACCGTAAAAAGTTGTGATATCCATGTAATACCAAGTCGGTTAATTTATTTAGTTCCTACTTAAGGGTCCTTCTGTCTTAAGTTATTACGTAATTAGCTAACCTAACAAATAACAACATCTTATAGTGACCATATTATCAATATTAAAAATCTTTTATGTTTTAAATAAATAGATTGACTTGGCAATCGCACTAAACAATCAAATTTAATATAATATGTAGGTATTACTTGTGAGATACATTGTGTTTTCATGCGATGGTCAAGTCGATCTATTTATTTAAAACATAAAAGATTTTTAATATTGATAATATGGTCACTATAAGATGTTGTTACTTGTTAGGTTAGCTATAGTCACCGCGAACTAAGAAGCCCAATTTGTCGTTTGCCATCACAGTGACATTAGAGATGTACAAAAAAAATCGGTTCACGAAAGAAACCAATTTTTACAACAAATCGATTCAAAATTATAAGACCTTCTAATCGATTCGATAATTAAATGTTAAACTAAAAACCGTAATATTTAGGTACCTAGTTACCTACCTACAACCTCGATTGAGCTATCTCGTACTGCGTATTCTCAATATGTACCTATTTACGACTTCAATAAAATATTCTTTTATCCATTCGCCCATGAACATCAACAATACCAAAAGCATCACTGGTGCGTTGCCGGCCAAGAAAGAAAGAAGAAAAAGAAAGAAAGATAGATCATGATAGAATGAAAGTCCCGCTCAGTTTCATAATAATATTTTGACATAATATTATATCATGAGCGTCAGGAAAAAACTACAGTGAATAAATTCTTGCTTGTTTCATAAGACACATTCATGTATAGTAGATAATTATTATTTTGTTGAAAAAAAATGTTTACTGCAACCTTAAATACATAATTACATATAAAATATTATCTGCAGTTACTGTCCATGGATGTCGAAGTGCCCATACATAATGGAAAATGTCCTTTGTTAGCATCTAATTCGTCGTGGTATTATTGGGTACCTAATTTTAAATTCAAATGCAAGCAAATCATTTTTAACAATGTAATTAAATTAATAAATTTTTATTTTTAAATTTTGATTATAGTAATGTATCGATTATGATTGGTTTTATAAACGGTTTCAAGCCGTCACATCACCCTACGTCACATTAGATTTAGGCTTCTTCATATAAGATTGTTTCGACGTCATATATTTTTATTAAATTTTGCATAAATTATGATGTGATGGGATTTTTACTACATTTTAACGTATAATATGATTTATAATCAACGCCAATGAAAATGAGTAGGGATTTTTAACAAATTTTGGCAAAATCCTTTGTCCGTAAGTATTCAACTATTCATGTCAAGTAAATGAATATTCCATTTCGCTCAAAGACACCCATACAAGGTTAGTTCATATTAATAAATAGCAGCTATCATTATGGGCATCTTAGATAATTTTGACTATAATTACGTAATAACTTAAGACAGAAGGACCCTTAAGTAGGAACTGAATAAATTAACCGACTTGGTATTACATGGATATCACAACTTTTTATGGTAGAAGAACTGAGTTGCGAGACTTGGTTTTTTTTACAAGTTTTGTTTTTGATGGCATTCTATTTTTTAGTTGGATTTTCTATAAAAGCATGTTTAGGTTTTTTTAACTATTATTTATTTACTACTTATTTGTTTCAGGAATGACATGTCCACGGCTATTGCGAATTTTAAACCATTTACTGACTATATTGTCCAGCATTGTTTACATAATACGGTCATAGAGGATTTCTTAAAACAATTGTCATCAAATTATAAATCTTTAGTTTTGTGGACGGCAATGTCCTCATCTATATGTGAAAATAATTGTGACACTAGTCCAAAAATACTGAATGCAATGTTACACTGGCCATTAAAATATTTGGATTTACTTTGTAATGTATGTATAACACACTGTTACTTTTTATTATTATTTTTATTTATATTTGATTGTTATCTAATTTTTCTTAATTGGTTTTATAACAGGAGAAATTTTCTTCAGCAATGTGGCTTACATTGTTTGACTTTGTGGATACTAAACTGGGTGTATCATATATCAACGATGAAATAATAAAAGTATTGAATGATTTTAAAAAACACAAACCAAAAACTTTACCATTTCTTTTAAATGCGGCAATATCTTTATTGAGTAAAAAACTTACTGCAAGTAATGGTAAGTGGACAAGTTTAAAAATTATTTACCTACTGCAGTTAAAAATAAAGGCTAAGATATGTAACTAAATAATTAGATTTTTTTATTTCAGGTATAAATTACCATGCAGAAGTGTTACTTATGTACACCATTGTCAGTAAATTTGATATTTTGAATCATACTCATAAAGTATTCTCAAAATCATTAGACATCCTTTTAGAACTCTTCAAAAATCTTTTAAAATATACAAATTTGCGAATTGCAAAAAAAGTATTTATGATACTTAAATTCGTACTTTCAATATTACATAATACATTTGAGAAATCCATTGAGGTCGTAAGTATAAATATAAGTTGTTTATATATTTTTTTTTGTGAACTGTCTTAGTGTCTTTATGTTGTGGTGGAAGTGTATTAATTTTTATTATTAATATTCCAGGATGCAGTACTTTTGGGGAAAATTGAACAGGTGTTACAGTTTGTTAAAGACTTATTAGAACTAGAAGCTTATGCAGTCCTGAAACAATTCGTGCTAACTGGGTTTTTAGACTATGCGATAAGCTTTGGCAAACAAAAGTCATTGAAAAACGTTACACATGACATTTTACAAATACTTTTGAAAAGCTTGGATAACAGTCATCCATTACTCATTACTATAAAAAATATAATGACTATTTTGAACGAAGATTCCAATAAAATAGTTCCAATGGATAAACCCAAATTTACTACACCCGCTAATAAAAAGGGAAAGAAAAAGGAAACTAGTATTGTAAATACAGTTGTTGAAAATGGAGAAGAATTTGTTGTAGTAAAATCTAATTGGAAATTCAATCCAAAAAAATTGACGGAAAATCAAAAAGAAAAGTTTGAAAGAAAACGAGAGGATATACCGGCTCTATATCAAGATTTGTCCCAGTCACAGGACGACTTTAAATTAAGCACTTGGAAAACTGATTCCCAAGACACTACCACTACGACTACAAGCAGCAAATCTAATGATTTAGCAACAAGTGAAAAAGTATCTTCAATAATCAAAAATATGGCCAACACAGATGTTGTGCCGAAAATATTAAAAAATATATTTACTGAAAATAATGAAAAAATCAATATTTATGAAATCCAAACTCCTATAAGTAAAGGAGTAAAACCCAGATTATCCCTAAAAGATCGAATTTCTCGGAACGTTAAAATGTTGTCTGAAAAATCTGATGGCAAAAATGATGAGAAACATTTAAATGCAGCAATTGATAATGCCATGTCACAATTGAAAACACCCGTTGGAGTGGTGGTTAAAATTTCTGATACCAATTCAGCACCACCTGAAATAAACGCTGAAAGACCCTCGCGACTAAAAAGGATACCAAAGAAATTTGAAGAAATGGAAATATTTTCTGTAAAGAAAAAGCGTCCTTCACTTTATAATAGTGATTCGCAAAATAAAGACTCGTGTGAAGATTTAAATGGCAGTCAAGTCGTTACAGAGAATTCGGAAGTTAACGAAATATTTTCTGTAAAGAAAAGGCGTCATTCACTATATAATAGTCATTCCCAAAATAAAGACTCGTGTGAAGATTTAGATGACTGCCAAGTCGTTACAGATAATTCGGAAGTTAAGAAAATATTTTCTGTAAAGAAAAGGCGTCATTCACTGTATAATAGTGATTCGCAAAATAAAGACTCATCTGAAGATTTCAATGATTGCCAAGTCGTTACAGAGAATTCGAAAGTTGAGGAAATAAAATTAAATGCATCAGATGCTGATGTTTATAAAAATTCAGAAGTTGAAGAAATTAAATCAAATACATCAAATGACGGCGTTTCTAAAAATCAAGAATCAGATCGCAGTATCCTAGTTTCAGACTTGCCTGGAGATAAAACAAAAGACAATGATACACAAAGCAGAAATAACTTGAATGTTGTCCACAATCAGATAGCCCAACATGGAAATATTTATAACCAACAACAAAATAGTAAATCAAACGTGGCCCCAGAAATATCTAATATTGATGTAGAGATCGCCACGACAGATAAAAACCAAACAGATCATAAACATGTCTCTAAAGAAGATCAATCAATAACGCCTTCAAATAAGAAATCCGCGAAAAGGAAGTCACGGATTGAAAAAGAGTTGGCAATTGACATGGTAGAAGGACATCCATTTTTGAAAGCACAATCAGAAAAACGACTTACTCGAAAGAAAGCATCGGAATCCCCCGTTGCTTCCAGAAGAAAAAGTCAAACCAAAAAGTTGAACAAGTCAAAAACCGAAGAGAAAAATACGCCTAAGGTTGATAAAAAAATCAAAGAAATAGATAAGCAGTCTGATAAATCCAGGGAATTCGATACATTAGCTGATACTCAAGAATCTACTGTTACAGATGAAAATGGATCTCAGGACATAATTGAAAGTTCGCAAGACTCTACAGAAAGTATAATGTCAGTGAAATCTACTAAAACCCCAAATCAGATGCCAATTATAATATTAGAACACATTGATCACAAAGTGCTTGCAAACAAAGCCGCTCAAAGTTCTAAAAGTGTATGCGCAGATAGTAAAACGGTGAATGATTCCGAGAACTGTAACAATGATGATAGTGAATTTCCTCTTAATAAGACAGCAGAAGAACATGTTCAAATAGACTTAACGGAGAATTTAGATACACAATCAATAGATACAGAACATTTAATTACCGATGAAGTTATAGTGATTAATGATGAGGAGCCAATTGTGAATAATTTGGATGGCACGTATATTGACATGGACACACAGGATATAGCTGACGCAGATACTCAGCAAATGGACTCTGACACTATTATAACTAAAGGATTAGAAAATATAACATCAAATGATGAAACCAAAAGTTTAGATGCTAGCAAACTTCAGGAACATGTAGCTGACTCTATACCTATTATTAATGTATCTCCATCACGAACTCAGGAAGACACCACAAGAACCCTAATGGAATCCTTACTATGTGCGCCAGAAACAAGGCAAGATGAAAGTTTAACAAAATTATCACCTAAGGACGAAGAGCAGAGAAAGCAAGATTTCCTTAATAATACTTTGGAAATATCTCCTATTAAAACTTTAAGCCCTGTTAGGGATAAAAAATCACCAACTCCAGAAACTAGCAGTGATTTTGTGGTTATAAAACTTTCATCTCCGGTACAGAGTAATGGCGAACCATTTGAGAAATGTGATTCCCCTGAAATATTTACGGAAGAAAAAGTGTCACCCGATAAAAGAGACCAATCTCCGCCTCGAGAAGAGACTAGAGTCACCACTGCAAGTCCTAGGTCATTGTCTTTAAAAAAAAATAAGCCGCAAGTAAGATCAGGCGGTCGTGCTGCACAGATGCTTGGACTATGCATTCTGGATCCCCATAAATTACAAACGAAAATAAACTCAGAAAAATCTGTCGAAGCTGAAGAAGTAATGAAATGCAGCCCACAAAATTCTTCAGCAATACGAAACCTTAGAAAACTGTACAATTCAACGAATGATAATAGCGAGACGCCGGAGGAAGCTGAAGGAAGCAGAGAAAGCAGGTATTTCTTAATGATGAAAAGAAGCTTGCCCGCCGCGGACAGCAGTCCATCCGTTCCTATTTTAAAAAGGAAACTTGCTGATATTGTTGATGATTCTACTGTTTCTCCCGGAAGCAAAGTAAGTGTTATCAATATTTACTATATAGTTTACTTCATCTTTGTTTTAATGTTGTTCTGCTGAACAAGTTCCCGGCTCTCGATTACAGGGGTGTCTAGGTTCGAATCCTAAAACGACATTCGTTCAGTGGTTAATCAATAGTGTTTTTAGTCTGCAAACATGCTCTCAATCGATGTGGTGGACAATCTATACCTTTCACATTCATTGGGGAGTCTGAGCCCAGTAAAGTATTGGGACAATCATAGACTTGATGATAATGACGTTATATTTTTTTTTTACAGAGAAAGAGAGTGAGTTTTCATGATCCACCAGTCTCCATAACCGTATGCGTGAAAAAATACATAGAATCGGGTAGCGTTCGTTCCCCACAAAATTCCGCTACCAAACGCCAAGAGAGACGAATTCTAAGATCGAAATTAGAAGATGGTGGAAACTTGAAGTCGCCGAAGCGTCTTGATACCGTATTCAAATTGGACACGGCTTTGACAAAAGCGGTTGAAAGTTTTAGCGAAGCCAATGTGGCACCCAGTGCTTCGGAAGACACGGAAATGAGTTCCCTGGAACCAACTCCTCTTGTAGAAGTTGTTAAAAATAGTGAACTTAACGATGTTGATCCGATTTGCTTGGAACTTGTCGACTGTAAGGATCCTGTTGATAATATTGCTGGTGACTTGTCTTCATCGGCGATGAGGCCGTTGCTCGTTAAAGAGTTCGCTGGAAAGATAGATACCGTAGGCGACTTGGCTAAACTGTCGGAGCTTGAAGTAAACAGGCTTTGTATAAAGGCACCTAAAGTACAAGTAGCTAAAAAAGTTTTGACAGAGTATGCAAAGAAAATTAATGCCATTGCAAATGAAATGAACCCAATGACAGAAGCGGCATTTAGTGAGTCTACGGTACTGGAGTCGAAAGCTGTAGATATAGAGATGCAAAAAGACTATGTAGGTGTAGAAAGTGTAGAAATAAAAACTGAGGCATTAGACGTGTCTGTAGCGAGCACAAAAACGACCACAGCGTCCACTGTAGAATGCGACGTACAAACAGATGAATCGGGCAGTAAATCTACTGAGGATATTGTGAAATCTTTGCTGGAAGTAAGTACATATATTATGCGTATATTAAATGTATTTAACCATCAAACTAGCAGAAAAGCGGTGCTTTAAGAGGGCTCGCGAAATTTTCTACCTAGTAATTTTGAAGGCAGTTTTTTAAAGAGAATTAACTTTTAATGTATGGATTATTATCATGGGCTTCTGTAAATATATAATTCATACGACAAATGTAACAATGTTCACTAGGTAAGACAATAAAATTAACTTGGTTTTTTTTTCAGAAACCAGACTTCTCCGATCAACTAAACAAGCAACTCGACGTACCTTCGAAGCGTAGCATTGCATCAAGCTTGCCAATTGGTGTCCTTACTGATATCCTTGTACAAAAAATGCAAAATGAGACATGTAGTACAAACGAAATTATTGACAAATTGCTTGAAAAGCAAACAGATTCTATTAATGGACGAAATCATAATCAAATATTGTCATTGTACCGTCAATCTTTCATCAAACACTTTAATTCGAAGGAGTTGCTTCATCACTGTATTGACTTACTAAAGGAAGTACATGACAGTAGAATTTAGTACCTACGTTTAATTTACGTTGGACGATTTATTTATGACGGTAATTTGATAATTTAAGTCTGATGTAGTAATAGCTGCTGTAAATTCATAACGCCTGAGTGTTTATGAGTACCTTGTGGTGTAAGATCCCACTGCAAGTTTGCTACGTTCATCGAATATTGAATCAAATTTTTATACACAATTTTATTTATAATAGGGGCAATATGGTTTGGCTAGGCTGCCTATTAAAATTTGCCCGCTAGTACTTTAACTTTAATCAAAATCGACCCACTTTTTGGGATAAAAATTATGTACTTGTTATTGAAATAAATTATTCTCCGATCTACTGAAATAGACATAGAGAACTTCAAAAGTCATCGTTGCTGTTGCATACTTGGCAGAAACCTCTTGGCAGCCAAGTAAAAGCAGGTACCATTTTGTTGTAATTCTGCGTTCATAACGTATTTTCTTCACTTATTATTAATTATATCAAATTAAAGCTGATTTTTTTCTGTACGTGAAATACTACGATTGCCTCAGTAAAAGTGACCGCAATGCTGTCAAAGTAATGCAAAATTAAAGTTTTGAGGCCGAATATTTCGCAAACGGATCCTTGAATCTTAAAATGGTCTTTTTCTACGACACCCCACACTATGGGGTACCCCACACTATGGGTATCGTAGAAAAGCTATTTTAAAAATATTAGGGGTCTCCAGAAACCATTTTAAGATTCAAGGATCCATTTGTGAAATATTAGGCTATAAAATTTAAATTTTGCATAACTTTAACAGCAGGCAGCCCTATTTGCGGCCACTTTTACATAGGCAGCTGTCATTTTTCACGTACAGGAAAAAATCTGCTTTAATTTGATAATGTATAGGTGAAGAAAATACGGTATGAACGCAGAATTACAATATAATGCTGCTTTTACCTGGCTGCCAAGTGTGCAATGGCAACCATGACTTTTCAAGTTCTGTACTTCTATTTCAGAAGATCGGAGTATAATTTATTTCAATTACTAGTACATCATTTTTATCCCAAAAAGTGGATCAATTTTGATTAAATTTAAAGTACTATTATTGGGGCGGCTTAGAATACTAACCCCAATCCTACGCCAGATGGGTCATAAGAAGCGACTAAATCCGGCACGCTGGTGGTAGGGCCCCTCGAGGGATTATATTGGTAATATTGATTTTAATTGTTAATAAATACCATTATTACTGTAATTATTTTTCGATGGGGTTCGCCTGGATAGCTACCACCCTTGAGCATGAGTTAGCCGCCAAACGACTCGTCGTTTTTCCGGCTGAGGGCTTGAGAGCCAGTTCTTTCTTTCTTTTTCTTCACACTTTTTTGGTCGGTAACGCATCAGTGATGCCTTTGGTGTTGCTGATGTCCAAGGGCGACGATAGCCACTTACCATCAGGTGGATCATCAGCTCGTTTGCCGGCTATTTCCATAAAAAATATACTAGCGGGCAAATTTTAATAGGCATTCTAGCCAAACCTTATTGCCTCTATTATAATTGTGTAAAAAATAATAATTTTGATTCAATATTCGAACGTAGCAAACTTGCAACGGGATCTCGATCTATTAGAATAAGTTAGACACAACATGTTAGTTGTGATAAGGGTATATGATGATTTCTTGTTTCCATCATGCTTTCGAGATTAAAAGACTAAAGATTTTATCAAAATTATTTTATTTATATAAAACAATTCATATTTACATTATTCAGTCATGAGCGATCGGCGCCGTATTTACACATGTTAACATTCATACCTAACAAAGATCTGTAATACAAGTGCAGAAATATTTTGTGATTAATAATGTGGGGGTTGTTGCCATAATTTTATTATTGTTGTAATTAAACGTATTATTGATCATGGTGGTCATTTCAAAATTGCTCTATGGCAACATTACTATCTTGCACAGAAAATACACAGTTAAATTAGCTTAAAAAAATTTCAGCATTATGCAATGCCTACATTTGTATGCAAGGCCTATTTTATCTTTTTCTATTATCTCTTTACATACTTTTTGGAAAGTATATTTTATATTGCATTTTTGGCATTAGAAGCTTTGATTTAATTATGCTTATTTCGCGTTGATTTTTCTGACCCCCTAGGACAAAAAGTAATTTTTTTGGATTTAATGGATTAACTGCAGAATCAAAGGCGAAGACAGCAATATCAAACAGTACATGGCATCAGAAATAATTATATCACAACTAATATTTACAGTGATCTAAACTTTAGATTCTAAAGTATATGGGTTATGTTAAAGCTTTATAAATCAATGGAAACTTTTTTAATTATCTACTATTTACACCCATTCAACTTACAAATCACCATCCCAATATTATAATAATTATCACACTATTTTATAACGCTAATAGCCATGGTCGCTTTTATAGTTTAGCTGTATCATATTAATCTTTTACCCCCGTTATAGTCAGTGAATTGAATATGTTCGAAATTTGAATTATATAAACTTTAGGAACTCATATTATTTGACACAAAATTGAATATACATATTTTAAATATGTGTACGTGCACAGTAAAATGTTTAATTTTAAAGTAACAGTGGTATTATCTAAACCAAGGATAAAAATTAGAGCAAGATTTATTTAATTTTAGAACTAATATTATTACACTAAACTATAACACAGTATTTTGATTAAACCTAGCTCGTGCAATAATGAATCTTTTAAACTGACTGGATTACGTAGGAATATTGGCAATAAGGCGTAGACGCAAGCATTTATTCTAGGTCAATAGTATACATTCAAAACAAGAAGCATTGGTCACATTTATGTAATGTTCCTATCTATAGTTAGCTCACTAATCTCTGAAACCGGTACAGCCATAGGTATAAAATAATAATATATAAAATAGATGTCCTAGAACAAAAGTTTTTAGGCTTTGTCGTTCCTGCGTCATATATTATGTCATAATTGACGACCCTGTGGCCTATTTGGTAGTGTTAGTACCCTGCGTGCGAAGCGAGGGGTCTCGGGTTCGATTCCCGGCCGGGACAGATATTCATGTGACAGATAAATATTTGTACTCGGATCATGGGTGTTATTGTGATGTGTTACATTTCATTCATGTCACCCGCGACACAGGTAAAATGAGTGTAAACTCCGGTTTACACGTATTAAGTAGATAACTATATTTTATGTAAATTAATACGTGTAAAAATGTAGTAACTTTTTAGTCAAAATTTAGTTATCTACTTAACTACTTATTACGTGTAAACTGAACATTAGTGTTATTTATTTATTTATAATCAATAAATTTGATACCTAATTATTGCTTGCGCTTGTGTGTATACCTTAAGCCTTTCCTATTAACAAAAGTCTTATCATAAATATAGTCTACCTACTTATTTTAAAATGCAATTGCTAATATTATATTATACAAACAGATCATATTATGATCTGTATAAGAATTATTAAGATCTGATATAAGATTTAGAAATATTATCCACATAATTTTCTAAATCTTAATGTCACTGCACAGAAACCCACAAAGTCCAAAAGTAAATCCAAACAGTTTGAAATTTCAGTATTTACAGAAATAACCTTAAACAGTAAACACTCCTATGCTTCTATCTAACAATATCCATGTCCTGTGTTTAAATAGTATTTTTAAGAAAATAAATCTTATAAATTTTAAAATCTTATAAAAAATACTTAACACTGTTTTTGCGTATTTCCTATAAACATCATTAATCATCATTCCTATAGGTTCATCATTCCTATCAGTCCTCTAACAATGACGATTTTAACGACTCATCACCCGTTGTGGATCCAAACTACTTAAAATACACTCATTTCCATTAAATTCTGACTATATTATTTCCACAAGGAATAAAATAATGCTTTGGTCCACAATTTGAGCACTCGATTAATGTAATCTACTTTTGTAGTTTATGGAGGTTTTTCGGTTACTGTCAAGGAAAACGCATTTCGGCGACGTAATCTAAGTGTTCTAGGTTCTGGTGTGAGTTAGTGCGTCGTGGTGCACGAGGTCTGTGCAAATTGTGGTGTGAGTGAGTCCTCGTGACTCTACGAGGACCTGCATCACTCGTCTTACGAGTCATCACAAAATCTTCATCTCGGTGAACGGGTTTCCTGCTGTCAAATGTTCGACGATTGTTCTCATTGCGCTGTCTTTGCCAATTTCGATCCATTTCATGCCCGTAAAGATCTAGTTCCCCCGACGGTTGAAACTGGCTAGTGCTCTGGTTGTAACTTGACCTCTTCCATCCGTCCTCGTACTTTTTCCTCGTGTTCACATCATCATCTAGCTGACGGCGCTGCGATTGATTCGAACTGCTTTCGCTTGTGTCCTCTCCTGATGTCCCAATACCCAAATCTTTATCATCCCCATAAATTTTGTAAACTCCGTTGGGACTTACGTTTTTTCCGTTGAATATTTGGTCATTTAGCATCAACTGAGGGTGGGGTAGGCAATATGGATTTGGGAATATTTTATCCACATTAGCCATTTTGATGTCCTTATGTTGCTTCGTACACGACCCTGGTCCAAATAGCGAGAGCAAGACAGGTAACAAAAACAGTCCGTGCATTGCTCCGAAAAAGATCACCATGAATACCATTTTGAAGAATACTGAGAAAATGTAGCTGTCAGCGAGTAGTAGTGCCACTACTCCTAATATGGTACTGAATGATCCTTGAACTATGGGAAGACCTAATGAGTAGAGGCATTCGCTGACTCTTTCATTCGGAGATTTGGCCTTGGACGCCATGTACGCATAACAGATGTGAGCGGTGAAGTCTACTGAAAATCCGATACACATGATGAGGTTTATCATGGATATTGAGTCGAGGTTGATATCCCAGAGGGCCATGTATCCGACGACGCCGATCTCTATAGAGACAATGCTGAAGGCGACCCATAGGGAACACAGAATGTTCGGGATGAATATGAATGACGTTATCATCATCATTAATGCTCCGTAGCAAAGATTCTGAAGCGATGTTGGTCTGACTAGCTCGAACTGAAAACAGAAAAAAAATGTCCAAATAAAGTAAGTGGGTACCTACCTAAGTATTCCTAGTTATTAAAGATTATTCCCTCTTATTTTTCTACCCTCCTATTTTTTGTTCGAAGTGCGCAAGGGCCGCCGACCGCGTCAGTTCGACCCGCGGTACGGTTCGCGACAGAGTGCAGCTGAGTACATATTTCGGTTCGGTGCATCGCTGCAATTTGTTATTTTCGTCGTCTTTTCGGTAATTCGGTCGCAAAGATCTACTATACGGGCTACTGAGTGAAGTTGAAGTCAAACAGGTGTAACGCAGGATAACAGTCAAAACCATCTCGGAGCCGAGGTATTGACCGACGCCATGCGGAACAAGATTGATGGATTCCCTTTTTGGTGTGTACATTTTGTTAATTGTTTTATATTGCCCAGAAAGGAACACTTACATCCCTATAATCATTTAAATATAGTCCACGTACGATTTGATTCGTCACCTCCACCGTTTTAGGAAACTGGTTTCAAAACTATTAGGTAATACTCGATTCCCGAGTATTCCGAGTCCGGGTAAATGACGATCACCAACAATTTGTATTATAGGCAATAGGGCTTACCTGATCGAAAAAGACGAAGTAAGGATGGAAGACCGAAGCATTTAATGAGGTCGAAGCGACAACTTCTCTGAGCGCTCTGACCATTTCTTTTTCGTGATTTGTGCCGCTTATGTTTATAGCTTGAATAAGAAATCTTGACGCGACGATTTGGTCACCAGCTTCGTTGAATTTAACGTCGAGTGAAAATGGATTAGCAGGGAACAGCCATAACTGTAAAAATATTAAATAATGAATATTAAGGCGCGGTATGACTACGATTTAAAAACGTTGATTTCACGCACAGAACCGCATATCTGCGCTAATCTAATGTTACATTTACGTTACGCTGAATAGGGTTCAAAATTGCAAAGCATATTTTTGCTAACAATGTAACTAAACGGCGAATAAACATTTAATTTGAGGGTTTTCCTTAGATAATTCAGAATATACACATTATCTGTCCGGTTCAAGTTTTAATAAAACCATATAACTATTATATTCTCAAAAAAAAAATATGTTATCGCTGAAAATACAGAGAATTGCGACGCTAAAGTTTATTTTTGTATAGCAAATTACGATTTTTATTGGAAATTTTAAACAACTATTTAATATTCTATTCGGTTAACATTTTACTTTAGACCTTTTTCTATGCTCTGTATTTTTTGCGTGCGATATTTTCATTGGGTTTTCTCGTACTCGAGCTTCAAAGAAACCCAGTTTTGTTAATATTGAGATCACACCGCGCCTTAAGGATTTTGTGTCCACAACTATACTTATCTACAACTTGTATAAAATCAATTCACTACTTCTGATTCTGAGTGTACTTGATTTCTAAAACGCACATTCTTTTCTTTCGACCTTAGACACACTAATATACTTACTTATTTAATTAATTTCGTGACTCGTCAATCATTATTTTATGTGTGGTTACAAAAAAGCTCTCATTAATCATAATTCATAATTAAATCGTTCTGTTTAATCAGCCTTACCTCTTTCAAGTTGTGAATAAAGTCAGCTTCATTATCGATGGTAACGTTAAGGTAATCGTTGTTCCTTGACACGTAGTTAATGAATGTCCGCAGCCACGACTCGGTGTACAGCGAGTTGGATATGTATGACGTGTTTTCCAACTTTTGTGTCAGAAATTCCACTTCATCCTGCACTTTTGGATCGGAGTAGTTGTAGTTTCCGGTTATCACCACCTGAGAAGATAACATAAATTGAAATTTTCCTGAATTAAATGTCAAAAATAATTAATCTTTTATTTTACTCAATTCTCGAAAGCTAATAAAGCTAAAAATAATTATCATGTAGGTAGTGTGTTTGTTAGAGTTATTTTTTTAATATTAATTGTATTAATCTTTTTGTCTTAATAAGGTACTACTACATTGATAAAAATTCCTATCATCAAAATATCTCAATGATAAGTCCATTGTATAAATACTAAACAGCATGTACAATACCTGTATCCTATAAGGAAATTCTCTGTAATACATGTCCTCGCGATCAAAGAATTCAACAGAATAAGAGTCTATCTTAGAAAGTTTCCGTCTTTCTAAGCCTTCCTTGAGATTCGTGACTCCATATCCGGCTCCTGCTAGGTAGCATATGAATACCAATATAACTGTTGCTTTGATCAAGGGATTGTTCAGTAAGTCGGCCATTGTGGATTTGAAGAAAGCCATGATACAATGTTCCTTGTTGTCTATGGGGTTATCTGGATCCGCATGGTCTATGCCACCGCTGCAGAAGAATCGGTATAGCCATGACTTTTCTTCTGTAACAAATTACTGGTTAGTCATTAATTCCTAATTTCTAAACACACCAAAACGAGTAACAGGTAACAAGATTAAGGCGTCTCTCAACCTTGTATTTATTGAGCAATAGATAGTTTACGTTTCGTAAGTGAAGTTGAGAGTTGCTCGACATGCATACAAATATTAAGCATGTAACTGTCTAAATTATTTTTGGTTAAACCTTTTTTGGTATGAGAATTATCAAAAAGACTAGGTGAAAAGTTTCCTTATGGGGTTTCCTATCTATTAAAATTTTGTCGGCCACCATTCGAACCGTACGCACCCAAGGTAGTTTCGCCGCTTAACTCTAGAACTCATAAGTATACCATAATTATGGTAGAACAATATGGTCCAGCCAATATGCGAGACTTGATATTTTATAAGTGACCAAACACTGATCAGTTTCGGAATTGAATGGACCATATCGCCACTCTATTGGGTATGTGCTCGATGTAAGTTAGTAACGATATGACACCAAATTTAAATCTGTTCAGGATTATTTTTAGTTAACAAAGTTACGAGTCACGTACCTTTCCGTGCCCTAGACTCCGGTAAAACTTTCAACCAAGTGATGGTATGGCGGTTGCTTTTCTCACGATATCCCGAAACAGCTACACATCCCGCGAAGAATGTAAGATGCCAAACAAATGTGAAACAAACTGCTAGACCTGAAAATTTAGAAGTTTTTTTTCATTAAACAAAATAATTTTGTTGACCTAAACTTTAGGTCCTGAAGCATTTTCGAAGACACAATAGCCTAGTTGGTAGCGACCCTGCCTGTAAAGCGAGGGGTCCCGGGTTCGATTCCCGGCCGGGGCAGATATTTATGTGACAGATAAATATTTGTACTCGGGACATGGGTGTTCTGTTATTGTGATGTGTTATTGTGATGTGTTATATGTGTCGTCCATGCCACCCACGACACAGATAAAAACCTACTGCGGGGGTAGGAGTGTGTAAAAGCGTTATTAAACATATATATACAATTATTATAGTGCCTCGAGCGTAATTTCCCAATAAAAGTTGTAAATAATTCCCAATAAAGAGATTGATATTTTATGTCCAGTACATTTTTCTGTAAAATCAATATTTTGAAAAATAAACATGAAAAAAAAAATGTTTTTTCAAGGTGACCTTGATAATGAATATGCGGGTATTTTACATAATAATATGTAATTCGTTATCAGCACGTCAAAATACATATTGTAGATATACCAAAATTCAGCTCAAACGGGGGTATGGGTAAAAGGAAGATTATCCAGAAAATTGTATGCATTATATTTATTTTTCATAGTTTTTGTTAAGAAAAATCAAAAGCTCAAAATTTTTTTTGGTAAACTTTGCACTTTATACTATAGAAAAGAAAATCCCACTTGAATAATTTAAATTCATTCACTATAACAAAAGTTCGAGGTCAAAACCCCCAGGCACTCCACTACTAAGGATGTATAAGCTCTACCCATCCTTGAGTTGGCTTGGCCAACTGAGTATCTGCTTTTTTGGCCGGCAACGCATTGGCGAGGTCTTCCGTGTTTCTGATGTTCATTAGCGATGAATGCGACGATAACCATTTACCATTATCATATTGCTCCTTAGTTACCTTTCCTTAAACAAATTTAGACTCATTACTAAACTACGTATCAGTCGGCCGTAGAAGTAGCTTAACATTTTAGTATTTGTAATAGTAACTGTTTCGACGGTTTCCTAGCAACATCTATGACAAATTCAAGAAATGTAATGTGACAGGGTACTAAAATGTTAAGCTACTTCTGCGGCCGACTGTACCAGACATTCAATTTTATAAAATGGGACATAATGCCCTAAACGAGTGAACGCCTGTTCCTTACAAAATAAAATTTGTATTCAGATAATTAAATAGGAGCTACTGGGTACCATAACTTTTGTCAAAACTTGGTATTTTATCCTTTGTCAGGTAGAAGATGGTAATGAAACATTGCTCATTGCATGTAAAATCTAACTACTAAATCAAGAACTGATGTTGCTTGAATATTAATGAAAATCGTATAGATAACAAATCAAGTGCGATGCATGCCACATATTAATTGAGTTAGGTGTAAAATACGCGCTGATTTTGGTGTAACCTTCAAGTGTGACGAATGAGTAGAGAAAGGAGCCATAGTGGACCACATCAGTAGTGGGGAGCCATAAATTTTATTTCTGGAGCACTTGCGGCATTTCATGCTCCAAAGTGGAAATGCTATTTGCTTACTGTTTTGTCGCCGAACTTTGCAAATTATTTTCGTCTTGCTCTACATATCAAAAATTTAAATGTTTTATCTGTTACATTACCTGTAAAAGTTTAAATTGATTTACCTCGAACCGATATTCTGTCTGGAATATCCTTATACCTCTTATACGTATTTTCGTACGTCACCTTTTCGAATTCAAAAGCTGCTCCAAAATGAAGTCAATTTTTTGACAATTCTTCTACTGATATTAAGTATGTACAAAACAGTTCTTACCAGAATACATGCAGAAGATCTGCACAGACGGAAATGGTGAGAAAATGCCGATGAAGAAGGAAAGCATGTCGGTAACCGATGTAATGGTAATGGAGACAGCGGCCTCCGACAACATGATTGCCATCCGTTCCGGTACGGGAAGCTTCAGTGAGGTGCGCCGCCAAGCCGCTAGCATTACGAAAGTGTCGTCTATTCCTATACCTGGAAATGAAAGTGAGATTCACATTAGATTTTGTTACCATTCTTATTGTTTAAAAATGTCCTGCTTCGGAAGACATGTTAAACTGTTGGTTCCAATGTCATTAAATGGTAGGAATTAGGAATAATTCTGTTGAGATGTTGGTACGCTTATTCTCTACGTCAATTCCACCTTCCAAGTTGTAAGTCATTATAAAATTGAAAGGTATCATAAATGTCTCATCAGGAATGGATCAATAAAAATATTCGTATCAGAAAAGCTGCTAATCAAGAGTTTCCAAGCATATAGAATGTTATAGTCGTGTTTTGTTCTTTAGATATGTGATGTTGCTTACCAATCATCAAAAACGGCGCAGCGAGATTGATACCGATGAAGGATATGCCCAAATAAATAGCGCAACCGAACGCTGCCATAGTCGCCATCACAGCTGAGATGTTTCCCAGCAACCCTAGCCAAGGTTTAGACCGGACCCAGTCGCCCATCATGCACGTCACTATGGAGAATATCCCCATCAATATGAACGTGGAACTGAAGAATGGCACCACGGTTCTGGTGTTCTTTTCGAGCTCGTGATCGAGGGTTCGCGAAGCAAATCGCGCTATCGATATGTGTTTGAATCGTCCAGTGTCCTCTGCTACACCGACTGCATCTAGAAACGCGTCTTCCCATGCTGCACCTCTGTAAAAATTGTAACAAAAAATATTAACATAATTATTACCTATTTAATAGCCGTTTAAAATAATGACATCTTCGGACGACTCTGCCTTCGAAGTCTCTTAAAAGACATCTGTTTATTTAATAATGTAGCCAAGATATTGTCTTAATGACCCAGAGAAGGTAGCGGAAAGGTTTCTTCAGAACGAACTGGAATGTCGCCAATTACGTAAGTCCAACATTGAACTTCTGAATATTGATGGATTGGGCTTTACAGCTTTTACATCCAAGTAAGATCTAGGTACCAACGTATCTACTTGTATTAGTTGTATTCGTATTATTCTATGCTTGTACCTATGATTACTACCGACAATATTTACCAAAAATAGGTGATGGTATGCACACAGTTGATAATGTTTTAGACGTGTTTTAGACCGTTTCTGCTTTGGAGGGCATGTCAAAAATGCAGCATTGAAACATTTGAAACTGCCAACCAATTCGTATGAATAAAGTTACCTACCTAGGTAGGCACGTACCTACCAATAACATACAATGACTATCTATCAATTCAACCTAATTCTAGGTGACTGTTTTAATGTTTAACTCTTTAATTACATCCTGCTACTTCGCGCAATAACACCTTCAATTTGTACAATTTTGCAGTCAAAAGGTACGCAATTAGAAACTAAATTCCAATAGTAAAACGCCTGACTAAATGCCAACGACCATTTCTTTATTTACTTTTAATGAGGTACACTTAGTTTCAAAAGTCTTCTTTGTATAAAAAACTTCAATCGTTCATTTGTATGCA
Organism: Thymelicus acteon; assembly: GCA_951805285.1. Lineage (NCBI taxonomy): Eukaryota > Metazoa > Arthropoda > Insecta > Lepidoptera > Hesperiidae > Thymelicus > Thymelicus acteon. The sequence goes on from OX638217.1 coordinate 7,062,332, forward strand.
TGCAACATGATGAGTAAGATGGAATGTTGCCATATTGGTCCTAGCTGTTTAGATGTAGATAATGTTTCTAAACTGTTCATAATTTATCTTTCAGTACTAAGTACTTAGTACTTAAACAATAATTAATTGATCAACACCAATGTCGTCGAGTCCTGTCGGTCACTGAGCTGCACTGAGCTGTGCACAGGAAATATGGACATTTAATATCATTCTGGCTATCTACCAACCAGACCAACTTCGTAATACTCTAAGGGTGAGATTGAAAAATAGTCCAAAATCAATCTTCATTCAATCAACGTTAACTGTTTTATAAGACTTAATTTTTTTAGATTAGATTATGATAGAAATCGGATGATTATGTCATTCAGCTGTCTGATGAGACCCATAAGTTGGACACAGAATCTCTGAAACTGCCTAGCCCTATCGAGTGTTGGCACGTGTGATTTGTATTGAGAAGCACTCTATTCATTCCTAGATGATATTCAAGGCTCAGATCATTGTTTGCAGTGAAGCCGAAGGGTGGTTGCGAAAAACGTGTTTTTTTATTAATAATTCACACATACTATCGTCACATGATTCATTTGGCTAAAATAAAACAAAACTGAGGTAAATACCTGACCACTTAGCACGTAAATATCCTACTAAATCATTGCCTTTAATAACTCCCTGTCCACCTTTCTATTCGTATTCTAGGCGAATATTACGCAGTGCTTAGTATTCGGTGCGATTTCTTTAACCGTGTCAAGATCGATGACTATTATCTAAGTCACAGTTGCTTGTTTGTTCAGTATAAGTTCTATTGAAATTGAAAACAACTCGAAAAATGTAACCGTCTGTAATGACCGCAATATTTGACAAAGCGGGTATTGAAATTTTAAATTTGTTTCCTTTTAGACAATAATCACCTCTTTAAGATTTCTTCCTTGTGTTACACTGGAGGCCATTAAGATCAAGTTAGTTTATTTTTACGAGCTATTTCATAAACTTAAGGCATAATCCTACTTTACTGAAAGTGATATCAATTAAGTATTTATGTTCAGATTTATTTTCTTTTTTTCCCATGCCATAGAACATCGAATTATCTTAGCCTGTGACGGCTGTGACACATTGTTTTATAGCTTTAACACACTAAACTAATGGACGGGCCACCACGGTAAATAGTTAGTTACACTAGAATACCATGGTTCACTCATAGATTAAAATTAAGTATCTAGGCGGAAAACCAAGTCGTAATTCGTTGAAAGCTTTCGTTTTTAATCATAAATTAAACAGGCATCATCAATGTACTCGACATTCTTATATATAGTAAGTAGCTTGACATTTTAGTACTTTGTAATGGTAACTGTTTCGACGGTTTCCTAGCAACATCTATGACAAATTCAAGAAATGTAATCTGACAAGGTACTAAAATGTTAAGCTACTTCTGCGGCCGATGGTAGTGAACTTAGCAGATCATTTCCCAGCAGATCAAAAAAAAATGTGAGTTCTATTCGCATGCACAAGAGTTCTATAGTTCCTAATGGTTTTGGAGAATAGTTCTGGCGATTTAACCCAAAAAAATAAATCGATGAAATGCTCTGCTAACTTCCTGACGTAGCAGATCATTTTTTTAGTAAATCAAAATTAAAAAAGAGTTCTAGTCACATGCAGTGAGTTCTAAAAATTGTAGTAATTTTGGGTTATAGTTCTATAGATGAAATAAAAAAAATAATCAAAACACGTAAAAAAATAAAAATTTCGAATTTCAAAAAAAATGCAAAAATTGTTATTTTATTTCTAAAAGCTAGAACTATCAAGATTCTCATTCAGTTGTAGAAGAAATATAATAAAAAACACAAAACATTTCCAGAACTCACGCCAAAGTGCCAGCAGAGCATAAATGAAAAGTCGATATATCGAAATTTTGTAAGTTGTGAAAAAAATAGTTGTAGCCATTTTAGAAGCCAGAACTATCAAGTTTCTAGTTCAAAAGTGTTAGTACAACAATCGAGAATACAAAACATTTCCAGAACTCATGTAAAAATATCAGCAGAGCATAGGTGAAAAGTTAAAATATCGAAATTTTGTAAACTGTGAAAAAAAATAGTTGTAGTCTTTCTAGAAGCCAGAACTATCAAGTTTCTAGTTCAACAGTGCTAGTACAACAATCGAGAATACAAAACATTCCCAGAACTCACGTCTAAATGTCAGCAGAGCATAGGTGAAAAGTTGATATATCGGATTTTCGTAAATTGTGAAAAAAATAGTTGTAGTCTTTGCAGAAGCCAGAACTATCAAGTTTCTCGTTTAACAGTATAAGTACAACAATCAAGAATAAAAAACATTTCCTGAACTCACGTAAAAATGTCAGCAGAGCATAGGTGAAAAGTCGATATATCGAAATTTTGTAAACTGTAAAAAAAATAGTTGTAGTCTTTCTCGAAGCCAGAACTATCAAGTTTCTAGTTCAAAAGTATTAGTAAGACAATGGAGAATACAAAACATTCCCGGAACTCACGTCAAAATGTCAGCAGAGCATAAGTGAAAAGTTAAAATATCGAAATTTCGTGAGTTGTGAAAAAAATAGTTATAGTCTTTCTAGAAGCCAGAACTATCAAGTTTCTCGTTCAACAGTATAAGTACAACAATCGAGAATACAAAACTTTCCCGGAACTCACGTCAAAATGTCAGCAGAGCATAGGTGAAAAGTTAAAATATCGAAAATTTGTAAACTGTGAAAAAAAAATAGTTGTTGTCTTCCTAGAAGCCAGAACTATCAAGTTTCTAGTTAAAGAGTGATAGTAAAACAATCGAGAATACAAAACATTTCCAGAACTCACGTAAAAATGTCAGCAGAGCATAGGTGAAATGTTAAAATATCGAAATTTCGTGAGTTGTGAAAAAAAATAGTTGTAGTCTTTCTAGAAGCCAGAACTATCAAGTTTCTCGTTCAGCAGTATCAGAGCAACAATCAAAAATACAAAAAAATTCCGGAACTCACGTGAAAATATCAGCAGAGCATAGGTGAAAAGTTAAAATATCGAAATTTTGTACTGTGAAAAAATATAGTTGTAGTCTTTCTAGAAGCCAGAACTATCAAGTTTCTAGTTCAACAGTGTTAGTACAACAATCGAGAATACAAAACATTCCCAGAACTCACGCCTAATTGTCAGCAGAGCATAGGTGAAAAGTTGATATATCGGATTTTCGTAAATTGTGAAAAAAATAGTTGTAGTCTTTGCAGAAGCCAGAACTATCAAGTTTCTCGTTTAACAGTATAAGTACAACAATCAAGAATAAAAAACATTTCCTGAACTCACGTAAAAATGTCAGCAGAGCATAGGTGAAAAGTCGATATATCGAAATTTTGTAAACTGTAAAAAAAATAGTTGTAGTCTTTCTCGAAGCCAGAACTATCAAGTTTCTAGTTCAAAAGTATTAGTAAGACAATGGAGAATACAAAACATTCCCGGAACTCACGTCAAAATGTCAGCAGAGCATAAGTGAAAAGTTAAAATATCGAAATTTCGTGAGTTGTGAAAAAAATAGTTATAGTCTTTCTAGAAGCCAGAACTATCAAGTTTCTCGTTCAACAGTATAAGTACAACAATCGAGAATACAAAACTTTCCCGGAACTCACGTCAAAATGTCAGCAGAGCATAGGTGAAAAGTTAAAATATCGAAAATTTGTAAACTGTGAAAAAAAAATAGTTGTTGTCTTCCTAGAAGCCAGAACTATCAAGTTTCTAGTTAAAGAGTGATAGTAAAACAATCGAGAATACAAAACATTTCCAGAACTCACGTAAAAATGTCAGCAGAGCATAGGTGAAATGTTAAAATATCGAAATTTCGTGAGTTGTGAAAAAAAATAGTTGTAGTCTTTCTAGAAGCCAGAACTATCAAGTTTCTCGTTCAGCAGTATCAGAGCAACAATCAAAAATACAAAAAAATTCCGGAACTCACGTGAAAATATCAGCAGAGCATAGGTGAAAAGTTAAAATATCGAAATTTTGTACTGTGAAAAAATATAGTTGTAGTCTTTCTAGAAGCCAGAACTATCAAGTTTCTAGTTCAACAGTGTTAGTACAATAATCGAGAATACAAAACATTCCCAGAACTCACGCCTAATTGTCAGCAGAGCATAGGTGAAAAGTTGATATATCGGAATTTCGTAAATTGTGAAAAAAATTGTTGTAGTCTTTGTAGAAGCCAGAACTATCAAGTTTCTCGTTCAACAGTATAAGTACAACAATCGAGAATACAAAACTTTCCCGGAACTCACGTCAAAATGTCAGCAGAGCATAGGTGAAAAGTTGATATATCGGAATTTCGTAAATTGTGAAAAAAATTGTTGTAGTCTTTCTAGAAGCCAGAACTATCAAGTTTCTCGTTCAGCAGTATAAGTACAACAATCGAGAATACAAAACATTTCCGGAACTCACGTAAAAATATCAGCAGAGCATAGGTGAAAAGTTAAAATATCGAAATTTTGTAAACTGTGAAAAAAAAATTGTTGTTGTCTTTCTAGAAGCCAGAACTATCAAGTTTCTAGTAAAAGAGTGTTAATACAACAATCGGGAATACAAAACATTTCCGGAACTCACGTAAAAATATCAGCAGAGCATAGGTGAAAAGTTAAAATATCGAAATTTTGTAAACTGTGAAAAAAAATAGTTGTTGTCTTTCTAGAAGCCAGAACTATCAAGTTTCTCGTTCAGCAGTATAAGTACAACAATCGAGAATACAAAACATTTCCGGAACTCACGTAAAAATATCAGCAGAGCATAGGTGAAAAGTTAAAATATCGAAATTTTGTAAACTGTGAAAAAAAATAGTTGTAGTCTTTCTAGAAGCCAGAACTATCAAGTTTCTAGTTCAACAGTGCTAGTACAACAATCGAGAATACAAAACATTCCCAGAACTCACGTCTAAATGTCAGCAGAGCATAGGTGAAAAGTTGATATATCGGATTTTCGTAAATTGTGAAAAAAATAGTTGTAGTCTTTGCAGAAGCCAGAACTATCAAGTTTCTCGTTTAACAGTATAAGTACAACAATCAAGAATAAAAAACATTTCCTGAACTCACGTAAAAATGTCAGCAGAGCATAGGTGAAAAGTCGATATATCGAAATTTTGTAAACTGTAAAAAAAATAGTTGTAGTCTTTCTCGAAGCCAGAACTATCAAGTTTCTAGTTCAAAAGTATTAGTGAGACAATGGAGAATACAAAACATTCCCGGAACTCACGTCAAAATGTCAGCAGAGCATAAGTGAAAAGTTAAAATATCGAAATTTCGTGAGTTGTGAAAAAAATAGTTATAGTCTTTCTAGAAGCCAGAACTATCAAGTTTCTCGTTCAACAGTATAAGTACAACAATCGAGAATACAAAACTTTCCCGGAACTCACGTCAAAATGTCAGCAGAGCATAGGTGAAAAGTTAAAATATCGAAAATTTGTAAACTGTGAAAAAAAAATAGTTGTTGTCTTCCTAGAAGCCAGAACTATCAAGTTTCTAGTTAAAGAGTGATAGTAAAACAATCAAAAATACAAAACATTTCCAGAACTCACGTAAAAATGTCAGCAGAGCATAGGTGAAATGTTAAAATATCGAAATTTCGTGAGTTGTGAAAAAAAATAGTTGTAGTCTTTCTAGAAGCCAGAACTATCAAGTTTCTCGTTTAACAGTATCAGAGCAACAATCAAAAATAAAAAAAAAATCCGGAACTCACGTGAAAATATCAGCAGAGCATAGGTGAAAAGTTAAAATATCGAAATTTTGTAAACTGTGAAAAAATATAGTTGTAGTCTTTCTAGAAGCCAGAACTATCAAGTTTCTCGTTCAGCAGTATAAGTACAACAATCGAGAATACAAAACATTTCCGGAACTCACGTAAAAATATCAGCAGAGCATAGGTGAAAAGTTAAAATATCGAAATTTTGTAAACTGTGAAAATAAATAGTTGTAGTCTTTCTAGAAGCCAGAACTATCAAGTTTCTAGTTCAACAGTGCTAGTACAACAATCGAGAATACAAAACATTCCCAGAACTCACGTCTAAATGTCAGCAGAGCATAGGTGAAAAGTTGATATATCGGATTTTCGTAAATTGTGAAAAAAATAGTTGTAGTCTTTGCAGAAGCCAGAACTATCAAGTTTCTAGTTCAACAGTGTTAGTAAAACAATCGAGAATACAAAACATTCCCAGAACTCACGCCTAATTGTCAGCAGAGCATAGGTGAAAAGTTGATATATCGGAATTTCGTAAATTGTGAAAAAAATTGTTGTAGTCTTTGTAGAAGCCAGAACTATCAAGTTTCTCGTTCAACAGTATAATTACAACAATCGAGAATACAAAAAAAATCCGGAACTCACGTAAAAATATCAGCAGAGCATAGGTGAATAGTTAAAATATCGAAATTTTGTAAACTGTGAAAAAAAAATTGTTGTTGTCATTCTGGAAGCCAGAACTATCAAGTTTCTAGTTAAAGAGTGTTAGTACAACAATCCAGAATACAAAACATTTCCAGAACTCACGTAAAAATGTCAGCAGAGCATAGGTGAAAAGTCGATATATCGAAATTTTGTAAACTGTAAAAAGAATAGTTGTAGTCTTTCTAGAAGCCAGAACTATCAAGTTTCTAGTTCAAAAGTATTAGTAAGACAATGGAGAATACAAAACTTTCCCGGAACTCACGTCAAAATGTCAGCAGAGCATAAGTAAAAAGTTAAAATATCGAAATTTCGTGAGTTGTGAAAAAAATGGTTTTAGTCTTTCTAGAAGCCAGAACTATCAAGTTTCTCGTTCAGCAGTATAAGTACAACAATCGAGAATACAAAACATTTCCGGAACTCACGTAAAAATATCAGCAGAGCATAGGTGAAAAGTTAAAATATCGAAATTTTGTAAACTGTGAAAAAAAATAGTTGTAGTCTTTCTAGAAGCCAGAACTATCAAGTTTCTAGTTCAACAGTGTTAGTACAACAATCGAGAATACAAAACATTCCCAGAACTCACGCCTAATTGTCAGCAGAGCATAGGTGAAAAGTTGATATATCGGAATTTCGTAAATTGTGAAAAAAATTGTTGTAGTCTTTCTAGAAGCCAGAACTATCAAGTTTCTAGTTCAACAGTGTTAGTACAACAATCGAGAATACAAAACATTCCCAGAACTCACGCCTAATTGTCAGCAGAGCATAGGTGAAAAGTTGATATATCGGAATTTCGTAAATTGTGAAAAAAATTGTTGTAGTCTTTCTAGAAGCCAAAACTATCAAGTTTCTAGTTCAACAGTGTTAGTACAACAATTGAGAATACAAAACATTCCCAGAACTCACGCCTAATTGTCAGCAGAGCATAGGTGAAAAGTTGATATATCGGAATTTCGTAAATTGTGAAAAAAATTGTTGTAGTCTTTGTAGAAGCCAGAACTATCAAGTTTCTCGTTCAACAGTATAAGTACAACAATCGAGAATACAAAACTTTCCCGGAACTCACGTCAAAATGTCAGCAGAGCATAGGTGAAAAGTTGATATATCGGAATTTCGTAAATTGTGAAAAAAATTGTTGAAGTCTTTGTAGAAGCCAGTACTATCAAGTTTCTCGTTAAACAGTATAAGTACAACAATCGAGAATACAAAACATTTCCGGAACTCACGTAAAAATGTCAGCAGAGCATAGGTGAAAAGTCAATATATCGAAATATTGTAAACTGTAAAAAAAATAGTTATAGTCTTTCTAGAAGCCAGAACTATCAAGTTTCTAGTTCAACAGTATTAGTTAAACAATGGAGAATACAAAACTTTCCCGGAACTCACGTCAAAATTTCAGCAGAGCATAAGTGAAAAGTTAAAATATCGAAATTTCGTGAGTTGTGAAAAAAATAGTTGTAGTCTTTCTAGAAGCCAGAACTATCAAGTTTTTCGTTCAACAGTATAATTACAACAATCGAGAATACAAAACGTTCCCGGAACTCACGTCGAAATATCAGCAGAGCATAGGTGAAAAGTTAAAATATCGAAATTTTGTAAACTGTGAAATAAAAATAGTTGTTGTCTTTCTAGAAGCCAGTAATATCATGTTTTTTGTTCAGCAGTATAAGTACAACAATCGAGAATATAAAACATTCTCGGAACTCACGTCAAAGTGTCAGCAGAGCATAGGTTAAAAGTTAAAATATCGAAATTTAGTAAACTCTGAAAAAAAATAATTGTTGTAGTCTTTCTAGAAGCCAGAACTATCAAGTTTCTAGTTCAACAGTGTTAGTACAATAATCGAGAATACAAAACATTCCCAGAACTCACGCCTAATTGTCAGCAGAGCATAGGTGAAAAGTTGATATATCGGAATTTCGTAAATTGTGAAAAAAATTGTTGTAGTCTTTGTAGAAGCCAGAACTATCAAGTTTCTCGTTCAACAGTATAAGTACAACAATCGAGAATACAAAACTTTCCCGGAACTCACGTCAAAATGTCAGCAGAGCATAGGTGAAAAGTTGATATATCGGAATTTCGTAAATTGTGAAAAAAATTGTTGTAGTCTTTCTAGAAGCCAGAACTATCAAGTTTCTCGTTCAGCAGTATAAGTACAACAATCGAGAATACAAAACATTTCCGGAACTCACGTAAAAATATCAGCAGAGCATAGGTGAAAAGTTAAAATATCGAAATTTTGTAAACTGTGAAAAAAAAATTGTTGTTGTCTTTCTAGAAGCCAGAACTATCAAGTTTCTAGTAAAAGAGTGTTAGTACAACAATCGGGAATACAAAACATTTCCGGAACTCACGTAAAAATATCAGCAGAGCATAGGTGAAAAGTTAAAATATCGAAATTTTGTAAACTGTGAAAAAAAATAGTTGTTGTCTTTCTAGAAGCCAGAACTATCAAGTTTCTCGTTCAGCAGTATAAGTACAACAATCGAGAATACAAAACATTTCCGGAACTCACGTAAAAATATCAGCAGAGCATAGGTGAAAAGTTAAAATATCGAAATTTTGTAAACTGTGAAAAAAAATAGTTGTAGTCTTTCTAGAAGCCAGAACTATGAAGTTTCTAGTTCAACAGTGCTAGTACAACAATCGAGAATACAAAACATTCCCAGAACTCACGTCTAAATGTCAGCAGAGCATAGGTGAAAAGTTAAAATATTGAAATTGTGTAAACTGTGTAAAAATATAGTTGTAGTCTTTCTAGAAGCCAGAACTATCAAGTTTCTTGTTAAAGAGTGTTAGTACAACAATCCAGAATACAAAACATTTCCAGAACTCACGTAAAAATGTCAGCAGAGCATAGGTGAAAAGTTAAAATATCGAAATTTTGTAAACTGTGAAAAAAAATTGTTGTTGTCTTTCTAGAAGCCAGAACTATCAAGTTTCTAGTTAAAGAGTGTTAGTACAACAATCGAGAATACAAAATTTTCCCGGAACTCACGTAAAAATGTCAGCAGAGCATGGGTGAAAAGTTAAAATATCGAAATTTTGTAAACTGTGAAAAAAAAAATAGTTGTTGTCTTTCTAGAAGCCAGAACTATCAAGTTTCTAGTTAAAAAGTGATAGAACAACAATCGAGAATACAAAACATTTCCGGAACTCACGTAAAAATATCAGCAGAGCATAGGTGAAAAGTTAAAATATCGAAATTTTGTAAACTGTGAAAAAAAAAAAGTTGTAGTCTTTCTAGAAGCCAGAACTATCAAGTTTCTCGTTCAGCAGTATTAGAACAACAATCAAAAATATAAAAAAAATCCGGAACTCACGTGAAAATATCAGCAGAGCATAGGTGAAAAGTTAAAATATTGAAATTGTGTAAACTGTGTAAAAATATAGTTGTAGTCTTTCTAGAAGCCAGAACTATCAAGTTTCTAGTTCAACAGTGTTAGTACAACAATAAAGAATACAAAACATTCCCAGAACTGACGTCTAAATGTCAGCAGAGCATAGGTGAAAAGTTGATATATCGGAATTTCGTAAATTGTGAAAAAAAATAGTTTTAGTCTTTGTAGAAGCCAGAACTATAAAGTTTCTCATTTAACAGTATAATTACAACAATCGAGAATACAAAAAAATTCCGGAACTCACGTAAAAATATCAGCAGAGCATAGGTGAATAGTTAAAATATCGAAATTTTGTAAACTGTGAAAAAAAAATTGTTGTTGTCTTTCTAGAAGCCAGAACTATCAAGTTTCTAGTTAAAGAGTGGTAGTACAACACTCCAGAATACAAAACATTTCCAGAACTCACGTAAAAATGTCTGCAGAGCATAGGTGAAAAGTTAAAATATGGAAATTTTGTAAACAGTGAAACAAAAATAGTTGCAGTCTTTCTAGAAGCCAGAACTATCAAGTTTCTAGTTCAAAAGAGTAAGTATAACAATCGAGAATACAAAACATTTCCGGAATATATATAATAATTTACGAAATTTCGGTATATCAATTTTTCACCTATGCTCTGCTGACATTTTGACGTGAGTTCTGGAAATGTTTTGTATTCTCGATGGTTGTACTAACACTCTTTAACTAGAAACTTGATAGTTCTGGCTTCTAGAAAAACTACAACTATTTTTGTTTCACAGTTTACAAAATTTCGATATTTTAACTTTTCACCTACGCTCTGCTGACATTTTGACGTGAGTTCCGGAAATGTTTTGTGTTCTACTGTGCTAGTACTGTTGAATGAAAAACCTGATAGTTCTATCTTCTAGAAAGACTACAACTAATTTTTTTCTTAATAATGAAATTTTGACATATCAACTTTTCACCTATGCTCTGCTGACATTTTGACTCAAGTTCCGGAAATGTTTTGCATTCCTGATTATTGTGATAATACTTTTGAACGAGAAACCTGACAGTTCTGGCTTCTAGAAAGGCTACAACTATTTTTTTCATAATTTACTTAATTTCGACATATCAACTTTTCACCTATGCTCTGCTGACATTTTTACGTGAGTTCTGGAAATGTTTTGTATTATCGTTTGTTGTACTAACACTTTTTAACTAGAAACTTGATAGTTCTGACTTCTAGAAAGACAACAACTATTTTTTTTTTCACAGGTTACGAAATTTCGATATTTTAACTTTTCACCTATGCTCTGCTGACATTTTTACGTGAGTTCCGGAAATATTTTGTATTCCCGATTGTTGTACTAACACTCTTTAACTAGAAACTTGATAGTTCTGGCTTCTAGAAAGACAACAACAATTTTTTTTTCACAGTTTACAAAATTTCGATATTTTAACTTTTCACCTATGCTCTGCTGATATTTTTACGTGAGTTCCGGAAATTTTTTGTATTCTCGATTGTTGTACTTATACTGCTGAACGAGAAACTTGATAGTTCTGGCTTCTAGAAAGACTATAACCATTTTTTTCACAACTCACGAAATTTCGATATTTTAACTTTTTACTTATGCTCTGCTGACATTTTGACGTGAGTTCCGGGAAAGTTTTGTATGCTCCATTGTCTTACTAATACTTTTGAACTAGAAACTTGATAGTTCTGGCTTCTAGAAAGACTACAACTATTCTTTTTACAGTTTACAAAATTTCGATATATCGACTTTTCACCTATGCTCTGCTGACATTTTTACGTGAGTTCTGGAAATGTTTTGTATTCTGGATTGTTGTACTAACACTCTTTAACTAGAAACTTGATAGTTCTGGCTTCTAGAATGACAACAACAATTTTTTTTTTCACAGTTTACAAAATTTCGATATTTTAACTATTCACCTATGCTCTGCTGATATTTTTACGTGAGTTCCGGATTTTTTTTGTATTCTCGATTGTTGTGATTATACTGTTAAATGAGAAACTTGATAGTTCTGGCTTCTACAAAGACTACAACTATTTTTTTCTTAATTTACGAAATTCCGATATATCAACTTTTCACCTATGCTCTGCTGACATTTAGACGTGAGTTCTGGGAATGTTTTGTATTCTTTATTGTTGTACTAACACTGTTGAACTAGAAACTTGATAGTTCTGGCTTCTAGAAAGACTGAAACAATTATTTTTTTTCAGAGTTTACTAAATTTCGATATTTTAACTTTTAACCTATGCTCTGCTGACACTTTGACGTGAGTTCCGAGAATGTTTTATATTTTCGATTGTTGTACTTATACTGCTGAACAAAAAACATGATATTACTGGCTTCTAGAAAGACAACAACTATTTTTATTTCACAGTTTACAAAATTTCGATATTTTAACTTTTCACCTATGCTCTGCTGATATTTCGACGTGAGTTCCGGGAACGTTTTGTATTCTCGATTGTTGTAATTATACTGTTTAACGAGAAACTTGATAGTACTGGCTTCTACAAAGACTTCAACAATTTTTTTCACAATTTACGAAATTCCGATATATCAACTTTTCACCTTTGCTCTGCTGACATTTAGACGTGAGTTCTGGGAATGTTTTTTATTCTTGATTGTTGTACTAACACTGTTGAACTATAAACTTGATAGTTCTTGCTTCTAGAAAGACTATAACTATTTTTTTCACAACTCACGAAATTTCGATATTTTAACTTTTTACTTATGCTCTGCTGCCATTTTGACGTGAGTTCCGGGAAAGTTTTGTATTCTCCATTGTCTTACTAATACTTTTGAACTAGAAACTTGATAGTTCTGGCTTCGAGAAAGACTACAACTATTTTTTTTACAGTTTACAAAATTTCGATATAACGACTTTTCACCTATGCTCTGCTGACATTTTTACGTGAGTTCCGGAAATGTTTTTTATTCTTAATTGTTGTACTTATACTGGTGAACGGGAAATTTGATAGTTCTGGCTTCTACAAAGACTACAACTATTTTTTTCACAATTTACGAAATTCCGATATATCAACTTTTCACCTATGCTCTGCTGACATTTTGACGTGAGTTCCGGGAAAGTTTTGTATTCTCCATTGTCTTACTAATACTTTTTTACTAGAAACTTGATAGTTCTGGCTTCGAGAAAGACTACAACTATTTTTTTACAGTTTACAAAATTTCGATATATCGACTTTTCACCTATGCTCTGCTGACATTTTTACGTGAGTTCCGGAAATGTTTTTTATTCTTGATTGTTGAACTGATACTGTTGAACGAGAAACTTGATAGTTCTGGCTTCTACAAAGACTACAACAATTTTTTTCACAATTTACGAAATTCCGATATATCAACTTTTCACCTATCCTCTGCTGGCAATTAGGCGTGAGTTCTGGGAATGTTTTGTATTCTCGATTGTTGTACTAACACTGTAGAACTAGAAACTTGATAGTTCTGGCTTCTAGAAAGACTACAACTATTTTTTTTCACAGTTTACAAAATTTCGATATTTTAACTTTTCACCTATGCTCTGCTGATATTTTTACGTGAGTTCCGGAAATGTTTTGTATTCTCGATTGTTGTACTTATACTGCTGAACGAGAAACTTGATAGTTCTGGCTTCTAGAAAGACTACAACTATATTTTTTCACAGTTTACAAAATTTCGATATTTTAACTTTTCACCTATGCTCTGCTGATATTTTCACGTGAGTTCCGGAATTTTTTTTTATTTTTGATTGTTGCTCTGATACTGCTGAACGAGAAACTTGATAGTTCTGGCTTCTAGAAAGACTACAACTATTTTTTTTCACAACTCACGAAATTTCGATATTTTAACATTTCACCTATGCTCTGCTGACATTTTTACGTGAGTTCTGGAAATGTTTTGTATTCTCGATTGTTTTACTATCACTCTTTAACTAGAAACTTGATAGTTCTGGCTTCTAGGAAGACAACAACTATTTTTTTTTCACAGTTTACAAATTTTCGATATTTTAACTTTTCACCTATGCTCTGCTGACACTTTGACGTGAGTTCCGAGAATGTTTTATATTTTCGATTGTTGTACTTATACTGCTGAACAAAAAACATGATATTACTGGCTTCTAGAAAGACAACAACTATTTTTATTTCACAGTTTACAAAATTTCGATATTTTAACTTTTCACCTATGCTCTGCTGATATTTCGACGTGAGTTCCGGGAACGTTTTGTATTCTCGATTGTTGTAATTATACTGTTTAACGAGAAACTTGATAGTACTGGCTTCTACAAAGACTTCAACAATTTTTTTCACAATTTACGAAATTCCGATATATCAACTTTTCACCTTTGCTCTGCTGACATTTAGACGTGAGTTCTGGGAATGTTTTTTATTCTTGATTGTTGTACTAACACTGTTGAACTATAAACTTGATAGTTCTTGCTTCTAGAAAGACTATAACTATTTTTTTCACAACTCACGAAATTTCGATATTTTAACTTTTTACTTATGCTCTGCTGACATTTTGACGTGAGTTCCGGGAAAGTTTTGTATTCTCCATTGTCTTACTAATACTTTTGAACTAGAAACTTGATAGTTATGGCTTCGAGAAAGACTACAACTATTTTTTTTACAGTTTACAAAATTTCGATATAACGACTTTTCACCTATGCTCTGCTGACATTTTTACGTGAGTTCCGGAAATGTTTTTTATTCTTAATTGTTGTACTTATACTAATGAACGGGAAACTTGATAGTTCTGGCTTCTACAAAGACTACAACTATTTTTTTCACAATTTACGAAATTCCGATATATCAACTTTTCACCTATGCTCTGCTGACATTTTGACGTGAGTTCCGGGAAAGTTTTGTATTCTTTATTGTCTTACTAATACTTTTTTACTAGAAACTTGATAGTTCTGGCTTCGAGAAAGACTACAACTATTTTTTTACAGTTTACAAAATTTCGATATATCGACTTTTCACCTATGCTCTGCTGACATTTTTACGTGAGTTCCGGAAATGTTTTTTATTCTTGATTGTTGTACTGATACTGTTGAACGAGAAACTTGATAGTTCTGGCTTCTACAAAGACTACAACAATTTTTTTCACAATTTACGAAATTCCGATATATCAACTTTTCACCTATGCTCTGCTGGCAATTAGGCGTGAGTTCTGGGAATGTTTTGTATTCTCGATTGTTGTACTAACACTGTTGAACTAGAAACTTGATAGTTCTGGCTTCTAGAAAGACTACAACTATTTTTTTTCACAGTTTACAAAATTTCGATATTTTAACTTTTCACCTATGCTCTGCTGATATTTTTACGTGAGTTCCGGAAATGTTTTGTATTCTCGATTGTTGTACTTATACTGCTGAACGAGAAACTTGATAGTTCTGGCTTCTAGAAAGACTACAACTATATTTTTTCACAGTTTACAAAATTTCGATATTTTAACTTTTCACCTATGCTCTGCTGATATTTTCACGTGAGTTCCGGAATTTTTTTTTATTTTTGATTGTTGCTCTGATACTGCTGAACGAGAAACTTGATAGTTCTGGCTTCTAGAAAGACTACAACTATTTTTTTTCACAACTCACGAAATTTCGATATTTTAACATTTCACCTATGCTCTGCTGACATTTTTACGTGAGTTCTGGAAATGTTTTGTATTCTCGATTGTTTTACTATCACTCTTTAACTAGAAACTTGATAGTTCTGGCTTCTAGGAAGACAACAACTATTTTTTTTTCCTAGTTTACAAATTTTCGATATTTTAACTTTTCACCTATGCTCTGCTGACATTTTGACGTGAGTTCCGGGAAAGTTTTGTATTCTCGATTGTTGTACTTATACTGTTGAACGAGAAACTTGATAGTTCTGGCTTCTAGAAAGACTATAACTATTTTTTTCACAACTCACGAAATTTCGATATTTTAACTTTTCACTTATGCTCTGCTGACATTTTGACGTGAGTTCCGGGAATGTTTTGTATTCTCCATTGTCTTACTAATACTTTTGAACTAGAAACTTGATAGTTCTGGCTTCGAGAAAGACTACAACTATTTTTTTTACAGTTTACAAAATTTCGATATATCGACTTTTCACCTATGCTCTGCTGACATTTTTACGTGAGTTCAGGAAATGTTTTTTATTCTTGATTGTTGTACTTATACTGTTAAACGAGAAACTTGATAGTTCTGGCTTCTGCAAAGACTACAACTATTTTTTTCACAATTTACGAAATTCCGATATATCAACTTTTCACCTATGCTCTGCTTGCAATTAGGCGTGAGTTCTGGGAATGTTTTGTATTCTCGATTGTTGTACTTATACTGTTGAACGAGAAACTTGATAGTTCTGGCTTCTACAAAGACTACAACAATTTTTTTCATAATTTACGAAATTCCGATATATCAACTTTTCACCTATGCTCTGCTGACAATTAGGCGTGAGTTCTGGGAATGTTTTGTATTCTCGATTGTTGTACTAACACTGTTTAACTAGAAACTTGATAGTTCTGGCTTCTAGAAAGACTACAACTATATTTTTTCACAGTACAAAATTTCGATATTTTAACTTTTCACCTATGCTCTGCTGATATTTTCACGTGAGTTCCGGAATTTTTTTTTATTTTTGATTGTTGCTCTGATACTGCTGAACGAGAAACTTGATAGTTCTGGCTTCTAGAAAGACTACAACTATTTTTTTTCACAACTCACGAAATTTCGATATTTTAACATTTCACCTATGCTCTGCTGACATTTTTACGTGAGTTCTGGAAATGTTTTGTATTCTCGATTGTTTTACTATCACTCTTTAACTAGAAACTTGATAGTTCTGGCTTCTAGGAAGACAACAACTATTTTTTTTTCCTAGTTTACAAATTTTCGATATTTTAACTTTTCACCTATGCTCTGCTGACATTTTGACGTGAGTTCCGGGAAAGTTTTGTATTCTCGATTGTTGTACTTATACTGTTGAACGAGAAACTTGATAGTTCTGGCTTCTAGAAAGACTATAACTATTTTTTTCACAACTCACGAAATTTCGATATTTTAACTTTTCACTTATGCTCTGCTGACATTTTGACGTGAGTTCCGGGAATGTTTTGTATTCTCCATTGTCTTACTAATACTTTTGAACTAGAAACTTGATAGTTCTGGCTTCGAGAAAGACTACAACTATTTTTTTTACAGTTTACAAAATTTCGATATATCGACTTTTCACCTATGCTCTGCTGACATTTTTACGTGAGTTCAGGAAATGTTTTTTATTCTTGATTGTTGTACTTATACTGTTAAACGAGAAACTTGATAGTTCTGGCTTCTGCAAAGACTACAACTATTTTTTTCACAATTTACGAAAATCCGATATATCAACTTTTCACCTATGCTCTGCTGACATTTAGACGTGAGTTCTGGGAATGTTTTGTATTCTCGATTGTTGTACTAGCACTGTTGAACTAGAAACTTGATAGTTCTGGCTTCTAGAAAGACTACAACTATTTTTTTTTCACAGTTTACAAAATTTCGATATTTTAACTTTTCACCTATGCTCTGCTGATATTTTTACGTGAGTTCCGGAAATGTTTTGTATTCTCGATTGTTGTACTTATACTGCTGAACGAGAAACTTGATAGTTCTGGCTTCTAGAAAGACAACAACTATTTTTTTTCACAGTTTACAAAATTTCGATATTTTAACTTTTCACCTATGCTCTGCTGATATTTTTACGTGAATTCCGGAAATGTTTTGTATTCCCGATTGTTGTACTAACACTCTTTTACTAGAAACTTGATAGTTCTGGCTTCTAGAAAGACAACAACAATTTTTTTTTCACAGTTTACAAAATTTCGATATTTTAACTTTTCACCTATGCTCTGCTGATATTTTTACGTGAGTTCCGGAAATGTTTTGTATTCTCGATTGTTGTACTTATACTGCTGAACGAGAAACTTGATAGTTCTGGCTTCTAGAAAGACTACAACAATTTTTTTCACAATTTACGAAATTCCGATATATCAACTTTTCACCTATGCTCTGCTGACATTTTGACGTGAGTTCCGGGAAAGTTTTGTATTCTCGATTGTTGTACTTATACTGTTGAACGAGAAACTTGATAGTTCTGGCTTCTACAAAGACTACAACCATTTTTTCACAATTTACGAAATTCCGATATATCAACTTTTCACCTATGCTCTGCTGACAATTAGGCGTGAGTTCTGGGAATGTTTTGTATTCTCGATTATTGTACTAACACTGTTGAACTAGAAACTTGATAGTTCTGGCTTCTAGAAAAACTAAGACTATATTTTTTCACAGTACAAAATTTCGATATTTTAACTTTTCACCTATGCTCTGCTGATATTTTCACCTGAGTTCCGGAATTCTTTTGTATTTTTGATTGTTGCTCTGATACTGCTGAACGAGAAACTTGATAGTTCTGGCTTCTAGAAAGACTACAACTATTTTTTTTCACAACTCACGAAATTTCGATATTTTAACATTTCACCTATGCTCTGCTGACATTTTTACGTGAGTTCTGGAAATGTTTTGTATTCTCGATTGTTTTACTATCACTCTTTAACTAGAAACTTGATAGTTCTGGCTTCTAGGAAGACAACAACTATTTTTTTTTTCACAGTTTACAAATTTTCGATATTTTAACTTTTCACCTATGCTCTGCTGACATTTTGACGTGAGTTCCGGGAAAGTTTTGTATTCTCGATTGTTGTACTTATACTGTTGAACGAGAAACTTGATAGTTCTGGCTTCTAGAAAGACTATAACTATTTTTTTCACAACTCACGAAATTTCGATATTTTAACTTTTCACTTATGCTCTGCTGACATTTTGACGTGAGTTCCGGGAATGTTTTGTATTCTCCATTGTCTTACTAATACTTTTGAACTAGAAACTTGATAGTTCTGGCTTCGAGAAAGACTACAACTATTTTTTTTACAGTTTACAAAATTTCGATATATCAACTTTTCACCTATGCTCTGCTGACATTTAGACGTGAGTTCTGGGAATGTTTTGTATTCTCGATTGTTGTACTAGCACTGTTGAACTAGAAACTTGATAGTTCTGGCTTCTAGAAAGACTACAACTATTTTTTTTTCACAGTTTACAAAATTTCGATATTTTAACTTTTCACCTATGCTCTGCTGATATTTTTACGTGAGTTCCGGAAATGTTTTGTATTCTCGATTGTTGTACTTATACTGCTGAACGAGAAACTTGATAGTTCTGGCTTCTAGAAAGACAACAACTATTTTTTTTCACAGTTTACAAAATTTCGATATTTTAACTTTTCACCTATGCTCTGCTGATATTTTTACGTGAATTCCGGAAATGTTTTGTATTCCCGATTGTTGTACTAACACTCTTTTACTAGAAACTTGATAGTTCTGGCTTCTAGAAAGACAACAACAATTTTTTTTTCACAGTTTACAAAATTTCGATATTTTAACTTTTCACCTATGCTCTGCTGATATTTTTACGTGAGTTCCGGAAATGTTTTGTATTCTCGATTGTTGTACTTATACTGCTGAACGAGAAACTTGATAGTTCTGGCTTCTAGAAAGACTACAACAATTTTTTTCACAATTTACGAAATTCCGATATATCAACTTTTCACCTATGCTCTGCTGACATTTTGACGTGAGTTCCGGGAAAGTTTTGTATTCTCGATTGTTGTACTTATACTGTTGAACGAGAAACTTGATAGTTCTGGCTTCTACAAAGACTACAACAATTTTTTCACAATTTACGAAATTCCGATATATCAACTTTTCACCTATGCTCTGCTGACAATTAGGCGTGAGTTCTGGGAATGTTTTGTATTCTCGATTATTGTACTAACACTGTTGAACTAGAAACTTGATAGTTCTGGCTTCTAGAAAAACTAAGACTATATTTTTTCACAGTACAAAATTTCGATATTTTAACTTTTCACCTATGCTCTGCTGATATTTTCACCTGAGTTCCGGAATTCTTTTGTATTTTTGATTGTTGCTCTGATACTGCTGAACGAGAAACTTGATAGTTCTGGCTTCTAGAAAGACTACAACTATTTTTTTTCACAACTCACGAAATTTCGATATTTTAACATTTCACCTATGCTCTGCTGACATTTTTACGTGAGTTCTGGAAATGTTTTGTATTCTCGATTGTTTTACTATCACTCTTTAACTAGAAACTTGATAGTTCTGGCTTCTAGGAAGACAACAACTATTTTTTTTTTCACAGTTTACAAATTTTCGATATTTTAACTTTTCACCTATGCTCTGCTGACATTTTGACGTGAGTTCCGGGAAAGTTTTGTATTCTCGATTGTTGTACTTATACTGTTGAACGAGAAACTTGATAGTTCTGGCTTCTAGAAAGACTATAACTATTTTTTTCACAACTCACGAAATTTCGATATTTTAACTTTTCACTTATGCTCTGCTGACATTTTGACGTGAGTTCCGGGAATGTTTTGTATTCTCCATTGTCTTACTAATACTTTTGAACTAGAAACTTGATAGTTCTGGCTTCGAGAAAGACTACAACTATTTTTTTTACAGTTTACAAAATTTCGATATATCAACTTTTCACCTATGCTCTGCTGACATTTAGACGTGAGTTCTGGGAATGTTTTGTATTCTCGATTGTTGTACTAGCACTGTTGAACTAGAAACTTGATAGTTCTGGCTTCTAGAAAGACTACAACTATTTTTTTTTCACAGTTTACAAAATTTCGATATTTTAACTTTTCACCTATGCTCTGCTGATATTTTTACGTGAGTTCCGGAAATGTTTTGTATTCTCGATTGTTGTACTTATACTGCTGAACGAGAAACTTGATAGTTCTGGCTTCTAGAAAGACAACAACTATTTTTTTTCACAGTTTACAAAATTTCGATATTTTAACTTTTCACCTATGCTCTGCTGATATTTTTACGTGAATTCCGGAAATGTTTTGTATTCCCGATTGTTGTACTAACACTCTTTTACTAGAAACTTGATAGTTCTGGCTTCTAGAAAGACAACAACAATTTTTTTTTCACAGTTTACAAAATTTCGATATTTTAACTTTTCACCTATGCTCTGCTGATATTTTTACGTGAGTTCCGGAAATGTTTTGTATTCTCGATTGTTGTACTTATACTGCTGAACGAGAAACTTGATAGTTCTGGCTTCTAGAAAGACTACAACAATTTTTTTCACAATTTACGAAATTCCGATATATCAACTTTTCACCTATGCTCTGCTGACATTTTGACGTGAGTTCCGGGAAAGTTTTGTATTCTCGATTGTTGTACTTATACTGTTGAACGAGAAACTTGATAGTTCTGGCTTCTACAAAGACTACAACAATTTTTTCACAATTTACGAAATTCCGATATATCAACTTTTCACCTATGCTCTGCTGACAATTAGGCGTGAGTTCTGGGAATGTTTTGTATTCTCGATTATTGTACTAACACTGTTGAACTAGAAACTTGATAGTTCTGGCTTCTAGAAAAACTAAGACTATATTTTTTCACAGTACAAAATTTCGATATTTTAACTTTTCACCTATGCTCTGCTGATATTTTCACCTGAGTTCCGGAATTCTTTTGTATTTTTGATTGTTGCTCTGATACTGCTGAACGAGAAACTTGATAGTTCTGGCTTCTAGAAAGACTACAACTATTTTTTTTCACAACTCACGAAATTTCGATATTTTAACATTTCACCTATGCTCTGCTGACATTTTTACGTGAGTTCTGGAAATGTTTTGTATTCTCGATTGTTTTACTATCACTCTTTAACTAGAAACTTGATAGTTCTGGCTTCTAGGAAGACAACAACTATTTTTTTTTTCACAGTTTACAAATTTTCGATATTTTAACTTTTCACCTATGCTCTGCTGACATTTTGACGTGAGTTCCGGGAAAGTTTTGTATTCTCGATTGTTGTACTTATACTGTTGAACGAGAAACTTGATAGTTCTGGCTTCTAGAAAGACTATAACTATTTTTTTCACAACTCACGAAATTTCGATATTTTAACTTTTCACTTATGCTCTGCTGACATTTTGACGTGAGTTCCGGGAATGTTTTGTATTCTCCATTGTCTTACTAATACTTTTGAACTAGAAACTTGATAGTTCTGGCTTCGAGAAAGACTACAACTATTTTTTTTACAGTTTACAAAATTTCGATATATCGACTTTTCACCTATGCTCTGCTGACATTTTTACGTGAGTTCAGGAAATGTTTTTTATTCTTGATTGTTGTACTTATACTGTTAAACGAGAAACTTGATAGTTCTGGCTTCTGCAAAGACTACAACTATTTTTTTCACAATTTACGAAAATCCGATATATCAACTTTTCACCTATGCTCTGCTGACAATTAGGCGTGAGTTCTGGGAATGTTTTGTATTCTCGATTGTTGTACTAACACTGTTGAACTAGAAACTTGATAGTTCTGGCTTCTAGAAAGACTACAACTATATTTTTTCACAGTACAAAATTTCGATATTTTAACTTTTCACCTATGCTCTGCTGATATTTTCACGTGAGTTCCGGAATTTTTTTGTATTTTTGATTGTTGCTCTGATACTGCTGAACGAGAAACTTGATAGTTCTGGCTTCTAGAAAGACTACAACTATTTTTTTTCACAACTCACGAAATTTCGATATTTTAACATTTCACCTATGCTCTGCTGACATTTTTACGTGAGTTCTGGAAATGTTTTGTATTCTCGATTGTTTTACTATCACTCTTTAACTAGAAACTTGATAGTTCTGGCTTCTAGGAAGACAACAACTATTTTTTTTTCACAGTTTACAAATTTTCGATATTTTAACTTTTCACTTATGCTCTGCTGACATTTTGACGTGAGTTCCGGGAATGTTTTGTATTCTCCATTGTCTTACTAATACTTTTGAACTAGAAACTTGATAGTTCTGGCTTCGAGAAAGACTACAACTATTTTTTTTACAGTTTACAAAATTTCGATATATCGACTTTTCACCTATGCTCTGCTGACATTTTTACGTGAGTTCAGGAAATGTTTTTTATTCTTGATTGTTGTACTTATACTGTTAAACGAGAAACTTGATAGTTCTGGCTTCTGCAAAGACTACAACTATTTTTTTCACAATTTACGAAAATCCGATATATCAACTTTTCACCTATGCTCTGCTGACATTTAGACGTGAGTTCTGGGAATGTTTTGTATTCTCGATTGTTGTACTTATACTGCTGAACGAGAAACTTGATAGTTCTGGCTTCTAGAAAGACAACAACTATTTTTTTTCACAGTTTACAAAATTTCGATATTTTAACTTTTCACCTATGCTCTGCTGATATTTTTACGTGAGTTCCGGAAATGTTTTGTATTCCCGATTGTTGTACTAACACTCTTTTACTAGAAACTTGATAGTTCTGGCTTCTAGAAAGACAACAACAATTTTTTTTCACAGTTTACAAAATTTCGATATTTTAACTTTTCACCTATGCTCTGCTGATATTTTTACGTGAGTTCCGGAAATGTTTTGTTTTCTCGATTGTTGTACTTATACTGCTGAACGAGAAACTTGATAGTTCTGGCTTCTAGAAAGACTACAACAATTTTTTTCACAATTTACGAAATTCCGATATATCAACTTTTCACCTATGCTCTGCTGACATTTTGACGTGAGTTCCGGGAAAGTTTTGTATTCTCGATTGTTGTACTTATACTGTTGAACGAGAAACTTGATAGTTCTGGCTTCTACAAAGACTACAACAATTTTTTTCACAATTTACGAAATTCCGATATATCAACTTTTCACCTATGCTCTGCTGACAATTAGGCGTGAGTTCTGGGAATGTTTTGTATTCTCGATTGTTGTACTAACACTGTTGAACTAGAAACTTGATAGTTCTGGCTTCTAGAAAGACTACAACTATATTTTTTCACAGTACAAAATTTCGATATTTTAACTTTTCACCTATGCTCTGCTGATATTTTCACGTGAGTTCCGGAATTTTTTTGTATTTTTGATTGTTGCTCTGATACTGCTGAACGAGAAACTTGATAGTTCTGGCTTCTAGAAAGACTACAACTATTTTTTTTCACAACTCACGAAATTTCGATATTTTAACATTTCACCTATGCTCTGCTGACATTTTTACGTGAGTTCTGGAAATGTTTTGTATTCTCGATTGTTTTACTATCACTCTTTAACTAGAAACTTGATAGTTCTGGCTTCTAGGAAGACAACAACTATTTTTTTTTCACAGTTTACAAATTTTCGATATTTTAACTTTTCACCTATGCTCTGCTGACATTTTGACGTGAGTTCCGGGAAAGTTTTGTATTCTCGATTGTTGTACTTATACTGTTGAACGAGAAACTTGATAGTTCTGGCTTCTAGAAAGACTATAACTATTTTTTTCACAACTCACGAAATTTCGATATTTTAACTTTTCACTTATGCTCTGCTGACATTTTGACGTGAGTTCCGGGAATGTTTTGTATTCTCCATTGTCTTACTAATACTTTTGAACTAGAAACTTGATAGTTCTGGCTTCGAGAAAGACTACAACTATTTTTTTTACAGTTTACAAAATTTCGATATATCGACTTTTCACCTATGCTCTGCTGACATTTTTACGTGAGTTCAGGAAATGTTTTTTATTCTTGATTGTTGTACTTATACTGTTAAACGAGAAACTTGATAGTTCTGGCTTCTGCAAAGACTACAACTATTTTTTTCACAATTTACGAAAATCCGATATATCAACTTTTCACCTATGCTCTGCTGACATTTAGACGTGAGTTCTGAGAATGTTTTGTATTCTCGATTGTTGTACTAGCACTGTTGAACTAGAAACTTGATAGTTCTGGCTTCTAGAAAGACTACAACTATTTTTTTTCACAGTTTACAAAATTTCGATATTTTAACTTTTCACCTATGCTCTGCTGATATTTTTACGTGAGTTCTGGAAATGTTTTGTATTCTCGATTGTTGTACTAACACTTTTGAACTAGAAACTTGATAGTTCTGGCTTCTAAAATGGCTACAACTATTTTTTTCACAACTTACAAAATTTCGATATATCGACTTTTCATTTATGCTCTGCTGGCACTTTGGCGTGAGTTCTGGAAATGTTTTGTGTTTTTTATTATATTTCTTCTACAATTGAATGAGAATCTTGATAGTTCTAGCTTTTAGAAATAAAATAACAATTCTTGCATTTTTTTTGAAATTCTAAATTTTTATTTTTTTTACGTGTTTTGATTTTTTTTTATTTCATCGATAGAACTATAACCCAAAATTACTACAATTTTTAGAACTCACTGCATGTGACTTGAACTCTTTTTTAATTTTGATTTACTAAAAAATGATCTGCTACGTCAGGAAGTTAGCAGAGCATTTCATCGATTTATTTTTTTGGGTTAAATCGCCAGAACTATTCTCCAAAACCATTAGGAACTATAGAACTCTTGTGCATGCGAATAGAACTCACATTTTTTCTTGATCTGCTGGGAAATGATCTGCTAAGTTCACTACCATCTGCGGCCGACTGTACGTATTAGAAGTATACGTATTAAATATGTTTAGAAAAGTCAGCATATACCTAACGCAGATATAGTTAGTCAGCAATTACTTCAATCACATAGGTACATGGTTGTGTGCATAACATTGTCTCATTTTATTGCACTGCATTGCAATTGTTGGTCACGTACATACATATAGACGGGTGGCATAGGTTTGGTTACATATTGATAGAGCGGTAGTTTGTAAAGACAAGCGAAGATGAGCACAGAAAGACGAAAGAAGAAGCGGTGAGGAACTCCCGCCCATTGTTTAAGGCTATACATATATGAAACTCGTTTCCAATCATTCTTGACTTTGAAATAGTCATACTGTTTCTTAATCTATCTTGAAAAGTGCTTGAGGGTGAAAAGCTGTGCTGGTATGTTAAAGCAAATTATGAAGCACATTGTTTTTCTCAATCTCAACAATAGTATACTCCGTATATTATTGGTCCCTTTCCCATGATTGTGGACTTTTATACGCAGACCTAGAGGTATATGTGGCAGAGGACGTCTGTCCTCTCCTTCGTGCTTAGTTGTGGGCTATCAATGGATTGAAGCTATAGGTATATTGGGTGGTATGGTAGGCTTGTTAAAGGTTGGCTTACCGTTGTTCTTGCAGTTTATTGTCCGTCCTCACGAACCATACGAGCTGCACGGCTGGCACTGATGTTATGATGTCGTCCACTACCTTGGCGCCGCCGAAGTAAACGGGAAAAGCGTGAGCCTCCCACGTAACAGGGTTGAACATTATGGGGAACGTAAGATTTAGCTCGCCACGTTCCACCTGAAAAAATGTGCTTTTGAATTTAATCCTTCTCTCAAACTTTGCAGTATTCCTACGTCGAGAATTACCAATTTTAAGCATGTATAACACTGAAATAGTTACGTTGATTCGGTCATAAACTGGTCAATATTAGCGTACGCCATGAAGACTTAATTTATGAGAGAAATTTATCTATTAAGCATAATTTTATGCTTACTATAATAGGTTGGGTTAGGGAGGTAGGGTGTAGGAGAGTAAGTAAGAAGGGAAGAAGGTGTTAACTGTCGAATTGGATGGTAAAATGTGTTGCGTGTGAAGATTAATTTATGCATGTCTGTCTATTTAGTGCGGTTTGGTTTTGGTATGATGTGATGAATCGTTTTAATCTATTTTATTACAAACTAATATCACGTTTAAGTAATTAATAAATAAATTATTATACTTGTTAATGTGTATAACAATTAGATGATATAGACTAGCTTGCTCTGCAGTCAAGCGGCTTTATTGAAGTTTTATCTCCTACTAGAATTTACCCAAATCATAAATTCAAATTATGATAGGAAATCGCAGCCAAGCTGGAGGGCCGTTATGGGTTGTCTCTTGGCCTCTTGGATGATGTTAATAAAGACAAAAGCGATGGAAGCCAGTGCCATTAATCAGGGATGAGAGATTGAGATAGGGAGAAGAATATCTGCCATATCTGAGATTAACGACAGTATTATCTTTGGATGTACACTTTACTAGTCAAGTTTAAATCATACAAATTAGGACTTTGTTGTAATAAATTGCTTTTTAACAATAAAATTCGCATGCTTTAAAATACAGCTTGTTCGAAAGACGTTAGGGTAATTTTATTCAAGGTGCCTAAAATGTGATTGCATAGATATTATATTGGTCCTTGTTTACGTGGCGTATTGTCAAAGAACTCTTAACTAGGTTGTAATTGTAGCGATAAAAGTGGTCGTAAAAAGATCTTCAGGGCCACTGGATTTGGCAACAGTTGCCCACGTTTTAACAGCAAGCAGTTTTTCCGGTACAGGCTGTGTAAAGTAAACTAGTCTGGTTATGATGACTATAATAGCTCAGCGGATGGTTTGGATTCCATGCGAGAGCCGACATTTTGTCACATTAAATTTAGTTGGCCCTTAACCCTTCTATTGGCATATCGTAGCGGGCTCCTCTTATAGGAGACTCGTGGCCTAGTAGCAAGAATCTGTGACCAGAATTAAATTTTTAATTTGGTCAGGTATAAACTAAGAACATAAATATTTTGAATGTCATCGGAAATGTTAAAATAGAATTAAGAGGAAAATATTTTCTTTATAAATGTTGGAAACAATGAAATGCTACACCACGAAATCTGATAACAACCAGTAAAACAAGATGAGTAATGACCGTCTATTGTTTTTGATGGATCATTCGTTCCTTGAAGTGTGACTGTTTTTGACTCATGCGGTTGGCTATGCCGCGAAAATGTTTTAACGCGGTTTTAAAAACATACAAGAATGGAATGGTGCTGAATACATGGACGTGTTAAAATTAAACCAAAGATTTATTAAGTATTGTATTTTTCATACGAGCAAGAAGAAGGAGCTCAGGGCCCCTAACCAGGGCATGATGCTAACGATTTCATTTACACAGAAAAGGAGGAGGTTGGATATAAAATGTGTACACAAATTGTTACAATTCTCAGAAAAATGGGGAATCCAGTTGAGTTTTCTATGTATATTTTCTAAACTATAAACTAAAGAACATGAATTATTATAAATTGTACTAGAAAAAATCAAAACTAATCCTATAAGAAATTACTTATCCGGTACAAATGTTCACTGATTTTCATTTATTCATATTCGTATAACTCTAAATTGACTATTTAAAATCTGCGACATAATTACTCTGTATAACTAAAAAGGCCCCAAACTCCGTGCCTAAGGGCCCCTGTCAGACCTAAGGGACCCTGCATGATCTAAGCCGGCCCTGCCTGTAATCTCGGCAATGACAAGTTTCATTACCCCCCTACCTATCACTCGAATGTTTTATTAAGCGTGAAATTATACGGGAAGTAGAAGTAGCGTGTAATGGAACTAGTGTTGCAAACGTGAAATTGGTGACACACGTACCTACTTACGGACGTGATAAAATTTGACGCGTTTTATTACGAATTTAGGTACTTGTATTGTTATTAGCTATTGGTAGTTTTATTTGCTACTGACAAGTGGATACCCAGCGTGTTCCACTACGCTAAAAGAAATTCTGATGACAGATCAGTGTTTTTGTGTTGACATCAATGATGTTGTATGTTGACATTGACACTGATGCGCCATCTTTACATATTATCTTCAAATTGTTGTATGGGAAAAGTGGAAAATCGACTTTGTCAATGGACTGAATGTGCCTAATGCATTGTTTTAGTGATCTTAAACCACCTTCGGATTATTTCCTTTCAAATGAAGAAGTTCCTAAGGCGTTTCTATTAGGGTTCCGAAGTAAAATCGGAATCCATAGAGTTTCGTCATGTCCGTCCGTCCGTGTATGTCCGTATGGTCTGTTCGTCTGTCCGTCTGTCCGAAGCAACGCGCCGAGGCCCTTAGTGCTACATAGAAAGCTGTATGTATATTATGGGTTTTCTAACCATTTTTGAAATTAGGGCTCCGTTTGCGAAGTATTTGGCTTTAAAGTGCTAATTTTGGTTAGAGTCAAGACTACGACACTACTGGCCTAACGGTTGGAGTTGGACAAGTGAACAAATTCTCAAAAATAGGTTATATGATGAATTTACAAGGAAAGCTATTGCTGCTATGTTAGAATAAGTAGTTAATGAGTAATAGTCGATAAACTAACTATGTACTTCGGAACACTACATTGCGCGTGGCCTGACACGCACTTGCCCGGATTTTTTAAATTACATTGTTCACATTTTACTATGACACGGGTACCTACTCACGAAATGCAGTTTGTACGCTTTAAAGGTGTGAAACAGTCTACCACATATAAACCAGGTAGTAGTTACTGAACCAGTTATTGGACCTTTTAACATTCTACATAATGACAAATTTTACAAGTTTTTAAGTTTGATAAACGTTGCACTGATTTCTCGATGTTTTGTTTATTCTTTTTTTTATGGAAATAGCCGGAAACGAGCTGGCGATCCACCTGATGGTAAGTGGCTATCGTCGCCCATGGACATCAGCAACACTAAAGGCATCACTGATGCGTTGCCGGCCAAGAAAGAGGGAAGAAAAAGAAAGAAAGAACTGGCTCTCAAGCCATTCTTCTTTGGTTATAAAGCTGTAATCTGCATATAAAAGGTTTGCATCTTTAAGTTGTAATTTAAGAGTCATTGTCACACCAATTTGCACTCGTAGCTATGAAATATTCTGTGATGATATCAAAATCAGTTCAAAGCACAATAATTGGTTTCGATTGGATGAAGGAATAACGATGACTACAATATAGGTAAATATATACTTAGGAAAGTACATTTTTGTTTTGAATAACAAGGCTTGTACTTAGAGAATTGCAGTATTTGTGCGCAATCCAGTATTCTAAATGCACCCACTTGTATAAACCAGAAATGTAACAAAAAGACAACTAAGTATTATAACCTTACCTCGCCTATAATCTTATCTAAGTTGAGAATATCGTTGACGAAGCACTGTCCCTCCCACCGCGCGCATTCTTCTCTGTAGGTAAAAGATTCTCCATTGGGCAGGTTCACCGTGATGTTCTGGACCAAGTCGTCTAACTGTCTCAGTTCCTTCCACACCTCTGTCCGAAGAATGTTGGTGTTGTTGTCTTTGGCTACGATGATCACGCGGCCAAACCTTCCTGTTGAATCAAAGGGATTATAAAATCAAGCTTATTTCTGCTTTTGCGATTCTGTCGTTCGCGGATTAGAATTTGCACAAAAACTTAGGTACTTGACTACGTGACTTGTAACTAGCTACATGGACGCACCATTTTGTACTCTAGTACAAGAGACGTATTTTTTTACTTTAACTTATTTATTTGTACCAGAGACTTTACACGATTTAATGTTTGCTTTAGGTTGTGCCTACTAATAAAAAAAAGACGTATCAACTTGCATAGCTGCCTGGTACAGGTGGCAAATAACTGGTTGCAAAGATAATATAAATATCAGGTTTTTTTTTATTCTTTATAAGTTAACGCTTGACTACAATCCCGCCTGATGGTAGGTAGTGGCGAAGTAGTCATGGATGGTAAAACGCACTAACTTAGTAAAAACCTATTCACTCTTGCCTTGAAGACACATTATAATCGAGCGGAAACACTGACGCGGGAGATTTATTACAATCCTTCGCTTTACGCACAATAAATGATGAAGCGAAGCGCATTGTCCGTACAGGGGGATGTTAACGACGAAGGGATGGATACTCGCCGTGCGTCGGGACGTTCGATGGAGGAAAGGGAATGGGAGAATCAAATCACGTAATTCCTGTGCACACTCTCCAAAATGTATCCTGTAAAAAACCGAGAGGCTGGCTACTCTGCGCCTGTGCTCAAGACTCTGAAAATTGGTCTCAACCTGTGGTCTCAACCAATTTAAGGTCACCAGTAACCCTCTTAGCACGCGCTACGCCTCTCCATTCACCATTCGGTATCACAGTTAAGGATCTCCTTTAAAGTGCTGTCTTTATGTTACATGTTATGGTTTCGGCTCACGGTGGCCACATACCATCGTCTACAAACACGCATTCTAATGAGTCATGAGGTCAACATAAAACCGATCGATTGTGCGGTTTTTAAATAATATCTAATGTTTTTTTTCCTAAGTGTCATACAAAACTCACCTGCCCTCGTTATCCTTCCAACATTGAACCTGTGTGAATAGTTTACTTTGAAGTGTTCTTCCACTATCCGCCTCTCTAACTTGCCCTGCCCACTGACTGGAGAGAAGAGGTACTCGGGGTCCATTTCATAGTAGACTCGCTGGTAACCGGTGATCATGAGGAGAGTCAGCAGAACTGGTATGATGATGAAGTACCCTGGCTGCCTGCCGACCACTAAACCCAGTTTGTAGAACGATTTGTTCAGGATGTCGTCCACGAACGTTAGTTTACAACCCATCTGGAACAATGAAAATAATCAAATTAAATACTGAAATTAAATAAAATATTTCTTTGCTAAATCTGGTAATAGCACATAATACTTAATAAGACTCAATAGTACTTAATAGTAGTGATAGTTTAAAGAAGTTAGTCACAACTTGTATTCTCTTATTGGCGCATTATGCAGTTTCCAAAGGCTCTTAGATAAAGCTCACACACATACACGCTTACACAAAGAGAGAATGAGGGAGAGAGAGAGAGAGAGAGATAGAAAGAGAGAGAGAGAAAGAGAGAGAAATGCTTCATAGAATATTTTAGCTTTATAGAATAATGATATCTAATAATGTCATAATAATTTAGATACAATTAAAATATAACTAATTGAATATTGAAGTTAAATGTGTTAAGTACATCCTTAATTGGTAAATTAATAAGTAAAATACTACGTTAGCCTGCGGTATTTTTGCATGAAATACACTGATGATATTGTAATGCATTGTGAAAGAATGCATCGTTAACGGCTTATAATAATTAACACAATAATTAACAATGTCCGCGCAGGACGCGCCGCATTTGTCTGAAATCATATAGTAGGGGAGCCCATGATGCTAAATGTGGATTTACTCGAGCGTCGCGGAAACCTATTAGATTTGGTAGATTATGTGATAGGAAGAATATATGGTCCTATAATGTTTCCACTTTCAGTGGTGGGTGAAGAAGCCTTTACAGATTTTCAAAATTGTTCAAACGATTTTCAAAATTGTAAAAAGTGTCAATTTTGCTAATCTGACGATTTGAGCGTAACCTAAGGGAGTGGGAGGGTAACAAAGTTTGCAAACAAAAACGATGAATAAGTCAAGACGACTTACTCGAGCGCGGTCGTTTTTTTTGTTTCTATCAAAGGTAATAAGACCAGAATAATAAAAAATATATAATCTGACGATTTTCGCAAGCCAAAAGTAATAAAAATCGTCAATCAAACCTTGACCCTTGAACCTTGAGCGTACCCCCCCATATTAAAGGCTCATACTGTCTGGAGGTACTTATCAATATGTAAGGTATCCTCCCTTATTTATATTAATCTGCCGCACTCGAGTAAATCCAAAAATCCCCTCTTGGGCTCCCCTACTAATATGAAAGTCCGATGCGGATGGCATATGCGGATGACGGTGCAGACTAAATGTGCGTTCACCATAATAGTTTGAATTAGAAACACTGTCCGTCATATAGACTAGTATTAAATTAAAACTATCGTAAGATCTGATTTATCTATTTTATCTCCTCGAAGTGAAAGGATAGATTTGACTGACATCACAAAGAAATCCTATATCTATTCAAGGACATTTTTAAAAACTATGTTAAGGATTAATTGATATGTTATGTTGCAAATGAAAAAAAAAACCAGCTTATTAAAGCAAAGCAATATGAATGGTTTGATCCAGACTTCCGCGGTTACATAAAAACAAGATCAATTTATTTTAATATGAAAATATGTGCATTATAATGATTGTATCAGTATTGGGAGTTTAATTGGTTACCGTACAGTCTGGTGTAAAAAATATGCATGTTATCTCTATACATTATAATAACTGTAATTGATTGGTGTCTGTATACATGGAGATATAAAAACGATTCATCAATCATCATGCATTTTCTCTCATTTACCGAAAGTATTGTAGTGTGATCGAGGTAAAATTAAGTGTTTATTTTATACAGGGTGTATCAGGGGTGGTGGAGGTATGGAGGATTTTCGCAGCTTTTTGAAAAAAAAAATACCAGTCAAATATTTTTTCTGCAGCCCCTGAAAATGTATGTGAACATTTAATTTTCTAAAAAGTAATATTCACTTATATTACAATAATAATCACTTTTATTTCGATTTTTATAAACCAATGATTTACAATGAGTGCTATAATACTAATAATGTAATGACTACTAATAAATACTATTGATCTAGTTTGAGGAAAAAAATCGCAAAGGTAGACCTAACAGTCAGGCTGTATTTTCAAATCTTTTCAAAAAACCGGATTTCTTCAAAAAAAAAAATCCCAAATATCAGCTGAACCACAGAATATTGTTGAACATACATGGAAGTTACATAGGTAGGTATTGAGGTCCCCCACCCCTGCACCACCGCTGATTCACCACCCCTGTTACACCCTGTATAAATCAGTTCACAATTTAAATAATCACATTTTTGACAATTCCACCTAAACAGAGGCGCAGAGGTTTCAAAATTGTTCAAAATTGATTTAATAAAATATTTTTTGAGGTTACTAGTACAGAATACAATTTATATTAGGTACCTATATACCTAGTTTTAATATAAAATACTAGGTAACACTGAAAATGATTAATTGATATTCATACGTATAATTTAATGGTAAATTGATTGACGAAGGCTGACGCAAGGAAGTGGCATACCACATTAATAGGTAGGTAAGTTAATATCAAATGTAAAGGTTATTTTGTTTAGAGTTAAATATACGGTAACATTGTAGGGTCACTGCTTTATCCGTCTGTCGGTTTTTTATGTTTCGTTATGTCCGTCCGTGCGTCCGTCCGAAGCAAAGCGCCGAGACCCTTAGTGCTAGAAAGCTGTTATTTGGCATGGATATATGTGTACATATGACGTGTATAGACGATCCGTGTGGCGCAATGGTTACCATGCCGGATCGCCGCACCAAGGGTCCTGGGTTCGATTCCCAGCGAGGCGGAAATTTGAATGATGAATTTGAATTTCTGTTCTCGGTCTGGGTATGAATGTCCTTGTCTAGTGTGTTGTCCATGGCACCCACGACACAGGGAATCCTAGTGTGGGGCTATGAGTGTGTGGCGTTATTTATTATTTATTTATTTATTATTTATTATATATGTATATTTATTAAAACTCCAGAATCGTGGAATAAATTATTGAAAACGATCATATTTGTGATTCTTGTTAATGTTTATAACTAAACTGGCCATTGTCATATTTACCTGGTTGTTTTATTCACACCGGTTTCTTTTCTTTCGAATAATGTATGGCCATAAAACCAATATGGCCATCTTTCTTCGACTTTCCTTAGAACATTTTGGCTTGAACGTTTAAACTAACTAAATTAATTTTTAAATAATTTATTGCTCAATTAACGTGATCGAATGCATTTTGAACTTGGAATGCAAATCGAGTAACAATCAAGGTTGAATCGTAAATCAAACTTGATCTAGTTAAATCGGTAGTCGATAAATCACCAAAAGTAATTTGGGACGCAATATCAACTATTTATTTTCGGCATTACTCGCGTTTTCGGTGATAGCATAATCGCATAAGTACCCTATGTCATATTTCAGATTATGGTCTACTTGAGTGCTAAATAATATAATTCTTGACAAAAATAAATGACTTCAAAATTAGGGATAACTCAAAAACTACTTATCAGATCTCGTTCAAATTTAAGTGGGACCATACGACAAGCACCAGCTTTCCATTAAAAAAAGAATCTTTAAAATCAGTTCACCCAGTTGAACGTTCTGAGGTAACAAACATAAAAAAAATTGTCGAATTGAATACCTCCTCCTTTTCTGAAGTCGGTTAAAGCAACGATACAAAAGTAGGACTTAATGCTAAAAGCATTCTCTACTAGTCAACCTTAGGATATTTGTTTAACCGGACCTTAAGATTGAAACACTTAAGTCTGGAATCTTTCCACCTGCCAATATCAATCACGTACGAATCAATATTTTACGAGTAACAATAACCTCGTGATGCAAAACTGTAATGAAGTGGCGATTGATTATAAATAATGCATCGGAGGCCGTCCGTACATCCATGACTAGGTTGCCCCCGTTTCGTAATAGGCAAAACTGGTCTTCGCGGTTTTTCTTCATTGTCGAACATGTAAACACTAGTAAAGAATGCTTTGTTTGTCGAGTCACTGATCCTTCAATGCTGCGTGGTTATTACTGGTTCTCGAACCTACGGAGCGATTTTTTTTTTGTTTTGCTTGCCGATTTCGTGGGGAATAAGGATAAGCTTTGAAGTAATATGTTCCTATTTAATATTGTAATTCACTGCGGAATCAGCAATGATTTTAACAAACTGATTCGTTGATAGATCTTCCTATCTATAATATTATATAATATATCTACATTTTCAAATAAATCTGTCTGTTATCATAACAGATTCAAACTTCCTTAGTTTTTAGAGCCACCAGAAACTTTAAAACATACGTAATCACAAATGTTTAATTAATATAAACTAAATATTTATTTATTGTTTTGAGATTTATTTTACAATACGGAACTACTTATGTATTTTGGTATCTTTGAACATTTATCTTTCAAGGACGTCTAAGCCCTTTCAAGATCCGTGAATTGATCTTGTGTCCATTCTTTCTTCAGTACGACGTATTAAGTAATATAGAAGAAACGAGGTAAGAGCTCTTACTCTCAAGCTCCCATTCGGAACAAGACGAGACGTTTTTTTGGCTGGTTTAAGGAAAAGTGTAGCTACGTAGCTAAGTACATAATTGGCTACTACTTAGCTAGCCAAGTCAGGCAGGCTTTATTGTTAACAAAATTAGTTAAGTTTCCTTTGGGTTAATCTACGGAATATCCGCATTGCTGAAAGCTCTTGGAGTCCTTTCAACATTCTAAACAGTCATTAATACTAGAAGTAGTTAGATGTTGTATATAATAAGAGTTTTTTTTCTCTTGTACTGACTGAAAATATAGACATTTTCCACCTGAGACCGTTTTTTGTTTAGAAATGCCGTCTAGAGACCCGACCGCCTTGTGTAGTCTGCTGTAAGCTAATCTAATTAATTCTTTGTGTGAACAATACGGTATTCTATCTATGTTCTAAAGTAAGCTATGAGTAAGCTGTGACGAATCAATTTATAGCATTACCTTTAATAACATTGGCTTCAAGTTGTAAATGTTGACGATATTTAATAAGCTTTTTATTACTCAAACGACTTTTACCATTTCAAAAACTGGTGTTTGCTCACTTCTTTGTTTATTTTTGTCTGAAATTACTTACCTAAAGGTTATGATGATTGCTGGATCCAACGTCAGATGAAGGCAGTAAAATGGGTACGCTCGGTTAGTCTACGAATGGAGGAATGGACATGAGTTTTATGAATGTAGATTGTAGTAGGTGAAAAGTGCTATCTGTAACTGTGAACAGGAATAAAACAACCCCAGTACTTAGTTTATAGACGCTTCTTCTCTCGGGCCCTCTCACAGTAGAGCCTTGTTGAAGCATTGACGTAGCTTGCATGACTTTGAAAAAGTGTTTGTGAACCAAACCAATTTTGAATATAAACATTTGATTTGATTTTATTTGAATGCAAAATCTTACCTTATCTAATCTTTGTAGCAAAATTTTATAAACCTAATACCTGTGCTAATACTGGATATTATCAGAGTTAAAAATCGATTGTTATTGAAACGTCGAGAATAGAGACACGTCGAGGAGACGTGCAATATTACTTACAACATTATCTCATAAATCTCAACATCATTTCATTTCTCGGGTTCCATTCTCCATTCTGAGGGGAGCCTCACAATGGAGAATTCAGGTATGCAGATTTCCTCATTATGTTATCTTCGCCAATGCAAGAGATGATACGAATATAATTTGAACAGTTAAAGGTGCATGTATGATTTAAAATATGTACTACTGCTGACGGTAAAGGAACACGATACATAACTTAGCTAGTGTGAGAACTTATACTCGTATAAATTACGAACCTAACCTACAATAAATACACTTTGTAAGAATACAAAGGCAAGACCTCTTTGTAGGCACCTCCTTCAGTGTCTAATGTAGATCTATTAAATTGTCAATGTCACCATCCACAGCAAACCTTGGGCTCTCCAGAGCCGAGATGACACGATAATAATGATCATTACCGAAGACACAATAATCACATCTTCCTCCTACATTGTCCAAAATGTTTCCAACGAACTATTGTATATATATTCAAGCTGTTTCATAACCGACAGTACTTATTACAAACTACATATTGTCCCGGGTCACTCTTGATACGTGTGTGGTATGAGCGAAGTGTACTTTAATGTTTATGGAACACCTTAAACGTTAACCAAGTGGACATTAAGTTGCTGGTTGCTCTTTATGACGGCTGTGTGTGGGTACAAACCGATGAAAACAGACAAAATATCGTCGTTGCGACTTTAAGACCTACAAATATTATAAATGCAAAAGTTTGTGAAGATGCTTGGATGTTTGGATAACTATCAGGCGTTGACCGTTGTACGCATTAAGATGAAACTTGGCACACAGACAGACCACGTCCAGACCTAAAAAATAGATTACATTTTATCCCGGTTATACGTTCCACTCTTTCGCGGGTGAAGGCGAGGGCGGAACCTTACACAGACATAGTTCTAAGTTCTTCTCCTCTGTTTTCTATATAGATAATTATATATTTTACATATAATATGTAAAATACAAAAAATGTTTGTACGGTTGTCCTTTATAGACTCTGAAACCATCCAACCAACCCCAAACTGGTTTTATTTGAAAGGCAGTAATGCGAAGATGGTTTGAGACCACTAAAACAATGCATTAAGTACATTAGGTCCAATCATGAAGTCGATTTTCGACTTTTCCCATACAAAAAATTTCCCGAATTTTTTATTTCTTTATTTTAACGTAGTAGCACACGCCGGGTATCCGGTATATTATAGTTACTAGTTTAAATAATACTGGTATATACTAGTTTAAAATACTGGTTGCCGCTACGCTGGACTCGCGTGATGTCAAATTAAATCCTCTTTATTCAACTGTGAAACTTAGAAAATCCGGTCTTGTTAATTGTCTACAATCTACA
Source organism: Thymelicus acteon (assembly GCA_951805285.1). NCBI lineage: Eukaryota > Metazoa > Arthropoda > Insecta > Lepidoptera > Hesperiidae > Thymelicus > Thymelicus acteon. The sequence continues at coordinate 7,100,339 of OX638217.1, forward strand.
TTATATAAGAAACTGTATGCAAAGATTCTGCTTTCTAGTTATTAAGCTGGGCGTTGATATTTCCGTCAGGACTCTTTTCCTTTACAAAAGACTTAAAGGTAACGTCTCAGTTTGCCAACGCGTTCTTTGAAAACCCATTTTTTTACAATAATAACATTTATTTCCAAATAAACAAAGATTAAAAACATTTTGCCGAGCTTAGGTGGTATATACAATATTTAAGGACATACATTTTATGTGTGTGGTAGGCAATGATTCCGTGCTCCACACTATCACATTAGTTTGCACTGTATGACGGCAGAACATAATTTAATTAAGATTCACGAAGGAAAGGTGGACTTTCCAATCCGGATGTTTGTGCTGCGATGTCCTGTTAAGATGCGTCCAGCTATAACATAGTATTAATAAGCTAGCTATCAATAAAATAGGGAATCCCAGTGCGAGAATTGTCGCATCGTATGCACATTGTTTAACAAAGATTAATCTAGACGATTCGAGATAATGCTATAACATACTATGTAAGACTACGTAGAACTCCTTGACCGAGCGAACAAACTGTACCTACCTTTCACTTATATATTAATTGTATTCATGTTGTTATTTTATTTTGTATCAATTTTAAATGTTAAGGAGGAAAAAAAATACCAGGAAATGTTTGCAATGTAGGCATTAACATTATGTATTTTGACTGTAACAGGGCTTAACGAAGTGTGGGAAATAGTTTGATATATATGTAAAGTTGATGGTAATATTCAAAATACCGATATGAAGACATAAAAAAATAATCGTAAATACTAGTAATGTAGTTAGACATGTAATCCCTTCGTATACACATAATGTATATGCATATATTTTTATTAGGTATATTAATATAGGTATCACGAAGAAAAAAGCCTTGATACTTTTGAAAGTCACTTTAATCAATAAATGCAAACGTGCTTGGACTTAAAAAAAATTAAAGTTTTTATTTACATTTAAATTAAACCCATAAGCATTGGCTTTAACAACTTGCAAGCTTTTTAGGGTTCCAAAGTACAATCGGAAACCTTATAGTATCGTCATGTCTGTCCGTCTGTCTGTCCGTCTGTCTATCAGAAGCAAAGTGCCGAGATCCTTAGTGCTAGAAAGCTGTAATTTGGCAAAGATTTATTAAAACTCCAGAATCGTAAAATAAAATATTGAAAAACATTTTTTTTCAGGGTACCTCCCCTACAGGTAACGTGAAGATGAATTTTTTATTCATCGCGTACCCTATAATGTGGTGTATCGTTAAAAAGGTCTTTCAAAAATATTATGGTTCTTCTCAAACTATTTTTGGATTTAGGGGTCCGTTTGCGAATTATTTGGCCTTAAAATGCTAATTTGGTTGGAGTCAAGTTTCCCCCCCCCCCCCCCCCCCCACTGGCTAAACGGTTGGAGTAGGACAAGTGAAAAAATTCTCAAAAATAGGTTATATGATTAATTTACAAGGAAAGCTATTACGGCTGTGTTGGCATAAGTAGTTGATGAGTAATAGTCGATAAACTTATTTCTTCGGAACTCTACACTGGGCATGGCCTGACACGCACTTGCCCTGTTTATTATTAATATCTGAATGACCGAGCTTTGCTCGCTTGCTCGGTATTTTAGTGTTGCTTAACAACGCCATCTACCGAAGTAGCTCTGTGTCTTTAAAAAAGTTAAAGAAGAATAGTATTATTACAAGCCAATAGATATCAGGAAGAGTCTATGATATTGTAGCAGTTTTTCATTGCCTGAAAACAAGGATAAAATGACAGTTTCTAAAAATCAATCCTAGCTAGATCGATTTATCGTCCCCGAAACCCCCTGCATACTAAATTTCATGAAAATCTTTGGCGCCGTTTCCGAGACTCAGAAAAAATATATATGTGTATAAGAATTGCTCATTTAAAGGTATTAGATTGCAAGCTTATGACTTTGAAAAGTATCCTATGACAACAAGATAATAGTTAAGAAGCTCTTGTCATGGCATGATGTTGCAATTGTCCAACCTTGCACCTGTTTTTACAAATTATTATGGTTAATTATAAACGACCAGTTTAAGCAGTTCAGGGTCCGGTACCAAATGGCCTTAAACTCAATAATACACAAGTGTATAAGTGTGAAAAACCTGATGAATGACGAGACCTGATAAACGACGCACGGAACTATCCAAAATCGATTTTAGGATAGTTGCGGTGTCCTGTAGCTCGAGCACGAATATTTGCGAGAAAGTATTCGTATGGTTAACGTAAGCAATTTGTCAAATTTGTATGGCATTTTAGTACCATTTACGTACCATAGGGGCGCTTTTGAAAAAATGCCATACAAATTGCTTACGTTAACCATACGAATACTTTCTCGCAAATATTCGTGCTCGAGCTACTGATCTGACGAATCGAGAGAGAACTTTCTTCGCCAGTAATACCAGCTATGCTGATGGAGAAGGCTAGTATCCACATAGCGCTACACCGCAATACTAATGAGAGCATTGAGAGCACTGTGTAGGATTAGAAGGTGATACAGCTTGCAGACACCATCCGATTGGCGTTTGTCACACACACACCCTGCCTAATCCGAACCGCCAATAGTTCCTCGATAGGATATAAGGAAATAGGAAAAAAGCGTTGCGAAATTTTGCGGTCTCAGGTTGATTACGGCTTGCTACAATAACATTATTCATTGACACACTAATTACAGTACGTTTATAGGTGACCTACCTTAACTAATGTGACTTTTCCTCGAAATCTTACTTATGAGTAAATCTATGGATATACGTATAAAAGGCAAAAGTGATTGACTGATGTATTAACGCACAGGCCAAACCCTTAGAGGGCTAGAAACTTAAAATTTTGCACACGTATTCCACGACCGTGCCAAACAAACAAACAAAATTAATTACATAAAGTTCATTTTATAAGGGCAGCGGCATGCGATGCACACGGCAGCAGCAGCGCAGCGCACATCTTTTCATCATTGGTGTGGCACCGCCTCAAAATTATTTATATACAGTTAATTTAGGATCTTAATTTATAATACTAAATGGTTTATTTTATTTTTCGCTTTTCAGTTTTTTTTCGTTGGTTTTATTTTTTGTCAAAAAATAATTATTTTTTTAATTTTTAGTTGCTATGAAAATTAATAATAAGTTATTAATACATCCCCTATTTTCGTACCTTTAGGGGTAAAATTTTGTTTCCAAATTTAAACAAGAGTAACTTCAAGGTAGGTATACAATCTATACTAATGTAGAAAGAGGAAAGATTTGATTTTTTGTTTGCATTGAATAGGCTCCGAAACTACTGAACCGATTTGAAAAATTCTTTCACTGTTGGGAAGCTACACTATCCCCGAGTAACATCGGCTATATTATATTTTCAAAAAAGTTAGGGATCCTTAATAAAACTCCAGTAATGTAACCCAAGGTGTAAAAAAATAAGAAAACCGAAGCAAATCGAGGGCGGTTACTCGTATTTAATAAAAAAAGAATCATCGAAATCAAAATTCCGTGGGTGAATAATCAATCGTCCCCAATTTTTGTACCTTTAGGGTGGGAATAAAATTTTCAAAAAATATATGGGACCAACTTCAAGATATACCCTATCCATTAAAAAAGAATCATCAAAATCGGACCGCCCTGTGCCGATTGCTGCGTGATCATACATAAAAAAAAATATACGTGTCGAATTGAGAACCTCCTCCTTTTTTTTCGTCGGTTAAAAAGAAAATAGTTACACTCCTTTTTCTCCTCTGTTCCATTTTTTAAAGAATTTTGCATCGTACCCTGGATTTCATCTGATTGAGTTTACATATTAGGTATTTTTAAACCAAAATTTTTAAATCCCCTTAGTTAACTTTCCAGTTTAAAATATTTCATTTATTGGACATCGCATACCATCTCTTATAGCCTTGTGCAAATAATTTCATTGTTAAATTATCCTACGGGGAATTACAGCCGCCCTTAGAATTTTTATTGTTTATCCTGTATCCTTTTTATTGTTTAAATGACCCTATCACGGTCTGCTATGAGTTCCGTATCAAATTAAATAATGTCCATGGGCGGCGGTGATCAAGGCATAAAAAAAACTTACCCGTTTCGAAATAATTGGCTTCAACCCATTAATGGCCCACTACTGGGCACGGGTCTCTCCTCTTGAGGAGGCCTAGAGCATACTCCACCACGCTGCTCCAGTGCGGATTGGTGGAGGGGTTAGTGGCCAACCCGAGTGTCGGAAGTTTTCAAACCGCCCGAGGGCCTCCGACATGGCTTAACGACTGTTATCTAATGATAACAACCGGGCCCGACGTCTTTACGTGCCCTCCGAAGCACGGAAATGCTCAAGAAATTTTTGCCACTAGCGGTCACCCATCCGACTACCGACCGCGCCCGCTGTTGCTTAACTTTGTCGATCACATAGGATCGACGCAAGCCGCCGGGCTATGAGCGCTTCGTCGAAATAATTAGTACCTATCTATCTGTTCTTCTTCGCTACTATGCACTGTGTAAGCTCGCGTCTCCTATAAGATGTTTAACTTTATCATGTAGGTAGGTACAATCAGCTGTTAAGTTGGTTATTGAACTTAATGATTATCAAGTAGAGGAAGTAAGCAGAATCGCTATCAATGCAGCGAAAATCAGCTTGACGAAAGCAAGTAGGTATATTGTATCAAAAGCACGAATTAAGTAAGATCATGAACTCATTAAACATGATTATCAAGTGGAGGAAGTAAGAATTATCGATGCAGCGAAAATCAGCTTGACGAAAGCAAGTAGGTACATATATTTATCAAAATCACGAATTAAATAGGTTAATGAACTCGATGATTATCAAGTAGGGGAAGTAAAGTATCGATGCAGAAGTTCGCTGTGTTTATGAATGTATGAGTGCATCTAGAATGCTCCACGTCTAGCCTACATGCGGCCGAGAAAGTAAACAGGCGGTCATCGGCATTTTCTACGTCACGTGCCAATGAGTGATTTTACGTTGAAGGTTGTTGACTGATTCAGTCAGTATAGCTTTTCCCGGATGGTAAATAACTTACTGATTTATAAATAAAAGGTAATACCTTATTTTAGAGGCCTGTCATTGTATCAAACTTGTAGTGAAAACCAAAATTTAAATGCATGTTTTAACATACTGATGAAATATAGGTTGATTTGCCATTATTTCAACGGAACTCCTATTTTTTTTGGATGTGCGAAGTTCTAGAAGGGTTGTTGATGTGGATTACCTTATATTTTCTTAGGAATATCAACAGTAGGTAGTAGGAGAAAAAATAAAATAAAAATACTAAACGGAACACTATTCTACAATCAATTACTTACTTTACATTCTTTTATTTTATTTGCGTCTGATATTTATAAAGCTTAGGTAATAATATAACTGACTGTTATGTAACAATTACACAATTCGAGTAGTTTATATTTACTCGACAGCCATAAAGTTAACTAATGTTTTATCGCACATCCACGCTGTGTTACCAATATAAACAAGAAAAAAGGTGTGTGTGACAATTATTATTTGATCTGATTCTCACAATATCGTCTATTTATAAGTGAGAATAATGCGGAAATACACTTTCTTGCGTTTCTCGAGATAGTCTTTTCAATTGTGAGAATCTAAGGCAATGAGTGAGAATCTGAGGCATATTATGACTTTCGTTTTTTTATAAGCGTAGCAGTACGGAACCTCTAATTGCTGTTCATATTTTGACTGGTTTCTTTCTCCCACAGGCTTATATAGACTCTGAATATTTTTATACTACGAGTACTATCTACTTGTACTATTTTATTGCTACGTATTTAATTATGGCACAGGCAGTGTGGTAAGACTATATCCTATCAAAAACATAAATGTGAAATGAGAGCCAAGTTCAATATTAAGATCGACTTCGCTGACACAAGAATTGAGATCTATATGGGTGCCAACTTGCCAAGTTCTTTGTGAAAAATCCTAATTTTTTTGTTACAAGAACATGTAATTTAAGCTCTAGATTTGACTAGATAAATTGTCTCTGTGTCGAGTTAGACAAAGATATATTATATAAGACGAGTAACCGCCCTCGCTTTGCTTCGGTTTTCTTATTTTTTTACACCTTGGGTTACATTATTGGAGTTTTATTAAGGATCCCTAATTTTTTTGAAAATATAACCTATGTTACTCGGGGATAGTGTAGCTTCCCAACAGTGAAAGAATTTTTGAAATCGGTTCAGTAGTTTCGGAGCCTATTCAATGCAAACAAAAAATCAAATCTTTCCTCTTTATATATTAGTATAGATATATAAAAGAGAGATAGAAAGATACATGATCCGAATTATTCAAGAACCACACAATATTATGTTATGTTATGTATGTACACTTTCTGATCTTTCATACTTTGTAATCGATTTTGTGTACATCTCTATTGATTTCATGAACCGTGCACTAAACCTCAACATTACATTATTAGATTAGATAAGTTAGATTAATTATTTAATAATTATTACAATTCATGGCCCTTTTAATCGCAAATATTTGCCAGTAAATTTTGGGAAAACCTTCTAAGAAGCTTATTATCACGCAATAATTACCATTTGCTAAAATATCTGCCGTGTCTCACGCATCTATAATAGTGTATGTATGTTATATGTATTAAAGAAGAGTTAAAAAAATTTACGTAATTTTTGAGGAAAAAACAAGCTAAAATCTATAGATCCCAAATAATCTAAAGTTTAATAAGTTATCTGAAGCTGAAGATATTTCAAAGTATCTATGTAGATCTAGGTATACCTACTGGTAATTATTATGCTATGCATTCGAAACAATAAGTGCATAAAATATTTTCAGCATTTATGGGATTTTCATATGGAACACTGAAGATCGCAACATATTATCTATAAAATTTCCGGTTTTATTTTATATAAATTATTAAGATTTGATAAGCAATTTATGTTTCCTTTACTGATTATCATTCATTACGGTATCAAATTGTAGGTACTTAATTTTTATTCTTATGTGAAATAGGTAGGTTTAATATACAGTGTACAATTGTTATATATGAAAATATACACATTTCATACCACTAGGTGATTATGGTGTCCCTATCCCGAAAATTGTTGGCGTTTGCCGTTTGCCGAGTCAGCTAGTAAATAATATTAGTTTGTATTAGGTAATTTTATGTGCTCATAAAGTACATTATAATTCACGTTAATAACATTCTGTGGTTATACTTGCACTGACACAATAGAAAATAACAGCTGCGGCTGGCGGCGTTTGTGTAATTTTCTCGGTTTTCATAGACAGTATCTAATTAATTATCTATTAAGTTCATGAGCCATTGTCGAACCTTGACACGGGTCGTTTACTTGTAAACTTGAACTGATGGCGACAACTTCACAGCTAATTGTTTTGCTAACACTGCAGAACTTGTATCTGTTATTTAATCCCATGGAGTAATTAGACATTTTAAGACATACACTAATGTCAAATGCAAAATTAATGTTGTCTGTTTTTTCGTAGAGATGTTTCTAAACTTCTAGTTATAGTTATAATACAAGTACTATTATTTCTTCTGTGGTTATAAGTATTTCAAGAATTTATTTGTATTCCTGGATAGCTTTCATGCATTACATTTTTATTCATTATGTATATTGAATTAATTATGTAGTAAACCTTTTAGTATTATAAATTAAGATCCTAAATTAACAGTAAATAAATAATGTTGAGACGGCACCAAAAACAGTTTAAACGGTTAAAAACTGTTTATTTACTTCACCAATATAGATAAAACAACTTACAGCCATCAGCTTAAATTAGGTACATTTATTACCTATTCTTTTAATTTAATGTGAAACTAGGTTGCAACAAATTAAATTAAGTCACACTTTTATCTTCTTAGGTAGGTATTTCTAGTAACTGGTGCCTATTTTATTTATGTGTTTTATTGCGTATTATAAGTCGATTACATCCTATTTTATTTTGTATGTTCACTACCCAGTATGGTTGATTAGATGTACACAATATTAATTCATTGTAATATTGCATGACTAGCCGTGCCATAAAATACAACTCTTCCCTGAATAGAGTAGCCTCTACTGTCGTTTCTAGATAATATCTTACAACCTTAATGGTTAACACGCACCACATCGCGTGTGCTTAATCACCCAGAATTATAATTAACTGTAAAATCTATTCATACTTTGTCTATACTGTTTCATACATGCTTATCTATTGATATTTATGATGTACCTATAGGAAATATTGGAAAGTTTTATAGATCTAAATTCTTCTGGTTTTATAGGTAGGTACTTATTGCACGGGTGTAAAGTTCCCCGGCGGAACCTGAATGCAGTGAGGGTTCGAAACTAAACGCCGTGCAATAAACTACTTACGTCACGGGTATAGTATCATTTTATATCACAATGTGACCTCTTAAAAGTCGATTATGCTTATTTTTTTAGGGTTCCGTAGCCGAATGGCAAAAAACGGAACCCTTATGGATTCGTCATGTCTGTCTGTCTGTCTGTCTGTCTGTCTGTCTGTCCGTCCGTATGTCACAGCCACTTTTTTCCGAAACTATAAGAGCTATACCATTGAAACTTGGTAGGTAGATGTATTCTGTGAACCGCATTAAGATTTTCACACAAAAATAGAAAAAAAGCAATAAATTTTGGGAGTTCCCCATACTTAGAACTGAAACTCAAAAATGTTTTTTTCATCAAACCCATACGTGTGGGGTATCTATGGATAGGTCTTCAAAAATGATATTGAGGTTTCTAATATCATTTTTTTCTAAACTGAATAGTTTGCGCGAGAGACACTTCCAAAGTGGTAAAATGTGTGTCCCCCCCCCCTCTAACTTCTAAAATAAGAGAATGATAAAACTAAAAAAATTATATGATGTACATTACTAAGCAAACTTCCAACGAAAATTGGTTTGAATGAGATTTAGTAAGTAGTTTTTTTTAATACGTCATAAATCGTAAACCGCAAAAAACATTGATCAAAGTTACAACGAACTACAAGAACTTTTATATTATGTTACTTGCTGCTACGGAACCCTTCATGGGCGAGTCCGACTCGCACTTGGCCGCTTTTTTGGAAATGAATATTATTACTTTCAACTGCGAACCCTTATTATTCCTGTGAATTGTCGATAATTTACTTGAATATACCTTATTACTGTATTGGGTACAGTAACAGCCATGTGTGTACAATAAATTATGCTGTGCTAACACAGCAGTAGACCGTTATAGGTTGTCATAAATACTTTGTAGGTACTTAATGTGTCCGCTTTACCGATAACAAATTGAGTATTTAATTAAGTAGTTTACTTGGCCTAATCTTGCATATTTTGTATTAATACCTATGTATGCATACTGAGTTATCACTTGTTCATCTGAGTCCTATGCACATTTTGTTTGTAAAAGATTAACATGAACCAAGAATGACCGTAACTGTACGGCGTACGCGCATTTATTGAAAACGGTAATTCATTTGTTTGATTATGAAACAAGGTAAGCTTAGTGAGTTACAAAGTAACTGTAATAAAATACTATTCACACGAGTAATCCCTCTACTTTGAATTGAAGAAGCATGGTGGAAGCCACTACTATTTGGTATTAAGTATAGAAATAAAGTTTTAAGTTTAAGGCTCGTTAGTGGAGTTTTATTATATTTTAGAACTAGCTGACAGTCAATTTTTTTTTCTAAAATAAAACTAGCCTAAGTTACTCCTTGTTACATCACCTATCTGCCAGTGAAAGTCCCGTCAAAATCGGTCCAGCCATTTCAGAGATTAGCCGGAACAAACAGACAGACAGACAGACAGACAAAAATTGTAAAAAATGTTGTTTTGGTATATATACCGTGTATACACCCAAATTACAAACAGACACTTCAATTTTATTTATTTGTATAGATTATTCAATATAATTTTTAACATCTACCATTTGTTATAAGTGAAAAGGAATCCTTCTTCTATTTCAGCATACTAGATACATCAGTCTATAAAGGATTCATAGTTTCACTACGCTGTGATTGTTACTCAATTTAAGGGCAAGGTCTCATAGCGCGTTTACGTAACATGATCGCTCTATGTTTATAGCGTACATACATTTAATTGTCACCACGCAATATTAGGAAAGACTTTACAACCGATTGCAAATAAATGTGTCTCGTATAAAATCAGACTTAATTACATCCTTGTAACAGTTGTAACGTTACATAAATGATCGTAATTAAAACTAACATAACATATTTGGTTATTAAAGTTAATTATTTTAATAAGAAATCATAAAGAAGTTAAAAGTAACACCTAATACAGGAGGTAGTGATAACTGATTACATCGTCCTGCATAAGGGGACAGGAATTGAACAGGACTAGGTATTTGTTTAAAGTTACAAATGCGTTTTATAAATTAATTGCTCTGTGAGTTTTATTACAGTATCTTAATATAGATAACTTCTCTTCTGGGGAATCCAAGAAATATGTTGATTAGTTTACCCACACATTACAGTCTGGATGTTGACTGTTGGGCAGTGAGATATCTGGTTCAGATGAATTTGACCTTAAGAAGGAGTGGTAATCCTTCATATTATTATCTAACAATAAATAAATAAAAACTTGAGAGGTGTCAAGGGACACCCGGATGGAAAGAAGTTCCTTGCAGTCAGTACTAGGATAGCAAAAACATGCAGCAAGTGTGCCAAAACAAATCTGGGGTATTAAATTTCTCATCGGCTTCGTTCACCCAGTAGCTTGCTACTAAAAATCTGTTCAGTAGTTTTTGCGTGAAGAAGTAACAAACATTCATCATCCTGACAAACTAGTAGCTACTAGGTGAACAAAGCCGATGAGAAATTTAATACCCCAGATTTGTTTTGGCACACTCGCTTGCATGTTTTTGCTATCCTAGTACTTACTGCAAGAAACGAAAATATCTGGCTTGCTTTCTATAAGAGAGAGAGAGAGACAGACAGAGAAACATGCGCACGCCGCACGACATGTAACGACTAACGACGGCAAAAAGTGTCGTTACAACTTTTCGTTACCAAATTTTCCGCCTAGCCCCCTTTCGCAACGCGCGATAAGGAACTTCGTTCCAAAACTTTGTGTCCTCTAAGAGATAGAAATCCGTCAGTAAATAAACAACAAAATTTCGTTTTAACTATAGGTAACTTTGTCAAACTAAAATGAAAAGAAAGCGGCGAAAACATTATAGCTACTGACAATGTTTTTACATGCAAACTAAAAACCATTTATTACGACACGTACTGCAGTGACTAACATAAATTGGCTTGATCGTATTTATTCTACTTTAAATTATATAATTTTTGTAGTATCAATTTCCTATTTTTCCAATTTCATTATTCACCTCGTTGGGCACAGATAACATTGATTTCCGGAACCGTTGTTTGTTTGTATGTTTGTTGGTATTGGCGAAAAAATAAGGCACAGTAACGCTAGGTAACTTAGAATTTAACTTTGACCACGACATTTTTTAGGCTCGCAAATTACGCGCATATTTAATAACTTAAGATGGATAAAGCAGAAACAGATATATCATTCATGAACTGTAAACTCATGAACCATGAACTATATAATAACAGTCTATACCTACAAGCATTGAATATTCAAAAATCATCTGGTGTATTCTTGTATAATATATTATCTTGTATACACTTGTGCGTGCACTTATTAATCGTACTTTTTGCACTTAGAGTATGCAAAAATCGTAATTTTAAGAACCCATTAGCTTTTGTTACCCTTTGTCTGTTTTTCCGTTGCTTTATTTTGTTGAAGTTATATAATTGATATTAATTTCATACAAAATATAGGTAATTAATATATTTATATTAGATTATATTATTATATTAGATTATTTAATCTAATAATAAATAAAGCTAAACACTTATAGCCACTTTAGAATTCCCTGGGTCGTGCACATATGAACAACACACAAAGACAAGGACACACCCAAACCGAGAACAGAAATTCAAACTTCGAACTCATTCCAATTTCTGCCTTTCTGGGAATCGAACCCAGGACCCTTGGTACAGCGATCCGGCATGGTAATAATTACGCCACACGGGTATATTATGTTATTAGAGAATAGATTATACACAAAATTAAAACCTTTAATGAACATTAAAGACGCATGAGGAGGCCCAATTTTCAATTAGATCTTAATCATTGAAAAACGTTATCAGTGTATTAGGCGTGATGATGTCAGCCCCAGGCCAGGTGGATAAGGCCGTGACCAAGGCCGGTCCGGGGTGAAGGCACACCCGAGGTCCCGACGAGGTCGGTTTGGGCGCGATGGGCTTTCCTCATTGGCTTCCTGATTTTCTAATACCGTATTATGATCGTGTGTGAACGGTTTGTGTGCTCTGCATAATGTGTGGTAATATTTGACAGTCACAAGGAAATTAGATCCATTAGCATGAAGCTATTATAGAGCTTCATGTCCATTAGTCAGTTTAATTAAATTTCTCAGCTGGTTTGGGTTCGCACTGTATGTTGATCAAATGATACTATATATTACATACTACATACTATACTATAATACTACTACTACAAATAAATAAAATCGGAGTGTCTGTTTGTAATATTAAAATAACCGCTTTTTACTAAGTGCATTTAGATGTATACACGGTACATATACCAAAACCACATTTTTTACCATTTTTGTCTGTCTGTCTGTCTGTCTGTCTGTCTGTCTGTCTGTTTGTTCCGGCTAATCTCTGAAATGGCTGGACCGATTTTGACGGGACTTTCACTGGCAGATAGCTGATGTAACAAGGAGTAACTTAGGCTACTTTTATTTTAGAAAAAAAAATAGTTTGTTAGGCGATACGAAGTTCGCCGGGTCAGCTAGTCAATAATAAATTAATCAATCTAACGTCCCAACTCAGAGTCACTAACGGTTACTTTAATCGCTCCTTAGTAAAGATTCCACTAACGGTTACTTAAATCGCTCCTTAGTACAGATTTTGTATGGTGATTTTTTTGAAAGTAACCGTCAGTGACTCTGAGTTGGGCGTAAGATTTAAAAGAATCGACCTTTTTATGGAATACGCACAGAAACAAGCGGACGAGTCATCTAATGGTAAATGTAGAGTCAACAAACCAGAGACATCAGCGATGCGTTACTAATCAATTAGTTGCTTGCTTCTTCATGTCCACTAATCACATAGTTTTTTTTATTTTTTTTATTTGACGACTCTGTAGCCTAGTTGGTAGCGACTCTGTCTGCGAAGCAAGGAGCCCCGGGTTCGATTCTCGGTCGGGGCAGATATTTATGTGACAGATAAATATTTGCACTCGGGTCATGGGTGTTATTGTGATGTGTTATATGTGTCGCCTATGCCCCGCGACACATGTAATAACCTACTGCGGGGGTATGAGTGTGTTAGCATTTATTTATTGTATTTTGTTCCAAACTGCATAGATTTGTAAAATTAACTTAACTTAACCTTTTGCGTTCTTTATTGAAATAAGTGTTGAGTCATAATAAAAAGTAAGTTATTTTCAATTTATCCATTCGTTCTTGAACCATAGATAAATTACCGTCATTACACAGGTAATAAACATCACTCTATCTACATAAAAAATAATACATTACAATTACAGTACATTTTTTTCTGCATTTATATTTTTAAATAAGTACCTATGCACTTCTTTCATAAATAACTAACATATATTATTATTATTTGGTTTTTCGGGCTTGGGACAACCAACCCAGACGCCACTGCGACCAGATTTGATCTATTGTAGCCGTACCCGTTTCTGAGTCAGATCTGGTCTCCAAGTCCTACTGCTTTGATGAACAGTAGAATATTCATAGCCTCCAGTCCTTTTAAATAAAATAAAAATAAAATTTATTTATTTCAGGCAGTTTTAGCCCATAGAGTTAGTAACAATTTACTTATAAACTATGTTAGTACAATACAATTTCATTTAAAACACATTACATTCTATTTTATTATAATTATTACTATATATTGAAATTCCAATTTAATTTAGTTTACAATAAATTTGATGTCCAAATTTGTTACCATTATTCAATTAATTAACAATTATATCCTATGATTACTAAACAATCCCTTAAACAGAGTTGTGTGAATGCACGTGCAAATGCAGGAACTTCCTGAAGAAGGCTGAGTCCATTCTATCAGATATCATCTTGAGGATTCTGTTGCTGCTACCTCGCAACTGTTGAATAGCGGATGTCGTTTTCTTCCGCATAATTGCATAGAAATCTTCAACATGTGCATCTGCAAACATGCCAGATGCACTGCAGTGACGTGGTAGCTTCAACAGAGCCCTGAAGATGTTATTATATTGGACTCGAAGGGCACTGTAAGCCTTTTGGGTGTACCTGACCCACAGACCACTTGTGTAAAAACTTTGACAGTAAGCTTTAAAAAGCGTTACTTTAACATTGACTGTACAGCGAGCAAACCTATGAGCCAGCATATTCCCACGTACTGCCAGTGCCCTCCGTTCCCTCTCTATGTCCTGGTCATCCTTCAGTCTTTCCGTTACAATATGACCAAGGTACTTAAACTGAGAAACACGGCTCAACTCACTCCCATTAAGTGTCAAATGTGGTACACTGCTTGGTTTTTTGTTTGCTCCTACAAACACCATAAATTCACTTTTATTAACATTATATTTTAAGCCATGTTCCCTAGCATAAGTCTCACACACACTTAGAAGTTTTCTAAGACCACCAATTGAGGGGCTGAGCAGCACCATGTCATCTGCATAGCTTATATTATTGATGCAGTTATCATCTATCCAGCATCCTACATGCATGCTACTCAGCCGCTCCACCAGTTGGTCCATGTATAGGTTAAACAGCCTAGGGGATGTTAACCCACCCTGCCTCACGCCAGACCTTAACACATACTCGTCTGAGTTGACATTTGCCCATCTCACAGTGTTTTTTTGATGCCTGTACCAGTAGGCAAAAATATTTATGACCTCTGGTGAAACACCTGCTTTCCTCATTTTATCCCAAAGCAAATCATAGGATACTAGATCAAACGCCCTAGAAAGGTCTAGAAAACATGCATAGACTGGAGTTTTCCTATCAAGATAATAGTTAACAGTGTATTTAAGTGACATAATAGCACCTTCTGTTGACAGTCCTGCCTGAAAGCCAAATTGAGCATCTTGTAGCTTAATGCATTTACTAAGGCGTTCATCCAGCATCCTATCCAGTACTTTCGCAATAACAGTTGCCAGTGAAATTGGCCTATAATTATGTTTATCACCAATGTCACCTGTACGGTTCTTAACTATAGGCACTACAATTGTTTTAATTAAGTCCTGCGGTAGGTAGGTGTGGGTGATACACAGGTTGTATAGCATAGCTAACAATCTATTTAAGTGAGGGCCTGCATACCTTAGGTGCTCCACACTGAGCCCATCATGTCCCGGGGATTTCCCTTTTTTCATATTTGAAATTGCTATTTGTACATCCTTAGCACAAAACTTAAGAAATGAGGTATTGGGACACAGGTTCATACTACTGTTATTACATTCATAGTTACTAGTCAATGGTGATTCAACTTTAAAATGGTCTTTAAAGAGATTGGCGATACTTTTTAGATCACTTTTAGATCACTTTTACTTGGCTGGGTGGGATTAGGTGGCCTCCTAAGATGCGGCTTCTGGAGTGACTTATGGCAGGACAGTCACAGAGTAAGTGGATGGGCGTTTCCTCTGCCTTGCTGCAGAATCTGCACGTTGCAGTGTTGCTCAGACCTATCGTCATTAGGTGTCTATTGAGCCTGCAGTGTCCGGTGAGCAATCTTATGAGCCCCCGTAAGTCGGGGCGACTCAGGTTGAGCACTTTTGTTGAGTATGAACATATAACTGTTAATATTTAAAATCTATTTAAATTTACATCAACTTCTCTCCAAGTCAAGTCACTCTTAAATCTTTATAAACAGACTTGTTGATTCGTTATGTTAAATCAAAATAAATTATATCTATTAAGCAATAGAGTGTGGCATCCTGCTTCACCCATTCCTTGACGACCGCGGTAGGCGTAAATGGTAGGTACATCCTTTTGAACAACACCGCCCACACAATGACTGATGAATTTTGATGCACCTAGGGTTAGCAACACGAAATTTCTACAGACAATGAATCTATACAAATAAATAAAATTGGAGTGTCTGTTTGTAATATTAAAATAACTGCTTTTTACTAAGTGCATTTAGTAAAAAGCAAGGCATTTAGTAAAAGTATACACGGTACATATACCAAAACAACATTTTTCACAATTTTTGTCTCTCTGTCTGTCTGTCTGTTTGTTCCCCCTAATCTCTGAAATTCCTGGACCGATTTTGACGGGACTTTCACTGGCAGATAGCTGATGAAACAGGGAGTAACTTAGGCTTCTTTTATTTTAGAAAAAAAAAATAGTTTGTTAGGCGATACGAAGTTCGCCGGGTCAGCTAGTTGATAATAAAAAACGTGTGTGTGTACCTACTTACGTACGCACGTAAGAAGTTAAACTTCTTTGGCGTAACAGAGCAAAAGATTTCATCCCGTATGTCATAACTCTTTATTTGTAAGAGGAATCAGTTATCTTCTAACTTTATCAGCAACTGTGTTTTCAAGAAACCAAAACAAAAAGTTTTTTTTTCTCAATTTTGGTTTATCTATCTTTCTTTCTGTTTGTACAGGCTATTTAATCTCTGGAACTATTGAACCGATTTAATGGGATTTTATAAATGTACTAGCTGCCCGGAGAGACTTTGTTCTGTCAGAAGTTTTTTTATTAAAACCTTCCGTCTATCCTATCTCTCAAGTTGGATCAAACTGCACACGGTGTGTAAAGATTAAAATCGGTTAAGTAGTTTAGGAGTCCATCGCGGACAAACAACGTGACACGTAATTTATATATATTAAGATGTGTCACTACGTCACTATGAAATCCGATTTTAGGGCATTATAACAAGGAGCATTATGCATTCGTTATATAACAAAAGAATTAGGAGCACCATTGCGTGACTTAACACTCCATACCAAGCAGACGAGTAGTCTAGTGTAGGAACTACGAATGAATTAGATGCGGCCAATTTTATGCACAATCATTGACCCAAATCTTATAATTTAAATATGTACATTGTTCGCTCATCGTTACCGCTTACATCTCTGTTGGTTTTCATAATTAAAATAAAGCTATGTATTTATAAACTACGCAAATAATTTTAAGACAACACAGAAAGCTTAGTGATTAAATTATGCAAGTACTTGAAATTAATAAAATTTTCATTAATGTGATTTTTATACTCGTAGATATATCTATACTGAAATGTACGGAGAAACTTTTAAGTTGAACGGTTTTTTAAAATTCAGATGTACCAAAACTGTACCATGAATCCATTATAAGACCTTCATAATCACGTTGAAACTAACAAGGCAGATCGATGCATGTGCAGTTTTATAAGTCTCGGTTTGGTATAAGGTATGGTATGTATAAGTTAAAAAACCGGGCAAGTGCGTGTCAGGCCACGTGCAATTTTGGATTCCGAAGTGGTAAGTTTATTAACTGTTACTCATTAACTACTTACTTATGCTAACATAGCCTAACCAAAATTAGCACTTTAAATCCAAACCCATAATATTTTTAAAGACCTTTTCAACGTTACTCCACACTATGGGGTACGTAACGAAAAAAAAATCATCCTCACGTTACCTGTTAAGGGAGGTAACCTGATAAAAAATATTTTTCAACATTTTATTCTACGATTTTGGAGTTTTAATAAATATGTATATCCATGCCAAATTACAGCTTTCTAGCAGTAAGGGTCTTGGCGCTATACCTCAGACAGATGGACGGACGGACATGACCCAACTATAAGGGTTCCGATTTTACTTCGGAACCCTAAAAAGGTTTCATACGATTTATAACGAAGTTTTATCCGGAGTATTCCGGATTTAAACTAAATAAATGCTTATAAAAACTTGACAGTGCCACTAACAAACACGCTACATTAACACTACGACTTATTTCTCATACTTATCATACGTGTTTACAAGTAAAAACACCTTAATTATATTAATTAAAACGAACCAAGAACATAAATGACAACCCTACCGTTATAATGCTGCACCGAAAATTGTTACATCTCTTGATTATTAAAAAAAAATGGAAAACCCGATGCCATCGACGCTCGCGTGAAAGTGAGTTCGTTCTTGACCTACGACCGCGGGCGATCCACAATACCGTAATAAAAGTTAAACGTTCTTTTGTTATCATTAAACAGATCTCTCCGTAAAAATCGCAGTATTCTGTGCCTGTTCAAAAGTGACTCTTGGGTTCTAGTATTTATTTTACTTAAATCGAACCGTAAAATCAAGTTTGATTACAAACTGGCTATGCCGCTGTCATACGATGACAAGACAAAGTTTAGCCGATTTTATTTTTAAACTTCGAAAGGTCTAGTTCTTTAAATATATTTCTTGTACACGGCTTAACGATCTCTCTTACGCTTCAACGTTTTTATTTCTTTTATTCATTCTCTTTCTATTTTAATATCGCTGACATTCAAATTTTTGTGACGGAAGCGATGACAATATTATACTTTTACTTTACAATATCATTTGATAGAGGCCTTCAGGCAGTATAAGAAATATAGTTAACATATCACATATCTCTATCTCTTCTATATCTCTATAAATGTATGCTAAATCAGCATAGGTATAGTCTTTCTTCTCAATAATCTAAATTTTACTAACAAAAAATAACCGACTTCAAAGTCTCAAAAACTACTTTTCAGATCTCGTTCAAATTTATGTGGGACCACATGACAAGCACCTGCTTTCGATTAAAAAAAGAATCATCGAAATCGGTTGGCGTGATATTGAGTTATTCGTCAATTTGTCGCGCACATCTTAACACAAATTTACGACTTATGTGGTTTTCTCATGGATGCCATTGTCAGATCTCAATAAAATTTATGTGGGACCACATGCCACCAGCTTTCGATTAAAAAAACAATCATCAAAATCGGTTCGCCCAGTCCAAAGTTCTGAGGTAACAAACATAAAAAAAAATACAGTCGAATTGAGAACCTCCTCCTTTTTTTGAAGTCGGTTAAAAAGAAGCATGCCTTGTAAAGATGTCAGGTGGAAAACAGACAAGATGGCTGAGAAAATGTGAATAGGTAATTGTTCTTTGTTTTATCTAAAATCAAGAAATTATAAAAAAAATTAGGCCCGTAATATCAATAGCAGTTTAAACTAAATTCTGAGTTTAAACTGTCATTGTTGCTTCCAATTAATCTGACAAAAGTGGAAGCTGGACCATTGCAAACGACAGCTAGTTCTTATGTGCTACGAGGCTTTACCTTCAATGTTTTATGTACCTTAATTAATATGATTAAAGTAATTCTTAACTTAGCGGTAAAACGTGACATGTTTGTAACAAATAGCTATAATAAGTATGTCAATGCTTATCTAGATACAAAATCTATTGGTGTAAATCATTTATTAGCGTCAAGGATAATTCTCTGCTCCTTGGAATCTCCATATAGACATAAAACACGGACAGAGTTAATTGTATTCCTTTAAACATAACATGTTACATTGCTAGTGAATGACATCTGTACTAATATTATAAAGAGAAAAGATTTGATTGTTTGTTTGCATTGAATAGGCTCCAAAACTACTGAACCGATTTGAAAAATTCTTTCACTGTTGGGAAGCTACACTATACACACTAAAGCCCCGGGTGACATAGGCTATATTATATTTTCAAAAAAATTAGGGATTCTTAATAAAATTCCATTAACGTAACCCAAGGTGTAAAAAAATAAGAAAACCGAAGCAAAGCGAGGGTGGTTACTCGTATAAAATAAATGTTTACATGCTTCCCTACTCGGCTTGTAGTGGTGTGAGGGTCATGAACATTGAATATAGCCATTGAATTATTAATTATGTACACCAGTAATAATAGTTCAATGTATATAGGTACCTAACTACGTCCGAAATATAATGATTTTACAGAATTCGTAGGGGTGCCAACTTGCATTTGAGCAAAAATGGAAAATAGGTAGATACACATGTGCATTCAATTACTTGATGTTACTGCAATTAATTAAATTATTTTCTTTGTATTGATAGTTTTAAACAATATTTTACAACGGAATTACGATCATATTTATTGAATTTTAACTTAACTTTTTTTTAAAACTACTAAACTAAAAACTACAAAACTTTGCTCTAGCAAAACATTTCGATATTACTTAGGTAGGTACTATACTTTAGGTGAGGTTGGTAGCCCTAAACAAGGCAATAATGATCTACAATTTTAATCTACATGAACAGAAAGCTTTCGCAAGGTCAACAACTACCTTAAATTTACAATCATTTACCAATAATTTTGTCGGGTTTTGGTAATGATTGTTGTTCCATAAATCCAAGTTGCACTACTTAAATATGAGTCACGAAGAGTAATTAGAACGTGTCTAATTATCCTATTACCGTATTAAGACAAGATTTTTTCAAAATAATAAATGTAATTTTATTTAGAACACAGCCACAGTACAAATAATTTATTTGTACAAATATTATATTGTCACGGTACAAATATTGTGTGACAATATGATATTTGTACAAATATAATATTTGTACACTACCGTGACACAGCAGAGCACTACTGCCTGTGCCTTTGCCTGCATTTTTCAAGATAATAAGTACCCTAGGCTTTATTCCAGATCCATGGTATACATGTGGGCTAAATTTCATGAAAACCTGCTCCGTAGTTTTTGCATGAAAGAGTAATAAGTATCCATACAAACTTTCACATTTATAATATTAGTAGCATTATTCGATTGTGAGCATTTCTTACGTGATGTTATCACGCGTAAGAGTATCCCTCTCCCTCTCCCGCTCCCGCTCCCTGTCTCTCTCCAGCTCCCTCTCCCTGTCCCACTTCCTCTCATTCTCCCGCTTCCTGTCCTTGGATTTAGGGGTTCGTTTGCGAAATACTTGGCTTTAAAGTGCTAATTTTGGTGACGGTTATTTCGTGATGATCATGTAGCCTAGTTGTATGCTGTCGGCAAAGCGAAGGTTCTCGGGTTCGATTCTCGGGTCAAACAATTATATGGCAGATAAAATAAAATGTTTGTTGACGGGTCGTGGTTGTTTCTCAGCGGAGATAAATGAATAATGTAATAAACACATTATTATTATTTTATTGACATACCTATTAAGTTGAAATTTCTAGTGCAAATTTTGTGAACTTCTATTGTTAATTGTATGGGCTACACCACGGAAACACGTATTGTCTGTATGTGATGTAAATGTAATGAACTATAAAGTCCAGCTGAAAGTGTTTTGTTCCCGAACAATTGTTATTTGTGTAAGGAAAACAATTTAAAATCTATTATTTTAATTTTTATAATAAATCAGAATATTAAGATAAACAATCCTACGTACTTAAAAACAATGTGATCATCTTAATTCGAAGAAACAATCCGGCCTACTTTCTTCGGCTCAAATTCGTCATTACAGCACATTATTCAATTGTGACAGTTTATAACGTAATGCAATCACTGTGAGTCTAGAGACATTTTTAACGCTAATGCTGACTTGATGGTCGGAATTGGTTTTGATTGAGCTGTCTCGCCGGACAGTGTCAGGTGGCAGGAAACGGTTAAGTTACTAGGTAAACATGAGAACCTTTCTACATGCGCTGGACGGCTACCGAAAGGATATACCATACTTTGGTGGTTATAAATCGTAGTTTTACGGAAGTTTCTCCATCGAGCGAATGGATTTCAGTTAAAGAAACAACATTAAACTGCGTAGTGTGGTAGAGTATGCTCTAGGATTCCTCAAGAGGAGAGCCCTGAGCTCAGTAGTGGGCGTTTATGGGTTAAAGCCAAGCAGCCTCGCTTCTTACCAAAAAAATCTTTGGTGGATCGTTTTTGGTACTTCCTTTTTCAACCTTTACTTATCCATTTCTATTTTGTACTCTAAATAATACAACTAGCTTAAGTATACTCGTATAAGACTTTATCTAGGCCAAATCCGTACGTTGAATATAATTATTATATTTTGATGGATCAATTTCAAAAGATCTGACGCGAGGTTTATCGGTCTGTCTGTATCCGCTACAAAATAGATTTTGGCGGTTGACCTTTACATAATAAAGAAATAACCCGTAACTGACAGCTAGTTATAAAATGCAATGGATACACA
The DNA here is from genome assembly GCA_951805285.1 of Thymelicus acteon. Classification (NCBI taxonomy): domain Eukaryota; kingdom Metazoa; phylum Arthropoda; class Insecta; order Lepidoptera; family Hesperiidae; genus Thymelicus; species Thymelicus acteon. Next base: position 7,122,551 of record OX638217.1, read on the forward strand.
AGTAAAGGGTCTTAAATCACAAGTGTTGCAACCTCGTGGCGAGCAGGTTCTGCAATAATATGACGTAACGTAAACAGACTTAAGCGATCTTTTAGGGATTTGCTGCTTGTATTTATTTATCTAATACTCTGTGTCAGTAGAAGGTAAACGAGCAAATAACTTCTTGATGGTAAGCGCCACCCATGGACATTCGACGCGGATGTCATGTCCAGTGACATCACCGATGGGTTGCCAGTCAAGGAGGCATGGTTCTTGGAGATTGGTAGCTATCGAGGTAAGTCTATAGGTACTTCGCTAGGTTGGATTGGACTCAAAGTTGGACGAAATCCTTTACACCTTACAATAAAATTTCTAATTAGTTATTTGTTAGTAAACTTTATCAATCACAAAATGGCTTAAAATCTAGAGTTTTTTTATTGTACCTAGCCGACAAACGAGTTGACGGTCCATCGGATGGTAAGTGGCCAACGAATCTTAACTGTGTTATTAAGTAATTTACCTTATCATTATGATAATAATAGCAACGAGATAACATTAAGAAATAATGTCGAAAATACAACTGCACTATCTTCAGGCCTAGAATACTTGCAACAACAAATTTAAAGAAAGAAAGAAGGAAAAAAATGATGAATATACGCATTCTTATGTAATTTTTTTCAATCAAAGTTTATCGTTAATTTTTTGTAAATGCCCGTGAATAAATACTACAATTTCTTTGTTATATTATTTGACAGCATTATATCTTAGGAAATAAGTAATTACTGTTAACAGCCTAGAAACTGTTGGGTTAACGACCAAGTGACGGTTGTCGCAAGATATTTAATGTGGGTTTTGCAACCACGCACGTAATATTATCACGGCCGTTGGTCACTAATTTTGGCCTTTTATGGCTTCAACCCATTAATTTCCCAGTACGGGGCACGGGTCTCTCCTCTTGAGGAGGCCTAGAGCATACTCCACCATGCTGCTCCAGTGCGGATTTTAATTCGGCATTGTATATTTTATACTACTTAATATGTGAATAGATCATACTCGTATTTCGTATACTTGGCTACAATGAATTTTCCCTTCAGGGCACGAGTTGTTTTGGGGGCCATCCATAAATTACGTGACGTGACACGTTAGGGGGGGGGGGGGGTCGATGTAGAGTGACATTGTGGGACATAGGGTGGGAGAGGGTCCTAAATTTCGTGACGTCACATTTCAAAATCGAATAATTGGTATGTACTCGTATAGATAAATATTAAAAAACAATTAATGGAAATAAAATTTATTTCGGAACTGCTGTTTTAATTTAATCATTTCAAGGTGTAAAATTTCATAGTATGTGACGTCACACTAGGGGGGGGGAGGTCTCACAAATGTGACCAGGTGTGACAAGGAGGGGGATTGGTCAAAAAGTCATGAAATTAGTGTGACGTAATTTATGGATGGCCCCTTGTATGTATGTATACATTTTTACGAGTTAAAGGAAACGCTATAACTATTTTAATGAACACGTCTTTGGCTTTCGTTTGTACGTATACCGGATTTTCACTTTTAAATGTCATTGACTGATGTCAACGTATGTGTATTGTTGATACAATACACAACCTACTTAGTGGTACACCGTTTTAAATGTATTGTTCTTATTGTGGAACCTAGTGTCTAATAATATTATCTACTTTTTAGAGTTCCGTATTCAAAACGGAACGTCCGTCCGTCCATCGGTCCGTTCGCAGCATAGCATAGCGCGCCTCTGCACTGATGGTCTCTACCACTAGTGCTAGAAAATTGTAAATTTCCATTGTTATGTACATTGTATCGTACATATTCACTACGTTAACAAAGGGTTAGAATAAAATCTTAAAAATATTTTTCCAGGATTCCTTCTCTAAAGGTACAGTGGGGATTTTTTTCTCGTATATACAGTAGGCCGTATGCGGAAGATAATAACATCACTAATGAGTACTTAATGCCTTCGATTTTAAAACAGGTTATGTGATAAACATAATATTAAGCCGCGAAGTAATTATTAAAATACACATGAATATATCGAAGAGTACATATAATATTTTTGTCTCTATTGACTTTCATATATTTAAGACACCAATATTTATCAAATTGGACGTACATATCAAAAAAAAAATGAAAACCCCTAATAATTATTAACACCCTAAAGGGTTCAAAGAGGGTTTAAGACGAATAAAATAAATAAATAAACGCTTTCACACTCATGCCCCAGCAGTAGGCTCTCACCTGTGTCGCGGGTGGCATGGACGACACATACGAGTATAACACGTCACAATAACGCACGCTTTAATTTAGATTAGCTTTAATTTTGGGACAGTTAGATGGAGATTATAATACCGCTGCAGATGTTTAAAAATTTGCTTCCGGAGAAGATTATATTCTCTCATGATTATAAATAAAAAAATAAACCATAATTCAGGTGAGTCTGAGGTTATTCGACACGGTGAATGGTGATGTAAATAAAAGATTTAAACGCTGATTGCGTGTTTTACATTACTCTGTAATTAAATAGTTATTATAATTAGGTACCAATGACAATAAAAAAATGTGTAAAATTTTTAACTAGAAAGTCATTGCGTAATTTGAATATTGACTAAATAATTATATCTAATTAGTGATAAGCGTTTAGATGCGTTTTAATCGTTCTCATTAAATAGGTACTTAGCTTAAAGAAAGCTTTTTAGTTAATATTTTTTAGTGAATACTTTTCTTATTTGTTCCAGAAAAATGTTGTACGTATATAGAGACAAAATTTAAAAAAGGGGAAAAAATGTGTTTTAAAACCGTTTGTTTAATGTGTTTTATCTGCAGGAAAATTATTAATAAAATTAAAATGCTTCATTACATTCTGATGAAATATTCATTTATCATATTAATTATGGAGTTAAAAAACATACCGTATTACTAAAATATGCTATTTCTGCGTATCTAATAATAATAATTATTTTATGCTACGTATCATATAATTTGGTTTATGCTATAATTTAGTAGTTCCCTTTGAATTTGAACTTCCTTTGAACTTTGAACGTGTAGTACCTACTATTAGTATTTTACGGTGTACCTACTGCTATATTTTTGTCCGTTCGATAGAGATATCTAAATTAGATCTACCGTTGAATAGGACATCATGATTTCATGATGCTATCTGCCTCTGGTGGATGTAAGTGACCGTGTAATTGACACAGATAATGCATGTAATGGTTTTTTTTATTGAAACATAGAATTTAAATATTTACTTATAAAACCCCAATCCCACGCCGGATGGGTGTCGTAAGAAGCGACTAAATCCGGCCCGCTGGTGGTAGGGCCCCTTGAAGGATTATATTGGTAATATTGATTTTAATTGTTAATTAATACCATTATTAGTATTATTATTTCACTATGGGGTTCGCCTGGATAGCTACCACCCATGAGTCAGCCGCCAAACGACACGTCGTGTTCCGGCTGGGGGTTTGAGAGCCAGTTCTTTCTTTCTTTTTATTCTCTCTTTCCTGGCCGGTAACGCATCAGTGATAAGGGTCTTGGTTTCGATTCCTAGCGAGGCGGAAATTTGAATGATGAGTTGGAATTTCTGGTCTCGGTCTGGGTGTGTGTATTCTTATCTTTGTGTTTTGTCCATAGCAACCACGACACAGGAAATCCTAGTGTTTATATCTATAGGCGTTATTTTGTATTATTTCTTCACGGTAGCAGTGACATCATGTTCCATTCCAACAAGTAAAGTCTACTCGTAAAAAAACTCAATGGTTTTTATATCTCCGCAGCCAAGGTTCTATGACCTCTTACAATAACATGGAAATACTGTAAAATGTTTTTCACGTAGTACCTACCTACCATCAATTGAATAATGGAAACCTTACTTATACTATTCAATGTGCCACTAAAAATAAAAATAGGAAAAAATCTGTCAATCCGGTATGTAGCAAAAAATCTTGAAAGGAATGTTTAGTACTAGCTATTGTATAGAATAACAAAACATTACTGCCGGTATATAGTCTGTAAAATGGTACCTAATGATCGTAGTCGCATAGTGCACTTTCCTATTTTAATTGAGTATCATCTTGGTCTCTTTTATTCACTTTAGTATTAATCTGATTCCTTAGGGCCAACGCTTCTAATTTGGTTTACACGTATTAAGTAATTAAGTACATAACTAAATTTTAACTAAAAAGTTACTAAATTGTCTGTTTACCCGTATGAATTTACTTAAAATTTAGTTAAAATTTAGTTATCTACTTAACTACTTAATACATGTAAATCGGACTTAAGGGCAAAAATTCGCGCTGAAAATCGTATGAGCTGAGCACACTGACACGCGCGTGTGGCGGGTTTACACGTAAGACAAGCTACGACTAAATCTCGCGGACTTGTTTCTACAAATAAATCATATTATGATCACCGTCGCAATGTGTATTAAAGTTATACTAGTGACGCTGTACAAGGCATGTACAGTACAACCTGTACTGCACCCGTGCGGGTTTTAGCGTAAAGAAATAACGCATCGAGTGACGTCAGTAAGTAACGCAGTGGAATGAGAATAATAGGAAACATAGCATATAGAATACAATCTAGTAATACGAGTATGTATGTTCAATTTAAGCATTCTGATATTCTCTACGGCCAACGTCCACGTGTAACTAAGTATAATATTTAAAAAATGTCATCAAACTGATACCTGATACCTACTTTCTTAAAAAAATCTGATACATTACGTTACGTCATAACAGTCATACAAATATGACGGAAATAGTGTGTGAATAAATATCGATTATGTTATTATTATCCATTGTTAACGTGTTTTTTTTTTCATCATAACATGTGTATTTAGCCAGTAGGTATTTGAACACGCAACACTTGCAAGACGTTAGTAGGTAGAATATAGGTGCTTGAAACAATACATCGGTAAGAAATTTTATTTAAAAATAAAATAAAAATGAATTAAAAGGTTAAATCGTGCGGAAACTGTTTATTTTTTCTGTTTTTAGTAAACAGTACCAACCTATACGTTTATACGTAGAGTCCTTACTGGACTGGACTACCTATCAAGTAATTTTAATTTACCAATACGTAGATTTATTAAGTAGTGTACACTGATATGGGATAAAATACTATATCAAGTTGGTCCTTAATGTTCTGAATAACACATTAAGTAATGACTGACGATAAGACATTAAATGTTCATTAAATACCCTATTAAACACTTCCTTCTTTCCTCAGAGAGTGAAATTGCAGGAAGGATTTTCCGGTACTCCTTAATTGCAGGTGGGTCCGAAAGACCTTTGCCCTTTGCCATGTTTTTATGAATTGTGACGGAGTTTGTTGAAAGGTGTTATCCTTCGGAGTTCAAAAACCTCCGCCATTACATTCACAGAAATGTTAACGTAGCTATACCTGCCTGTAACCACTTCCTAGTATGCTTCCGCCTAAATAACCACCAGTATCAAATTAAGTATTGAGTAATATTTAAAAATGTACGTTCTCGTTTATTTTTAGGGTTCCGAAGTAAAATCGGAACCCTTATAGTTTCGTTATGTTAGTCCATCTGTCCGACCGTCTGTCCGAGGCATAGCGCCGAGACCCTTAGTGCTAGAAAGCTGTAATTTGGCATGGTTATACTTGGATATATAATATTTATTAAAACTCCAAAATCATAGAATAAATTGTAAATTATTATCTTTCAGGGCTGACTTGACCTGTAGGGGAGGTATCCCCTACAGGTAATGTGAGGATGAAATTTTTTTCGTTGCATACCCCATGGCATGGGGTACCGTTGAAAAGGTCTTTCAAAAATATTATGGGTTTTCAAGACCATTTTTGGATTTAGGAGTTCGTTCGCGAACTAAAATATTTGGCTTTAAAGTGCTAATTTTGGTTAGAGTCAAGTGTCCTCCCCTTGCCGGCTAAACGGTTGGAGTTGGACAAGTGAAAAAATTCTTAAAAAATAAGTTATATGATGAATTTAGAAAGACAACTATCACAGCTATATTAGCATAAGTAGATAATGAATAATGGTCGATAAACTTTCTACTTCGTAACCCTACATTGTGCGTGGCCTGACATACACTTGGCCGGTTTTTTCACTCACAAAAGCACTAAGCTTCTCGTAAGACTTGAACACTACAAAAATACTGACCCCAATAACAAGAAAGAAGCATCAAAGAAATCACTTCAAATACCTAAGAGTAGAGACAGACGAAAAATAAGTTATGTAGGTACATTAGCTAGGTTGTTTATCGTAAATACTCGTAATATCACGCAATCAATTCAAAACTATAATTAACTTAATCTATTTATCACTTCCACGGTTTTAAAGACAAGTTCTAATTATCATCGCCTGCATGCAATCGCTTAATAGCGTGTCATGTGTAGTACATTATGCCCTCGATAAAATTGTATCGTGTTGGTCATTCACTTAACAAGCTATTAATAATTATTGGCAAAAATCCAATAGAGAACAAATGGTAAAAGTTTATGATATACCAACTCTCGAATCAACGACCTTGCCTTGACATGGGCCGTTGTCGAAATAAATCCATCTGATAGTATGCGCCTTAGTTCTTAATGATCTAACGTCACAATTATACAAAAATACGTGGCCTGAGTGCTGATGGACTGGTATTGTTCTGGGTACAGTTCGTATTGCTTATTGGTCGTATGTCACTTAGATGAAACGCTAGCTAAATTATAAGTAGCTGAAGCTAGGTTAGCTTACAGAAATTGGCCTCAAACCTTATTTTTTTTTAGATCTACTTACCTTAAGAACTTTTCTTAAATTGGGAGATTCAGAAGTAGTTTAGATGAACCAAATCACTGTGAACATAATATTCGTTACATCTAGATTTTAACTGTGATTAACAGTTGAAATATGTATTTTTAAAACTGTTTTTTCTTTCAATTGTGACGAACATCAGCCATCAAATGTTTCAACCACTTTTATACCAAACAGGTAAAGATTTCGAGGGTTCATCTTTTTTACCAAGAATTTCCCCGGGGGTAAACCTTAAAAGATACGATCAACCACCTGCTAAACATTTTTTTTATGTATAAGTATTATTCTTTATTATCTTTTGGTATTTTTGGCTTTCCGTATTTTGCAGAATATGGATTATACAATAATTTGAAGGGAAGTGTCTTTAAATTATACACAAATCATTATCATTTAGATAATAAAGCAAAAAAATATTTCTGAATCTACCACAATTTAGGAAAGATGCCTTATTAAAGAGAAGATGTATGAAGTAAGTATAATATTTGTCATCACGGATTAATTATTTTATTATAGTTAGGGCTTGTTTCACCATCTTCAAGTAGAGTCCTGAATAAGCTATTCGCCGGTTAAAGTGACGTTAAAGTGTGTCATTTTACATACACGAAATGTCAACTTAACCAACGAATAGCTTACTTCGGACTTACATGAAGATGGTGAAACAAGCCCTTAGACAAAACAAAATTATTGGGTGAATATGAACATTCAGTAGGATAGGGCATTCACAAATTGAACGATCTTCAATCGATCGAAGATCATGTAATGATAATATCATTGATTTCAGTAAGAAACACCATTAAACTAAAAAAGCGATATCGGAAAAAATTATGAGCCGGACATAAATTATAACGGTAGCTTAGCTTAGCTAAATGCATGATATGAGCTACAGTTTTATTCCTGGAAAATTGTACAACTAAATTTCTTTTATCATTGTTACGCGTATTATTAACACTTATGTATTCCTATACATTTTTATTCCATTCAACTATGACCACTTTTCCAGCTTCGTGTAAAGCCGCAGATTCCATTACTGTCATTAGATAACAATGAAGTATGCTCTGGGGCCTGAGCCTCCTCAGTGATGATTAGGAAACCGCATCTTCTACAGGTCCGTTAATGGGTAGAAGCCATTTCACTCAATTTAAACAATGGCTTTGAAATTTTGTGAATTCTGAACTATAAACACCTTCAAAGCAACAAAAAGAAATTTAAGGCCAAAAATCAAGTTTTCCTCATCATTATTACAACCCATAACTTCAAATATAGACGCGTATTTCGATACACAATAAACTCAGAGAAATTAACAGCCTATATCATGAATAAAAAAACGAATAATATACTGGGAATTCTTACTTGAGCAATTTTTTGCAATCATAAAAGGATGCGCACCTCACACCAAGTCCCATTTATTCTACAGATCTATTGTCAAGTGGCACAAAGACTCAATTTAAGGCACCGTGATAATATTTTTCGGGCTCACTACCTGCCCGATGTCTTTGTTTGCCATCCCAACTTACAAAGTGACATTTTTTCTGAATCTTTCCCATGTGGCAGGCGGCACTAGAACGGAACTCTGACATATCGTAGATAAAAGTTAATTGTGACTTTTATTTGCCGGTGAACTTTATTTAGCAAGTAACTAATTATGACTTTATTTGACTATTGTGAAAGAGGCCCTTAAGGCTTAATGAAACATCGATATTTTACTCGGAGGTCTATTTGGACAAGTTTGGCAATATGTGATCAGGATTGGTTAAGTTGAACACTGTTCAATGTCTTGAGAATCTTGACATATTATAATGATTAAAAATTTCAGCTTAAATAATGTTACTCCTTGGTCATTTTAGTTCATTACTATCATCATCAACGATTACATTTATGATAGAACGAGTAATCGCCCTCGCTTTGCTTCGGTTTTCTTATTTTTTTACACCTTGGTTTACATTAATGGAGTTTTATTAAGGATCCCTAATTGTTTTGAAAATATAATATAGCCTATGTTACTCGGGGATAGTGTAGCTTTTCAACAGTGAAAGAATTTCTCAAATCGGTTCAGTAGTTTCGGAGCCTATTCAATGCAAACAAAAAATCAAATCTTTCCTCTTTATATATTAGTATAGATAAGATGAAATGTTTCTGAAGTCGGTACTTAAAGTACCTCTTTAATTATACGAGCCAATATTGCGTTGCTTTTAGTTACATTGAATTGGTTTTATTAAGAACCTCGCCTTGATATTTAAATGATATATTGTACGAAGCCCTCATTGAAACGAGTCATGTGTCGTTTTTCTTTTTCAATACAGCCTACTTTCTCTGTTACGATCTAATAATCACCGGGATATCAAGCTTCGCTACGAAAAGCTAACGTTTCTCGCAAGTAAAATGTCAATATGAAAGTAAAATTATAAATGGGATTCGTAAATCTATAAGTTTAGCATTCCTACTAATATCATAATTCATAACTCATAACTAGACATCGGATTATAGGTATGCATTTGCATGTTTGCAAGCAAATGCATAAAACGCTATTTTATGCGTTATTGGATAATTTAGTACTTTTTCACTGATAGTGCTTATATAAAGAAAATTAACGCATTTATCAACGTCGCCGGCGGGACTCTGCCAGAAGAGGTTTCTGTAGAATTTCAAGTTTTGCCCAGTAACGTCAGTTGATGTAGAGAGGTATTTTTCAGCCTACAAATTCACAGAACACACACACATACACCAGTGTGGTGTATGTGTTCCGTGTACAAATTAAAGGCCAATTCATACGTAACGGGTTTTTTCCCGTACGGGACGTTTCCCGTCCCGTAAGGAATTCCGCTGCGTATGCACTATTGTATACTTACATTTTCTATGAAACGATGTTTCCAAAACTTCACATCCCGTCCCGTACGGGGAAAAACCCGTTACGTATGCACTCGCCTTAATAATGACAAAAAGTCATAAATTGTCTGTAGAAAAATTAGAAAAAAAAATGTAATGGTTTATTGTCTGTCACAAGAATCACAACTGATTGATTTATAAATTAAATTATGATATTTTATAATATAATACAGAAAATAAATGTAAATTCTGATAACATTAATTAGTATTTTGATTGTGTATATTTTGTGCATATTTCGTCCTTTTTTTTAGTGCTTATCTTTATTTTGCCAGTTTGATAGTGCATATAAACCGTTGTCTCCTCATAACCCTTTTATTAATATCATACAATTTGTAAGGATGGATAGATATTTATTGCTCTTTCACGCACAAGTTACTGAAAAGATTTGAATGTAATTTGGCGAGGACGGTTTTTATGGTTTACTTACTATAATAAAGTGATCTATAGTATAGACGTTTAGCTCTCTATTGGAGGCCATACACGATCAAGTGTACTTATCAAGTTTGCAGTTTGACTTGTCAAATTTGCAGTTTGATTTGACGCGGCATCCAGTGTTCATGAGACAACTATATGGTCAGATAACTATACCGTGGCGATACACGATCAAGTTTACTGGACGCCGCGTCAAGTCCGCTGCAAACTTGACAAGTATACTTGATCGTGAATGGTCTCCATATGATAGATATTCGAACTAGGTTTTCAGTTTGAATTGAATACCTATACCGATCAACTATAAGTTAACATTTATTGACATATTTTGAACCAGACTTTTCCAGTTCTTTTTCAGTTCTTTGTTCTTTGTTAACCTAAAATAAGAATAATTAGAATATGAAAGTGCATTATTGAAATTTATTCGTGCGTGATGATGATGGTTATCAACGAACATAATCTAATTCTAACGAATAATTGCGCAGTAGGATATCCCCTGTTGATATAGAAAAATAACAATATTTTCACCGTTTTTAGGGTTACGTAGTCAAAAAGGAAACCTTATGCATAGTTTCGCCATATCCGTTCGTCCATCCATCCATACGTTCGTCCGTCTAGAAATGGAAGTAAAATATCCAGTTATGCTATGAATGAAACTATACCCAATATACCTACAGTATTTTATCAGATATATCTCTCACGATCTCAAACAGAATAGTAATAATTTAGGTCTTGAGGTCAATTCTAGGTGTATTCTAGTCCTGAGGGTTCAACTTATACATAGTCCAAAGCAGAGTGTGAGACTCTTCGTATTTGAGGAGATCTGGAGAATTTGGTGTAATGGTTAAAGGCATTTCTAAGCCGCCCAGAGTACTGATTACGAGGTTTCTGCACAATGTGCCCTCTGAAGAACGGAAGTGCTTGTAAAGTTTCACCACTATTAAGCATGCCATGCCCGTATTGAATTTGGTAAATACGAGCTGGACTTGGCGGGGGCACTGTCGTGCCCCCAGATAGTGTTGTTGAAAGTACTACTCCTGTGAATTGATTGTGATTTGAGACATTTGTTATTCTCCGGCCTCAACACCCGACAAACTTAAAAACGAGGTTGTTTGAAGGTTAGCAAGACAAAATTATAAAATGTTGTAATATTTTAATTGATTTTTGAGATAGGCATATTTTCATTTACTCTTGTTTCATAAAATAAACGAAAAAGTTACAAGTTCAATTTCCTACTTACTGCAGTATTTAGACGAGAATAACGTTTATAAACTTTCTTTCATTGTGGGGGGCAATCCAAAACACCGATGACATTTTCACTGAGAAAATGTTGATATCGTGCACTGAAGTATAATGTCATAGAACAGACAACTCATCTGTGTCCCGCCGCCGCCGGGAGGTTCTATTTTCAAACTTGAGCCCCCGTTCTTCTTTCGAAATCGAACAAATCCATTGAAAATTGAAGCCGATCGGCGCCAATTCATTGGGACATACATTGTGTTCGCGGTGTCGGTTCTATATGCTAGTAATAATACTTCAATATCGCGCCTTCTTTTAATACCATAAAATGTAGAGTTTGAGCAATATGAAATACCTACACGGGTATAAGATTATGTTTACGTGTAAAAGTTTTCTTACTTTTAAAAGTATTCCACATTTACCCGTGTTTGATTTTATACAAAGTTTTAGCAATGTCATTAATTATCAAGACAAAATAGGAAAAATGTTAAATACGGATTTTAACACAACGTTACATGAAACATACAATGTAGCGCATATTTTATCCGCAATATGAATAGTGCGTATAAAATTAACCGTTAAATTTTACTTCATTCTAATATTTTGTTATTTTGTTGCTTGAAACTAATAGGTATAACATAGTAAGTATGAATGATTATTTTACAAATATTATTAAATCATTACAAAGATCGGTATCGACTATTTACATCGAAATAAAATAAAATAAACATAAAATCCAGTGTGATTTTTTTTGAAAATTTATAAATTCATTGGTACAATTATTATAAATCAAAAGTTTGCGCATTTAATAATTTTCAATAAAAAAAATAATTAAGGGGCCTTTAACTGTCGTTTAATTTTCACCTGAATTATATTCTGTGAAGTAAATTATGTCAGTAATACACTTTGATTAAATTTGATTTCATTCAAGCTCGTTAAATTAATGTAACCGAACGTTAAAATAATATTTAGTGCAGTCGTGAAAGTGTGTTAACTCGGACGTTGGATGTTGTAATGGCACCCGCAACGAAACCGCACGTCGCAATACTTCAAAAAACTGAGGAGAAAAACGCAATCACTCAAAAATCAAAATAGATAAGTTTACCTTGAATCGAGGGGTTGTTATTCCTTTAGTTCCTTAATAAATCCGGACAATGTCAATCACTGGTCAAACAATATTAACAGCACAGAATATACACACTGTCACTATAGTTTTCACCTCAGCACTGAATAGGGCGACATAATTTTGAAATCGTATCGAGTTTGGCGGGATTGCGCGTGCGCACGCGGCGTGTTACAGTCGCTGCGAATCGCGGAGTGGTGCCTTCTGGGCGAGCACACAGACCCAACCCCACTCCTCGCCTCCGCTGTTGAAACCGTCTCCGATAAGGACTTATTAAGGACCTGTTCGCTTCCCGCTGCGACCCTAATCCTTTACGAGTCTATGAACTTCGTCAGTCTATCCGGTGTCCGAGATAACATTAGAAAGTTTAAAACATTCGTCGTATTTCGAACTCACGTCACGTCATTCGATTATGTCTTCGAACTTTACAGGTGTTACAAAACATGTTTTTTAAATATTATGATACAATGGGAATAAACAAAACTTGTTTTTTGCTTTCATAATTTCTCTCGTAAGTGGTCTTACTACTTTCTTTGTTAAATACCGGATTTGGGTAAAAGCGAAATCATCTGATATTTCAAGTGTGTCAGTGAAGAGAGCGACACTCGAAGGGTGCATCTTTGAGGACCTTACGGTAGAAAGCTGATATGCCGCTTTGTTCCACATTTCCTGTAACAGTGCGGGTGGCATTACTCTTTTGTTATAATAATGCATAATTTTGTTATGTAAAAATTCGTTTGATATTATTGAGATTTTTTAATTAGAAAAATCTTAGTAACTTAGTAACTTTCAATGAAATGCAAATGAAATACAAAGTTAGGTGTCATTAAAATAAAGTAGTAAATAAACCTAAGTCTAAGCCTACCAAAATGAACATTTAAAAAATGAACAGTTTGCCTAAAATTTTATCGGCAAATCATAGTGCAAGTACGGTCCTTAAATTCACCTGTTCACACGAGTCTCACGCAAACTCATAGGTATAAAGGACACTAAAAGGCGATATACAAAATACGTGCTGACTGGCTATTTGTATCGAGGTGAACGGCGGAATAAAAATAAAATAAGCTGTTATGAATGCGCATGCACTGGAGCAAAAACTCAATAAAACCTTGGTAAGCTAATTGCTACAATCGGACAATAGGACCAAGTATTTAGTTTCTGCATACTCATTGGCTAAATACTATAATCATACTCATGTGTAAAGTATATATATATCTAATAAGTAATGTAGATCATAGTTATCGAATCTACTATATATGTATTTCATCGCAGACCACAAGTTTTGCCCGCTTAGGATAAACAATTTCTTGCTGACTAATATTACTGGAACCCGTAATTGGCACACATTTCTATCAGAACACTTCAGAAATGTTAACTCAAGTGAAACAAATCGTTATTAATCAATCCCTATCAAATAATATTAATTTTAGCTAACTAGATGCGTGTAAAACACTAACGCCCCAACTCAGAGTCACTAACGATTACTTAAATCGCTCCTTAATAGAGAATTTGTATGGAGATTCATTACTAAGGAGCGATTAAAGTAACCGTCAATGACTGAGTTGGGGCGTAAAACATTGTTTTCTACAATAACCTCTTATACTCTTTAGCTCTCAAGCTCGCCACGCTATCCGCGTGAAGCTATGGTCAGTAGCAACTGTCCAATTGAAAACAATAATTTAATGCTTTAAAAACTAAATACACGCTTTTATAGTAAAAATTGGACTGTTCTGTTAACCTCTAATGAGTTCCCTATCAGATCATTGTCATCACTATCGCATATGTAAAATTTTAACTCCTTAGATAAGAGGAAGTAAGTCCACCAATCCGCACTGGAGCAGCGTGATGGAGTATGCTCCAGGCCTCCTCAAGAGGAGAGACCCGTGCTCAGTAGTGGGCCATTAATGGGTTAAAGCCAAGGTCTAATTAAGCTTGCATGATTTGACCCATACAAACAAGGTAATGGCATCGGAAACTCCTCCGTTTAATTAAAAAAGACTACATTCGTATTTTCTATTTCGCGGCAACTGATCCAGTTGTATCCAATTCGGCAAGCGTTTAGAAATTGAGTTAAATGATTGTCAGATATACTGACGGATAATTGATATTTGAAATTGCATTTTACCCGTTGATAAAACTGATAGTGTTAACCAATAGATAAACATGCAGTGATTTAAGTAAAACGTCAAGATGTTGTCTCTGATGACCCTGGGCCGTGCTCGATACTCATTGATCCATAAAAATGTAAGTTACGACAAGGCAAGCTGGTGTTACGCAATGACGTCGCTGCCGGCATCCTAAATCATAATAGATTAAAATATCAAATTACTCGTATATAAATCTATTTTTAATGTTCCCTACGGCCTCCAAGACCACTAGGCGGAGCTTGCTGAATTTCTTAAGCAATCTTTAGATTAGGCCATTAGGTGATCCCGTGAAGTTGAGTAGTAGAAGAACAGTTTTTGAAACGAAGTTCCTTATCGCGCGTTGCGAAAGGGGGCTAGGCGGAAAATTTGGTAACGAAAAGTAACGACACTTTTTGCCGTCGTCAGTCGTTACAACTCGTGCGGCGTCGTTACATGTCGTGCGGCGTGCGCATGTTTCTCTGTCTGTCTCTCTCTCTCTTATAGAAAGCAAGCCAGATATTTTCGTTTCTTGCAGTAAGTACTAGGATAGCAAAAACATGCAGCAAGTTTGCCAAAACAAATCTGGGGTATTAAATTTCTCATCGGCTTTGTTCACCTAGTATTGCTATCCTAGTACTTACTGCAAGGAACTTCGTTCGATCCGGGTGTCCCTTGACACCTCTCAAGTTTTTTTTTTGTTTTATTAGTGCTACCCGTGCAAAGCAGGGGTTAGTCGCAAATCATAATAAAAAGACAAAGACAAGGTAGTTCAGTATCTTTTTTTAAACCGATTTTCTTTTATTGTTTGGTATGTGCGAGGATCAGTATAAAATTTTGGAAATAATTCGGAAGTTATTTGACATAGTTCCTACAGACGACATAGTGACCGTTGGCATAGAGAAGCCTTTGTGGGCTTATCTAAGAGCTTAGTTAAAGGCCTTCACCTAAATCCGAAATTAATAAGAGCGAGCAGGGCAGAAGTTTTTATTGAATCCTTACCATAACATTATTATAGTATACTAATTACTAAGACCACTTTTGTTCTTCTAGTGCTTTGTACCTTAAGGATTATTATACATTGGCTATATTGATGACATTCATCATATTGGCCAACTGTAATTGGTAAATGAGAAGCATCCATTAATAAGAGTGATTAAATATCCGTGCATCCTGCATCCGGCTGTTTAGTAAGGCTATTCTGTTTTGTAACTCGACAGCGGAATCCATGATGAGTGTCAAAATCCTATCTTTAGTCGTTTGAAGTTTGACACTCATCGCGGATTCCGCTTGTTCCTCATGTAGAGCCAAGCTTCTAACTCTACAAGCCCTAACTTCACAATCAAGATAATTATCTGCTTGGGTACGGCACCTATATAGGTATTTTGATAATTAAAACGACGGCGACGCGGCGACGATAGCCACTTACCATCAGGTGGATCGTCAGCTCGTTTGTCGGATATTTCGGTAAAAAAAAAGAAATGAAGCTTATTTATTTATTTATTATTACACGAGTAACCGCCCTCGCTTTGCTTCGGTTTTCTTATTTTTTTACACCTTGGGTTACATTATTGGAGTTTTATTAAGGTTCCCTATTTTTTTTGAAAATATAATATAGCCTATGTTACTCCAGGATAGTGTAGCTTCCCAACAGTGAAAGAATTTTTGAAATCGTTTCAGTAGTTTCGGAGCCTATTCGATGCAAACAATAAATCAAATCTTTCCTCTTTATATATTAGTACAGATTAATCCTGGCCTGCACTTGATAACATGGGAAACATTTTTAAATTCTTCTTGAATGATACACCAAGCTAAGTGCTCCATAATTAATAGTAAACGATAACTAACTAGTTTAAACAAAAATATCATAACTACTATTGTTTTCTTTCTGCTAGTAAATACTATTGTAAAGAAAGAGAAAACGAACATGCAGTATTTGACCGTACCGCTAGCGTGACGGTATGCCGCATAACGGACGATCTAGAAATAAAAATTCCTTTCAATCATCATACCGACAGTGCTGCCATAATCGACAACGATCATAAATTTGGCCTTGTTACTTTAATTTATTACTGACAAGGATACTTCTTTAAGATATGTCACTGTTTATGAAATCTAGTAGGAAAATAAAGTAAATGAATCCTGCTAGAAGGGTTACTAACAAAGTTAAAAGTTTTATCCCCTTGTGGTAAAAATGTCTGTAAATTATCGCGATGTAAGAGTCAGATGGACGTATCTGCATTTTTCCAATTTTACAGGAGAACAAAAATACTGTAACAATCCTTCACTTAAAATTATACCAGCTTTTTGCCTCATAATACAATGAATGTACACATACAATGAAAGTAATATTTAGATAGGAACTTGTTTCGTTAAAATACCTTTCTTAGATTTATATTACAAATTTTATATGAATTAGAATGCTAAAACATCGTAATAGGAAGTATAGTATATTACGGAGACTTAAGAGTTCAAAAGTACAAGTGTTGTATAATTAATCAAGTTGGTAGGTACCAATTGTACGCTCAGTGAAAGTGACATAATAAAGAAAACGTGGCCATCCTGTGTGAGACTTAACAGAATTATAAGCTTTACAGAGTACACGACAATTTTCCTGTTATGTTAAAACTACAATCGTAAATTGACGTGATGTAATCGGAAATTAAATTACTCTCATCAGACACCGGATAGTAACGTCATCTTATCGGCAATAGTAATGAAATCTGACCTTGCTACTTATTTCAACTGCCTGGAGACAAGCATCTTTATCCTTGCAAAATGAGGTGGGTAAGTTTGATAAGGTAATTGTCGAATTACATCATATATTTTGATAAGGCAACTCCCACGTAGTAAGTTTTTGTAAAGTAGTATAATGATCCGTGCAACTCCTTTGGTATATCTGTTTAATAGATGCAGTATATTTTTTGTTACATTGGTATTTCTTTGCTTGGTAAAATTAGAATTGGTTAGCCTCACAATTACCGTATATTTAATCTTTTCCATCCATCCATCCATCCACGAGCTTTTGGAGGTTCACTGCTGGACATAGGCCTAGCTTAACTAGCCCCTCTCTGACGCCGACTAGCCCCTCTCTGAAGCCGGCAAACGAGCTGACGATCCACCTGATGGTAAGTGGCTATCGTCGCCCACGGACATCAGCAAGGCCAAAGGCGTCACTGATGCGTTGCCGACCAAGAAAGAGGGAAGAAAAAGAAAGAAAGAACTGGCTCTCAAGCCCCCAGCCGAAACACGACGAGTCGTTTGGCGGCTGACTCATGCTCAAGGGTGGTAGCTATCCAGGCGAACCCCATGGAGAAATAATAATGGTTTTAATTAACAATTAAAATCAATATTCCCAATACAATTCCTCGAAGGGCCCTACCACCAGTGGGCCGGATTTAGTCGCCTCTTACGACACCCATCCGGCATGGGATTGGGGTTAGTATTCTAAGACGCCCCAATACGGCTAAAAAAATCCAGCGAATGCCCGCTGTCTTCTTCAAGTTTTTAATCCACCTGCGCGGGGGCATCCTATACTGCTTTTACCGAGACGTAGTAACCATCTAAAATATTTAATCTATCATATAAATATATAATACAACGGAAAAACATTCATTGTATACCAAACACAAAACATTCAAGACAAAACATCTCCATAAGAGGCAACAATAGATGATGTTATCGCTTAAAACGATCTGTATTTAACTGGTATAATTGTAAGTTTTCTATTATTACCTCTTTTTGACTTTTACTAAATCAGCTCCAATTATCCGATTAAATAATATTATAATACAATATAAAAAAATATATTATAATAAAATATAAAAAATTGTATTGTGGTAAATTGTCCACAAATATTTGTATTCTTAAAAATAGTTTGCGTCATTACAGCTTCTACAACAGTTTCTATAAATTGTTAAAAATGTTGGATGGAGCATTAGTAAAAACAAAAAGATATAAATGTACATAAGGTTCTGAAAACTGTAATCATACTGTAAATAATACTCTGACCAAAGTTGGTCTCTAAGGCCGAGATAAGGAAGCTCACGCATTTCTCAATAGGACTTACGACAGTGCATGATAAGGTCACTGCTCAAATACAGTCTATTATCTTAGGCAAAGATAACAAAAGATCCTCACAAGCTTACCTTTGGGATAACTAAAATGTAAATGGAAATGTAACGCTCGCTTTATCATTTACATTCTTATCTGACACAAATCATTTTTATGTCTTACATTTAATTTTAAAATAACGATATTAAAAACAGTATTAAAAACATTCTACTTAATATTATAAATGTGTAAGTTGATTGGTGATTGGATTTTCATGAAATTGAAAAATTAAACATGATCTGGAACAGGAGGGGGAGTTACTTATTACCCCGGAAATCGCGGGCAAAGCTGTGTGTTTCCCAGTTGGAAACCTGTACCAACAAAGTCCTAAAATCCCAACAAAATAGTGGATGTGTTTTGATTGGTTGAAAACTGATGACAAGCTAATTTGATTGTGGTGTTGTGTAACATCAGTTTGGAGTACTTAATGCAAATTTATGTTCTAGATCTAGCCAGCTTGGCTTGATACCACTCTCTTGTTTGAGAGTAGAGAGCCGTCAAACGAATCTGATTATGTACCGGGTGGTCATTTCTGATCCTCAATAGCTACTTTGATACATCAGAATTTAAAGCAACATACATTTAATATTTTTATACTCATATTTCACGCAACATTGCTGTAATATCATAATTTATTGTTAAATTATACAGCGTCCGTAACCGTTTTGCCCAACGAAACACTGAAAATTATTGTCATTGCGCGAGTCGTTTATGCGGTTTTGGGTAATACCAGTAATATTACTTTAATTGTGAGAAAGAATAGTGAACGTTAACCCCCATCAAGTTTGATAAATAAGTGAGAAATAATTTTATGTAATTAAATTTCTGAGGCCACGTAGCCTCTGGAACTTCCGCTTCCAAGATTTTATGACATTATTATTATGTACCTTAGGCAGGTATGTATTAAACATATCGCAGTCAACCCGAGTCATTTTGAGACTCAAGAAAAATAGCGTGACCATACACAAGATAAGCTGGGTTTGATAAGGTTAAATTAAAGTATGACAAAAGTAGGTATCCCACAGCGAAGGCTCAAAGTTACGCTAAATTCCGCGGCGCGGCTTGACCGTACTAAACGAACTAATTAAATTATATACCTTAAAAATTAAGTCTACACTATGCAGTAAGCTTTAGCTATACTTACTAACAGAAATAAATAACACTTGCTGAGAAATAACGGAAAGGATAACGACTCAGTATAATAATTATCTCAAACTCTATGTAATAAGTGAGACGTTAATTTTATTGTAATTGAACCACAAGTCACAACCCATCTAGTAAATCTTTGTGGTTATGAAACGGGCTTGAGAGAAACCGAGTTGCGTTTTGTATAATTTGAGTAATTTAATATTGTATTATGAGTACTAAGTAACTAGGACTATCTAAGTTGTAGTACTGAGAGGTTCGCGGTTTCAATTTTAGTCTCAAGTTGGTTCGAAATTCGAATCCAGTAAGTACCTCAAAAAGTACATTATAATATTTATAATATACTGAAGTATCCTATTTACAGAGAAAAATACTTCGTTAGTGTATTCTTTTTGCCTATTTAAGTCGCAGAAAGAATGAGAGTTCCTGCCTCGATCGTAAAAGAATTAAAAAGCGACTGTTTTTTACCGATTACAATTTATCAAATACAATTTTCCAGCCGAATTCTTAAATAATATACTCTTATTGCACGAAGACTGCGTAAAGATGGAGATAGTGGGTTGCGAAATTGAGCCATAAGGTCTAAAATTAATAGTTACCTAGGCCTACCTAAACTTTTTTCAGAAACAGAGCCTAAAACAAAAAGCAAATCTAGTATCATTAGTGCAGAATTTCTTGTGTGGATTAATTTACTTATTTAATTTGATTACCACTAACTATTGCACCACCACCACCACCATTACCACTAACTAAATATTGCAGTATGATGATGGGCATGAGGATGAGCAGTGATGGCACTGATAGCCTAGCGGTTAGAACGTTGGTCTCCCGAACGAAGGGTTTCAAGTTCGATTCCTGGCTTGCACCTCTAATTTTCAAATATTGTGTGCGTATTAGAAGTTAATTATCACTTATTTCGGTGAAGGAAAACATCGCGAGGAAACCTGCACACCTCTTCTCAAAGGTGTGTGAAGTCTACCAATTCGCATTCGGCCAGCGTGGTAGACTATGGCCTAACACCCCTCACATTGTGAGAGGAGACCCCGAGCCCAGCAGTGGGACAATTATGGGTTGTTGCTTTGCTTTTATATTGAAGTAAATATTCGTCTAAAACGTTATTATTGAGGCTACAATATCAACAGTTACGTATTGGGAGTACTTGCTCATTGCTGTCATTGCGTGCGACAAACCAGCTTAGAGTTATATTCAGTTGTATGCGAACAATACGCAACCAATAATTACCATGAAAACGTGGATTTCTAGTTTATTTTTAGACGCAGGCCATAATTGTTTGTATTTTTATAAACAATATAATTCCATCCATCCATCCTTAGAGGTCCACTGCTGGACATAGGCCTCCCCTAACTTGCGCCACTCTGACCAGTCCTGAGCCTTCTGAATCCAGCGGATGCCCGCTGTCTTCCTCAGGTCGTCAGTCCACCTGGTCGGGGGGCGTCCTATGCTCCTTTTTCCGAGACGTGGACGCCATTCGAGGACCTTTCTTCCCCAACGGTTATCGGTCCTTCGCACTATGTGGCCAGCGCATTGCCACTTCAGCCAGCTAATTCTTTCAGCTATGTCGGTTACCCTTGTTCGTCTACGGATCTCCTCATTTCTGATGCGATCACGTAGAGAAATACCGAGCATATAATTAATTTTAAATAATCAATAATAATAAACTCGATTTTCCGTTGCAATCTCAAATGCCAGTCCTGTTGAAATTTCACCATACATCTTATTATAGAGGAATATCTTTGTATGAATTCTGAGTGTAATAAATACAGGACACAGAATAAAGAGCAAATCCGAATAAAACTATGGAACCTATATTTACAAGTGTATATGTTAAAGTTCTTAAACTGATATCAGAAGAAATTTTCAAACAATACATTTCACGATATTATACAACGAATTATAAATACATCGGTTGCCTGTAAGTCAACTTACAAGCACTAGGAATCGCCAATTTAGCGTACCACAAACATTTTATACGTAAACAAAGCATCGGCATGAAGTAAACCTCTTTAATGTATTCTTATTTTTCCGCAACATTCGAATGGGATTGATACACAAAACGTATTCGTACTAGAACGTGTTGCAACCGCGCTGCAACCGATGCACTTACGAGTAACCAGCTTGTGAAAGTCATTGAGGAAAACACACACATATTAATACTACCAATACTCAGCTGTTCGATTAACTTGTCTTGCTATCGCTATTACAGATCTACTTTTAAAAGTGCAAACACCAAAACACTTTGACTTCCATTACAAACAATTTTTTAACCCCCGATGAAAAAAGTGTTATAAGTTTGACGTGTCTGTGTACAAACAGTCTGTCTGTTGCGTCGTAGCTCCCAAATGGATGGACCGATTTTTATCTAGTTTTTTTTTTGTATGAAATGTGAGTTAATCGAGAGTGTTCTTAGCTGTGTTTGGTGTAAATCGAACTGTCGGGAGTTTTTTAAATTTTAATTTAATTGTTACTAGTCTATTATGTAGCCTTGTATGTCAAAATTCAATGTAAAGGTAAACCGCAGATAAACCCATATTTTTCAACTTTTTCGCCTTTTTGGGATATTCTATACTAGCTGGCCAAGCAGATATTGTTTAGTAAAAGAATTTTAAAATTTTAAATCTCAACTTCGTTAATATCTTTATTTAACTCCTTATTAACTCTTGATATTTGTTTTACTTTTTAATTTTTACTTTTTGATATATTTTACCTTTTTAACTTTGACTTATACATTGTTGTTTTTGCTATGGTACACATATACAATTACCATGGAGGTAAATATGCAACAGGAAAACATATTCTATGAGGTAAAACGTTTTGCCAAAAACGTTAAACTATTTATTTTATACCCCGTCTCCACAACGAAGATGTTATCCTAAAAAAATGATTTTGTTTAAAGTCAACAATCGTTAATGCATTCAGAGGTTACTCGATCAATGCTAGATTGTTATATAATTAAAAGTCTATTTTATTTACCAAATGAGGAACTCGATGTATTGTGTGCATACTAGTAACATTTACCTGTTTAAAATCTAGCGATACTTATCATGCTTTTGCAAATAATCCTTACGTAAAACTGTTGATTAGATACACTTTATTAGTTTGTGAATTTAAACTTATATCATCTCGGATTTTGTACGTATTTCATTTAATTTTTATACGTATTTTTATAATACGTTATTGTTAAGTAGTAAATTGATCATATAAGTATTTTGTCCTTTTTTATGTAAATAGCCGACAAGCTAGCATTGGCGTAGCTAGCCCTAAGAAGGCCCCATATCAATATTTGTTGTGGGGCCCCCTCGACGTCAGCTGTCAAATATAAAAGGAGTGCCAACTGTAGCGGTCGTAGGCCGTTGGCGACATTGAAGTAGGTATTATTACTAGCGTATAGAACAGACACCGCGAACACAATGTGTGTTCCAATGAATTGGCGCCGCGCGGCTTCAATGTCCAATGGATTCGTTCGATTTTGAAAGGAGAACAGGGGCTCAATTTTGAAAATAGAACCTCCCGGCGGGGACACACATTTTGTTTGAGATGTGTTAGTAGGGGCCCCTATACGCTGGGGGCCCCTATACGCTGGGGGCCCCGTATAATCCGCTTCGCAAGCTAGCAACCTGATGGTAATGAACCACCTAAGGCTTCATTGGCCATGGATGTCAGTTACAATAAAGCCATCACGGATGCATTGTCAGCCAAGAAAGAAGAAAGATCGGAATTTACTACGTCACAAATGTGAATTGGTGAAACCATTTGACAACAGCCATTTACTACATTTACAGCACATACAAGCCTTACAAAGTTACAAAGTATTCATTTCCTAGTCCACGTGTTTGCACGTGTTGGCACTCATCCACTGCGCTCGTGGCGATTGAATAGCGAATTAGATTTGTAATGATCGAAATAGACGAAGGAAATAGATGAGCATATTGCTAACTCACTTTGTTCGATTGAGGTTGATTCGTGTTTTTATTGATTTAATTTATTTATGTAAACACTAACAAAACAAGTACAGGAAAATAAAAACTAAGGTATAATATGTCTATATGTTCTACGTATATCGTATCTACCCAAATTCATTTTTTAATAATAGATAATTTTGTACATTTTAACATACAAGTGCAATACATGCTACACGCAACATAATTAGTAATTACATACATATAATATCATAGCTACTTATCTAATTAAATACAGTAATAATGCACATAGCAACTTTTAACGCGGTTCGGCTCAGTGTACTTTATTATATACTCTGTGGTACTTTACTGTAGTGTTTGTACAATGCTCAATTTAGTAATTGAAACTGATTAGCGGGAGGATTAAGTAAGTAACAAATAGTAGGTATATTTATTTTGCCACTAAGGGATAAAGTTCTGGAAAGGTTAGGAATTATCTCTGTAATTGTTTTATATTGGTTCAAAAGTTACGCTTAGGGATTCCTTTCATTATTTTTTCTCCTGAAAGATTATGTGCTTTTTGGAACAGAAATAATGTATGACTTTATACAAACATTGGTTAAAAAAAATTCAAGCACTTTTCAAATACCTGAAATAAGTCAAGATCTTGAACGCAGCATTTAAAATCTAGACACGCGGTAGCGTGTCAAGCCGAGTTCAATTGGTGAGCAGCACCGTGTGTAATATTACAAGAACCATTTGGAGCCACATTTGACCCCCTCATAACTCAAAAACTATTCCACATAAACTTGTCAAATTTGGCTCATTTATTAAGACTTGCGAAATACATATGTGATCCTTTCATAAACACACCTAAAACAGTTATTTAGACATTAACGTCCAAGAATCGTCATTTTTATCACTGACTGACCTATAGATCAAAACTCTAACCCAGTTCCAAATGACCCAGAAAGTTAAAATTTGGTATCCAAAAACTAATATTTTTTTGTCACTTTATTATAACCGAGACCTATCTAATCTACCTACATGCATGAAATTTGGCACATTAATTATAACTCTTTAGCTTATTTAGAATTAAAAATTGCATAAATGTAGCTCAAACATTTATTGATATAATTTCATTTATTGACTGATTTGATATATTTTCATCGCTACTTTTCATTAGTTAGCAACCAACAAACCAAATTTTAGAAAAGTAACATAGGTATTACATCAACCTAACAGACTTAACGAAGATAATTATACAAATATAATGTAGCTTAGGTAGGTACGTGAAAACCAACCAAGTCAAATGTAGAGCTTAAATTACATGTTCTTGTGACTAAAAGTTTAGGCTGTTCTACACATAACTTGGCACCCATTTAGAACTCAATTATTTTTTTTAACTTGGCTCTCATTTCGCATTTATGTTTTTGATGAGATTTATCATAATCTATGAAGTGAATGTCGAAATTCCTAGCGTAATAAAAATATAGAGTCATTCACGGTTCGGTGCTCGCTTCATCATAGCGTAACCAAACTCGCGCTTCTGCAGACTAAGAAATATTTGTTCTATGTACTGAAATATTTTATCATAGATCTTGATACGTGTCGGTGATACATACCTTAGTTTATATATATAAGACGATAAACCCTCAGCAGTCATATGTATGTCTGTTATTGATCATACACAACGTTCTTACTGATATACATATTTATATACAGTTTAGTTAAAAGCAGCAGCGTTATTAAAACAATAATTAAGTTTCGTTTTTACTTAAGTAAATAAATACATGCCCACATTCACATACTAGATGTGCCTTGGGAACACAGAAATGAAACATTACAAACGTACAGGACACGAAACACCTACATTATTGTCAAGACTACGTTTAATTTTTAGTAATTTATGAAGTGCTCATATTAGGATGTGTCTTATGATATGATGGCATATTTAACCACTTAGGCCTGGTCACTAGCGATACGGCATACCGAGGTATCAAGGATGCCGTGCGATGCCAACACGGCATTCCTAAGCATTCGGTAGTTGAAAGTTCTTGATTACTTCTGTAATTACTGGATAGGTAACATCCGATACTTGGGTTAGCAATGATCTCCTTCGTGCTGTAGAATGCTCAGTGACCTATAAAGTAATTGATTCTTAGAAAGTAACCACAAGTAATAAATACTTTTGGACATCGTTTAGTTGTTTTGAAAGTGAATAATGATTATGCGTGCGAGCTTCTTGCAAGAGTAGTATAATTTAGTCAAAGCACTGAAAATACCGAGCGGAAAGCGGAATGGTGGTTTTGAAAACTTGTAACTCTGGAAGTCAAAGCGATGACTTCATAAAAATAAAGATAAAGATTATGAAGATTGAATACCGTTTTTTCTATATCTTTTAGGTACTTCTATCTACTTCTTCTTTTTCTTCTTCTAGATTCTTTTTGTTATCTTGTTATTTTATAGTTTAATTGATAAACTTATATACTAAAATACATGTAGGTATGCAGCGATACTTCGAACAGAGTTTTATACTAACGCCCCCGATTCGCACCGAACCGTAAATATTGCATCACTGCGCAAACGTCGGATTCCTCAAAACCGTCCGCGTGTTTATTGTTTCTCAGAAATTTGGAAAAATTATAAACAAACAAACATTGTAAGTTTTGACCTGCGATCTACTTTGAAAACCAGTTAAAATAATAGCTTGACAGATAAATATAGCAACCAGTTTTTGACGTTTGAAAAGTAGAGGAGACCTTTAAGTGAGAGGTATAAATAAGCCTTACAAGTTGTCCTAGCTTGATACAGCATAAGATGTAAAAGATTCCGAGAGAACCAGCAAAGTGAGAAGAGGTCGTAGGAGAAAAAATGAGAGGAAGTCAATGACCATAGTGGCACAATGGTTACCGTATCGGACCGCTGTTCGAAAGGTCCTGGGTATCGAACTCAACGCGGCCGAAGTTTCAATGATGAGTTTGAGTTTCTGTTCTTGGTCTGGGCATGTGTTTGTTTGTCTTTGTGTGTTGTCTGTGGCACCCATGGCACAAAGAATGGTAGTGTGGGCCATAGCCCACATTGACTCATAAGTGAATTTGTTGAAAAGTAAAACACATAAAACCGTAACCTAAATAATGCAGATTTAGATACAACTACCAGGATAACTACAGAAAAAATTATAACTCACTGTATCTTTCTTTACACGCAGTATACTGTAACGTGCTTTCATCATACGATAAAGTATCGGTCGGCACGATTGTAAGTTCTATAAAAAAAGGCAAACTTATAGGCCTATACAATGTAGAGTTCGTTCACTACGCGTCGTAGTATCCGATTTGATTAGAGAGAGCGGACATTCTCAATTTCCTGGGCCCCCTCACAGGCGGTTGCCGCTGTTGTGATACGCAGGTGTCACACCTCTGTCCTCATGTGACCTTATTAGGACGTTTTAGGGCATTAGAGTTGAATTTATTTATAGGTAGCTGAAGCATGAACTAGCTATATTGGCTTCAACCCATTAATGGCCCACTACTGGACACGGGTCTCTCATCTTGAGGAGGCCTAGAGCATACTCCAACACGCTGCTCCAGTGCGGGTTGGTGGAGGGGTTAGTGGCCAACCCGAGTGTCGGAAGTTTTCAAACCGCCCGAGGGCCTCCGACATGGCTTAACGACTGTTATTTTATGATAACAACCGGGACCGACGGCTTTACGTGCCCTCCGAAGCACGGAAACGCTCAAGAAATTTTTGCCACTAGCGGTCACCTGTCACTAGCTATATTACATAAAAGTTTTTTAGTCAACATTAGAATTGTAGAACTTTAAAATTTCACAAAATTATGCTCAGATATTCTCCTAGAAAGCCTAGGAGTTCCTAAACGTTCACACACACTCCTTTTTTATTATTTCCTGTAGGGGTCAGTGATACAGTAAATACATAAATTGAAATTGTTAATATAATTGTACTCATAACATGATAACAATGTGTGTTTCTATCAGAAACCGACTTCTTCTGTAAGCAAATGCAGTATCAATTGAGTATAAACGATAATAAACCTATTTTAGCTATTGCAAACTATTAAAGAAACAAAACTTTAAGCCTTTTATAAAGCTTGTTTTAAGAATAAGAGGGTCAATGAATAATCATAATATTATTACTACTTCAGCTAGTAGTTATTTCCATTAAAAAATACACTGTACTTAATAATAAAGTGGGATTGTATTGAAGCATTCGTTTAGTAAGTAAAAAGCAAACAAAGAAATTATAAACTTATAAGATTAACTTGTCATTAGCGTTGCCCAGCTGTGGGACCAAAGACTGTAATTGTATTACATAATACTCAATTACAACAAATTAAACAGTAGTTACGTACTATTGGCGCCAGCAGTTTTATCATCGAGTTATGACGACGTTACGTGAATGGCTCTTGTTTAAAATTCGGTCATGTGTCTTAATAACTGACAGTGTATCCCCAGTACATTATTATATTAGCTGACCCGGCATTTACTATCAGCATTATTCTATCGACTATCGGAACATAAACAATAATAATAGGAAAATAATGCGGCATTTTTTTCTCGATAATCTCATAAACAGCTTTACTAATTTATATGTGGTTTCCACTGATGTATTGTACACTGATGATTTATGTTTTAGGTAACATTTAGGGTTTTGTTTTCGTAAAGGAAAACATCGTGAGGAAGTCTGCACACCAGAGAGTTCTCCATAAAGTTTTCAAAAGTGTGTCAAGTCTACCAATCCGAATTTGGCCAGTGTGGTAGATTATGGTCTGTACCCCTCACACTGAGAGAGGAGAGCCCGAGCCCAGCTGTGGGACAATTATGGGTTGTTGCTTTGCTTTTTTAACCGACTTCAAAAAAGGAGGTTGTATTCAATTCGACTGTATTATTTTTGTTTGTTACCTCAGAACTTTCGACTGGGTGAACCGATTTTGATGATTATTTTTTTAATCGAAAGCTGATGTTTGTCATGTAGACCCACTTTTTGAGCGAAATCTGACGAGTGGTTTTTAAGTTATCCCTAATTTTGAAGTCCGTTATTTTTTTTCAAGAATTATTGCTTTGCTTGCTTTATGCAAAGTTATTTATTGTTATTTCAGTCGCTTCATAAATAAATAGGGTAAGTATTTAAAGTCAAAGAATTCCATCTGCGACATATCCGTTTTCCAAAGCGAAACGAGAGCAGCTACAAGTATTGGCTACTATGAATCACATTTTACTCGTACAGAGTCATGCCAGTAGCCTTCCACGACGATTGAAATGACCACCCTGCTTTCGTTCCAAAAAGCAGTCGTCATAAATCCTAATGTTTCAAGGAATTTATCGCCGTAATGAGGTAAATAATTAAGATAAGCGGCGTGTACCAATTCTTGAATTAGTACTCATAAGGTTACGTATTCGTCACTCTTGGCTGACTTTATAACGATCACATACACCTTAGAAGAAATGTTTATAGCTATATAATCTACATACATATACGACCAGATGGATTGATCACCTGAAGAAGAAAGCGGACATTCACTGGATTCAAAAGGCCCAGGATTGGTCAGAGTGGCGCCATTTAGGGAAGGCTATTGTCCAGGAGTGGACCTCCAAGGGCTGATGGATTGGTGGATAATGGATTCTGTGCTGCCACCTACCGTCGAACTCTGGCTGGAATCTCTAATGAGTTAATAATAATGTAATATTATCACAATCCATACACGTGTTCGTGATTTGGCTAAATAATGTTCGGTTGAAGGTTCAACAAACTGGAGGCAATTAAAGGCATGTTTATCGCTTAACAAATATAACGAGAAATTAGCACCAAAACAAATGCCTTAGTAACAACAG
Organism: Thymelicus acteon; assembly: GCA_951805285.1. NCBI lineage: Eukaryota > Metazoa > Arthropoda > Insecta > Lepidoptera > Hesperiidae > Thymelicus > Thymelicus acteon. Next base: position 7,152,161 of record OX638217.1, read on the forward strand.
AAGTAAAAAATCATATTTTAGGTTTATATGTATAGAAAGGCAACCGAACGAGCAAACGGGCCTCCTGATAGTAGTGATAATGGAAGGTCAAAAACGCCTTATAAAATTTTACAGTTGTTCAAATTTAATTTTTATGGCAATAAAAGCCCATAGAAACCGGATGGTAGCAAGATGCCTGCCATTATGCAAATCACCGCAACGTATGAGGCTATTCACTTTTTAGTGCCCTTGGTAAAGTTGCCAAACAATTTCTCAACTTACCTAAGTTCAACTAACTGCTCATTACCACTCACTGCCGTAACGATATGTAGTGCTTAATACTTATAAACTTGCATTAAACTCAACGTACGTTCGTGTAATATTAAGAGTTACATTTATTTTGTGAATGTTGGGTTTCCATTAGTACAGATAATAAAACAAATAAACAAACCTTGTGTCAATTTGTCCGTTCTACTTACATAGTTATATAACGTCAATAATATAATCCGGTTAACTTAAGTGTATTATTTACTATATAAAAAAAAGTCGCCGGTGTGAATCGACTTACGACTTTTTGCAACAAAATGCAAAGTCATGTTAATGGGTTATTTGATTTCTCTGACAAAATGAAAAACACGAAAATTAATCCATTTCAGATTGCAGTAAAAATCTTTTCTAATTTAATTTTTTAGGCAATTCACTAAATGTAGTATCTAGCTAGCTATATATTGCTTAAAGCCATGATGATCATCAGTTACATATTTTTTGAAAATTATAATAAAAAAGTATTCGAAACTTCTCGTCTCTCGGAAACCATAAAACTCTGACAAACTTTGGCATATTTACAACAGAATAAATTGTGTTTTTCATTTATTCTGAGCATGGTGATCTATTCATTATTAAATGAATTATTTATCACATATACCACATTTCAATGTCAAGTACTGCGTGAACCTGACGAAAATGAATGGAATTCGTATAAAATAGTTTGATTTGACTGACCGTGATCTAAAGATTAATTATACAAGACTTTAACACCTTTCAATGAAATAAAATAAATGTAACTTAAACGACCTTCTATTAAATGTAAATTTGAGTGTAGTTTTGAAAATGATTGGCTGTGTAGCCGAGATTAGCGTAAGTGTAGTCTGAGGTTGTGATATTACCCTTAATTTGTTATTTCGGTAAATTTTTAAATCTTTTGCGTTTGCAACGTGTTTTGTGTATCGACACTGATAATTTTACTTATCCTCTTCTCAATAATTTGTATCAAGTTTGTCCCGAGACAGTCGAGTACAATAATAAAGTAATTTTATTAGAAAAATAAAGCCACTTCAAAACCAATAATTTTAAAGTATTATGTACATAACAAATCAGATAGCTATGTATTTTTTTGAGGTTGGTACCAGCAAAGCCATCTAATATAAAATACTGTGCTTGTTCCAAATATGAGAAAAAGCGGCCAAGTGCGAGTCGGACTCGCCCATGAAGAGTTCCGTAGCAGCAAGTAACATAATATAAAAGTTCTTGTAGTTCGTTGTAACTTTGATCAATGTTTTTTGCGGTTTACGATTTATGACGTATTAAAAAAAAAACTACTTACTAGATCTCATTCAAACCAATTTTCGTTGGAAGTTTGCTTGGTAATGTACATCATATATTTTTTTTAGTTTTATCATTCCCTTATTTTAGAAGTTACAGGGGGGGGGACACACATTTTACCACTTTGGAAGTGTCTCTCGCGCAAACTATTCAGTTTAGAAAAAAATGATATTAGAAACCTCAATATCATTTTTGAAGACCTATCCATAGTTACCCCACACGTATGGGTTTGATGAAAAAAACATTTTTGAGTTTCAGTTCTAAGTATGGGGAACCCCCAAAATTTATTGTTTTTTTTTCTATTTTTGTGTGAAAATCTTAATACGGTTCACAGAATACATCTACTTACCAAGTTTCAATGGTATAGCTCTTACAGTTTCGGAAAAAAGTGGCTGTGACATACGGACGGACAGACAGACAGACAGACATGACGAATCCATAAGGGTTCCGTTTTTTGCCATTCGGCTACGGAACCCTAAAAAGGGCGTTTATGATTTATTTCTTTATTTACTTTTATTGACCACATTACTTAATTATGGCACAATTGGTGAGCTTAATGCTTAATGCATTCTCTACCAGCTAACCGAGTACAACAGGCCAAACAGAAACACATGATTGGTGAGAAAAATTATTATTGATTAAAACTGCTGAGTTTAGCATATAAATAAATTAAATACAATTATATCCCTTTGTTGTTGTTTATATATATAAAGGAGATTTCTAAAGAGTAAGTAGAAAATATTTCTTCAGAATATTTTTAGGTTCATTTCAGTACACATTTAATATCTGAACGATTTAAGAAGTTCAAAAGCCGATGTTATATAGGAAGTTATTTATCAACAATAAGTCAACAACATCATCGCGTATGGTTCTATATCCTTTATGCATCGAATTGATCTCAAGATTAATAAATTTAATTTGCCAATTCTATTCACTGTTAATTCACCCGTGTAATAGCAGCTTAACACGGTAGGTAAGTATTATCGGAATTATATCTGGTGAATGTAAGTGGCAATTGAAACATAATATGCTCACTGAAGGTTAAAAAGGCAAAAAATCGAGATTGCTAAATATTTTTCTACTCAAGACTATGGTACAAGTCAATTCCATCAATGCTTTTAAGTTTAAGTGAAAAATGTGATTATGGTTTATTTTTTGCAAATATTATTTAACATGATTATTTATCATTCTAACCTTTCTTCTATCAATGACTTCAACTCAACCTCCTTTGTACTTGGTAGGTACAATGAAAGTCTATGTCATGTTGTTCAATTGATGGTAGCCATCAGATTAATGGGGGCTTCCTTCTTCTAGTGTATATAGGCTATTTATTTTTTTAATATTTATTCATATTTTGCGCGTTTATCGGACTTTCCTCTTACCAAACTAAGTTCAAACTCAGTTACCTAACTAAATAAAACTGCATTCGATTAAGATGGTGTCACATTTTCCGGGTAAAGGTAAAACCCTGGCACCTGCTCTAAGCCGTACGACATCGTTAGCAGTCATTACCAGGATCTGAATCAATGTCGCAATGTCCTGCGCGTGCGCTTATGCACGTGTTTCCATTGAACAAAACATCGTGTATGTGCAGTGGGCAATGGACACGCGTCGCATTTTCCTTGCATGTCAACGTGAATACATGTTGATACTACCGACAATAATTCAAATCACAGAACATACTTTAAGTATAATGCAGATTTTTTAAAAACTAAAATTTGAAATGAAAAGTAAAAAAAGTTAAATTTTATTACGTTTAAGGGCTTGTTTCACAATCTTCAAGTAAGTCCGAAGTAAGCTATTCGTTGGTTAAGTTGACATTTCGTGTATGTAAAATGACACTTTAACGTCACTTTAACCGGCGAATAGCTTATTCAGGACTCTACTTGAAGATGGTGAAACAAGCCCTTAAACAGCAAGGTTTAAAGTAAAAGTTTAAGGTAAAGTACCTGAGTTACAGACGGAAGTAATCTACGCTTGGGCATATGAATTAATTAACTAAATGCAATGAGGCTTCGAAATGGGGTTTCAGTAACCTCGAAAGTTAATCATCTACACTCTACAGCTCAATCTAATGATGCCACAGATCTTTGCTAATACAATATCTTATCTATCAGTATCAAGGTCTTCGTATGGTCTTTCCTAATTTATTTGTGGTGTAAATAAAGTACTAACTGTAGTCTTTCTAATATAGCGATAGCATTGTTTCATTTCGAAACACTACTTAAGAGTAGTTAGCGCCGTCATAAAATGATACCTCTTCGGTCGACCCAGCTGTTGCAATATCCCCCTTGTGGGCCTTGTAGCTTGTGCAATGCTAAATGACTCGCCGACTCGGTATATAATTCTTCATACTTTCCTAACATTAATGATGACCAGTGTAATACTCACACAATGTTATTACAGCTCAGAACAGACTGATAATTCAAATAGTCACAGCTGCTATATTTGTAGCTGCAGTCTCATTTGTAGCTTCGCCAACGCTTTGGCAGCCTGGAAGGAAACGAAAAATCTAGGTAAATCCATTGAAGTATTATTACTAGCATATAGAACCGACACCATGAACACAATGTATTGTATGTCCCAAAGAATTGGCGCCGATCGGCTTCAATTTTCAATGGATTCGTTCGATTTTGAAGGGAGAACGGGGGTTCAATTTTGAAAATAGATACTCCCGGCGGGACATACATTTTGTTCGAAATGTCTGTTCTATGACAATTATGACATTATACTTCAATGGGTAAATCCATTTAATTTACTGTGGATTACCATCAGTTGATTGAGAGGATGGTACCTATTATAGTACTGAGGCTGAAGGAGTTCCGTCGTCCCGGCTTTTCATAGATAAATAATGTTTCAATTTTTTTTTACTATTTTTATTAAGAATAGGTAGGTACTATTAATTATTCTGTGAATAAGATCGAATTAGTCAAACTTGTTTATATGTTCTTATGATCGAGCTTGTGGATCGAACGGAGAATGTCCGTACAAGCAAATTTATTTTAAAAATGTTTATTTTTTTTTGTTTTTATAATCATTGTATTTTATTTAACTTTTATTTTTTGGTTCTTTTTACTATAAAACAAAAGTTGTACAAAATACTCTTGTATTTCTTTCATTTAAAACTGACTTTTTTGTTGTCTTTAGAGCTTAGGGAGGTTGAAGGATGGCCTCCTTGCATTTACGATATACAATCAAAGCTAGAATCATCACGCAGTTTGATAATTTAACCAAAGGCAATTTTACATTATCTGTGTTACGCAATTATGAACAAAGAAAATAATTGCGTTAATTTGCTCCTAATTTTCTTCCAACAGTAGCCAAGTTAAATATTACAAAGGTCAAGAAAGTTATCAAACGTTGTAATTGTCGTGCGTTAGGTGCCACAACAAAGTTTTGTCTCTTTCATTTATTTGAGATGTGAGTGAGATGTTCGAGTAGATGTTTGTGGGTCTTTGGCGCTCCTTGTTGCGTGCGCACGCGATCGGACATCAATCGCTTCTTTAATCTACGACACGACTACGACACAGCTTTATAGCTCAAGTCAAAGTCGAATTGCAGTTACAAAGCTCCGAGTAAATCGCACGCACACATGGAAGGTTTTTGTTACATTTTCACGCAAAAACTACAAAACGGATTTTCATGAAATTTAGCACACAGGTGGACCTTGGTCTGGAATAGTATATAAGGTACTTATTATCCCGGAAAATGCGGGCAAAGCTGGGGGCACAGCGCTAGTTAGTACATAAGATATTGTTGTCGTGTCGTCCAATGTAAAGGTGGCCATCGACCGCCTAGTGACACACTTCGGTTTCCGTCAACGGGTTGGTACACTGACCGACTGGGCCCTCATGTTGGTATTACGTAAAGATGCCGCAATTTCACGTCCAAATATTTCTCGCTACGTGTAATAACGGTCAAATTTGTTTGTTGATGTTTCCGGTCGTTTCATATTCACGGATAAACACTTATGAACAAACTATGTGCATATTTCCATTGTTTCGCAGTACTTGTATAAGTATTTTCGTTAGACAATTAACTTTTGAATGTTTGAAGAGTTTTTGTCGGTACGGATGTTTGCATAAGAAACAGTACACTCATAGTTTTAATATGTCAAACAAACGTTTTTTTATTATACCATTTTACGAGAATAGTTCTGTTTAAATTTACATATGAATAAGTAAGGGAACACAGGTTTTTTTTAATTAGAAACAAAAATATTCATAATAATTTTATGATAATGCCAACATACGGACAGACGGCCATCACCTCCGTGCAAGGACATTGCTAAGAAGGCCAACACCATGTGGAAGGAACCGGATAACTTGCTAAACAGATGTAAAATATTAGAAATAAAAAGCATCCTACTTCCAAAAAATATTATAAACTAACTGTTGCCCGCAGCTTCGCACGCGGAAATTATGCTTATCATATTTATTCCCTGGGGGGTTGAATTTTGAAAAATCTAGCCCTAAGGGTTTGGACTATGCGTTGATACATCAGTCAAACACTTTTGCCTTTTATATATATAAAAGCTGACCCGGCGAACTACATATCGCCTAACAAACTATTTTTTTTGTTCTAAAATAAGAGTAGCCTAAGTTGCTTCTTGTTACATTAGCTATCTGCCAGTTAAAGTCCCGTCAAAGTCCGTCCAGCCATTTCAGAGATTAGCCGAAACAGACAGACAGACAAAAATTGTAAAAAATGTTGTTTTGGTATATGTACCGTGTAAACATCCAAATGCACTTAGTAAAAAGCGGTTATTTTAATATTACAAACAAACACTCCAATTGTATTTATTTGTATAGAGTTTATTACTCTTTGACGCAAAAATTACTGAATGGATTTTCATGAAATTTTGCACACAGACAATGATCTTGAATAAGATATAGGATACTTATTAGCAAAACACGAATAAAGTTGGGGGCAGAGCGTTAAGGCTTCTATATTTAAATATATAGGCACGTTGTGCGCAATAGAGGTCAACGGTCAAAGCCATTGACTCCGATGTTACATCATTTTCACAGAAGAATATAAAATATTTTTGTTTCTAAGTATCGACGTTCTTTTTATGTAAGCAGCCAAAAACAAGCCTCCAGTTGGTAAGTAGTCGACGTGGTCGTCAAAACCATCACCGACGCGTTGCAAGTTATGAAAGTAAGGAGAATAATCTGCTAACAAGCTAACCTAACCTAACCTTTCGAGTCCTTAAGACCAGATAAAATGAAACGCCCCAACTCAGAGTTACTAACGGTTACTTAAATCGCTCCGTAGCACAGAATTTGTATAGTGATTCTTTATTAAGGAGCGATTTAAGTAACCGTTAGTGACTCTGAGTTGGGTCTGACATTAATATTGTATATACGACCATGCTTGAAAGTATGTATCAGGGTCCCCTGTGTTAAATAAAAATCCACGTTTAAGCTAAGCTAAGCTATCATATAAAAGTTACATTTATTGTTTATTTACTAATGCACTATCAATAAAAGAAAGACAAAACCAATGACATAATTAGGCCACTGTGTTACACTTATAATACGTGACTGGCCACTTTATGCGCCGCTACAAAAAAAAAGATATCTAAAATGATCATCAAGCAACAAAGTGTTACAATGCGTGAATGCCCAAAATAAGTGCCTATGTAAAAACTATAATACATAGTCATCAGGCATAAGCATAACTTAGAGCTGACATTCACCTGGTCCATTTGACATAATACAACCTCTTGTCGGAATCTGCATAACACCTTATGTAACGAAACATTTGATAGAGATAGGGTTCGTAGTATCGGCCTCTGGTATCGATACCGAGTACTCGTGCGATATCGATGGGTATGGTATCGATACCCAAAAAGTTTCAGCCCTGAAGTATCGATACTACTCAGTATCGAGGTACTTGCGAGCATCACATTAGAAGCTAAATAAAGGTCATCGGCAGTGAATTTCATATGACTTTGTTGAGAAATAGAGGCCCAATGACCTTTTTTTGGCTGGGCGCTGAACCGATATACTCAATATATTGGCAGAACTGGACACGGCCCACAGTAATATGTATACAAGACCGTCTAAAAACTTGCATTGACAACACTGAAAAAAACTCAGTATTATAAAAGGACTCGATACCGACGTTTCATGAGTACATGCGAGTGAGTACCAGGTAAGAGCATCGAGTACTCAGTATCGAGTATCGCGAACAAAAGTATCGATACCTACTCGGTATCGAAAGTATCGTTCAAACCCTAGATAGAGAACCCCATCGGTTTGCGTAAGGTGTCACTCCGGTATTTGCTGAGGGAAACTTGGAACTCGTTTTTCGGGTTTTTATAGATGATTTTTAGGAATATTTTGGTTGAAGCCGTGTCAGGCAAAGGCTATGGGGATAGGAGTAAAATAGTGTTTAAGTACTCCGTGGATAAATAAAGAAAAGAAAGAAAAGAATTAATAACCCAAGGAAATAAATGAAGACATTATTTAGGTATATGGACGTTACAAAAGTTGAAGCTTAATTTTAAGTTTTAACTTTATACTTAGGTATGGGCATAGGGTATGGGGGGAAGTTCCTTAAAAACTAAAGCAGACATCCCCTTAAAAGGCCCAATACTCTAGGTAGATGGTCTCTGATCGTAGATCACAGGATCGTAGGATCTTGATACACTTACGAGCAGATAATAAGATACGGATGCTTTGATATAAATAAAGCTGAAAACATCTCATAAATCCTGTACGTCTGATATTTAAGATTTCAAAATTGTTAATTCCTGACATTCACTTCTTACAATCAAATGCTGCATAGCAACGTTACGTCATGAAAGTGAGTGTCGTTGGTGTTCACCGCCTTACGTTGTTTTTGTGAATCATTATCCAATAATCTTAACATCTGAGCTCTGATCCACTTAAAATAACGACAATCAAATATGATGCTGGCTTCTTTAGTCATGTAATGTGCGTGTTTCTGAAACATTTATCAATATAGAACATCTTTAGGAAAATATATACCTATAGGTGTTAATATACAAAGATATTAACTACCAATAACTTAAAAAAAATGTTTTTGTTTCAGGTGTAATGCTGACAACCGATCCAACAAGCCACCTGATAATCAGACCTACCATCGTCTAACCAAAGTTATTTTTTCTAATAGGTGAGTATAATTAAGGATTATATTGTGAGCTTACCTCAATCTCACCTAAAAAGAAAGAAGGAAAGAAAAACCACGTTAAATCTTATGAATTTATGTCTGTTTTTTACTGTCGCTTTTTCGTTTCATCGACTTTCAAATCACAAGCAACGATGCTAAAGAAGTTTTCACTTAAAAATATGCGTGAATGGAATATGGCCAACTAGACTACGGGGTCATCCACATACATACTCATAATCCTACACACACTAAATATTTTCGAAATTGGCGTAAAAAAAGATTCAAAAACAATTTCGTTACGTACCTACCTACATATTATTATTCATGAGTCGCTACACAACTTGAAAGAACTAGAACGAACAAGCGGATTCTCTATATTACATATAATTTCATCACAATCCATGCAATAAAGTTGATACACATCACGCAACTAATGTAGAAATGCTAATGGGTCAGTGAAGCTTGCGTATGTTAAAGATATCGCATAAGCACCGATAGACATTGGATAGCTTCGATAGGTGGAAAATACATCCGTGATACAGTGGACGCAGGTTTTGTTGAGCAATCCCGATTATATAATAGTCACACGAAGAACAAGACTCACTCCGAGACTATCTGGCATACGGATGATATTAACGTGCATATAACAATAATTATTCGTTGCATTTGTTACGATTCTCAGAAAAGCATAATACATGCTTTTCTGAGCCTATATTTGAGGGGGAATCTTCGAAAGATATCCGACTTCTTAGACTGCGGATTATGTATGTAGTATTTCTTAAAACCCCTCTTAAACCGAAAGCCCTACCGCGCTCTAACTGCTGCTAATCCCGATTTATTATTATTCGATCAGGATTCGCCAATCGGGTTCTTATACAGGACATTATTTAATTTTTTTTTATAAACTCAGATTAAAGACCTTTTGTTCTTTAATCTGAGTTAATATATAACTGCAAATGACTACCTGTATGTACATTTAAAGGTTTATAAAGCACTTTTATTGGACAGAATCTAGATGGTCCCGACGTCCGCCACAAGAGTTAATGCTTGTTAGACGCCGGACACATTCAATATCGCTTCGATAAAGGGAGGAAGTGAAAGTGTGGATTACATCTAGTTTGTGTACAGTGAACTAGTGTTAAAATGTTCGTGGAAATCCATGTTAATTATGTTACTCTGTATGTACTTCGTGGTATTTTAAATGGTAAAGAGATTTCAAGCTATAATAGCTAGCCATTACACTGTTTTATTACGGACCAATGTGCTCCGCAATTGCCGTCAATCGGCCTGAATAATATAAAGCCATAATGATAGAAACTTTTAGAATCAGGCCGGGAAATAAAACAGTTCACTCTGTAACTTTTACATTTGTATTTATAATTATAAATCTAGTTAATTACATAATTAATATCAAAAGTTCACAATCATTTTTACTGTTATCTCTCAACATTGAACGACATTCATCATACTGTCAAAATGCAAAATATCCGCAGCGTTTAACCCAATGATATTGTATGTAAAGAATTAACTACCAGTATCTCATCTATCTAAAATAGTTTATATAACATAATATAAATGCTCGTAAATCATACAAAAGCTAATATATTAAAAAGACTATCAGGATACTGTCAAAACTTAATAACTTAATTTTTTATGTAACTAACCGTTTGACATGACAGACAAGTCACCTGTCACCAATGGATATCAGCAAGGCTATTCTGTTTCGTAACTTGACAGCGGAATCCGCGATGACTTTCAAAATTGAAGTTAAAGCTCGAGACTCACTTCACTTCGCAAGTGCGTACGAGATGATTAGAGAATGACATAATACCGAGGCCATCTTTAGTCGTTTGACGTTCGAGTTCGAGACTCACTTCACTTCGCAAGTGCGTACTAGATGATTAGAGAATGACATATCAAGATCTCGAACTCGAACTTCAATTTTGAAACTCATCGCGGATTCCGCTGTCAAGTTACAAAACAGAATAGCCTTGCTGGAAGGCTATTCTGTTTTGTAACTTGACAGCGGAGTTTCAAAATTGACGTTCGAGTTCTAGGATCACTTCACTTCGCAAGTGCGTACTAGATGATTAAATAATGACATGTCAATATGATGCAAGTTCACTTTTGTTTGGTAACTTGGCAGCGGAATCCACGATGGGTTTCTAAATTGAAGTTAGAGTTCGAGACTCCCTTCACTTCGCAAGTGCGTACCAGATGATTAGAGAATGACATATCAAGATCTCAGACTCGAACTTCAATTTTGAAACTCATCGCGGATTCCGCTGTCAAGTTACAAAACAGTATAGCCCTGCTGCACACAACACTGAAGCGTAGCTGTCTGAAAAGGAATCAAAGATATTTAGATTGACGACCCGTGTTTTGTAATTATTACCATGCCGGACCATCGTGCCAAGGGTCCTGGGTTCGATTCTCAGCGAGGCGGAAATTTGAATGATGACTTTAAATTCCTGTTCTCAGTCTGAGTGTGCGTGTTCTTGTGTTGTCCATGGCACCCACGACACAGGGAATCCTAGTGTGGGGCTATGAGTGTGAAGCGTTATTTATTATACCTAATAACTATTTGCACGAAGTAAACCTGCATAACCGATAGATCTTCATAAAGTTCTTATAAAATAATCGGCATTAGCCGATATAGCGAACTAAATGACACTTTATACCTCATCGTTTGAGTCCCGAGTACACACAAGGCAAACTAGTTTCATTTTCATGCATGTGATTAGTATGATGTCCTTTACATAACTATACTAAAAACTAAAATAAAAAGTAAATGAAATTAAAAAAAATAAATAAAAAAGACTTATTTCTCTTTTCTTTGCATGCATTTTAACAATATTATTCTTTTACATTTTAATTTTTTTGATTATGTTTAATTATTAATGTTTTTTTTGTACTAAGTATTAGTCTCGCCATAATAAGTGTTTTGACAAAACATGGACATGTTAAACATATTTATGAGCGGTTGAATCCAAAGCAAGAAATTGTATAAAAGTAGTTGTTATCCTTTTTTAGAAAATTCACTTTTATAACCCATTTATCTGCTGTAAAATCAAAGAAAACTATCTACAGGTAGCGTTAAAGTGCGTGGTTTATAAGTCTACAATTACATTGGATGACTAATTGGCGAATAACTATCAGGAAGTTGGGGAGGTGTAGTGGAAAGTTGTTTCAAGTCCAAATTCACATTATTAGTTATTGTGAAATTAGTTACATCGTATAGGAAATAACGAATCCGGGTATAATGAGTTTATTGCTGTAAACACTGATCAATTAACTTTTATTCGTATTTTTTGTGATTCATTGACATAAAACATCTATAATTGAGTTGTTTCCTAAAATTTTTTTTTGTTTTAAATGGAAAGTTCATATATAAGTTTTATAACAAAGATATTTTAGTTTTTTTTTTATTCGCTATAATTTAAAAGTTACATCAAATCAAAAATACGTTATTGAATCCAGTACCGAAAACACGCCGACAATTCCCGAATAGACCCGAGCGCGCGTGTGACGTCACTTTGTTAATTGCTATTCATTGCAGCATACAGCTGATACTGTGATTTGACTTTTAACTGATAAAATCTTGATATTATCGTCAATATATTGATAAATATATCAAAAATGCTAAACGTTAAAAGTTATCGTGCTTGTTTTGTACCATTACGCGTGAATACTACAAAAAAAAACACCCCAAAGATAGTGTTAAATGTGTACCTGTGACCTTTTCGGTTTTCCCGAGGAGTAAGAGGTAAAATTTTAGTTTTCGTTCATAGATTCATTTTTAGGGTTCCGAAGTAAAATCGGAATCCTTATAGTTTCGTCATGTCCGTCCGTCCGTCCGTCTGTCCGTCCGTCCGTCCGTCTGTCCGTCTGTCCGTCTGTCCGTCTGTCCGTCTGTCCGTGTGTCCGTCTGTCCGTCCATCCGTCCATCCATCCGTCCGTCTGTCCGAAGCAAAGCGCCCAGACCCTTAGTGCTAGAAAGCTGTAATTTGGCATGGATATACAATTATACATATTTATTAAAACTCCAGAATCGTAGAATAAAATATTGAAAAACATTTTTATTCAGGGTACCTCCCCTACATGCAACGTGAGGATGATTTTTTTATTCCTCGCCTACCCTATATATAGTATAGAGTATATAGTAGACTATAGTGTGGAGTATCGTTGAAAAGGTCTTCCAAAAATATTATGGGTCTTGTAAGACCATTTTTGGAATTAGGGGTCCGTTTGCAAAATGTTTGGCTTTAAAGTGCCTAATTTTGGTTACAGTCAAGTGTCCCCCCCCAACTGTTGACTAAACGGTCGGAGTAAGACAAGTGAAAAAATTCTCAAAAATAGGGTATATGATGAATTTACAAGGAAAACTATCACGGCTATGTTAACATAAGTATGAGTCATAGTCGATAAACTTACTATTTACTTCGGAACCTTACATTGCCCGTGGCCTGACACGCACATGTCCGTTTTTTTTATGAAACAACTCATGGTTTTATTTTATTAGGTTAGGAATTTTGCAACGTTGATCCTACTCAAATTCAATGAGGATCTGATGATGGGTCCTGGGGCTACAAAGTATAACACGTGGTAGAACAATGGTAGAGTAAAACGGAACAGTGTTTGAAGATATTAGTTATTATTATCGTAAACATTGTAAAACCAGTAGGTACATAAATAAATAAATAAACACTTCACACTCATAGCCCCATACTAGGATACCCAGTGTCGTGGGTGCCATAGACAACACAAGGACACACACTCAGACCAAGAACAGAAATACAAACTAATCATTCAAACCATCTCGCAGCATCCACCTCGCATCGAATCGAATGCAGGACTCTTGACTTAGCGATCTGGAGTGGTAACGATTCGCCACACGAGTCGTGATCATTGACCAACTTGGCGTATTTCGGAGACAAAAAAAATATATATATTGTACCAGTTTTATGTATAAAGCGCGTACAGACCCATACCACCGCAGTAGGTTTCCCTGTGTCGCGGGTGGCATGGTCAACACAAATAACACGTCACTATAACGCCCAAGACCCGAGTACAAATAATTATTTGTCACATTTTATTAGATATGGCCGGGAATTGAACCTGGGACCCTCACTTCGCAGGCTGGATCGAATCGCTATCAACTAGGCATTGGAGTCATCATATTACATTTAGTACCTACTACTAGCATAGAATTCCTGTAGTATTGCATTGTGCATTTTTTTATTAATCACATTCTTCACTTCTCTCAGGATTCATATCTGAATTTTAGGTAGACGAAGTCGCGGGTAGAAGCTAGTTGTATGATAAATGAAATATAATTTTATCATACAACCCTGATACCCCTAACACCTTGCCCTGATTTCTCCCAGACACGATTTACCAGTAATCAGTAGTAATCAGTGTAACCTTAGGTAATCTAAATTTATTTAGAGTGTACAATCAATAGAGAGTTTTAGTATAATATTTAATGAAGAATAAATCATTTAACATTTAAATTTACAATAAAATTACGTGTTATGAATATCTTTTTGCACTAAATTCCGGATATTTTTACTCAATTCACGTAGAAGCTTCTAACACTGTGTAATTGCTTTAACAAAATGACGTCACTAACATGGCGACCAAATCTGGCGCGTTTGTAGTCACGTGATTCTTTTTGAACTTTTATCAATTTTGAATTAATTTTTATTAATATTAAAAATAGTTTTTAAGCGTTTTTAACAATGCCAATTAATATAATTTGTGTTAAAGTTTTAAAATACATTAAAAAAAAATATTTTTTTTAAATGAACAACTCAATTTAGCTTGTCTAGCTTTTGCCCGCGACATCGTACGCCGGAATTCGGAAATTCTCGGCGTCATATTGATGTCCCAAAATCAGTGCTCGGCGTCTTATTGACGTCTCAAGATCAATGCTCGGCGTCTTATTGACGTCCCAAGATCAATGCGACCGCCTGTAAGTCAGAACTCCAGCTACACAATGGTTTCCACAATAATTGTTTGTACTTATTTTGGATTCTATTACTTCTACTAGACCCTAGATACTATAAAAATATTTTTTTTAATATCTGATTCACAGACATCGGTTGGTTACAATTTTATTATAATATATTGATGAGACGTGTTCAATTTTATATTTGTATGGATGGAGCGAATTGCTCGAAGGGCCACAGTAATTGAACTATATAGACAGAACTTTACAGTCTGTTCATAATGTTGATAGTGGTGGAGCGATAATAGATGTTTAATCAGATCTACTCGTAAATTATAGTTAGTGAGTGACTATATTTGCAGATTTATGCGACCGCTAATCTAATTGGTTTGCACTAGCGGCACTTGTAGGTACAATGGTAGCTGTGAAGTATAATCTCAATGAGGTTGTTACTCACCATCCTATAGCTCAGTCGATAGTATCCTTGGCTGTCGTGTGAAGTCTCGGGTCCGATTCCCGGCTGCGGTATAATTATATTACTGTGATGAATATTTTTTTGGGTCGAAGGTGTTTATAATATTTTACTTTGTGTATATCCATGACAAAGGCAACAAAGGAAATGGTAAAGCGGGGGATTTGGATTAAGATTGTCCATTTAGAAATCCATCAATTCGCAATCAGTAAACATACCTATTAAAGTTCATTAAAGGCCCAAATACGTGAAGAACGCTACGCAATGTGCTTCTAAAGCCTTGAAACCATTGTACGGTATGGTTACGGTCGAATTCATTTAAATATATAAATAGCAAATCGTTAATTACACTTGTACCATCTGTGTTTTCCTAACCATTCCTTGAATCGTTAAAACGTGATTCCATAACTGTGTCATATATGACTTTCCTTGTAAAGTACAAACGGATGAGGACACAACATGACACGTCAGAACACAAGATCGTGGACAGCTATCTAAACGAGGTAAGGGCACATCTGTTCTATTACGACATGGCCCAGTAGTTAATGTTTTGTCCGATCCTACTTGTCCTATCCTATTCCAACTAAATTATGTATAAACATTGAAGTATTATTACTAGCATATAGAACCGACACCGCGAACGCAATGTATGTCCCAATGAATTGACGCCGATCAGCTTCAATTTTCAATGGATTCGTTCGATTTTGAAAGAAGAACGGGGGCTCAATTTTGAATAAAGAACCTCCCGGCGGGACACATTTTGTTCGAGATATCTGTTCTATGACATTATACTTCAATGTGTAAGTATAAATGAGTAATTTTGTAAGGATGTTTGTTACTTTTTCACGCATAAGTACTGAACGGATTTTCATGAAATTTAGCACATAGGCAGATCTGGTGGGGACCAGAAAACGCGCGAAAGTTATTACTTCATAGCTGGTTGCTTCGTAGAGTTGGTAACATATTATTATGGTCCTGTGACAGTGGTGGTACCTTCCGAACGCTTTTTAATAACCTGACCAACGAACAGACGGGCCATCTGATGGTAAGTAGCCACCATCGCCGATGATCAGTAACACAAAACCTCATGTAAGCGCTGCCGGCGGCCAAAAGGAAACAAGCGACTCGATTATTATTGGCTCTCCGAGACAGCAACGGCATGGTTAACATTTTGCGGGCAAAGGGCAAACTTAATGCTTATTGGCATTGTCAACGAGTCAGCCCAGTGTGAAGGAGAGAAGTGCGAGGTAGGTGTAGTTACTAAATTAAGATATATAAATAAATAAATAAATAACGCTTAACACTCATAACCCCACACTAGGATTCCCTGTGTCGTGGGTGCCATTGACAACACACTAGACATTCACACAAGGACATTCACACCCAGACCGAAAACAGAAATTCAAACTCATCATTTAAATTTCCGCCTCGCTGGGAATCGAACCCAGGACCCTCGGTGCGGCGATCCGACATGGTAACCATTGCGCCACACGGGTCGTCAAATATAATAAAAGAAAAAAAAAAAGTTAAATATCATTAAATCATCTTACATCTCAAACCAAAGCAAATTGATTCTAGACGGAGTCTGCTACCAAGTCAGGCGGGTGAATCTACCACCAAACATGAGGTATCTTCAGAGATCTGGTTGCAGGGTTGGGCTTTGTCCCACCAAATTCAATTCTGACATTACTTGTGCACGGTGATAGTGGTAGAGTATTTTATTCGCAATGATATTATAATGTAAAAAGAGGTAGATATGTCACTAGTGGCGCCGCTGCGCCGACGATGAAGAGCGTAAGATCAGGCAATTGACTGTTTTGCTCGTAGTCGCTCTGCACAGAGTACTTTGTTATATAGGTACTGTCGCTCTGTCAATACAAGACGATACGCACGCTTTTTAACTGACTTCAAAAAAAGGAGGAGGTTCTCAATTCGACTGTATTTTTTTATGTTTGTTATCTCAGAACTTTGGACTGGGCGAACCGATTTTGATGATTGTTTTTTTAATCGAAAGCTGGTGGCTGTCATGTGGTCCCACATAAATTTTATTGAGATCTGACAATAGCATCCATGAGAAAACCACATAAGTCATAAATTTGTGTTAAGATGTGCGCGACAAATTGACGAATAACTCAATATCACGCCAACCGATTTCGATGATTATTTTTTTAATCGAAAGCAGGTGCTTGTCATGTGGTCCCACATAAATTTTAACGAGATCTGAAAAGTAGTTTTTGAGACTTTGAAGTCGGTTATTTTTTGTTAGTAAAATTTAGATTATGTTGTTGTCAGAAGTGCTTGACATTTGACATACAGCGTTAAAATGCCAATTATACCGTGTATTATACCAATGTGATTGGTGTAGTGAAATAAAAGATAAACGTGTGTATGTTGTAGCTTTTTTCAGAACAGATTTTTTGGTTGATTTGTAAGGGCATAACGTATATTTTATATTTTTTTAAATATCACTGGCACGGACGTAAAAAAAAGACGGACGTAATCCCAAGAACAAATTCAGTGAAGCACCTATAGGAATACCAACTCTGTATTCGTACAAGTACACACACCCACACATTGACACCATACGGCTACGACATTGACACCATGGCGAATCAAAAATTACAAAATTACGCACACATGGTAAGCGAGCTGTCAGCTGTCAGCTTCACTCTCGATTAGACAAGGTTACGTCCGTTTTTTTTTAGGTCTGTGATCACTGGTTATTCTCTCCTTTTGTAAACGACCGTGAACTCCACGTATTTTGGTCTTTTGGCCAGTAATAAGCTAATAATGTAGGTCTCTGGCAATGTCGTATTGGGGTGGCTTAAAATACTAACCTTAATCCCACGTCAGATGGGTGTCGTAAAAGGCGATTAAATCCGGCCCACTGGTGGTAGGGCCCCTCTAAGGATTATATTGGTAGTATTGATTTTAATTGTTAATTAATTAATTAATACCATTATTACTATTATTATTCCTCTCTATGGGGTTCACCTGGATAGCTATTAACCTTGAGCATGAGTTAGCCGCCAAACGACTCATCCTGTTCCACCTGGGGCCTTGAGAGCCAGTGCTTTCTTTCTTTTTCTTCTCTCTTTCTTGGCCGGCAATGCATCAGCGATACCTTTAGTGTTGCTGATGTCCATGGGCGACGATAGCCACTTACCATGAGGTGGATCGTCAACTCGTTTGCCGGCTATTTCCATAAAAAAAAATATTTGTGGTCTGTAATGCTATTATCGGTGACGGTGATCACAGCATGTCTGCTAGTTAGTCAAATATTTAAGTAAATATACTAAATAAATTGTATGTAGATCTGTAATAATTGCGCTTCGGTACAGAAACATAATGCCTTTTCTATCCTAACCATTCAAGAGTGTTTTCAGTTTTCAGTCAATAAAAGCCGTTGTTTTCAATCAAACAAAGGGGCACACTCTTTTGTTTATAAAAATCGCTCTAAATGTTTCATTGTTGCGAAAATGTATGCGTTTCAGTGAAATTATGTTCCATTGTTACATGCATGCCATGTGCGCTCTGTAACTACGTTACGTCATTAGTTTTTACTGATGTAAAGACCATATTATTTAAGTTACAAAACGGATTAGCTGATCCATAGCCATTATTGTTACAGATCCCTTAGCTCTAGCTAGTATATTCTTAAGTTTTTGATTTTGTAGATACTTTGAGTTACGTTTACATCCTACAATAAAATTACTCTCGACATTGTATTAATTTAATTGTAATAAAGAAAAATAACATAGAATTCTAAAACTATATTCTCAACTAATCGATACTTCAGTTCCAATTAGGTACCTTCCAGACTTCCTGAAATATATGTTTAGAGTAAGTAGGTAAACTGTCATGCTGGCCATGATTTTTCCCTTATCATCAATCATTTTCTCTACTTTATAGGACATTATGAGATGTCCTCATAATATAGAAATTCTTGGTAAACTTAACCCCTAACCGACCACAGTGGTTTTATTGGTTATTATATTGATTAGAATAACAATTTCTGTTGCTTTTAGTAGTAACTACTGTTTAGACGGCTCTTTGATGACGACTCGTTGCCGAATGTAATAGTATAAGGTTCGTGCTGAACACTGATGACTTGGAATAACCACTAATTTCACCAATATTCACTTGACCGTGGTAGACCAACGCTGAGAGCCTCAGAAAAGAAACCAATATCCTAAGCAGCATCTATTAAAACTTATACGGCCATATTAATAAACATAGACTAAAGCAAGAGTAATTTTAAAACTTGTCGTAAATAAGATTTAATTAAATTCAGTATTAATAAATATAGAGTAACGAAGAAGTAAGCTACTCCGAGTCTAATCTCAGAATCAAAGTTAGTCCATGTCGCTACATAGTTTAGCGACTGATTAGGCGTGGACTAGGCGTGCATTGACGACATTGACGTTGACTTGACGCATATCAAGAGTACTTCGTTGTTCTAACTAAACGTCATTCACATTGATTTTTTCTTTGACCTTTTCTTCTTCATCCCAGTTAACTGAGCGAGCACGTTTTTGGTTCATGTAAATCAATTTTAAATTTAACAAGTAACCATAGCATGAAACAAACTGCGAGGAGCGAAATTAGGCGCTTGAAATTGAAAGCTGATCACGTCGTTTGAAGTTGTCAATCCCAAAATATTGTTGTCACTGTCATTTTAATGCATGAAGTCATTCACTGACTCACTCTTTTTACTTTTAAATTACAAAGGTTGCCATATTTTACTCGCTGAAACCGGACTAAGAAATGTATTGTTAGTTCGACGTTACTCCATATTTATTAATAACATTGCAATTACGAAGTTATTACTTAGTTAATCCAGAATTAACTAGTCCAAGTGTAGCTTCAGATGATGCTTGGATTAAGCGATTTTTATTAATAAGGGTGATAAAGATTAAGCATGATCTTCGATAGATGGCGCATTAGGTAAAGAAAGAGTTACATAAGGAGCTGAGACGAGACGAGTCAGAGCGGTGTCTTTGCGAAACGTACCGGCCGCTGCCTCCGTGTAGTCTGCGTTACGTCACATACGAGAATGCTTTACCCAGTCTTACAAAACATACGAGCGCTTGCTCTAAAATAAACGACGCGGTGATCAATGAGCGGTACCATGTAGTGTAGAGTCCCGACTACTCCCAACCAATTATATTTGAAAAATATAGATACGTTATACTCTTACAAAGCAACCAAAAAATCTGTTCCGAAAAGAGCTACATCACACACGTTTATTTTTTGTTTCACTACACCAATCACATTGGTATAATACACGAAGGCATTTTAACGCTGTATGTGAAATGTCAAGCACTTCTGATAAAAACAAAAGCGTGCGTCTCGTCTTGTATTTACAGAGCGACTACGAGCAGAACGGTCAATTGCCTGTTCTTAACGCTCTTCATCGTCGGCGCGCTATTGACATATCTACCTCTTTTTACATTATAATATCTTTGCTCCCGACGCCATCCCCACACGCGACGGGGCATGTGACAAAGTATGTTCGTTTTCGTAGTTTTTAATTATTTGAATCGTTAATCGTAATGGATATGGATAATATTAATTTGATTGGTTATCCTTTCTCTTCTCTTTATTCTTTATTTGTTATATTCTTTTCAATAATACTATGAAAGTAAAATAAATGTCTACTTACTTTTTTTTGAAGTCACTTCAAAAGCGTAGTATTTAGTCGTATGTTATCAAAACTATGACGTTACTTTGTCCGATTAACCCTATTTCGTCCACCTTCCTTTTCTTAGAACAAAAACAAAACGATGCATAATTATAATTAGATATATTTAACTTTTAGCTACTTTCTTTAGATGTAGTACTTTTAAAGATATGTGCTTGAAATTAGTGATAAAGATGATAAAATTCTCTCAAATCAAATCAAATCAAATGTTTTTATTCAAAATTGGTTTGGTTTACAAACACTTTTTGAAAGTCATGCAAGTTATGCCAATGCTTCAGACAAAGCCTACTGTGAGAGGGCCCGGGAGAAGAAGCAGCTAGAAACTTCCGGGTTTGTTTTTTTCCTGCTCACAGTTACAGATAGCACTTATCATCTACTACAATCTATATCCATAAAACTCATGTCCAAGCAGTCTTGTCTTTAAAATAATCATCTAATTTGTAATATCCTTTCGTCATAAGAATGCTTTTAATATGAGTTTTAAATTTAAGGTAAGGCAATTCTGTAAGTTTCGATGGAATTTTATTATAAATCTTTACACATGCACCCATGAACGAGCCACTAGTTTTACATAGTCTATTGGTACAATCAGTTTAGCCTTGTTCCTCGTATTAATATTGTGGATGTTACTCTTCTTAAGAAAACTATCGTAATATTTCTTAACATACAAAACATTATCCAATATATATTGTGACACCACATTTAAAATATTAATTTCCTTAAAGAGATCCTTAAGCGAGTCCCTAGGCCTGAGGCTGTAAATGGCACGGACTGCTCTTTTCTGTAAAATAAATATAGACTCAATATCTGCAGCTGAGCCCCACAACTCTAATTCCAATGAAAATTTTTTTTTACTAAATAGGTATGGTAACCAATTTATATCCATTTTTATTTTTCCACTAAAGTCAATAATTCGGTATGCTGTTTTTGTTAATCCATTGAAATAATAGAAATATGCTGATAGGTAATCCATAAATATCCATTATCACAATACTTTAAATTTCTCACGGCTGGGCTAGGATTGCCTTACCTATACATTATAGGTACATTGAGAGGAATAAAAATGTATGGCAAACGAGCTGACTATCCACCTGATGGTAAGAGATACAAATACTGGCCAACTCCTTTTTCATAAACCATTTTTAATGAACCATGTCCTAAATTGAATTTATAGCGGTGTTTGATCTTCTTTTGTTTATTTTTAAAATTATGATGCGTGCGGTATTGTCAGTTGCCATAAATGTTATGTAAATGAAGTCCTCGGGGATTTATTTATTAATTTTTATTTAATTTAAGACACCCAACACAGATAACACAGGAATCAAGCTATAAGTACAATTGCTAATTGATCTTAAAATAAGTGTTCCCATAATTATAGGGTGCCACAGCGTGCACAATTTTGCAGCTAGACAACGTGATAACTAAATGTATGTATGTATATGTGACAATATTAATGACAAACTTATTGATATGTTTTATGAGATGAACTAGTAACTAGCTAAGTAATATTACTATAAAATATTTATTAGAATTATTAATAGAATTACTTAAGATTTGCTTAACAAAGAAGTAACATCTTTTTTAAATTTATTAAGTGGATCCGTTATATCTAAATCGCTACTTTTTGAAAGAATGTTAGCGATTTAATTTTTGCCTTTATACGGTCAAAGACTAAAAGGTGACCGTGCGCTACATGTAAAATGTAAATGGTGTCTTATATTTTTGAGCACATCTCTGCTAATATAACTAAACTATATTTTTGTACCTACTTAAACAAGAACAGCTGAGGTTGTCCGTGAAAGAGTATATACGAGTAGATAGGTATGTAAATTGATATTCAATAGATGTATAAAAAGATGTAAAAAATATTTTCAAGCTTTTCGGGATATGCTAACGTCACCTATTAACGGTTACCCAGAACTACAAGTAACATACCTTGCAGTTGGACATTGTAGTTTTTAGAAATGTTAGAAGATGGCGCTGATACATAAATTTCTTCCAGTAAGTTATAGATGGCGTTGTTCCTATAGAGATAAAAAAAAATACTAATACTAATTTTATTTGGGAGACGGATGTTATTGTTTAAGCCTTTATTTTGTTTTGAATATAATGAAAAACCGGGCAAGTGCGTGTCAGGCCACGCGCAATGTAGGGTTCCGAAGTATGCAGTAAGTGTATCGACTATATTGCTCATTAACTAATTGCAAAATTTTCCTTGTAAATTCATGATGCTGATTTATGTATGAAATGAAAAAAATTAATAAAATAATTTAAAAATTTTATTAAAGATATTATCCCTTCTACTCATTGACACCATGCACCCCACGCTTTTAATTCACGACTGTTAATTCAAATTTATTTTCTATTTTTTAGTTAGATTTTGTATTAAAGCGTGTTTTTTACATTGAAGTATAATCAGTGGCGTAGCGTGGGTTCCCGCCCGGGGCGACCGAAAATTTAGCCGCCCCTCACAATGATTTTTGCCGCCCTCATATTATTTAAAATATTTTTTTTAATTAAATATTCACTTTTCTTGTTTTTTTCATAGGACAATTTACATTAAAATTTAAATAAAAATAATTAATTTTAATGTACTTACATGTATTTTTTTATTTAAAAATCGAGTGGCTTGCCACCCTCTCTTCATGTGCCGCCCGGGGCCATGGCCCACCCCGCCCCCCCCCCCCACGCTACGCTACTGAGTATAATGCCATAGATAGAACAGACATCTCGAACAAAATGTGTCCCGCCGGGAGGTTCTATTTTTAAAATTGAGCCCCCGTTCTCCTTTCAAAATTTGATTCGAATCCATTGAAAATTTAAGCCGATCGGCGCCAATTCATTGGAACATACTGTTATGATATGGGCAGGGCTTCAATTAAACAATAAATAGATTGATATAACTGTATTAACTTTCACATGGTCTTAGTAACTCGGGGTATCGTACAATCTCCTCGACCCGCCGTTGGTTCTATATGCTAGAATACTTCAATGGGTTTTAGTTTTTTTTTTTACTAGACATTATTTATTTTTTCATTTTTTAGTTTGTTTTTTTTTAAATAAAATTTTGGTTTTTTTCTTTCTTTTTTTTTTGAATATTGAATTTTCATCGGTCCTCGATAAGTCTACGAAGTTTGAAAGAAATCTGACCGTTTGAAGTGGGTCACAATCAAGTCCAAAGAAGTCGGTTACAAATTACAAGTTACAAACAAACAAACAAACAAATAAATAAACAAACAAACAAACATATACATTCATACAGGTGAAGCTAATATAAAGTGTGTAAAAAAAAATAGGACACAACTTAGAAGGATTATATGAATTATGAAATAATCAGCTTGTCGAGATTATTTACTTTAAAAATGAACACGGAGACGCGACTGGTGGCAATATTTATTAAATATTTTATATTAAATGAGTGGATACCCGGCGTGTGCTATTAGGCAAAAAAATATTGTATGGAAAAAGTCTAAAATCGAAAGTGTGTTTAATGCATTATTTAAGTGTTTACATAACCTTAATGGTTATTTATGAGATATGTATGAAAACACACATCACAGTTGTAATGGGGAACTTTAACGCAAGACTAAGCACGCTTAATGGCAACGAGATGAAGGTGGGAACCTTCGGAGTTGGATGACGGAACCACCGAGGACACTTGCTTGCAAACATCATTGAGAAAGAGGGAGGACTTATTCATGATGAACTCCTTCTTCAGGAAGAAGCCGCAACGCAATTATATAAACCCTGATTGTTCAACAAAAAGCGAGATAGACTTCATTCTGGCAAACAAACGGCATATATTTAATGATGTATATGTAATCAGCAGACCTAAAACTGGAAGCAATCACTGCCTTGTGAGAGGCACATTAAATATCGACGTCAAGCTGGAACGGTCACACTTGATGAAGTCTACTCGTCGCCCAACACCAAACACTAGGTGTTGAAGTATTTTTACACATCAGCCACCATATCCGTTAGAGCACACGACACAGCAACGAACCCCATCCAACTGCAGAGAGGTGTTCGATAGGGGGACGGCATATCCCCAAAACTGTTCACTGGTGAGTTGGAAGATGTACTTAAGCTGATGGAGTGGAAATACGTGGCATAAACATCAATAGCGAACACATCACACACCTGCGATGTGCCATGATATAGTAATCCTGGCAAGTTCCCCGGAGGAACTTAGTACAATGCTCGGAGATTTCAACAGCGCTTCACAACGGGTGGGTCTTAAGATGAACATAGACAAGACGAAAATCATGTTGAATGTCCATGTCACACCCGCATCAGTTGTTGTTAAAGGCCCTGCTCTCGAAGTCGTAGATGAATATTACATGGGATAAGTGATCCAAATGGTCCAACTTCGCGAAAGAAGTCACTCATAGAATCTAACTCGGATGGGCTGCATTCGGGAAACTGCGTCATTTTATCTTGTCGTCCAAAAAACACTGCCTCAGTGCCTGAAGTCGAAGGTGTTCGAACAGTGTATGTTGCCAGTGATCCTACGGATCCGAGACGTGGTGCTTTACTATTGGCCTAATCCGCAAACTCAAATTAGCGCAGCGAGCTATGGAGAAGACTGTGCTCGGTTTTTCTCTATGTGATCGCATCAGAAATAAGGAGATGCGTAGACGAACAAGGGTAACCGACATAGTTCAAAGAATTAGCCGGCTGAAGTGGCAGTGGGCTGGTCACATAGTGCGAAGGACCGATAACCGTTACGGAAGAAAGGTCCTCGAGTGGAGACCACGTCTTGGACTGACGACCAGAGGAAGACTACTGTTTTGTTAAGTAACTAACATTATTTAGTTTACTTGTATTTATGAAAGCTGCCTTTTTTTCAGCAATATTAGCATGCCAAAACAGGGCATTATTTATAAAATAACAATAATTTAAGTCGTAATTATTACACGAACAATTTTAAGAAGACTGAATTTTATTTTCTTTGACTCTTACAATTATTTTTATTACACACGAGTAACCGCCCTCGCTTTGCTTCGGTTTTCTTATTTTTTTACACCTTGGGTTACATTATTGGAGATTTATTAAGGATCCCTAATTTTTTTGAAAATATAATATAGCCTATGTTACTCGGGGATAGTGTAGCTTTCCAACAGTGAAAGAATTTTTGAAATCGGTTCAGTAGTTTCGGAGCCTATTCAATGCAAACAAAAAATCAAATCTTTCCTCTTTATATATTAGTGTAGATATTATTATTCAGTTTCATAAATTTACTATAAGACAATCCACTTTTCGGGGTACGAAATAATAATGCCGTTTACAACATATTGATAACAGGATATTCATAGGTTTTGTACTGTTATGACCTTGTTTTAGGTAATTTTTGTGAAAGTAACGTAGGTTATTACATTTTTGACGACCCTATAGCCTAGTTGGTACGACCCTGCCTGCGAAGCGAGGGGTCCCGGGTTCGATTCCCGGCCGGGGCAGATATTTATGTGACAGATAAATATTTCTACTCGGGTCATGGGTGTACTTGTGATGTGTTATATGTGTCGTCCATGCCACCCGCGACACAGGTAAAGACCTACTGCGGGGGTATGAGTGTGTAAGCGTTTATTATTCTGGGAACAGCATGGCAGGAGGCTAGGCGTAAAGAGATTCCCATACTGTTTTCGTTATTATACTAGTACTTTACTTGTGTTGTGAGTCAAGTTTATTGTTCGTTGGCATCGTTTCATACATTTACTGACTTCACTTACATTTTAATGGTCTGTAAAAATATTTTCATTTATTTTTATGGAAATAGCCGGCACAAGAGCTGGCGCTGGTGTTAAGTGGCTATCGTCGCCCATGGACATCAATCACACCAAAGGCATCACTAATGCGTTGCCGGCCAAGAAAAAGAGAAGAAAAGAAAGAAAGAACTGGCTCTCAAGCCCCCAGCGGAATACGACAAGTCGTTTGGCGGCTGACTCATGCTCAAGGGTGGTAGCTATTCAGGCGAACCCCATAAAGAAATAATAAAAGTAATAATGGTATTAAATAACAATTAAAATTTTAAAATCAATACTACCAATATAATCCCTCGATGGGGCCCTACCACCAGCGGGCTAGATTTAGTCGCCTCTTACGACACCATTCCGGCATGGGATTAGGGTTAGTATTCTAAGCCGCCCCAATTATACGGCAATACGGTCAATTTGTCGTAACCCGCCAAATATCGTTCTCAAAAAACTTAAGGATTTGTTATAATGTCTGAAAAAAAATTAACTATTGTGTCCAAAAATGGAAGCTCGATAAATACAGAGGTTATGATTTTTTTTTTCGAGAAATCAAAAAGTTTTTCGGCTCTAATGAACAATTTGATATTTGCTGGTTACTACGTGTTTTCTTTCTATCGTCGATATGTCGATGAGAATGACAATTCGGTGTTTTTGTGTTGACGTTGATGCGCCATCTTTACATAATTATCTTCAAATTGTCGTATCATATCAATGGACCAAATGTGCCTAATGCATTGTTTTAGGGGTTTCAAACCACCTTCGTATTATTGCCTTTCAAATGAAACCATTTCGGAGCATATCGGTTGGATACTTTCAGTCTATAAAGGACATCTGCACAAATATTTTTATATACATATAAATATAAATAAATCATTGCCACTTCAATGTTGTATTAAATAAATATAAACTAATATTTCCTTCTACAGGTTGTAACAATAATATTAATTAGTGGTGTTACGTTAATTTTCAAAGTTGACGATTTCTAATCGCGGCAACATAATTATCAACTTTCGTTACAATCCTTTATCCTTTTTAATTGAAATTAAAGAACTTATTAGGGATAACTATTTCGTACTTCTTACATTAGCCCCTGTGGCCTAATGGATAAGGCATCGGCCTCCTAAGCCGGGGACTGTGGGTTCGAGTCCCACCAGGGGTATTAACTGTCAGTTGCTATAATTTTATACGCAAACACGCATTATTTTGCACTAAAATTATTTCGATATGATGATTACTTATACTTTTGTTATTTATCATAAAATATTGCATTTAATTAAATCAATGAGATCTACCAATTTAATATTCTTACTCTGATTCCTTTTTATTCTTTATTATGAGTATTCTTAAAACAAAAGGTTTTTTTTTTAATAATGAAAATATTACTTTCAGATATGTAACACTAACACAAACTCGCACCTCCGCAGTCTAAGGTGAGATCTATATACTTTGCTGAAACTTATAATTACGATTTTATTATTCCGAACAAAAATAATGGTTTGGAAGATGTGAATACGAGTGGTGGCGTAGGTACAGTAGGCGGTGCGCGAACAATAAACTTGACTCACAAGTAAACTAAAAGTCTGGGATTCTCTTTACGCCTAGCCTCCTGCCTCGAGCTTCCCGGAATATATTAATAAACGCATACACACTTATACCCCCTCAGTAGGTTTCCCTGTGTCGCGGATTGCATGGATGACACTACTAACACATCACACACAGTACAGATTACAAATATTTATCTGTCACATAAATATCTGCTCCGGCTGGGAATCAAACCCGGGACCCCTCGCTTCGCAGACAGGGTCGCTACCAACTAGACTACCCTAACACCCTGTACTAACAGTGTGGTCAAATTAAAGTAAAAAGTAAATTAAAGTAAAGAGGGCTAAACTTCGAAATCTAATTAATGTCAATAGTCAATGAAAATGTAGGCGAAATTAATTCTAATATTCTTATAAATTTCCGATTGAAAAAGGGTTCATCTTATTATATTTAAGTAAAAAATTTTGAGGTTTAAACTTAACGGGACTCCACTATAGTCAAATGATTGTACAGTCGGCCGTAGAAGTAGCTTAACATTTTAGTACTTTGTAATAGTAACTGTTTCGACGGTTTCCTAGCAACATCTATGACAAATTCAAGAAATGTAATGTGACAAGGTACTAAAATATTAAGCTACTTCTGCGGTCGACTGTACATAGTATCATTATTCAAATTTCATAAATAAAATTTCATTGTTACGAAACCTTCACTTCGGCGTTAAGTGGACATCGTCATAGAAATTCTGAAAATTCAGACCCTCCTAACTAGCTCTCAGTTACGACCTAAACCTAAAAATAATTCACTTTATTTGAGAAGAAATGTTTCAGTCACAAATTATTCTACAGATTCCAGCGACCTCCAAATGACAGCTTGCGTTATTAATCCCTCCCTGGGTCCGACTGCACGACGGGAAGACGTCAAGTTGGAGTCTGGAAAGAGTCTCTTAAGTCCGTCCATTTCATACTGTGACATTTTAGCCTCAAAAATATACACACAAATAGAACAGATAGATTATCCAAAAGGTTTATTGGCCGGCGCGTACCAAATGCAGGTACAGACGCACACAGACGCGACTGTGCGTGAGATGTGTGTGTGTGCCGTCTGCGACCTTGGATAGGGTCGTCTGAAGCCTGGAACTTACTGAATTACGCCGGTGGGGGCAGGGAGAAGCCCCCCTCCCAGGGCTCCGACCAGGTCGATATTCAAATTTCAATCATACACGAAGAATGCGCTTAATTTGTATGTTCACATCACACTTATCTACTGTAGTGATTGATCGCTGTAATCACACCCAAATAATGTATGTTTGATCAAATTGGCAAGTAGACGATTGAAAAATTTCATTGTTTTGGAACGAAGGTAATAAGCTACTTGTTGAATTTCTTCTGACGTTTTCCGAAGTGGTATGACGTCAGACTCTTCCAAGATTGCCGCCGTTTTGGTTAGTTTGATAGTGCTGTGTTGCCCAGTTCCATACCACAGAATGACAAGAAAAATCTCCAGTCCACTTTTTACAAACGTGATTCTGACCTTGGTTTGGCGCTGAGGAAACCCCCGTTTATAATGTGCACGAGCTTCAAATTATTTTAATATTATGCATGAAACGTATATTTGCATTTATACCTCGTTACTGTGACAGAAAACTTGGAGATATCTAAGATCTTCATCATAATTTTGATGGTTTTTAAAGTCTACCAACCTGCTCTTGGAAAGTTAAACTTATATTGATTCAAGAGACCACACTATTTGGACTATTCGGTTGCATTAGCTTCGCGGTAGAGCACTCAGTAGTGCAATGTATGGTGCAGTAAACTGATCAGTTTATGAATGTGTACCCACATGTAAACATAGTAATTCCCACAAAATTGCTGCTATCAAACGATAATCTCGGGCCGGATTTATGGCGCAAATGGCTGAGGATTGAATTTAGCACCTACAACAAAGGTAATCGAGTACATCGGTGCCGACCTCTGCTCGCGGGCAACGAACGGAATGACTTTGATATAGGACGTCCGACGCAAGTAGGCCTCATTCCACTGGTGCGTGCGGGTGCACTTTAGGGAGGGTACTGGGTAGTGAGAACTGAAGGAGGTTGGGTACTGGGTACTGAAGGGGGTTGGTTGGTAGTATAGAAAGTTTTGTCTTTGTATTTCGAAATGTCTGCCACTGTTTCTTTGTTACGGTAATGCAAGTGGTTAAGTTATTGTGGTGTGAAGGATCATAGCTTAGTTGGTAAGTGATCGTTCTGAGCGTTCACGACTTACAGGTTTGATTCCAAAGTGCGAATGAACCAAAAGACTGGTAAAAATGTAACTGGTAAATTAGTCGTTTGTTTGTTTATGTTGTTATGTTTGATACTGGTTTACATTTGGAGTGCGGTGTGTGAATATAAGTATTTAATATACGCGGATTTACCTTTATTTGCCAGTCTATATAATTAATATTTTCGGTTAGATAAATAGATATAATTATAATAACTTTATAATAACTTTATTTCAAGATAAACGACACGTTACAAACATTTTGCCGAACTTAGGTGGTACATACAATATTTAAGGACATACATTTTTATGTGTATGGTCGGCAATGACTCCCTCCTCCGTACTAGTTTGCACTGTATGACGGCAGGACGGTTTCATTCGCTCGCCTTATCGTTATGCATCTGGTTTGTATGTAGTGTTAGTTAATTAATTGGACCCTCGATCCCAAAGTAAAGGTAGTAATTTGTAAGATAATAGTTTTCCCCTATAGTAACGCTTTTATGCCTACAGTCAGCTTCCCCTCTCTCAGAAGAGGGCTCAGATTAGGATATATGACAGAAGAAAAAAAAATTGTTGGCGCCGCGCGCCGCAATGACTCATGCACTTCGTCATTACCATATATGGCCAGAGCGAAAGATCGCCCCTTGCTGGAGAACGATACCTAATATGGTCACGCCGGTCCACCAATAAAGGCACAACGTGTACCACGGCTGGCCAATCACCTGCGACGTACTCACGCTCCCACTAAGAGAGATCGACCACGGACCACCGACCGCCACATTCGCCGATTGACCGTCCTATGTAACGCGCCTACGCATTTCTATAACGCACATATGTAAAGCCAAATTGTAATCTGTAATTAAACCAATGTAAAGTCTCAACTCAAGTCATTTAATTTAAAAAACTCCAAATATTGTTCTCATCAACAACAAAAATATATATATATATATATAATTATAATGTATTCGTGTGATGAGAGTAGAAAAGTGTATGAAGTTAAAAATAAAAGTAAAATAGTTAAATTGCACTATTGTGATGGATAAGTTCTTCAAATATTTAAGTAATTAAAGGGAGTGCAGTGAGTGTGTGTGTGTGTGTATGTGTGGGTGTGTGTGTGGGTGTGTGTGCGTGTGTATGTGTGGGGGTGTGGGTGTGTGTGTGTGCGTGCGTGCGTGCGTGCGTGCGTGCATGTGTGTTTTCCTGATGTGTCTGTGCATGTATATAATATGTGTGTGTGTTGTGAATCTGCGGTATGTACGTGTGTTTTCATGTGCGTAGTAGTGTATGTTGCCTTTATGTTATGGATTTAAATAGGTGTTCTGTGTCCTCATAGGTCATTAATTTTAGATAGTTTTCAATGGTTCTCTTACATTGGTATTTAGAAAGTATCGTGATATTTATATGTTTATTTATTTTATTGTATAGGTGGGGTCCTAGATATGTTGTAAATCTGCGGCTATGTTCTGTCCTACATTGGGGTACATTGTAGGGTTTTTTACGTCTTCTTAAATTTCCCAACTGGGGTGTGGGGGGAATTTTGTGTTGGTGTAATATAATCGTTTTAATAAATAATTGTCTCACTGTTAATACTTTTATATCTCTATAAAGTTCAGTTGTAGGGTAGAAGTGTCTTTTGTTACTCATTACTTTTAGTATCGCCCTCTGTGCTCTTTCTAGTATATATAAGATTAGATTAATCATGATAAGATTAATTCATGCTGCAACGCGTATTTGATCGGTTATATGAAGTTAAGAGCGTGTTCCTAATTTCTTTGAACTTTTACGTTGCAAGAACTCTGGAAATATTATTTCCGTTTTGGCTGGATACTTGTGTGAATTGAAATGCGGGCGAGCAGTTTAGCATGCAGTAACACGGTCATGTGGCCCCTCGCACGCAAATACGGCGACACCTAATAAAGCCTATCAAATGTTACATAAGGACACTAAAATATTAGTGAAAAGTATGGCAGTTTTAGGTAGATCCTCAAAACTGTAATAAAAACTAAACTTTCTTTATATGGAACTATCTAACTGATGTAAAACGCAGATATCAAAAGATGTAAAAGACGATATTGAATGATTAAAAGAGGATAAAGAGAATGAGAAAAATAAAGATGGGGAGTGGTCACAGGTATAATTGCAAGTCCAAGTTTTTTGAGTGTGTAATGGGTTCAATCCATCTTTAGTCCAAGCTAACCAAAATAACTCGTCGTGTTCCGGCTGGAGGTTTGAGCGCGAGTTATTTCTTTCTTTTTCTCTTTTATTTTGTTTCTTGTAAAGTTATATTTCAATATACATATACTGAACTGCATCACACAGCTGTCAAGTTTTTTTTTACAAGTTACCCTGCCCTGAGAGTACCTACTACTATAGAAGGAATAATAGTACTTATAATAAGCACTACTACTGAAGGAGCTTAAAGGTCGATGCATACGTTACGTGGACGGGACGGGACATGAAGTTTTGGAAACATCCTATATTTATGCCCCGTCCCCGTCCCGTCCACGCTACGTATGCATCGACCTTAAGTTAATAAATACTATTCGCACGAATATGTGCGCGAGTCTATTTTAAGTTCGCTGCTAATTTACGAGTACGTTGGTATTAGAAATTAATTATCACTCAGCTTTATGTTATCTTCTTGCAAATAGAGCGATTAACCTTCATGCGTGTACTTACTCACTGTCTACATATTTTAAGTCTAAAAATGTCGTATAATTAGTATAATCTACATGATCGCATCTACTGCAAAATAATTCTAAAAGACAATCCGGGCAAAATAGTAGAATACAATTCTTGTTAGTAAGTATATGTTTAAGGATAATTAACAATAACACCAAAAATAAAAATATAACGTAAATATTTGTTGGTTTGGATATTTTCCTCAATCACGAAAAAACAGCTGAACGGATTTATTTGAATAAAATTTGACACATTGTAGTTAATATATAGGAAAGTGGGGAATATTGGACCCTCCCTAATTTGGACCACCTTCAAAAATCGGTGTAGTAGTTATCTATATTACGAGTATAATAGATATAATAGATATATAAAAGAATGTTATGTTAGTTGCATCACTTATAACTCAAGAACGGCTAGACCGATTTTAATGATCCTTGATTTGTTGGATTCGTCTCGGCCTGAAATAGCAGGAATATATAAAAAAAACACGAAGAACATAAGAAAACTAACATAAAATTAAATATTTGTGTATATCATACTAGCTACATATATATTATATATTATACTAGCTGCTCGGACAGACTTCGTTCTGTCAAAAGTTTTTTTTTTAATGAAAACCTTCGGTCTATCAAGTTGGAACAAACTGCACACGGTGTGCAATTTCATTAAAATCTGTTAAGTAGTTTAGGAGTCCATCGCGGACAAACAACGTGACATGTAATTTATAATTAAGATATACATAATAATTATATAAACTTACATATACAATACAATATTATATCGATGGTGGAAAAGCATATTGTATTAACCGCCATTTAGTAAAATGACCAGGAGAGACGATTAAAGTTTTAAAAAATTCATAACTTTTGAAGTATTGAAGATATCTCTATGAAATTTAAGCGAATTAGTAGTAAAATTTATTGAAATGGATACATGTAATAAAAAATAACGTAGTCTTATATTTGTATTAATTTATGGAGTTAATACAAAATACCACAAATTCTCAGATAGGTAAAATTAGTTTATATCCAAATATTATACACAAAAAATTTCAAGCAAAGTGTTTTATATCCAAAATATAATTTAGATATTTTCAAGTAAATTGTTTTATATCCAAATAAATGTAATATTACTATCGAGTAAAATGACTTAAAAACAAATCCAATCATGACCAGAGAGAGGTAAACACTTTTATGTAACTTTTTCATATCTATGCGAACCTGTAAAAACAGTTGTACAGACATCATTTTATTCGAACAAAGAGGGCCAAGTGGCTTAACCATACACTTAAATATAATTTAAGCCACACACCATACACCATACACTTAAATAAAAAAAAAATTTTTAACCATACACTTAAATATAATTTAAGCCACAAAATAAACTTGGGAAAACTTAAAAAAATCCTGAAAATTGTAAAAAAAATAAAAATGAAGGTAAATGTTTTACTAAAATTATATTTATCAAAATAATAGGCATACTAGGATCTAAGACTGGTCTTTCGAATCGGTTCTTTGAACTTTGTCCTGAGCCTTCTGAATCCAGCGGATGCCCGGTGTCTTCTTCGGGTCGTCAGTCCACCTGGTCTGGGGGCGTCCTATGCTCCTTTTTCTGAGACGTAGGCGCCATTCGAGAACTTTTCTTCCCCAACGGTTATCGGTCCTTCGAACTATGTGGGCAGCCCATTGCCACATCAGCCAGCTAATTCTTTGAGCTATGTTGGTTACCTTTGTTCGCCTACGGATCTCCTCATTTCTAATGCGATCACGTAAGTAAATACAAAGCATAGCCCTCTCCATAGCCTACTGCGCTACTCTGAGCTTGTGCATTAGGCCAATAGTAAAACACCACGTCTCGGATCCGTATGTCATCGCTGGCAACACACACTGCTCGAACACCTTCGATTTATGGCACTGAGGTAGTGTTTTGGACGACAAGGTATGACGCAGTTTTCCGAACGCAGCCCATCCGAGTTGGATTTTACGAGTGACTTCTTTCTCGAAGTTGGACTTACCCATCTGGTTCACTTGTCCCAGGTAAATGTATTTGTCTACAACTTCGAGAGCAGCGCCATCAACAACAACCGGTATGGGTGTGACATGGACATTCGACATGGTTTTCGTCTTGTCCATGTTAATCTTAAGACCCACCCGTTGTGAGGCGCTGTTCAAGTCCCCGAGCATTGTACCAAGTTCTTCCATGGAACCCGCCAGGATGACTATATCATCGGCATATCGCAGGTGTGTGATGTATTCACCATTGATGTTGATGCCACGTCGTTTCAA
Source organism: Thymelicus acteon (assembly GCA_951805285.1). NCBI lineage: Eukaryota > Metazoa > Arthropoda > Insecta > Lepidoptera > Hesperiidae > Thymelicus > Thymelicus acteon. The sequence continues at coordinate 7,187,531 of OX638217.1, forward strand.
CTCCATCAACTTAAAAAACGTTTTCCAATGCAGCGGTGAACAGTTTTGGGGATATGACATCCCCTTGTCTGACACCTCTCTGCAGTTGGATGGGGTTCGTTGCTGTGTCGTGTACTCTGACAGACATGGTGGCATAATGAGTACAAACACTTCAACACCTCGATATACCGGTAGTCGGTCCGGCACCGCTTCAGAGAATTTAGTACCACCCAAGTCTCGATAGAATCAAAGGCTTTCTCAAAGTCCACATAGGCAATACACAACGGCAGATTATACTCCTCAGTCTTTTGTATAATCTGCCACAGTGTGTGTATATGATCTATGGTGCTGTAGCCTTTTCGGAATCCTGCTTGTTCGTGAGGCTGGAAAACAGCTTATAAACGTGGATAAGAAGTGCAATGGGCCTGTAGTTCTCCTTCTTGAAGAACAGCGTCACCACACTTCTGCCCCACGCTTCCGGGGTAGTTCCATTATTAAGACGGAATCGAACAGTTTTTGGAGCACTACTAGAAGGGGTTTACCTCCAGCTCTTAGTAGCTCGGTTGTAATTCCGTTGCCTCCCGTTGCCGTTGCCTTCCGTTGTCTTCCGGTGCCTTGTTGTTTTTAAGCTGTTTGAGAGCCTCTCTAATCTTATACAGGCTGACGTCCGGGATATCCTCTCTGTAGTGTCGGGTCAGTTTAGCTCGCTTGTCGCTCCGCCACGCTTCCGGGGTAGTTCCATTATTAAGACGGAATCGAACAGTTTTTGGAGCACCACTAGAAGGGGTTTACCTCCAGCTCTTAGTAGCTCGGTTGTGATTCCGTCATCTTCCGCTGCCTTGTTGTTTTTAAGCTGTTTGAGAGCCTCTCTAATCTCATACAGGCTGACGTCCGGGATATCCTCTGTATAGTGTCGGGTCAGTCTAGCTCGCTTGTCGCTCTCCTCACGAGGAGGTGGAGCTTGAGAGGAGGCATACAAGCGTCCGGAGTATCTCTCAGTTTCTCTCAGAACTCCTGGTTTCGACGAAACCATGGTGCCGGACTCGGTCTTCAACCTCGTAAACTGACTTTGCCTAATAGACAGATCCCTGGCGAACACTTGGGAGCCCTGGTTTCGCTCCATCCATCCATCCATCCATCCATCAGCCCTTTGAGGTCCACTGCTGGACATAGGCCTCCCCTAATCTACGCCACTCAGACCGGTCCTGAGCCTTCTGAATCCAGCGGATACCCGCTGTCTTCTTCAGGTCGTCGGTCCACCTGGTCGGGGGGCGTCCTGTGCTCCTTTTACCGAGGCGTGGTCTCCATTCGACGACCTTTCTTCCCCAACGGTTATCGGTCCTTCGAACTATGTGGCCAGCCCATTGCCACTTCAGCCGGCTAATTCTCTGAGCTATGTCGGTAACCCTCGTTCGTCTACGGATTTCATCATTTCTGATTCGATCGCGTAGAGAAATACCGAGCATAGCTCGTTCCATAGCCCGCTGGGCGACTCTAAGCTTATGCATTAGACCAATAGTGAAGCACCACGTCTCGGATCCGTATGTCATCACTGGCAATACACACTGCTCGAACACCTTCGACTTCAGGCACTGAGGTAACTTTTTGGACGACAAGATATGACGCAGTTTCCCGAACGCAGCCCATCCGAGTTGGATTCTACGAGTGACTTCTTTCTCGAAGTTGGACTTACCCATTTGGATCACTTGTCCCAGGTAAATGTACTCGTCTACAACTTCGAGAGCAGCGCCGTCCACAACAACCGGTTCGGGTGTGACATGGACATTCGACATGATTTTCGTCTTGTCCATGTTCATCTTAAGACCCACCCGTTGCGAGGCGCTGTTCAAGGTTGGTTTCGCTCAATTGGGTTTTTTTCAGGATTTGCGTTGTGTTTTCGCAAATCACGTCGCCTGCACTTGGAAATCTGTTCTTTGAGCCGTCGGTATTCCCTCATAGAGGTTGGAGACTGCACACATAGTTCTCAACGATCCATCATAAGACCGAGAGTTTGTTCTGAGAGAACCTGAGATCTACCACTAGGGTGGGTCTTGAAATACTTCGACCCTACCTCGTGGATAGTTGTTACCATCCTGGTGTTAAGCTCGTCCACTAACGTGCACGATTCTAGACACGCAAAGCGGTTTTGCAGCACAAGTTGAAAGTTTTCGGATCACTGGATTTGGACGGATATTGGGCGAAGCGTAGAGTTCATCAGGCGTGAAAGTTCCAGCTTCAGGCAGATATTTCATGTGCCTCTTACAAGACGGTGATCGCTTTCGGTTTTGAACCTGCTGATCACAGAGACATCATTAAATATGTGCCATTTGTCTGCCAGAATGAAGTCTATCTCGCTTTTCGTGGAACCATCAGGACTTATCCAAGTCCACTTACTTGCTTGTTGAAACTTACCGTAATCGAAAAGTCGATTTTCTTTTTAATCTTCGTTAATGCAGTTCTTAATATTTTTTCGCTGCGGCGTCGATTCATTATGCTTAAATCTATAGTTCTACATAAAAGAAAATAGTATTACTAATAAAAATGTTTTAATGGTAAGGACGGAAAATTAAAGCAATTAATTCAACAATAAACAACACGTAACTAAACAATAACTTACCTAAAATACTTAAATAATAGCGAACCCCGAGGTTTGACAACGGCACGAAGTGCGCTCAGCCGTCCTCTCCGACACAAGAGAGGTGTCTGAAGCGCCTACGCATCAGCCTGTACTTAATATTATCGTCTGATTTACTTGCAATTTGCTTTATTTTGTATGATTTAACCACCAATTTTTGTATGCGATAAAAAATTGTAAAGTAGTTTAATGCCAAAAACAAAACTAGTACAGTCAGTTTAAATGCAGATTTTATTTGTAAAAAAAAACAAGTAAATTTGTTTTATTGTATTAAAATTGGTTCTAGAAAGAACAGCAAAATGACTCAACGCATAATGTTACCTTATTCTCTATAGGTAAAATGTATTATCTTGCAAACAATAACATTTTAGAGTAGAGTAAAATGTATTAACTTACAATGACTAACATTTAAAATCGGAGTAAAATGTTTTAATTCTGTTGATGAAGAAAAGTCAAGTTGGGTAAAATGTATCAATTACAAAAAATGATAATATTATAATTTGGTAAATTGTTTTATCATTTAAATTTAGTTAAAGTCAAGCAAGGCAAAGTAGCATAACGTAAAATTTTTAGTTGAGATGTGTTTTAATGACAAAATCCACTATTTACTATGGAGTTAAAACACAAAAAAATATGAAAAACTTCAAAATCATAGGTGTATTAACGACCATAAAAGTTGTCAGATCGAGCTGAAACTAGGACCATTCGAAAGAGTTTATTCTCCCGATTCCAACGGTGTATATAACTCGATATCGCCTAAAATGGCAGTTAATACAATATGCCTTTCCACCGTCGATATAGGTATACATATACATATTATATTGTATTTATTTGTATATATCTTAATTTATATTTTTATTTATGTGCCTCCTTATCTACTTATTTTAATTCATCTTTAGTTTTAAAAATTAGCTCGTAAAATTTTTAGTTTGCACCTCTACCTACGCGTTTCTTGAACGTCTGTGTCCTCTACCCTTAGGTTGTCTGGTACAAATCGCTATTACAGCGATAAGACCGCCTATTTTGTCGATACTACTTGCATTGTAATATTTTAAGTACTTCTAGTGTGCACAAAAAAGAATATTGTATTGTATTGTATGAGAACAAATGATAGCTGTCAAAACAAATGACAACTGTCAAATGACGTCACTTGATTTGACGGCTGTCATTTATTTTGACGATTGTCATTTGTTTTGACTGTTGTCAATTTTATTGTTGTGACGATTGCTATTTGTTTTGACGATTGTCATTTGTTTTGACGATTGTCATTTGTTTTACGGTTGTCATTTGTTTTGACGATTGGCATTTGTTTTGACGGTTGTCATTTGTTTTGACAATTGCCATTCGCTTTGACGGTTGTCATTTGTTTTGTCGGTTGTCATTTGTTTTGAAGATTGTCATTTGTTTTGACGGTTGCCATTTGTATTGATGGTTATCATTTGTTTTTAAGACTGAACATTCAAGATTGAAAACACGAATGAATGAAGTGAAAAGGGAGAGGAAGATACGCACACACGAAGTGTAATTAAAACTAACATGGCACTGATTGATAAAATGTACTGTCCAATTTGCCTAACTAAGTATTGTTCTTTTTTGCAGACGGCGTTTTTTTTTTTAATATAAATGAAAACCTGAAGACTTGCAAAATGCAATCCATGATTATAGAGATAATTTTATAGTTTTAAGTTACTTTTACGCTGAAGTCCAATTTAACAACCCCATGGTCCAATTCCAATTAATCGAACCGGTTGGGTAAATTGTAACTAAGACACATTTCGTTTCTCCCATTTTGTTGAATTTTAAGAAATGTATATATATTATATAACAAGTTGATTATTGTTCAGTAAATAAAAAAACCAATTAATTTTTGTAACATTATTTAAAATACTAAAAAATATGTGCAATATCTGCAGGAGAAAAAAAGTGGTCCAAAATAACCGACTTTCCCGATACCCTTTTTGCCCTCGTGATGCTGTGAAGCCCGCAGCAACTGTCCATTCGAATAAAATAAATTTGCATTCTAAAGCACTTTATTGAAAAGGACTGAATGTTATCACATTGAAAAACAACACAAAAGGATTATAAAGCTCGGTTAGCAACTCAAACCAATATAGGTAGGTAGTTATCATAACCTCATAAAAATATATGTTAACTTAAGAAAAATAGAGTTTTTCTGTTCGATCCCCAATTCTGATACACTTACGCCCCAACCCAGAGTCACTAACGGTTACTTAAATCGCTCCTTAGTACAGAAATTGTATGGTGATTATTTACTAAGGAGCGATTAATGTGAGTCGTATTTATGTGTAACTGTATTGTACTGTATTGTATCGTACTGTGAGAGCAAATAAAAATTGTTTGTTTGTTTGTTTGTTTGTTTGTTTGATTAAAGTAACCGTTAGTGACTGTGAGTTGGGGCGTTAGCTGCAAATTTTTTACACATCCCCACATTATACAAAAATTGGTGCAATATTTATAAACGCTTCACGTCACGTTGCTGTAGCGCATCCGTACTGCGTCACACAACCCAGTCTACGCCAAGACGTTAATGAAACACAGTGTCACACACTGTGTCACACAATAACGGATCGCGAAGTCCCCAACACAGAGTAAGAACTCAGTTTGTAGCTGGAAAACGAGTGATGTAGTGCTTACCTTTGGGAATTCGTCATGCAGTTAGCATTGGAAATCGCTGAATTGATATTCTGTTTGTACCTACGTGCATGCTAAATTGCTTATTGCGTATAAGGTGAATTACAGATTGATAGACTTGATAGTCCATCATCGGTGTTTGTTTTTTATTGCTGGAATGTTACAAAACAGAAAAGATTATGGATCACGAGATATTTATTCTGTAACTAGCGCCATCTTGAGACCGAAAAATACAACTTCGTACAGTAGAATGAGTAATGCAGTTGAATGTATTTGTGAGATAGGTCATAGATATTTAATTTAATCAGTTCTTAAGCGTGATAAACTCTTTGTCCTGTATATATTTTTGTAACAGATTTCACGGACCTTGATTCGTTTGAGAACTAGATGGTATCAATGTTGTTTACTTACTGCTCATTTACACGCGCGTGTCGCGGACCGTCTCGTGGCGCGTCCGCAAGCCACGCCCCCTACGCGCGTGTGAACACCGCGCGAGCGCTCGTGCGAGCCCCTTTGGCGCGCGCCTAGAAAACCGCTCCCGACGCGAGCCCGCGAGCCACGAGACGCGCCGCGGTCTGGTCCGCGAGCGCCCTGTTCACACGCGCGCGTACGCGCGCGTCTCGCGGATTGTCTCGTGGCTCGCGCGCGCGTGTAAATGGGATATTAGAGCGCTTTCACACGAGCCGACGGCGCGGCGTCAGACGGCAGCCGACTGCAAGCGTCGACGTTTGCAGTTGGGACTCTCGACTGCAAAGTGCCGTTCGTGTGTAAGAGCGCTTACACACACTTTTATAGTCTAATTCCATTGTTCTTCTTCATTCTTCATTCTTCTTCTTCCATTGTTCATTGTTGATGATTAATTTCTGTAAATAATCGTAACTAAAATGTAAAAATTAAAAGCATCTCAAAACAAGTCACCCTCATATTTTGCAGTAAAAATTCGTCGTTGATGTTTCGGCTCGAAGCATGACGCTTTTAAGACACTTCTGACTCAAGCTCTCCTCGAACAGATTTCAAAAAATATTCTTTTTGGAAATCTTGTTTTTTATTCGCCGTCAAAGGCATTAACGAGGCATAATGAAATTGAAACGGATGATAGGTACCTATGAATAATTTGACATTAGTTTAATGTTAGTAAGTGTATGTCTGAGTAAAATAGATGTCTGAATAATAATAAACAATTCTTTGTAGTCGTAGATTCGTTTGGTGTAAGGGAAAGGTATCTTTGTTTAAAACAAAATGATCGCTGAATTTAGTCGAAATTTTAAATTAGTGCAATCAGATATCATAATGATTCTACCACGCCAAATAAGATTAAAATACATTTTAAGCTTGTCCTATGCGACACTCATATAATTCATAATTTTTAGGTTTTTTGGGTCACTTAACTCGAAATTTATGTCAGAAATTAATTTTCCCTCTTTAGATTCTATATCCGTTTTGAATTTACTTGATCTTACTAATCAACGTAAACAAAAAATCATATTCAGAAGTAGTAAGACTGCTTACTATTGGCCTAGTATTGCACCGTGCACGGCTAGTGCAATTAGTAAATCATTTCAATTTGCAATTGCTCGTCGTAAGCGGTGGGGTCATGCGATAATACGACGACAATTTCATTGAACTACTTCATGCAATATGTACCTATTTTGTCTCGTCGGTTTATCGATTTAAGGAGAATAGTCGACGTAGTTCAGGAGAAGACATTTATCATCAAATGGTTCGACAGCTCGTTTTCGGCTATTTCCATAAAAAAATGAAAGAATATCAAGAGTAACAAGCGGAAAACTAAACACGCGAACAATGTTGTAAGGGTTTTATTTCAAGAGATACTTTTATTGAACCCTAAAAATAGAAATTAAAATTAATGAGTAGGCAGGACTATGGACACCAAAAGGAGTGATAATATGTGGAACCTTCAGAGGGGCTCGTAAAAGATCAGGCCACTATTGAATGTGCGCCACAGGAAGGATCATGAAAATAGTATCGTGGAGGATCGCCATGAATTCAATCAATATGGACGGAATTTCATTATTCGATGAGTAGTGAGATAATGAAATGACGCGGGCACTAAGTCGAAGATATCATACTCTCTTTATACCTACTTTCCTTTTTTTATGTAATCTAAAGGGTTTATAATCTAATCTAATAGTATCTAATTAGTATTACTGACAAAATAGTTGCTAACATTATTTTTAATGAACTCTATCCAGCGATCTATATTATTATGTTCTACTAGATTGTGTGTTTCCTATCTTTAATACGGTCCGTTGACAATACCTGACGAGGCAACAACGGTCGCAGTGTACTATTAGCACGCGCGGAGTTAAAACGGCCGTATTGCTGCAACAAAAACAACGTAAATGTGTATTAAAAATCCAACAATACTTTATACTAGTATTAAAGTAAGTATTAATGACTATTCATTGATTAAGTGATAAAAACTTCGTAGTTCGTGTCAAAACAAGCATAATAAAAGGTATTTTTGGATTTAATCCAATATTTTATCCAAAATAGTAGGCAGCCATATTGTTATACTTAAACAAACCTGACGCTAGTCTGTCTCGTTTGCACGACAACAATCCGTATATGCGTGCGAACGAGAGAATCGCTAGGAAATCATACGACTCATGAATAATAGATTTAAAAATGTACAAATGTTCCATAGCGGAACTATAAATTGTAGGTATTAGAGAGAATAAATCTTATTGGGTTTTTATGTCGTTAGGTAGATTTGATTACAATTGAAACGTTAATCCGTATGCTTCTGTGTTCGCACCTTCATCGTTTCATAGAAAATGTATACGATAGTGCATACGCAGCAGAATCCCGTACGGAACGTGGTCCGTACGTCGCCAATGATGTTTTTTTCGTCCCGTACGGGAAAAATCCCGTTACGTATGCATTGGGCTTTTTACTCATGAGGGCAAAAACTATTATGCAACATAATCTGTAATGAGGCAGTTGCATGCCTGTTTCTATCTGTGTCTATGACCATAGCCCTCCCCCACTCTGCCGCGTTCGTTTCGTAGGAGCCGCTTTGCTTGTACTAACGTGCGTTTCTAGTACAACATATAATTCACTGACTCTATCCGTGCGAATTTACGTTGTAAGATTTAAAACCCCGAATTTCCGAGGGTTCCGAAGTAAAATCGGAACCGTCCGCCCCCCCCCCCCCTGCTAGCTAAACGGTTGGAATAAGACAAGTGAATAATCTAAATTTTACTAACAAAAAATAACCGACTTCAAAGTCTCAAAAACTACTCATCAGATGTCGTTCTAATTTATGTGGGACCACATGACAAGCATCTGCTTTCGATTAAACAAAGAATCATCGAAATCGGTTGGCGTGATATTGAGTTATTCGTCAATTTGTCGCGCACATCTTAACACAAATTTACGACTTATGTGGTTTTCTCATGGATGCCATTGTCAGATCTCAATAAAATTTATGTGGGACCACATGACAGCCACCAGCTTTCGATTAAAAACAATCATCAAAATCGGTTTGCCCAGTCCAAAGTTCTGAGGTAACAAACATAAAAAAAAATACAGTCGAATTGAGAACCTCCTCCTTTTTTGAAGTCGGTTAAAAAATTCTCAAAAGTAGGTTATATGATGAATTTACAAGAAAAACTATCACGGCTATGTTAACATAAGTAGTAAATGAGTAATAGTCGATAAACTTACTACTTCGGAACCCTGGTTTTATGTTCAATATTCAACAGGAAAAAACTGTGTTAGATTTATCTTAAGTTTAGTACATATTCGATCGTTTTCTAATCAATTTGATGGATCTATACTTTGGCGTTTCGTATTCGAGTTTATATGGATGTATTTTCCTTATTGAAGTATAAGGTCACCTTCAAAACGTTTATTTAATAGAACCATAGAAATACTAACAGAAAAACGACATACCTACTCTGGCATCTCCAGCATAAAGCAAGAAAAATAATAAAATTATAGTTAAGAAAAATTAAAATCATGATTTTATTGACATCCTTTATAATTAGAGTTAACTATGTTAACTTAAATGTCGTATTAATACGAGTATTAACATAGTTTACAGTTTATCTAAAACAGCCGTTGGTAGGTAGTATACAACATAATAATACTAAAATTGCATATCTACTTTCTCTTTATGCGTGGATATAAAGCCTGATACTGGTTTGAAATATTAAGTCGTTAAGGGCTTTATATTATGCATGAAAGTGCTAATTTGTTTTGCAGATACTGTAATGCTTCGAAATTGTTTTAACGTCGATGATAGTGCGTGCGTTGCGAGTGTTGCTAGTCGTTGCTTTTACGCTATCATACCTCGTTTGCGTTTAATGCAATATTAAAGTAATTAATACGCGTTGCCTGATTGAGGCATAAACCCGACGAAAGTGTCATGCGATAGCGCTCGATTCCATAGTCATAAATATCAATCAACGGTCATTAACTGTTATACAGACGACTCCTTGCAGACAACCTAGACTAGTCTTGAGAGACCCCTAATGCACCTTCAGTACAACCACACATGAGAACATAAGTATACATTTCTATAAAATCCAGGGATCTAGAAATATTTGCGACGGACATTTAAAAGGTTGTTAATTCTCTCTCCTTCTTTTCTTATTAGCATCCATTTGCAGTTCATGTCATTAAAACATTATTTTTGGTTAGTGGCAGTATTTGACGCGAGTGTACTACAAAATGTGCTATTAAATCATTTTAATGGTCGTTCGCCGTACGCCTTGCTAATGTGTTGAAGTTTTGTATCTACAAGTAACTGCCTACGTATTTGAGTGGTTATTTTCAGATTCAGTCTTTGAATAAAAACAAATTATCGCGCTTTTGTATATTACGTGAATAATTTACTGAAATAAACAATTTAAAAATATCCAAAATAAATTTATATGTATGTATGTATATTGTACATCATACTCATAATAGCCTTTAAAATCAAATAAGTTAAAATGAAAGGTGTACCTATGTATAAAATTATTTGATGCAATCAAAACAACTGAAGATAATATGAGATTAATTCGGAACATGCAACAGTGAAAACCACATCTAAATTTCAAGGTTAAGCTATTTATGCGATGAAAAAATAATTTTATGGATAAATATGCTCCGAATAGTATTTCTCAAATATCTTCCAAGGCAGACATCAGTCAGTACAGTTTTATTATGCACAGAAAAAATTTACTTCACGACTTTAGCTCCAGGATTATCCGAGACATCACGAACCAAGTTCCATTAGTCCTCAGAAACGAATTCGTGAAATAAAACAAAAAAACTAAACTAAAATATTGAGGCTCAAACAATCCTCCGAGTGGCCGCTAGGGACCGATTCTCGCGCTCCGTATTTTTGCTTACACGATTTAATATCCACATAGTGTTTTTGTAAACAATATATTTTTCTCATGTGTCGATAACACTTTTTATTCTATGTATATTTGAAATTACATCTGCCGTCAGTGCTAGCTTTTATCAATATTTCATACAATCATCAGGTCATCAGTCTACTTGTTTTGATTGAGATATTGGCTGTGGTTACTTAAAGTGTCTTCTACATTAGTATTTTTATTTTGAATATTTGACAATTTTTTCATTTAGCTACCTAAGGTAGGTACTTTGAAAATATTTTTCATTCGATATTATTCGATTTTGGCATCATGTTGTAATCGACCCCTTCTCACGTATTGTCTTGCATCGTTCACCGTCTACAAGTGCTTGATTTTAAAGTTTTCGCATTCAAAAATTTGCATAATACATAAAACCGTAATAAATTCCAGAAGTTCGTTAAATTCAAGAAATGTAAGGCTCAAATTATAACCGGTTTAAACCTTACCGGGTTTGTGCCTTATTTCATTTTATTTCTTTTGTACAGGTACAGAAACCTAGGAACGGTTGAATGAAAATCTATTTCAAATCTTTTTTGACTTCGCAACCTAAGTTGATTTTAGGACGAATGAAGTTTCATACTTGAGGGATTTCTTTCCTCTTTTACCCAATATATATCACATAATTGAATTCATACCGACCTTTCCTATCTGCTACTAATCAAGTCAATATAGGTCCTTCCAATAAAGGGTCACTAAGATCAGGGTCATATTTACTACTGTCGATGTCACTTTCACTATCTTGGAAGATTCTAATCAAGGTAAAGCAAGTCTCTAGATGGAAGCTCGTGGACGTATGCTATTAAAACAGGTCAACATATAAAACACATTCTGTCTGGAAAATAAGGTTTACGTAGGGTAAAATACCTAGTTAATAAGCCTAATAGAAAATAAAATAAAATCGCAGAATAAATTAGCAACCAACTAAAATTTTATTTGACTTTTTAATATTTACCAAGTCATCGTGATTGATAGTAAACGAAGAGAAAATAAAAAAAGTATTAAATCTCGACTTTGGCGTTATAAATATGGCTCACTAATCCCAGAGATTTAAGTATTCATATTAAATTAATCACCGCATACTACTCGTAATATCTTTGAAATGGTTTTATTCTGGTGGCGATGGGTGTTGATTGAGGAGCCTGCCTGGTACCTAGCAACCCTTGTCAAATTGATGAATACGTTTCGGTAAATACACATTGCCATTGTCGGGCTCTCGGATTATCTTGTTAGGTTTATACGTGGCGTTGAAAATGTATTTTGTTATTATTGTAATATCACTTTTTTGTTTTTTATCGAAATTATTTTTGTTTTGGCATTCGCAGACATGTTTTGGTTGAGTATCAAGTTTGAAAAATGTTTTATCTTCAATTTAAAAAGAGATGTAAGAGAGCTAAAGGGTTTTATTCTTCATTAAGTGAAATATCATAGCATTCATCAGGTGTCATGTCCATCTCGTTGAGATTTCTAAGCTCTATTTCGCCAAGTTGGGATTGTTGGACCGCTGGGATTAGGTAGTAGTAAATAGTACTAAGGTTTTTACCTGGCTAGTTACCACCCTGCATCATAAGTCAAATGAGACTTACAGAGTATCTAACTAAATTAATATCTAATGACATCGTCCGTTCTTATTCATTAATTTATTGACTTTCATTTTATGTACTATTATGTCTTCTGTGCTTACATTCGGAGGTTGTCTAAATACGACTTCATTAAAATCCTGTTAAACAATTTTCGTGTAAAATATTATTGCCAAATTATTACCAAGTTTCCCAAGATCAGTGTTATCGCTGTTAAAAGTTATCAGTTTATCATGAAAAGCCCTAACAGAGCTTGACAATACGTGTACCAGCCTAATTTCTACATTTTCTACCAACCCCAAATCTTGTGTAAAAAGTATCTGTTTGCCAGTTTTGTAGAACTATTTCATGACGTATAAGGTTTTAATTCTTACCATTAGTTCATTAAAGTGTTCGTGCAAATCTCTCTTTTTTAACACAACAAGCGGATGGCACAATTATCGCATTCCCGCGGTATTCCACACAAAAAGTGATAAGTGCAGTGAAATAGCGTTTAAACAAAGGCTTTGGAGATACGCTAGTAATGGCGGACTGGCGCAAGTCCTGGCGTCCTAGGAGGTCTGAGACGGGGGGCCTGGGTGGGGTCCCCCCAACTCCCAGGTTCGGGTGGAGGGAGGTGCAAATTCTCAAGGTCGGACTGAAAAGTCGAGGACGTCGCCGTTCTGTTTAACCTAGCGTCATCCGATGCGTCTACTACGAATGTACAGAATTTAGCTTTGAATCGAGTATTTATTTTCTGCAACACTGGATCATTTCTAAAGTATTATTTGGATTTCTTTAGAAGTAAATAGTAGTTAGTAAGTAAGAGAAATAGAAAAACATAAGTATTAAGTATAGTGAAACACTTTTAGCTCGATGTTGATTCTAAATATTCGAAAACTGCCTTCCCGAGCTGAACCCATTGATAGCGGGATTGCTTGGTGACCAAATGGATTTGATTCTCTGATGTTTTTTTCACAAACTAGGTAATGAATCGCTGCAGGAACATTATGTTTTACATTTAATCAACAATTTCACGATCTTTAAGTTACCGCCATTAAAAACCCAAAGACACTTATATTTTCCACGTTACACATTACTAATGAAGGCTAAAAATTAATCGCACATATTTGGTGCAAATGTTTGTTATTTTATCGGAATTTTGAGCATGTAGTTAATCTAATGGAACATTTCTCAGTAATGCGACCGCATTTGTCATGTTACTGGCTAGCCAAATGCAGCCAACTAAATAGGTACGTTTTAGTTAATTAACTTACCATTCTTCGGTAGTCTCTTAAATTAAGATGTGAGTCTGTGGGTTAATTATCCGATGTAATGCCAACCTCAAACAAAATTAGGCGTAATTCGTTAGACATCGAACTTATTGAAAGCGGACAAATTTTTTATAACCGGCAAAAGAAGTCAACCATTTATAGCTTTATAACTAAAAAACGTTGTATTACTAAATTATTGAAGTTATACTTTTGAAGTTATATTTCTTATGCGACTTGCAAAAAGGTTGCGTTAAATGTTTGCGCTACCATGGAGGAGGTATAAAAACACTGGATAGATGACCCTAGCTTCTTATTATCTTCACCTCTTTTAAAATGTAATGTTATTACTTATACAAATCTCACAGAGCCTCAACAGCGTGATTCAGGTTCCTGAACAAAGCCATCTAGTTTGTACTGGTGTAAACATAGGTAGTACACAAGTAATATTTTAATAAATTAGTGACTTGAATACTGAAGAAGTATAACTTTTCACGCGCGTACAAAAGTACACACACCCTTTTTAGGGTTCCGTAGCCAAATGGCAAAAAACGGAACCGTTATAAATTCGTCATGTCTATCTGTCTGTCTGTCTGTCTGTCCGTCCGTATGTCACAGCCACTTTTCTCCGAAACTATAAGAACTACACTGTTGAAACTTGGTAAGTAGATGTATTCTGTAAACCGCGTTAAGATTTTCACACAAAAATAGAAAAAAACAATACATTTTGGGGGTTCCCCATACATAGAACTGAAACTCAAAAATTTTTTTTTGGTCAAACCCATACGTGTGGGGTATCTATGGCTAGGTCTTCAAAAATGATATTGAGGTTCCTAATATCGTTTTTTTCTAAATTGAATAGTTTGCGCGAGAGGCACTTTCAAAGTGGTAAAATGTGTGTCCCCCCCCCCCTGTAACTTCGAAAATAAGAGAATGATAAAACTAAAAAAAATATATGACATACATTACCATGCAAACTTCCAACGAAAATTGATTTGAACGAGATCTAGTAAGTAGTTTATTTTTAATACGTCATAAATCGTAAACCGCAAAAAACATCGATCAAAGTTACAACGAACTACAAGAACTTTTATATTATGATACTTGCTGCTACGGAACCCTTCATGGGCGAGTCCAACTCGCACTTGGCCGCTTTTTTTATATACTTATGCCATTTATTAATTACATTATTCATTCATCTATCATTCGTTTCTGAGCTATTAACGGAAATAAAGGAAAGAATGAGTCTGAATGAAAGATAATTTTACAGTCTATTAAGAGATACTATGAATTATTTATAATAAGCTACCCTTGTAAATTCCACTTTTACAACTAACAATATTGATCCAATCCATACGTTTGATGTGAATGTTCACCATTTACAATAATTATTCAAAATTTTATCCTAAAAGGACACCTGAAATGTCTTAATAATACTTCTCGACGCGTGTCTAAATCTTGTACCAAGAGCTCTGAAGATACGCAAACAATTCGAAGATTCTCGCGATGAACTAATGTATACAGCATCATGATTCCGGTCACGTCTCCCGCGAGAGATTAGTCGGTTGCTACCTCGGTACGTATCTATGTGGATGAATATTCAAATTGCGAGTCGTTGACTTTAGCCCTTTAACGATACTGTTACTAGAAATATTCCAGACTTGGGGTGTATCAAGTCACCTCAGTCCCTATCAGAACTGATTAAATGTCTCAGGTTTTCTCTAAGAAATGAGAGCCATTGCTCTCCCCATATTACTTTGGAGTTACAGATGTCCAGGGTTAGTGATCACTTACCAGGATCTATCCCTGGATAGCCGTCAAATTTTCAGCACGGTAGGTACACCGCGATTGGAAGAGGTTTTAGGGTATATACAGTACACCGCGAGCTGGAAAGATTTGGATTTTAGGATAGATGACTCTACGGCTTGTTTCTAGTAGGATGAATCTTCGGATCGTGATAATTCGGATTTGTTATTATTCTTGCATACATTCTTATAGCGCTATTCTTGCTTAAGTCAGCATCCAAACGATTCGCCGTGTTTCGACTTGAGGCTTGAGAACCAGTTCTTTCTTTTTTTCTCAAGTCTTTCTTGGCCGGCAACGTATCAGTGATGCCTTTGTTATAGCTGATGTCCATGGGCGAAGATAGCCTCTTACCATCATATGGATCTTCAGCTCGTTGGCTATTTCCATATAAAAAAATCACACGTGCAGGAATTCACACAAAAATGAGAATACCGTAAATATGTCACGAAAGTACGAATCCATTTCAAGAACTGTCACGCTCACGACGAAACGTCTCTCACTGTGAAGAATAAATTAATATTTCAGGGAATATTTTAATAGTGTATTCCTGAATTTCATTTTTCGATGAAGTGAAACCGAAATGACAGCATGACATTCGAATGGTAAGTTTGAACGTGCATTCGGACATACGTCTCGTCTATCCGTTTTCATCATTCGTGAATTGAATCGAAACCGAATAAATTCAAACCGAGTCATCTTTGATGGATGTAAATAATTAAAACAAGGAGAGACCAGCTTACCAGGTTTTTCATAAGACTGCTTTACTCGTAGTTGTCGCAGCTATAACAATAAAACTTATTAGCTTGATTGGGATAGACATAAGTATTATAAGTAACTTATTACTTTTAGAAGTAACTTGTATTAAAAATAAAAAATAACCTACCTGCTATCAAAAAAGCTATCATGATATACCTTTTTGAAATCCTTATGGTGACTCTTTAATTTGATACCCATATTGCGTTATTCCATTTATTTTTATTTTTTGATACTGACTTCAAACAATGGCATCTCACAACCACTATATTTGTTTTTTAATTTCACTTATCTAAAAACACTTGGGTTATCAAGACGAATCTAACGATATTTTAATTATATAAATCCGTGCAGCGGTTTGGATGATGCGAGGTATTAAAAATATTACATATATGTATGTATTCATAAAACATACATACAAGTTACGCGCGTAAAACCGGGCAGTCGGGTAAAAATAAATGTTGAAGTAAAATAAACCGAACCAGTATTTTCTAGCATTACAACACAACCCCCTTTTCTCACCCCCCTTTCTCTCTTCCCTTCCAATATCATTCATCCATGTCTTTATCTGTTCGATGTGAAGGAAAGTAATTCGCGTCTGATCTTCAATCTGACGGTCAGATGGTTAGAGATTTTTATGACTCACTGCTTTCTAAGATTATTTTTATTTACTTTTGTTCATGTGGAACGCTGTAAATATAAAATTGAAAGTATATTGAATACTCAAACACTCAATAGACATTTGTAAGTTATTTTCGACGACACAGCTTTCAGTTTAGCTCAAAAAGGTAAAATTAAATTAAGAACACTGCGAATTCTAATTAAATTTCTGTTTTCAATCGTTTGCATTGTAACATAAAGAAATGTAAGTATTAGGTATTTTAATTATTTCACAAGTCTTAAATTGTTTCGCTTGTCATTCAATCCAAGAATTTTAATTTATTCGGAATACAAACTCGAAGCAAGTTAATTTGGTGTCTTCCGAGAAATAAACAAATTATATTTTATTTCATCTTGAACAACAATAAACAATGTATTTGTTACAACAGGCTTAAGTAAAATTTCGTAAATAAATAAAAATTAAATTTTCTAATCGCTAAATATGGAAAAAAACTAAAAATTTTTGGTTTTCGAATTTTTGAAGTTATACCTACTTCATATGGAGCGTTTGGAAACAATTATGAGAGTGAAATTTGCGACAGCCGAAAAGCGACATGATGAAGGTGCGTGCTAGGTGCATAGCATTCACTGGAGTTGTCTTGGATTGCTAGCGCGGGTCGTGGGTCCGAGCGAAAGGTACTTATCTATACATCTATACAAATAAATAAAATTGAATGCAAGGTACATAATACCATAACAACATTTTTTACAATTTTTGTCTGTCTGTCTGTCTGTGTTTGTTCCGGCTAATCTCTGAAATGGCTGGACCGATTTTGACGGTACTTTCACTGGGAGATAGCTGATGTAACAAGGAGTAACTTAGGATACTTTTATTTTAGAAAAAAAATAGTTTGTTAGGCGAAACGAAGTTCGCCGGGTCAGCTAGTAACTAGTATATTAACTTCTTACGTGCGTACATAAAGTACTCACGTTTTTTTTTTCTTTTCCTGATCTTAAATTATATTAATTTATTTATTTTTTACTTTCGGCAATTTAATTTTATTTATCCAGGGGTGCGCAGATAAGATTGGACTGGATAGTACGGACTGGTAAGTACTACACGAAATCAAGGGGGGAAGCTTTATTGTCAAGTTGTAAGCTTTATAAAATAAATGGACAAATAAAAATAAAAGTACTGAACCAATTAAAATCCGCTTTCGTCGTAACTACATTCCATCATAAGACGCTTTTCTGAAACTGTAGAAGTAAAATATGAGGAGCTCAAGTTTAATTTGCCTTTGAAGAAATAACATGTGAATGATGCAGCTTGAACTTAAAGATAATATTGCTTTCAAGAATGCTATGAAAACTTTATGGAACGTTAAAATAATCTATGATATTTAATACTATTGACCTCGTTCCACCACGTAACACCACTCAAGAGCGTAGTTACAGAGATTTTACGATATTGTATTTTTAAAAAACGTTAGGAGCTTAGAATTTCACATGTAGTTCTATTTGTATTTTAATGTTTTTCTTAAATATATTGTGTCATAATAAAACTAAGAATTACATACAAGTACATAGACACGTTCACGTAAAAAATTGAATTATAAGACGAAAGAAATAAATCTTTATCATTATAAGGATGTGTACCTGCTTACTATAGTTGCAAATATGTGAAAAAAAATCATGTCTATACTCCATATATATTGTACCGTTAAAATTTTACCATAATAATTTATTTTCGCATTACATAGTCAAATAAAACACTTTCCATAATTTAGAATAGAAAGAAACAAAATTAATTTGTTGATCCATTTTTGAAGTTCGACAAACCTAATTAATATATTGTCAGTCTTCTTAATAAGATAATAAGGGTCGAGAGTACAATTTAGTTTAGATCAATAGAATTACGCTTACATAAGCATAAGCTAAGCATCCGTAAGCATGGTTAGCGCACCCTCACTCTTACAACCGCGGCACGGCGTTCGCGTTGGCGTGTTATTCGCGGCATTATCTAACATCTGATAATAGGGGTTCAAGGTTGGTCGCCGAAAATGCAACTCCATCCCGCGTCGCGCCCTTTCCGCTTTTATCAATACAAGGCGACACCAGCGCCGTCTGTCGGCCGCCGCCAGTATCGCAACGGAGACGACTGCGCACGCTCCGTAGTCCAACGTTGCCGCATTTACTGTCTTCAACTCCTTCACCCTCAAATCAATCCCATCAAAATCCCAGTCCCCTTTTCTTTTCGCGATCCGTGACGTTTTCGACGCAGTGACGTAGCAGTGAAAATAATCTGAACGCGAAGAACTTAACCTAGCCGATTACGTCAATAAACGACATTACTCATTCGTTCTCGCGTGTTTGTTTTTGTTTCTCTGACACCTATTTTCTTGTTAAAAGTGCCGTGTACACCCGTGGAGCTTTAAGATGGTAAGTGGAATTGATGTTAATGTTATGTGAGGTCCGAGGTTGTTTATGTGCGGATATCTGCAGTGTGGTGCGGTGTAGAGCTATAGTTACTTTCGCTGGGCAGCGCGCTTAGGAATGAGGTTACTATCTAAAATAAACCGCGATTTTTACCGCGCCGTTTTAGCAACAAGACGCAAGTATGATGCCCGGTTAGTCTGCGCATGCCGATGCTGAATATTTTATCAAATGCATGCTCTGCAATGTTCCTGAGCAGATTTGACCTGCATATTATTGCAATGATAGTGATCATTTATATTTAGATAATATAAGTATCAGTGACATCGGTCAGTAGGTAGTCTTAATATAATAATTATTAGACGTAATTACCTGACAACATTAAAATCAGGCACGATATATGCGTTGTGTCGCTTACGTCTTCTATTGAGAAAGGTATAAGCACCAAATGTGTATACATACACAGTCCAACGTATGTTAAGAATCGACATATACCGGTCAACGATCATATAAACATTGATGAGATAGTCGTTCACACTATTTAATAATTGTATACGTTACACGTGTCATACAAGTTTATCGATTTTCTTACGAAAGACATTACACGTCACACACATTGAAGCACACTAGGGCCCGTGTTAATAAATCAATCTCGGCTTGTGAGCGTGATCTTAGATCTTACAAATCGACGCTTAAAAGGCAAAAATTACCAACCGAAATGTTGACAACTTTACATTAGAGCATTTTAAAGTTAAAATTTCAGAAAAAAATCCTAAAAAATCGCCTATTAGTTATAGCTACTTAATTCCAATAAATTTTACATGCAGTTTAAATGCTTAATAAAGCGATTTTTACGATTTTTTTTCTAAAATAAAAACTTTAAAATGTTCTAGTGTAAAGTTGTCAACATGTCGCTTGGTAATTTTTGCCTTTCAAGCGTCGAAATGTAATGTTTGCAACTTTCCACAAGATTTTACATATTTCAGCATCTCAAACGGAATCTTGAGATCACAGAACATGTTTTCACAAAACGAGTCTTATAGAAGGCAGATATTAAAGAACTACTAAATAGTCTACGAACAGTCTAGTATCTGTTAAATGTGTCTTGACCGATACTAGGAGAAATTATCAGAGTACAATACAATATAAATTATTTTTATTGTAGGTACACAATAATGAACCAATACAGCAAGTTAAATAATCTTAAATTAAAATTTAAAAGACCCCGACAATTAAGTAACACTAAACATACCTAAGAACAGTAATTAATTCACCTTTCAGACAAAAAACTAGATCTAAATCGGTCCATCCGTTTGGGACCTACGATGTCACAGAACAGACAGTAAGCGGCATGTACTTGTTAGTAACGTCATAGCTAAAATGCGGAGTGCGCCAGGCCTGGTAATACGTAAGCTACTCGTAGCTAGCATTAAAACAGCGCTCTTTAACAAAGAAAACATCTTTCAAGGGAGTAAAATGAAACTTCTACCTCTTCTCCAAAGCTTCTACAAACTTCTCAAAGTTGTGAATTTACAAAGCTATTTATACCCACCGGATATATTTCGTAATACAAAAATACGCCCTGTATTTTGTATTCATTAATAAAGTTTACGTTCTAAAGATGTCGTTTACATAACCCTTTGTACAGGCACCTGGACCGTAATAACACCGTGAGAAAATGGGTTAAGTTCATGGTCACCGGTGCACTAATTGTCGCTTACTGCTTTTATTCCCAACGCATTTAGGGTCGTGTACGGTGAAAACCAGTTTGAGTGTTCATTGAACGAAATTGCCATTGACCAATCTTGGAATGAATGTTTGAATAGTATCAGGCGTTACTTTGCGGAAATCCATTGTTATTATTATTAAGTTAGTAACGTATTAATCTATTTTGCAACAATCCGCGGTTAACATGTCCCTCCCTCCCCCAACGGAAACATGCACTACAATAATTATAATCTGAATTTTACCAAGAAAAAATAACCGACTTCAAAATAACTCAAAAACTACTCTTCAGATCTAGCTCAAATTTTAGTGGGACCACATGACAAGCACCAGCTTTCGATTAAAAATAGAATCATCAAAATCGGTTATCCCAGTCCAAAGTTCTGTGGTAACAAACAAAAAAATACAGTCGAATTGAGAACCTCCTCCTTTTTTTTTAAGTCGGTTAAAAAGTATATAAAAGCAAAGCAAAGCAAAACAACAACCCATAATTGTCCCACTGCTGGGCTCGAGGTCTCCACTCACAACGTGAGGGGTATACGCCATAGTCTACCACGCTGGCCAAGTGCGAATTGGTAGACTTCACACACCATTAAGAACTTTATGGAGAACTCTCCGGTGTGCAGGTTTCCTCACAATGTTTCACCGAAGCATATGATAATTAACTTCTAATACGCATATACATAATACAATATTTGAAAATTAGAGGTGCGTGCCATGATTTGAACTCGGGCCCCTTCGTTCCGGAGACCAACGTTCTAACCGCTAGGCTGCCACTGCTTTTTAAAAAAGTATATACCAACATACATACCAGCACCAACAAGTGTTTCGCCCCGCAACGGAGCATCACCAGGGTAAGCTGACTCTACGATGGTTAGTCGCAAAGTCGCAATGTACATTAATTATTTTTGAATAGGTCTCAGTCTTAGAATTAGTTCTCCAATAAATTGTTATATACAACTCTTATAAAATGTATTTACAAGGTATATACAACCGAACTTACTACCTCGTACCTACATAATTACATTTTTTGCCATTGTTTTACAACTCCGTCAGTCGTATCTAATGACTATACCCTAATTAATCATATGTCAGGTAAATGAGACTATAATGACAGGGCGATGCACTTAACATGCACAGAAGCGTCAAAAGTGGTTAATGTCAAGTATTTGTGGATCATATCTATATAAAAATATAAATAACCGGGCAAGTGCGTGTCAGGCCACGCGCAATGACCCTACATCCGAAGTAGTAAGTTTATCGGCTAATACTCATTAACTACTTATGCTATCTTAGCCGGGATAGTTTTCCTTGTAAATTCATCATAAAACCTGTTTTTCCGATTTTAGTTTGGAACTCTAAAAACGATCCGTATCGAGTATGTTCTTCATAATGTCATTGTATATTCCATGAATTCCAAAAAGGCTGGACCCATTTTAATAAGATTTCAATTTGCATATTACCCCACTGATTCTGTGGCGATCAGAGCAATAGATATTAATTGGTTTCACTTGGAACAATGTGTCTTAAGCATTTCAACTTTGCATATTTTTGTAGCAGTTTATCCATATTGGGGCGGCCTAGACAAATGACCGGGTGTCGTAAAACAGAAGCCGGCCCTGCTTGTTGTACTAAATAAGTACTATTATTTCTTCTGTGGTACTAACAAGTCTTTTTTTAAATAAAAAATGTACTATCAGTTAGTTTATCATGCATTGTTACTAATACATTATTATTATTAGCTCACATTATATTTTTGAGCGCGCCCTTGCTAAAAGGACACATGAAGCCGTCTCGGTATTATCGGTTGGTAGCAGTCGTTAAGCTATGTCGGAGGCTTTCGATGGACATTTAGATTAGCCACTAACCCCTCCATTAATCCGCCCAAGCAGCGTGTCAGACGATAATCTCAACCTCCTCTATCACGATAGTCAACCCGTTCGGTGCAGTGGCTGAATGAACGAATAAAATTTATTCGGATATATTTTATTCGAAGTGATTTAATTTTTTTTTCCGATATTCGAATGAGATTTTTATCAAACTTTTTTTGAAATTCTTAAGGAGCGACAAGAAATTAAATGTTTTGACCTAGTGCTATTAGGTAAGCCAGAATTTCATTTATTTTAATAATAATTCAATAATTTATTTATTTTTGAATACACTCATGCTGTGTCTTCATAAAATAACTCTTGAAAACCCATTTTTTTTTAATATAATACAATTTTGTGGGGAAATCACGTTACCGTGAAATCAACGCCTTAATTAGAATATAACCTACCACCTTCAAGTAATTGTACCTGCGTACGTTCTGATTTCGGTTCTACTAACATTCAACTATTTATTTCTTGAAAATGTAAGTCTTCACATAACATGCACATAGACAATACAACAGACATTTGGCTATATATTGCACTTGGTAATATCGAAGGCAATCTTTATTTTGTTTTCTCAGTTATTATCTTGCTTTCTCAGTTTTACGATGATCACTTACCACCGCCACCATAAGATAGTTGTTCATTTGAAGGTTAGCAACACATAAAGCGCTACCTGATTTATCAACTTACAAATAACAGCTAAACATAGCCAAACCATTTGTATTATGTTCACAAAAGGAACCCATGTTTAATATTTCTCGAGTTGCCAATAACCTAAAAGGGAACGTAATTGATTGCTTTAAGATTTATTGTTTCGCTCTCCTTTGATATTCGAATTGATTATTTCACAAAACGATTGTTTGAAGTATCGATAAAAAAGTTCCAAAACAATTGATTCTAGAGCTTCTGTGGATACCTTAGTTTGCAAATGACAAAGGACAATCTTGCGACAAAGGTATTTTGTAATTAAACCTGAACTAAGTACAAGACAATCGAATGTTTCTTGAACATATTACTCATCCAAAACATAAATGTGAAATGAGAGCTAATTAAGAAAAATAATTGAGATCTAAATGGGTGCTAAGTTCTGTTTAGTAAAGCCTAAAATTTTAGTCACAAGAACATGTAATTCAAGCTCTACATATGACTTCGCTAGTACCTATTGTTATTTGTAAAATTACTCTATACAGTGGGACCGCTAATTCACTAATTTCACTAATTATCAATAATTTTCAGTTTTTAGATTTTTTCCTTTACATATGCCTAATAGTTTACCTTGATGCCAAATATCAAGTTTCTGGGTCATCTGGGACTGGATTAGTTTTGATTTTAGGTCAGTCAGTGATAAAAATGACGATTTTTGGACGTTAATATCTAAATAATCGTTTGAGGTGTGGTTATGTTTAGAGTACATATATCTTTCGCAAGTCTCAATAAATGAGCCAAATTTGACTCGTATATGTGGAATAGTTTTTGAGTTAAGAGGGGGTCAAAAGTGGCTCCAAATAGTTCGTGTAATATTACACACGGTGCTGCTCGCCAGTTCTGTTAGCTTCAAATTGGCTTAACACGCTACCGTGTGTCTAGACAACGACTGTCGAATCAAGCGATCTTTTTGTTTTTGCCTGATGCAAACCAATGAACCTATTTTGGCTACCAAGAAAATATTTACAGTATAACAGATGGTTGAAATGGTCCTCGACAAATTCCGAGCCATACTTTATTAATGTAACAACCTACGCCTTCAAACGTGCTGACGAGCGACAATATAGTAATCGTCACCACATCAGCAACACATTAGCATCACCTATGCTTTATCGGTCAAGCAAGAAACGAGAAAAAGAAAGAAAGAAAGTTATTGCGCATATTTAATTAAACGATATCAGATATTACGACGTTCATTCTATAAGGCCATAGATAAAGATTTTAATATTAAAAAAACAATTTCTTGGCTTGCAGGAACTTCCCGACAATTACCCTTTGTAGCAAGCTCGCTCGAAGGCTGACAAATTATGGGCAGCCCTCAATTAATTCAGTGACAAACGCCTAGCAATAAAGCCGAGCCTATCAATCTCTAGTGAATAACTTAATTGGATTTGTGGGCGGGTTGTTGAACGATCAAGGTTAAATCCGTAAGAAAACTGGAACTAGTGTAGAACGCCAGGGTCGGTACGTAGAAGTATGTGTCGATAAAGTATAAACGAGTAGGACCACAGTTTATACAGAGTATATTTTTTCAAGTGGGCGTGGATGGACAGATCCGAAACTGTGAGGAACAGCGAATAGTGCTGAAAAGACTCACGGGCCCTATTGTGATGCAAACTGAAACTACATCCTTGGAGTTTTGAAAAATCCATACTCCTAGCCAGAAATCAAACTGGTCGATTTTGAAACTAAAACACCCTGTATTATTACACCGTAACGATTAATATTTTTAGGGTTCCGTAGCCGAATGGCAAAAAACGGAACCCTTATGGATTCGTCATGTCTGTCTGTCTGTCTGTCTGTCCGTCCGTATGTCACAGCCACTTTTTTCCGAAACTATAAGAGCTATACCATTGAAACTTGGTAAGTAGATGTATTCTGTGAACCGCATTAAGATTTTTACACAAAAATAGAAAAAAAAAAACAATAAATTTTGGGGGTTCCCCATACTTAGAACTGAAACTCAAAAATGTTTTTTTCATCAAACCCATAAGTGTGGGGTATCTATGGATAGGTCTTCAAAAATGATATTGAGGTTTTTAATATCATTTTTTTCAAAACTGAATAGTTTGCGCGAGAGACACTTCCAAAGTGGTAAAATGTGTGTCCCCCCCCTGTAACTTCTAAAATAAGGGAATGATAAAACTAAAACAAATATATGATGTACATTACCAAGCAAACTTCCAACGAAAATTGGTTTGAATGAGATCTAGTAAGTAGTTTTTTTTAATACGTCATAAATCGTAAACCGCAAAAAACATTGATCAAAGTTACAACGAACTACAAGTACTTTTATATTATGTTACTTGCTGCTACAGAACCCTTCATGGGCGAGTCCAACTCGCACTTGGCCGCTTTTTTTGAAAATAGGCACACAGGTTCACACACGAGATGTTATAAGAGGCATATTTGCGTAATAAAAATTGAAGTTACAATATGCGTCAAATGTATTGTTTCAAAATACACCATTGTAAAGCATAATTTACATCCACAGAAAAACTTGTATGCAAAAACGTATCGCTAATATATGTCCTCTAACTGTGTGAAAGGTCGTATTTTGCATATTTTTGATACCAGGGTTGGAAAATGAAAAAAAGATAAGCCTTTTAAACATGATATCTACATTCTACTGGTACAACAATTAAACTTATTTGCCTTAATAGAAAACAATATCTAACAATTTTACTAAACACCTAAGTCGCGCCGATGAGCGGCGATAATACTGGATACATAGACCAAAAATAGCAATAGTACCTATTTTATGGAAATAGCCGGCAAACGAGCTGACTATCTCCGATAATAACTAACGGTCTTACTTATAAACGTTACTTAATATTTAATCTATTGCTTAGCAACGGATTAGCAAAAACCTCACTTATAAACACTACTTAGCGTTAAGAAGTCCTTAAGTAGGGTTTAAATAGCTGTCAAAATTAAACACTGCCGAGACATAGTTTAACTCTCACTAAGCGGCAAGATGGCGGATTTCACATAAATCAGCTGTTCTATTGTGACGTCTGATCAACTTACTTGCGTTTGTTTGTTAGTAAAAAAAATTATATTTGTGCATAAAACATGGATGGATTGGAAGATCTTCGTGATTTCCAAAACGACGTAGCTGATTTAAGCAGTTTCAGATCTAGGAGGATATATTATTGTTATTACAATTTACAGGCAGTACAGCATTCGTTTACAAATATAATTAAGTAATACAAATGCCTTCTCCACTCCATATCACTCCAATTGGTGGATCGTATTCTTTTATTGGCTTGTTCGGGGGTGTCCATCACTGAATAAAACTAACTATTACACTATACATATAAATACTAATAATAAAAATGAAAGTTAAAAAGATATTTATATTAAATTTAATTCCCGTTTTTTTTTAATAACTGACCGTTATCTGTCAAATTCACGACGTCAGTGTCGTGTGACGTCACTGTCACAGATAGGGATTGCAATCCGGTGTCAATTTCAATCCGGCCGGATTTTACCGGATTTTCGCCAATCCGGTCGGATCCGGACGGATCCGGCCGGATTGGTCAGGTGATCAGAATTTTCCTTTTCATTCCAATATAGATTGTTTTTATGGTAATCAAAAAAAGTGCTTTGTATTAAAAAAAATGCAAATGCATTAAGACAAAAGTAAATACAAGTAAGACGCAATAAATACTCGCACGGGTCAAGTCAGGTAATGTTGATAGCTTCTAATGATGATTATCTATACTTATTATTAGGAGGAAAGTTTTGATTTTTTTAGTTAGAAGTAGAACAGATTACCAATATATCTTATCTTCTAAAAAATGTATCAATATGTATACTTTTTCTCTTTATTTTCTTTAAGGATGGAGCCAATAACAAGCATACATGTATACAATTACACATCTTTAGATGTATAAGGGGGGGTTTTTCTGTTGTCATGTCACATCAATTGAAGTACACCTATAGCTTAGTACCGGTATATCGAGGTGTTGAAGTGTGTATACAAATCGGCTACCATGTCAGTTCGATTACAGGACTGAAACACGAACCCCTTCCAATGCAGAGGGGGGTCAGACAAGGGGACGTTAATTCCCCGAAACTGTTCACCGCTGCTTTGGAAGATGTGTACAAGCTAATGGAGTGGAAAGGGCTCGGCGTTAACATCAATGGTTAACACCTCACACACCTTCGATTTGCCGACGATATAGTGATCTTGGCGGGATCGCTGGAGGACCTCAGTACTATGCTAGCGGACCTGAACAGTGCCTCACAACGGGTGGGTCTTAAGATGAACATGGACAAGACAAAAATCATATCTAATGTCCACGTCACACTCGTACCAATAGTTGTTGACGACACTGCTCTCGAAGTTGTCGACGAGTACATGATAACCTGGGACAAATGATCTAGATGGGTAAGTCCAACTTTGAGAAAGAGGTTACTCGGAGAATCCAACTTGACTGGGCAGCGTTCGGGAAATTACGACATATCTTTTTAACCAAAATTCCTCAGTGCCTGAATTCGAAAGTGTTCGAGCAATCTGTATTGACAGTGTTAACATATGGATCCAAGACGTAGTCTTTTACTGTTGGCTTCATTCGAAGGCTCAAAGTCACACAGCGCGCTATGGAACGAGCTATTTTAGGTATTTCACTACGAGATAATATTCGTAACGGTGAAGTCCGTAGGCAAACAAAAGTTACCGACATAGCTCGCAGAGTTAGCCGGCTGAAGTGGCAATGGGCAGGCCACGTCGTTCGAAGTCCTAATAAAAGGAGCACTGGTCGCATCCCGATCAGGTGGATTTATGACCTAAAGAAGACAGTGGGAAGCCGCTGGATTCAGAGAGCCCAAGACCGGTCCGAATGGCGCAAGTCAGGGGAGGCCTATGCATATCCAGCAGTGAACTTCTAAGGGCTGTTAGATAGATAGATATAGCTTACACCTACATACATTAAGGGCAAATATTACTGATTAATAATCAGTGATTATAGACAAGAAGTATATATTAATCGTTATTTATAATATTATATTAACGAAAAATTATAATTTCACGCTTTTATAACTTGCTTTTAATTTTTTATCCATTTAGTAAGTGTTGTACTTAGTACTCACATTAAATCCCTATTGAACGTTAGTAATACCCGATTGCAATACTAGATTAATTGCAACATCTATACCAGGCATTCAAAGCATCTACACTAGCAACAGGGTGATTATTTTGCCAAAAATTTGCGTAACCGGATCCGGTCACCGGATCGCAATCAATCAATACATTGCGTAAAAAACGCCGGATCCGGCCGGATTACCGGATCCGGTTTTCCGGATTGCAATCCCTAGTCACAGATGACATAATATGGAAAAAATAGAACTTTTAGCAATTTCATTCATTCAATTTCTCTATCAAATCGATTATTTTAGGTATAATCTGTGCCAACCATTTATGTATCGTTATCTGTTCGTTTCTTAATTAAGTAACAGCTAATCAACGTTTATAAGTAATGAAAAGTTAAACGTGGATTAACTTCTTAAGAGCGGTTTAACTAAGCGGTGCCTAAGTATAGATTAGTGAGATTTTTATAAGTAAGACCGTAAGTGGCTATCTTCGTCAATGGACATCAGCGGCACCAAAGTCATCACTTAAGCGTTGCCGGCCAAGAAAGAAAGAAAGTCCTCAGCCGAAACACGACGAGTCGTTTGGCGACTGGTTTGCAAGAGTGTTTTTACCAATTACTACCGGTTGATGAGCTTCCAAGCCAGGTAAAGTGGTCATCACCAGTCATGCACACCTGTAATGCCATCAGCTGTATCATCGACACTTCTTTCCTCGAAGGAAGCGGATATTCGCTTGTTAACTAACTCTCCAAAATTCTTTAAAAGCATTTGTTCAGACAAAGGACCTAGCCATTGTGAAATTAGGTACACCACCATTCAAAATTTAAGATAATGAGGTAGGTACAGATAAAGATGTGTCTAGGATTTCTTGGGTCACATATACATGTCTCAAGCAACCAGTACGTAAGAACAAACATTATTTTATCTTTCACATAAATATTTAGAATAGATTTATTTAGAACTAGCTGACCTGGCGAACTTCGTATCGCCTAAAAATCTATTTTCTAAAATAAAAGTAGCCTAAATTACTCCTTGTTACATCAGCTATCTGCCAGTGAAAGTCCCGTCAAAATCGGTCCAGCCATTTCAGAGATTAGCCGGAACAAACAGACACAGACAAAAATTGTAAAAAATGTTGTTCTGGTATACGTAGTGTGTATACATCCAAAATATGCACTTAGCAAAAAGCGGTTATTTTAATATTACAAACTGACACTCCAATTTTTTTTATTTGTACAGATAGAATAGATTTTATTTCGTAGGCCACGAATACAATTTATAAGAAATTTTCACCATTAAAAAAAGAACAGAATGAAAGAAAAAACTGATTTAAATGGTAAAAAACAGAACAAAAAATAAAATATACAGCAGGTTACAAAAATATTGTTACATTATGCTCGCATGTGTCCAATGGCCCAGAGAAAGGAACTCACTCAGCATGTTGCCGTAGTGTTTACCTAGTTCGGTAATCGAATCTACGACCTTTTGCTGGACAGGTATCACTAACCTACTAAGGGATCATCAAAGAATGTTCCACATCTAAAGTCCTCGGAATCTAACCTAGCAATATTAAATTTTCTTGCAATAAAGGAAAATTAATATTGGTTAATTGCTGTCTTAGATAGATATTTTCATTGAAGGTCAGAAAGCTATTATGTCTTAAAGCTCATCCTTGCAAGCTCATTTTTAGCTTTTATAAACAAAAATTACAATAGTAGATGTTTCTTGTTGGAAAAATAATAATACTTCCAGAGAAAATTTCCAGCAAATTGTGCTTTTAGCGTGTCTTTACATTCGGATTCCATCCCTGTTGGGGTGTCCATGTTAATATAATAAGAAACATGGACAATTAATAAATTTTCACTATACTTGAAAATTTTGTTCTTTAACAGTTTGAAATAGAAACAAAAATAAAAAAATAAAAATTAAATCAATATCAATAGTTCGGTTACTACATTTTTTATTTCCCTTACTTTAGTTTTTGTTAAAAAAAAAAAGATATTGTGTCGGCTAAAGTTATCCATAAAACAGTAGACGTGTGGTAACCCACCAGCCCGATTTAAATTCCTCACTCAACGACCACGGAAAAATGTAGCCTTGACGCTTTTAAAATACTGTCCTGTAATTTCAAGATTACTTAAAGCTGAGCGACTCTCTTATATTAGAATGGAGGTGCATTCGACGATGTACTCTAGCAGAAATAAACACTTTTTACAAGAATACTACCCTCTTTTACTATCGAGTACCTATTAGATACGTTATTTAGTTTCAGCTTCAAGAAAAAACATATTCGACAACACACGTGTTATGCTGCAAATAAAAAATTATAAATTTTCATGGCAACGACTGTTTATATTTTAATCTGGTAAAATTACATACACATAAATCTTTGGTTCTTTGTAAAACCCGATCTCAGCAAGTGTCCCATTGATGCCCAAAAATTAACCCTAGGTTCTGAGAACGAATGAAGAAAAATAAATCATAAAATCCTGGTTCAATTTTTAGGGTTCCGTAGCCGAATGGCAAAAAACGGAACCCTTATAGATTCGTCATGTCTGTCTGTCTGTCTGTCTGTCTGTCTGTCTGTCTGTCCGTCCGTATGTCACAGCCACTTTTTTCCGAAACTATAAGAGCTATACTGTTGAAACTTGGTGAGTAGATGTATTCTGTGAACCGCATTAAGATTTTCACACAAAAATAGAAAAAAAAAACACTAAATTTTGGGGGTTCCCCATACTTAGAACTGAAACTCAAAAATGTTTTTTTCATCAAACCCATACGTGTGGGGTATCTATGGATAGGTCTTCAAAAATGATATTGAGGTTTCTAATATCATTTTTTTCTAAACTGAATAGTTTGCGCGAGAGACACTTCCAAAGTGGTAAAATGTGTGTCCCCCCCCCGTAACTTCTAAAATAAGAGAATGATAAAACTAAAAAAAAATATATGATGTACATTACCATGAAAACTTCCAACGAAAATTGGTTTGAATGATATTTAGTAAGTAGTTTTTTTTTAATACGTCATAAATCGTAAACCGCAAAAAACATTGATCAAAGTTACAACGAACTACAAGAACTTTTATATTATGTTACTTGCTGCTACGGAACCCTTCATGAGCGAGTCCGACTCGCACTTGGCCGCTTTTTCTCCAAAGTGACAGATACAGAGTAAAGTTATTTCCTAAGTGTCTCCGTTTTGCTGATTTTGGCACGAACACTAAGAAGTTCTGCACAACCTACTTACCCAGAGAGTGATGGGTCACGTTATAGTTATGAATTTAATATCTGTTCCACTTGCCTGGACCTGAAAAAATGTATATTGAGAACATTGAGATACATACATAGAGGAGACATCTCAAACAAAATATGTGTTCCACCGCCGGCTTGCCCTCCGTTCTCTTTTCAAACTAGAAGCCTCGTTTGCACACTTGCCATAGAGTAACTTTGTATATGACACTTGCCGAACCAAGACGGCAACCTAAGCAAGCTTATATATTCCATTAACACGCTAGTGGCTTGCCAAGTTCAAACGCTCCTTATGATTTTTTAATTCCAAAATGGCGGGAACATTGCACAATAATTTAATTTAATTCGTTTTAGTTGATTTAAGTTAATATTTTGTTTTCTTACCGATGATAAAGTGATACCATTGTCTTTTTTGTTTTTTGTCGTGCAATTGTGACAAGTTCATAATACGCACGACGGCATTTTTTCAGTTTTTTCATAAACAAATTTGGCATGCGGCCGCAATGAGCGCAGCCGAGTGACAGCCGAGTGACAGAATGAAATGCAGCCGGCCGGCTGCAATGCTCACCCCCGAACCCAATGTTCGCGGTGTTTGTTCTATACGCTAGTAATACTAGTTCAATGATTGAGAATAAAGTACTTATGATGAATGATTTGTACGAGCTTATTATTTTTATTGAGCTTATTTGTATTATCCTACTAAAAGGTAATGTGAAAATTTCTGAGGATGTTCATGAATGATTACTGAACAGATTTTCATGAAATTGTGCATACAGGTAGATCATGATTTGGAATAGCATATAGGCTACTTATTATCCCGGAAAACGCAAAACGCAGACGGATAATAATTTAATTTTTGCATAATAATTAAAGTTATACTGACTCAATAACATAATATTTATTAAGTTAGTATTAGTCTACTTTGCAACAATCCAATTGTTGCAAAGTAGACTAATACTAACTTAATAACAATGGATTTCCGCAAAGTAACGCCTGATACTATTAACCATAACATGATATTTTATTATGTTCCTTTATGGCTCTGTATACCCTATCCTATTTTGCATTTTTATTTCTTAGTCATTTCTCTGAAGGCTATCTGTGAGAATAGCATAATAGCATTGCGATAAATCCGACTATCGTGTACAATTTGTATAGCTAATTATGTTAATTTGCTCATCAACTGCAGTGTATAATAAAGAAAATTAATAAAATGGAGGCGTTTTTAAGCATAGATAATATTCATACCAGTGGATTGTACGAAGCAAAACAGTTGGTAGTTTAAAATAGGATTATAGTCTATCATAAAAACATGAAAAAACATACTTTCGGCCCGCTTTCCGAAATAAAAATGTTTTGAAGCAATCTTATATTAAACGGATTGGCTTTAGGTAACCTACTTTTTACTTAAAACATAATAAACAAACATGAGAGCTCACTCAAATATATTTCACGCTCATTAAAAAATCCAGGGCGATTATTAATTAAATGAAAAGACCGTAAATAAAAAGAGTGACGAAATGACGAAAAATGCAAAGTCGGTCGCGGTATGTTGGTGACAAAATAAGAATGTAGTGTGTTTTCTTAAAAGTTTTACGATCATAAGTTTTACAGGGCTGTCACAACTTGGGTGAAAATTTATTTCAGTCAATTTTTACGTTTCTTGAATTGTTTTCAGGTCATTATTATTCTCTGTAAGAATTCCACAAGTGAGGCTAAAATCAAATAGGTAATTAACACATTCTAAATTATTTCTAATTAATTCAGTCAATAAAGTAGTTGTAGAGTGCGTGAGCGGGAACCTAAGCGATTTCTTCAGAAACT
The DNA here is from genome assembly GCA_951805285.1 of Thymelicus acteon. Classification (NCBI taxonomy): domain Eukaryota; kingdom Metazoa; phylum Arthropoda; class Insecta; order Lepidoptera; family Hesperiidae; genus Thymelicus; species Thymelicus acteon. The sequence goes on from OX638217.1 coordinate 7,221,082, forward strand.
TATTCAGGGTGCTTAGGGAGACAACATACTAAAAGTCCTGACGTCTAGGAGGTGAGCCGGAGGGAGGGGGGGGGGGGGGGCAAAGGTCTCAATTTTAGGTTTTTCGCCAATATCTCAAAAACGGTGCGTTGTAGCGAAAAATGCCTATAAAATTCTCTATAACACTGATTATGTTCAGTTTTTCCATATTCCCAACCGTTTTCGAGCTACACGCTCTGGAAAAGTGAAAATTACAATAATCTAAATTTTACTAACAAAAAATAACCGACTTCAAAGTCTCAAAAACTACTTGTCAGATCTCGTTCAAATTTATGTGGGACCACATGACAAGCACCTGATTTTGATTAAAAAAAGATTCATCGAAATCGGTTGGCGTGATATTGAGTTATTCGTCAATTTGTCGCGCACATCTTAACATTACAGACAAGCTTCTAAGCAACAGGCTTCTAAGCAACGCATAACGACAAATCAAGCACCAGGTTTAAAATTAGATGTCCAGCAATACAATGCTGAAAACCGAATCCAATTTTGTTCAGTACTTTTTGTGCGATTCACGATTGAAGATTACAGACAAAAAAAAAACAAAAATTCTACAGATAATTGTTTTTGCTTCTGTTCTTCCTATAAAGATCCCTCATATTATTCTGTTTTTAATATCTGATTTTACAAGCACCAACCTTTCACAATTTTATTATGAGTAGTTTATGTTTATAACGCATTTCTTGTATTTAGTACAAAATTTCACCGTTTTCTGCCTATTAAATGATGAATTTTTGCCAAGCGCAGATTTTCACTAAACTTTGACGCACCACAACTTCGAAACTATAATTCGTATTAAAATAAATGTTGGAAGTTATTTGTAGATAATTTATCAGTAAATAATTTACTCTTTGACCATTTTGTTCTAGCTTGTATAGTTTTCCTGAAAATTGAGAAAATCTGTAAAATGGGACACATTTCAAGAGGGGGAGGGGTGATGCGGACAGGGGGGGAGGGGGAGAGTGGTTTTTTTTAATGTACTCACATATGGGTACAACATAGCAGCAGTTTTACAAAATTATAAATTTTGCCGTTTCGCCCATACATTGAAATCTAGAATGAACTGACTATTTGAATAATATGTGCTTTATCCACACTCGAAAATCATGTTTTAGAATTTTTTAAACTGAGATTAATCTTTTTATTTCTGAACAGTTTAAAAAATTACACGGTTAACCCAAGCTAACTTAAGCCATTCCAAAGATTAGCGGGAATAAACGCGCAGACAAACAAGCAAATCACAAAAATGTTTTTATATATGAAATCAATAGCGATAGGTACACCACACCAACAAAAGGTTTTTCTTAAACATGTGCATGTCCATCTTCCAAGATATGGATTCCAGTTTTATTATAAATAGATAGATAAATAAGTTTTGGCAGCCCTATTCCCTTCGGTAGCGTTCATCAGTCATCGGCCTCTGCTTCCGGCTGCGTTTCATAGTTCAATGCCTCGACAGATCTGCGTCTCGAATACGACCTTCACAACATTCGGCGCGTAGACACGCCACGCCGCCGCCGTGCCACCGCGCCGCGCCGCAACCGACCTGCTACAGAAACGCTCGCTTTATGTTTGTTTAATTAATTCTTTTTTCTTTTGTAATATATTATGCTTTGATCCATCTCTATGCGACGCTGGCCTCTTACCATTAGGTGGCTCCCAGAAGTTAGGTATGTACTTCTGTGGCAGAAGTGGTAGCGACGTCGGAAGTACCTATTTACGGGCAACTGTGTGAAATTACATCTGTAAGCGTTTACATTTTGTGGTAGCTTTTATTTTATCCGGAAAAAACACACTTCTGATTTTCGTAATGCGCCAGTAGAAGTTTTATTTCAAAATTCAGTACATATAAATCATCTCGCTGAAATTATGCTATAGTTAATTGAGTTTGGTGACAGTAACATTTGCTTGAAGTTAGAATTTCAGCCAAAACAACACGGAAAATTCAAGTGTATCAAATAGTAGGTACCTACCTAATATCTATAATTCAATATTGTTATTTTTGTCGCTTAGTCATGCTTGAAAGACTTCAAGCTTATAATAATTATAACTTATAAGTAAATTATATTATAATTTATTGCTCACTTAGTTACGGTTTCGATTTTTATATTAAAGTTTATTATTTTTACCAAGGGATCGAATTTAAAGTTCGTTGGCAAGGTTGGTAATACATGAAATCAATGAATTACCTAGCTTAAAGTCCATATTTTCGGTCCCATCACGTTTTTTCCCCATAAAATGTTTCGTTAGGAATTAAAATTTACCTTCTACACCTATATACAAGCCTGCATTTGCAACTCTTCATTACATAAAGCTTTAGATCAAAGATGCATTTGCTTGCTGTCCTGATGTACATGGACGACATGGAAGTATTAATACATAGTTATGCACTGATCTGATAGATGGCGTTGTACTAAACTTATACATTTTACTATTATTTTTATTAATACAAGCAAAAAACGGGAATGCACGTTTTTAGATCTGCATTGAATTTTGTACCGCAAAGCATTTTAATTTAATTATGATTAAGATCGTATTTAGGATTAGGATCAAATTGTATCCTATTGAAACGAGCTTCGATTTTGTTACCTACTTGTTTTTTCCATTTAGTTTTTTCATCATTTAAAGTTCAGTCATCACCAAGTTTTTACCCGACTGCGCGACGCAAAGAAGGGTAATTAATGTGTTTATCAGTCTATGTATGTTTGTCCCTATGAGGCGTTGTAGAGACCAAATTTGTTGACGGATTTTGATGATGATGGAGGTAAATCGTATCGTCTTAACCTTGCGCTTACTACTAAAGACATGACAATAATTAAAATTCATCACAGCGACAATCAGACGTCATATTGTCGAAATAAAAAATATCGTCCAACTTTCAAGTGGGGTATCGTTGAAAACCTGTATTTAATAAAATGGGCTCCTTTCGTTATTTTTTATTTTGAGTAACAGTTTAGGATTATATTAACGATTTAAAGTTGTTTAAGTAACCATTCTCGCAAATTTTCTAACTCCCTTAATGAAATGAGATCATTGAATTAAAGAAGTCAATGAATCCTAACTAAAAAGTGTAAAATAAAAAAATATATTTAAAAAATCAAAAACCCCGACTGCGTAAGAAAACTAAAAAGAAAAAAATAAGCCCAGTAGTTTAGAATGTTGTTAAAAGTAATACTGAGCAACTAAACCATAGAAGGATTAACAGTCGGGACCCATTTAAATTTTACAGAGCTGCTTGGGAAAAAACAAACAAGATTTGATTGGTTGAAGAATGGGTCCAAACTGTTTATCCTTCTATGGTTTAGTTGCTCAGTATTACTTTTTTCTTTTTAATTTTTTTACGCAGTCGAGTTATTTGTTTTTTTTAATTTATTTATTTATTTATTTGTGAATTGACTTACATAAAACCAACACAACATGAATTACGTAGAATAAGTGAGTAAGTTAGGGAGGACAATCGGACAGACAAACCGAAAATTGGACTCAAACATCAAAATAGTGAAGTATATGCATTGTGCATAATATAAAACAACAGTAATATTAATGCAAAGCGAATGGAATTGAAAGGACGATGTCAACACTTCTTCAAAATAAATCTTTCTACACCTACATTACATGTCACCTGTTTTTGCTGCCAATTATAAAAAAATAACCTACGTCAAGTATCAAAATATTCTCGTCCTTGTATCTCCTCTCTTTGTTTGCTTAAAACATTATTAATTACTAAAGGAAACTTAATATTCTAACCTGTCTGAAATATGCCACTGTCATTTGAGTTGGTACTTGGCGCAATTTCAATCTTATTCAGGCCAAGATATTGAGATAGCGCCAGTTGTTTTTATATCTCACGTCATTTTTGGTCCTACTGAAAAAAAAAACAGCGTAGGTTAATATTGGCTGGAAGAGTAATTTAAAAAACTTTAAAAAGTCTATTTTACTGTGAGTTAAAGTACTCACATAAGTATGTAAATAAAAATGCTCTGTTGAAGTCTACACCAAAATAAAACGCTATTTGATTTTGAGATAAAGTGTAGAATAAAATACATTTTGACGTTGGCAAAGTCAAAAAAATATATCTTATTTTAACATAAATATTCTGAAATTTGCGGTCTGAGTTATATAATATACAGATCTTCAAATCATTGTATCGAAATTACCAGGTTTGAAGTTTATAAATTTAAGCTGATATTTTATCTCATACCTACTGATACCAATTTGGTACCCATTTCGTACATTCTAAGCTCAATAAAGTGTACAAATTTATCAGTCTCCTTTACGCTCTGTCTTCATAAGTAGGTATATAGGTACGAATACTATCTTCGTTTATTTATCTCAGAATATTTTACAACGCTAAAAAAATATTCAAATGCAGGACTATAAAGTCTCTTCATATTTTATTTTTGGCCGATTTCCAAACAATTGGCCACAAACACAGTCTAACCATCTCCCCAGCAATAAAGCTTCTACTAAACGTCCAAATTTTCAATTTGCGCGCCCATCATCTTATTTACTCAGACGTGAATAAATTATTTTTTTATTGCACTGGTGCAGTAGTCGCTGTCGATCATTGGTTTGACATTCAAACAGTCTAGCGACTCATTGCAGCGGTTACAGAGCTCGACATAAGAATTTCGACCCTAAAACAAGTGGAACAGACTTTAATTTTAGTTGACAGCATCTGAAGTCCGCATTTAGTAACAACACTTTCGGTTTATTATGCCATATTTTTCGAATTCAAGGGCAAGGGTACGAACTGTTCATTTTTATTTATTGGCCAATTCTGTGAAACTACGTATACTTTGCGATGTTACTCGCAACTCGCACCGATATGGATTCGCGGTCGAATCTATTGTTTCTCGACCATCACTTTCAACGCGATCCTGATCGAAATATTGCATAATAAACGTATTCGTTTTGATTATACGAACCACAAGATGCATGCAGTCAGCGAGCTCATTCGTTAATATTCTGCGGTCTGAGTTATATTTATTTTTAGTTGGCGCGGTTTCTGGTCAGACGTAAAATAATAATTGTTTCTGTTACCTTAGCAGTGATCTGAATATTCAGGGTTACTATTACAAAGTTGTTAAGCTGGAGAAGATCTACTTAAATGAGTACAACTTACAAATTAAAGTCATATGTGAGCTTTCAAAATAATAATGAGTAATAGTGATCAATCACTATTATGGCAATGTGCAATATTCGAATCTAAGAAAGTTTTAAGTAAGGTACGATAAGCGTTGAGGAATAAAGGTTCACGACTGTGAACATAAGGATGTAGTAGGATGATCACTACAAGGGAGAACCCACTGAGAACAGGCCTGGTCAATCCTTGCGTCAGCAAGCAGGCTTTTGTCTTCTGTAAATTCTGTAACTATATCCTAGTGGATTAATGAATTAAAATAAAAAGTATCTGTTTCAATTTCATTGAAGGCATATTAAATGTAACGTACGATACGTTACTACATAGTAAAATGGCTTGATGAATGCTTGTCATTAATTTAAATTGATTTTGTCAGCCAGTTTGAATTAGGTTCGATATCATGGGCTGCAGTAGCTTTGAAGATGAACTGCATCATAGAATACAAATAAAATTGTAATAAATAAATATAAGAATCATAATAAATAACACTACTCCTCCAAATAAAGTGGTATTCGCTACTCGTATCCTATTTCGAAGATCCATCAATTTGTGACAAAGATTGATTTGGGTATATCTGTGCGATATCTGTTTGTACTTGTATAACTCTTGGATTATTTTATTTGTATTGGGAATTATAGAATCGTTGTTTATTTATTAGTTATTGTTGTGCACTTAATTATGTACGAAGTTGTTATTATTAAGCGTTAAATTACGTTGTTACAGTTCAATAAGTCTAACCAGTCATATTAGGTATAGTTTTTGCTGTATTAGTCACTAACATATTTTTTTTTTGTTTCAGATCTAATTCGTTCAACGTCTGATCAACGAGCGATTGATAAAAACTATTTTTTTACATTTGTTAAAAATGACGTGATTGTTAAGTTTATTATTACCTTTAGTAGCAATAAAATCAAGACTGGATTTTTTGACTGTGGTTAAGTGTGGTGCAAAAGTGGAGAACCTCACAGAAGCCAGGCGAAACGCCGGGATCACCCCGGTCACAGACAGGTATTTAATATTTTTTATTATCTCATCATCACTATCATCATCATCATTGTCATTATCACGTTCATCATTGATTATGATCATAGGCCGTAACTGTATTGTTGATAGCCTCGGCATTGCTCCCACAAAGTGAAGAAAATATCTATAATTCTACAGGCTTGGCTGGTTAAGTGCTGGTTGGCAGGTTTCGAACGCCCTCAAGAATATTATGAAGAACTTAGAACACGTCACTCATAAACGCACTCATGCCCATGATTTTAAGAACGTGCATGGTCATCTTTTCACCCATTTAATTTTATGTTCTTTTGCTCATTTGCGGGCTATTGATTAAGATTTAAACCTTTATGATTATAGTCATTGAAGTATAATGTCATAGAACAGACATCTCGAACAAAATGTGTGTCCCGCCGCTATTTCTATTTTCAAAATTGAGCCCCCATTCTCCTTTCAAAATCGAACGAATCCGTTGAAAATTGAAGCCGATCGGCGCCAATTCATTGGGACATACATTGTGTTCGCGGTGTCGGTTCTATATGCTAGTAATAATACTTCAATGATTATAGTCTTCTTTTTAGCGGTCGCATACACCAGATGTATTTGATTTACTGTTCATTGTTATGCATATTCTATTGTGATGTACATTTTGTTTCTTTACGAATGAAAATGACAACCGATGAATATTCATTGACATGCGGTCATTAGCCACTTTAGGAGAATAATTATGTTAAATTTATATTCTTAATTATGTTGAGGATTTCTTGTTAGTTTTTGTTTGAGTCGAGGTTCAGTCGTGGGATGACATTGCAAAAAAGATAAAAAGAAGAAAGATAATGAAGTTCATATAGTTGCACTGGTGAGAATGATTCACGATTATTTAAAGATTCTTAAAACGTTATTAGGTCATATCCTTTAAAATGTAATTAATCTGTAATGTGACAAAGTCATAACAAAATTGATCACTCTACTCCGCTTTGTTGTTTTAGGTATAGTTAGTTTACAAAACTTGAATGACAAAAATATAAGTAAAACAAAAAACGAAAGTTACGGCTTGTTTTACCACAATCACCACATACCTATATACATCTTAAAAATAACTATCGCTTATAAATTAGGTACTTTTGACAGAATATCCAGAAATCCTCCTTCAATGATATGTTTTAAAGAATCGCTTCACAATATTTCAGGTTCCTTAGCGCTTTCAGCTATGCGTTGATAAATAAATCTATGTCCTCCTATATACACATAGATTGAACTCTATATTCACTTACCGCAGTATACGAGTATGCAAATGCCTTTTTTCCGTCCGCTAAATCTACAAAATCGTGCCTGTTTCGACTAGATAATGAAAAGAGATAGCTGCTACGTGAGCCAACGACTAATTAATCACACCTGACTGTACAGGATTTCCTTTAATTAAAATAGTCCCTGTAAATGTTTACAACACGGTCCTAGCCATTCGTTTTATGTTCATCGGGGAGGCATCGCCCTATTTAATTAGGTTTACGTTTCGTTTCATGGCGTGTTTTGTAACCTAACCTAGCCTAACCCTTACATGCCTTTCTTACATGTTTGTCCGGCGTTGTAAAGTGAATCAAATTAAGCCTGCAGAACTAATTCTGTTTTTGTTTCTATTTTAATTAAACTGAATCAGTACATCTTTTATAAATTATTGAATTAATTATAAGTTAATGTTTGACTGCTATCCCAATGATGGTAATTGGCGATGTAGCTTTAATGGATCATAGGTGAATGGTGATAGCTAATAAAAATTATGTATCCTTTTCTTTTCCTACCTTTCAGGAATCATCAAAATGGTATTATATTCTCATTTTAATGCAGAAATGCCTTATATAATAATTGCTATTAATGTGATAAAAATAAAAATAACTTATATAATTTTATTATGAAATTATTATATGATTCCCACAAAACTTCGATTGCATTCAAAGCTAAATACTGCAATTAATGCACCTTAAACAGGTATTATATTGATTATGTAGTTTAGAACAGATTTGTAGTCTTTATTTATTTAGCATTGCCGTATAAAACTTAAACCAAAATACAGCAGTTATAAAATTAATGTTCGATTTAGTCAAGTCGAATAATTAACCTAATTAGTTGGTTTGGAACTAAAATAATTTTATGTTCGAATAAACATAGGATACTTGCTTATTGTTTAATTTTTCTACTATCCGTGCGGGATAAAGGAATGTGATGAATTAACAATTATCAAAATAAATAATTAGAATTGTGGCGAATTTACACATACTTTTTTTCGTGATACTTTGTCATACTTTGTGACGAGTTTACAACAACCCATTTTTACTTTTTAGTAGATATGAATACGTATATATGCCTCTGAAAATACCTTATATTTTTGTATTCAAATACAGCTTTTCTGTGATAGCTACACTGAAATAACTGCACAGTAAACAAAGAAAAACCCAAAGCTTTCTTTACATTTCCACATTTAAGTAATTCTATTGCTTTCCACAATACAATTGGAAGGCACGTAAATTAGAATTAATGGTGCTTTCGTAGTCACTCCATCCATATTGTTTGTGCTCGTAAAATACATAAATCAAGATATCGTGGCTATTACTAGGTTTTGCTATCAGCACTGATAGCCGAGTGGTTGAACGTTTTTATTCTACAAGAGGAGCCTGGGTTCGAATGCACCTCAAATTTTCAGTTTAAAGATTACGTCTATTAGTTTAGATACTTTAGATTACTACTTCTGTATTAATTTAAAAGTGCTGAGGAGTTTCTTTCGCAATTTTTTCTACTCCATACGAAAACCTTTCCGAAATAGTGGTAGAATAAACAAAATGACGTTCATAAGTGTATTTTTGTTAGGTACCTATATGATTAAATGATTTTGAATAAGAATTTGAATACACGTAATAGGAATTAAGAATTTAACTTTGGTAGTATTTTGTACTCAAGCATAATATATGGAGCCTGAAAATACCGGATATCTATTAGAAAAATCTATCGATATATACAATTTAAACAAATCTTTGTGCGTAAGTCCAATTAACTAGGGAGGTATCTCATACCTATTCAATATTTCATAGCTGGCAGCTATTTGCTTCAGCGTTCAACAAAAGATAAAGCATCTACTCATCAATAAAACTGTTACTGTCATGCAATCAATTGAACCATTACAATAAATTAAGAAGGTGATAGCTGTTTAGTTCTACTTGGGTCACATATCAATCTTTAGGTCTTAAAATAGCTCCTCGCGAGTTGTAGGTCATTACGTTGTTTATTATGAAACAACATAATTGTATTAGTAGTAAAATATAGTTCTAGGATTGGCTTTTTTGTTATTAAATGTAATCTAGTTCAAATAGATACAGGTACAAAGTTTATTATAAGGTACGTTCCATTGTAAGACAACACTTTTAGATCATAGACCTATATTATGTATTTTTTGATACTGATATTCCCACAATTGTCATGTTGTAAACGGTATTGGCTGTTAAATTAATAAAGGGGACGTTCACATCGACCCTGATCGCGGCTAATCAAGCGTCAAAGTACCGATGCAGGGTCACTTCTAATGTTCGGACTTCGGAGAGGCCAGCCAATTAGTCATTTGTTTTGTTTTATGGAGTCTGTTGACCTCGTCTCTAAATAGAGCAGCTATCTGTAGATTTGAGTAAGGCAACACAACGTAAGCGACAAATAAAACGTAAAGATTCACTCGTCCTTGTGTGTGATGATATCGTATGGGTGCCGCGGATGACGGGGTGACGTGGCGTAACGTGGTTTTCATCTATAAAATATCAATATTGATAAATTAAGTTATGCAAATTAGTAGTGAGGTTTTTGGTTGAAATCTTTATAGGAAGTCTGTGTTAGTTAAAGTTTGTCAAATAATAAATTTTGTTGTAAACAATAATGTCATAATTATGTTGATACTTTTGAGAAATTGTTTACAAGTGAATTCAAAGAATTAATTGGGGTAATTTGAATCGCTGCTGTGTTCTCCCTGATGACGTCGTTTGAGAGCGGTAAATGGATTAATCGACTGGATTAACATTCCTTTTCAATTTTGGCGTCTGGTGATGCACAAGCCTGGAGTTTTGGGGAACAAGATTTGGTGGAATTTTCCTATACGTATTGGATAATGAAGTCCTAAGAATATTAATGGATAGTAGTACTAGTTTCGCAAGAGTACCTTGCTACCAGTGTCGGATGGTCCAATTCACGGGCAAGTACTCCCTTTTGAGGTTAACGAAATGTTTCGGAAGCAAAACGGAACAAATATAACGAACTGGTGACGTTTTGAACATAATCTTAGTCCGAGCACGTGGAGTCACATGAGATCAAGTAAAGGTAAAGTTGAAAAAAATGAGCTTCGAATCCCGGACTCGAGCTCTGAATTGAAGCTACTGAGTCTTCAAAGCTTGAGCCCTAAGAGCTCACGAGTCTTAAAGGCTCGAGCCTTCAGAGTTCGAGCCTTAAAAGCTCAAGAGTCTTCAAGTGAAGTAGTCAAAACGGAACCCTTACGTTTTGATTAGGGAACCCTGAAATTACAGTATTACAAAATTACCTCGGAAGACAAAGCACTAGCTTCAACTCGAGCCCTGGATGCAGAGCTCGAACCTCCGCCTCGAGCCTTCATGTAAAACTCGAGGCGAAGGCTCGAACCCTCTAATAAGGCTGAAGCCTTTATTGAGCTCTAGACTCGGGAGGCTCGAGCATTTTAACAACATTAGAGGTGATGTGAGCCTGGATCTCCTGGTAAATCGATGGTGACTGGATTCTCAGGTGGGCTGTCTTCGTGCCCCACGTTGGACAACTGGAGATTGGTTATTTTCTGTCTTAGGAACGTAACTGTTGAGGTAGGTCGTAAGAGATCCTCAGGACCTCAACAGCCGACAGTCAATAGGTGCAGGCAGAAATATGGAATGGTTGGTTTGTGATGTGCATTGAGTTGGGCCATTAACCTCCACTCCAGCTAGGTACTTAAGACAGAAAACATCCTATCTCCAGTTACTACGTTACAATGGAAATAAGCATTTATAATAAAAAACAATTACATGTCTTAAGCGCCAGTTGTAATTGAAATAAATCTTAGCGAGCAATTGAAGTAATTTACTGTTAGTTTATTGAAGAGTTTTGCAACAATAATCTCTCGATTATCTAGTTTTATTTTGTTCATATAATTATGTAATTTGTATCCAGTGATACAAATTGTTACCTATAAAATGGGATTATTGAGGTGAAGAATCTGGAACCTCGAACTGATAAACTTCAACGGCTATATCAATTAAACACAAGAAACACAAATGCTAGTTAGCAATGACATACTCCATACATAAACAAACCTAAAACATTATAGTAACTCATAACAATAGGAATACAATCCTAATTATCATTAAATTTGGTCACTATCGAGGCGGCATTGCCCGGGCTGACCTACTGCGATATGTCAACTGCATCGGATCTACCATGCATCCAAAATAGCGTCGGCTATCTCCGGCTACACTCGGACTAGATCGTGCGTCTTTTTCAATACAAACAAAAAGGTCAGAAGCCGACGACCTAGTTTCGGAACGACGAATACAAAGGTCACACAGACATCAACATCGGGAAGCGCGATAACTGGCAAGGCTCGCAGCGACCTGGTGTTGCGCAACCCTAATGATGAGTTTGTATGAGAGCACACGCGTTAGTTACAATTGATTCAATTGTTTGTGGTTACTTAGTTATTGTGGTTACTTAGTTTATTAGTTTTGTTGGGAAAAAATTGTGTTATCATAAGATTGTATTTAACGTGCTATGTTAGTATGTTTGGGTCAAATCTTTTACGCTGAATTAGAATCTGGGGGCACGGCAGTGCCCCCGCCAAGTCGAGCAAAAAAGCGGCACGGCCGTACCATCCTTTTCTCGAAGAAATTCAGGCCATTTTCGACCCCCTATAACTTCGTTGTGGATAAAGCTAGAAGCCTGAATTTTTAACAACCAAGCAGGCATTGTATGAATACGGTATATTTCAAATTTCATTCAATTTTAACCAGTAGTTTAAGAATTATAACTAGTCAAAGTTTCTTAATTTCGTCACTCACTGACTGACTGACCGATCATCAAAACTCTAAGGCACTTCTAGCAGACATAGAAGCTTCAAATTTGGAACACAATTAGTGTTTAGTGTATAGATCAAGGAAAAACTAAAATATTTTGCAATTTCGATCCAGTTTTCTAGATACATCAACTGCATAAATAACTTTGTAATCCCATATAAATATATAGGATTACAAAGTTACATTTGCAGTTAATGAATCACTGTACCTGTATAATAAAGTTACATTTGTAGTGAATGAATCAGTGTACCTGTATATAATATAATGGAATAATAGGTGTAGATAGGTACCTAGATATAATCATGTTCAAAGGTAACTTTTAAAAGGAAAAAAAGTAGAACTACCTACAAAAAGAAATGAGATGCCATCAAAAACATAACTTGTAAAAAAAACCAAGTCTCGCAATTTAGTTCTTCTACCGTAAAAAGTTGTGAGATCCATGTAATACCAAGTCGGTTAATTTATTCAGTCCCTACTTAAGGGTCCTTCTGTCTTAAGTTATTACGTAATTAGCTAACCTAACAAGTAACAACATCTTATAGTGACCATATTATCAATATTAAAAATCTTTTATGTTTTAAATAAATAGATTGACTTGGCAATCGCACTAAACAATCAAATTTTATATAATATGTAGGTATTACTTGTGAGATACATTGTGTTTTCATGCGATGGTCAAGTCGATCTTTTTATTTAAAACATAAAAGATTTTTAATATTGATAATATGGTCAATATAAGATGTTGTTACTTGTTAGGTTAGGTAATTACGTAATAACTTAAGACAGAAGGACCCTTAAGTAGGGACTGAATAAATTAACCGACTTGGTATTACATGGATCTCACAACTTTTTACGGTAGAAGAACTAAATTGCGAGACTTGGTTTTTTTTACAAGTTATGTTTTTGATGGCATTATTTCCTACTAGGATAAACCTATAGAGCTGAAATTTTATATATCACTTAAGCATTGATGTCAATGCATTATTATGATAAGCAGACCCGATTCTGACTTGATTAGGCTTGGTCATTAAGCATTCAATTATGAAAGATCATTCAAAACTACATAATTATAAGCATGTACCTACAATACTAAATTCCGTGAACATACCCGGGTGGGGTATCAAATAAAAGGGCTTGATTTGTGTATTACAAAATTGTGTAATGTGTCAGATAGTGAACTTTTTTCCATAAAAAATCACTATTCATAAACTATAAGTACGAGTTTTAGGCAATTGATATAAAACAAGTACCTATTTAATGTACCTAATTCTAAAAATAATAAACAAAATATGAGATACATTGATTGAAGGATTCTTTTATAATACATCTACTCATATTATCGTTTAAGTGCAATTTGACTGTGTAAGTAGGTAGGTTTCAGAGCAAATAATTTCTTGACCTTAACGTATCGAGAGTAAAGCACAACCTCAACCACTTTGCGGTATGAGGCGTGCAATATTTGAAAAAAAATGTGTACTTTACAAAAAGATATGAAAACCGAACAAAAACAGTTTCACTGAAAAAAACCGCACCAAGTACACTTCAAATTATAGTTACAAAAATGATAATTTTTTTACAAAAAATTATGAAATCGGTTCATCTGTTTGGGAGCTACGATGCTTCAGACAGACTTACAGATACACAGATACACAGACACACAGATACACCGATAAACAGACACGTCAAACTGTACTTACACACCCTTCTTTTTTCGTCGGGGGTGAAAAAGTTATAAATATCTTCCAATGTCAAGTCAGATGATCGAAAATCATATTTATGCACACCAAGTACATCATTTTTTTTTACTTTTTCCAGCAAATTTTTTTTTCTAATTTAAGACGGTTATGTACTGAGTTTTTTGATTTAATATTTTTTTGTAGAAATTTAATTATCATTTTTGTAACTATAATTATTTGAAGTGTACTTGGTGCGCTTTTTTTTAGAGAAACTGTTTTTGTTCGGATTCATTTTTATCCTCATACACTGACCTGATACTAGTGTGCCTTATGAAACACTCTCACTGAAAATGAAAATAAAAGGAAAGGGACAACGGTGTGACTTTTGTGGAAATATCGCACCCAATATCACACAATGCCTTTCTTTGTCCGGCGGCAAAGCTTTTACCGTATTATGTTCTAATCCAATCGTATAGAGGAAATGGACCGCCCATTTGTGGCTTTATCAATCCCTTGAAATGACGCCAAACATCTTGTCTACAAAAAACTATAGGTATACACTGTATATAGTAAAACTGTAACTTATCTGTCCTTTGAAGGTAGATATTTGAGATAGTTAATATATCAGGCGTTACTTTGCGGAAATCCATTGTTATTAAGTTAGCATTAGTCCACTTTGCAACAATCCGCGTTTAACATGTATGATGGTATATACTTTAAAACATGCGTGGCACCTCCCTCCCTCCCAGTCTTTGCGACTAACCATTGTAGAGTCAACTTACCCTGATGATGCTCCATTTCGGGGCAAAACACGTGTTGGTATGTATGTTGGTGTATACGTTTAATTATTGTAGTGCATGTTTCCGTTGTGGGAGGGAGGGAGGTGCCACGCCTGTTTTAAAGTATATACCATCATACATGTTAAACGCGGATTGTTGCAAAGTAGACTAATACTAACTTAATAGATATTTGAGAATAATTCTTGACAAAAAATAACCGACTTCAAAATTAGGGATAATTTAAAAACTATTCATCAAATCTCTCTCAAATAGTGGGACCACATGACAACACCAGTTTTCGATTTAAAAATCATCAAAATCGGTTCAACCAGTCGAAAGTTCTGGGGTAACAAACATAAAAAATACAGTCGAATTGAATACCTCCTCCTTTTTTGAAGTCGGTTAAAAAGACGACTACTGTAGGTGTTTATTAACTCAATGGTTACCATAGCGATAAATGGTTAATTTTCTTCGAATAGACAGTTACTGTTGACCCATACAGCTTCACGCGAAAAGAATGATATATGC
Source organism: Thymelicus acteon (assembly GCA_951805285.1). Classification (NCBI taxonomy): domain Eukaryota; kingdom Metazoa; phylum Arthropoda; class Insecta; order Lepidoptera; family Hesperiidae; genus Thymelicus; species Thymelicus acteon. The sequence continues at coordinate 7,236,347 of OX638217.1, forward strand.
TGGATGATGGATGTACGCTTTAGCACTAACCTTAACATTTACGTGACAAAGGTATTCTTAATTATTAGTTTTAATTTTTAGACGTGGCACCCATGGGCCTAGCTACGGTGGGGCAGGATGGGGCGCTCGCCCCACCCTGGCTCTGACCTGTAAGCCTGTAAGGTACCTAATGAAACTTAAAAAACTTAATTATAATATCTAGGTACTAAATACTCTATACTCTATTTGACCTATTTCCGTAAAACATTTCCGATAAATAGTTGAATATGTAAATATTTGACAATTCGTAGTGCATATTAAAGATGAGCACGCCTTGACCCAGTAACCTAATATGCCACAATGAGTGCAGCGTCGGTCAATATTGTATCGATAACGGTACCTTTTGAACCCGTTTGAATCACTATTTTATTACCTATACACCTAGAAGCTAAAAGGTATTCGAAAAATAGGTAAAGTCAACTTTTACATGGAGAAGAAGTGCAGAATGACTCTTTATATCATGAATACCATTATTTACGAAAATAAAATATTGATTAATAAAATTAATAGTGTCAATGTAGGGTCACTATAGTAAATCTAAATAAATAAGGTTGATTACGATGTTACCATCAATTTACAGAAAGACGCAGCGATGGGCTTAGATATTAGAAACTTGGATTACCCAAAGGATCGTTCTGAACATAATTTTCCGGATTATAAGCATGAACTCTATTGATGTGTAATTCGTCCGTGGAAGAGCAACTTTGGATGTAATTACATCACTTGGGCTTCCAAAAGTAATTATGAGAGCAATGACAGAAGCAACATTAATCTTTGAAGCATATACTTACATAATGTATGTTTCAGACAAAAATAGACGAAAATATTAATTGCTTTTACGCTTATACTATTTTGTGGGTGTATGGTGTGAGCATGCATGTAAGACATCATTAAAAACCTAGAACCATAATAAACAGTTATCAACATCACAATTACCTGTCCTGAAATAAAATTCTAGAGGATGATACAAGTACTGTCTTGTCTGTCATAGTTTGAGGAAAATTTAAGTGAAAATGATGTAAGGAAAGGTAAAAAACTTTAATGCATATGGATGTCATATATCTTAGTAATTTTAAACTTGGTAATTGTGTTTATTATTCATTGAAAAAAATACATGTTTAGCCTTACCTTACCTAGCCTTACCTAGGCAAACAATACTGACCTTTAACGGACATAACTTCGACTTGTGTGTCGTTTAGGGGTATCATCTTTATAGTATACATATGTATGTCGTCGGCGTCGAACGTTTGATGGCCTAGATCAAAAAACGCCTGCATTAGCTTTATAAGCATGACTATAAATTTTAAGATTAAAAAAAGCCCCGATCAGTTTTATTATCACCAATTCATCTCGATTACTTCAACTTTCAAACAAATAAAACCGCATCAAAATCGGTTCATTCGTTTAGGAGCTGCGATATCACAGACACGTTAAACTATAATACACCTGTTATTGCGTCGGGGGTGAAAATACCATTAAGTAATCTTATGTAGGCAATTACTTATGTATGTAGATAGATTTATGTTACCAGTATTTGTAGTTAGCCAAACTGCATCAGGCCAAAAGAGTGGGACACTGAGCCTAGCGGTGGGTTTGTTATAAATACAGGATGAAATATCCCAAAGGACTAGTCATTCGGAACTAAAGATGCACACTGAACAATGGTCATTTGAAATGTAGACAAAGGAACATTTTGCCCTTTTTGTAATATTTTCTGGTGACGCTGAAAGTTTTTCGGTCTGTTTCTTTATTTGCTGGGTAACAATGCATTGAGGGATTTTTTGTATTTGCTTTTCATTTTGCCAACTTTCAGCTTTACGGCTAATTACAGTTTCAGTACAATAACTGGAAGACCAGTTGATCTGTTTTTAATGGTTTTTATCGACTGATATTTTGAAGGTGAAACGGGGTTGAATATATTGTGTTGTCTGTCTGAAGTAGGAAATTTTGTTTTCTCACAAAACCTACTGAAAGTAATTTGGTTATTGATGAGAATTCGCTTCGATTTGTCCTTATTTTCGGAAGAAAGCAAAAGTTCAATGTGTAAAAGGGAACACTAGGGAACAATTTTATAACGATACGTAATGTAATGTATCACTATTTCCTACACTACCATCAACCAACGTAATCTGTTTCGCTAAATAAACGAAAAATCTATTGACATCCAGTCGTCAGGTGCTTTACCAAAGGGTGCGACATAGCGTTGTCATCAAAGTCATTGATTAAAAAGTAATTAATCAGATTTCAGTACCCGTGTCAAACTGGCGGATGTCGGATCAATTTTGTGACATTCACGGTTGACTGGGCGTATGGCCCTCGGGAGTGAACCTATTGCGTTAAAATACCGAGCCTATGTCGTTTGGAAATTAGTTACCAAGTCGTCTTGGTTCAACAGTGAACTTTGCTTTTTTGGGCTGTAGTCGATAATTATGTTTAGTTATATTAGGTAGTTCATCATCTTGTTAGTTTGATTAAGTGCGGACGCTTACACGTTATATTTTCGTTCTTAAATCAAAAACCCTTGTTATATGAAATTAAAAATCGACTCGATGCTCAACTGAAAATTGAAAATTGCCATAATATTTCAGCAGTGAGGACTTACTTATACCTCTTATATTGAGTATAAAAACTTATATTGAGTTGAGAGTCTGAGATAATTATAGCAAAATATTTCTGACCTCTCTCGGTAGATAGATTTATAGTTATTATTTATTTATTAGTGTTTTGATTTCTTCTTTCGTGTTCCAGCATTATAAATTGTTATACTTATTTCTATACATTCTTCAACGATGAACAGAATGAAGTTTTATTCTTAAAATCGTTAAATTACGACACCAAAATAATACCTTACGGTATTTTAAACGGAAACACACCCTACGGTTGGCGATTCGGATGTACGCTCTAATTCGATATCAACGCCGAATTGGATTGAAACTGGTTAAAAAAATACGTCTTTTGTTAAATTAACTTTAAATCCAATTATAACTAGAGCTTTGTTCGAGTTCAGATACTACGGATCAACAATCTGATAATAAAATGAAACAATCTGGAACGAATATAAATATACCATCTTTTAAATGCAGCAGATTTTTACCATCTTTTTTAAATTTACGTGAATGAATATAATTTGAAAAATCCATAACTATCCATACATACTTATGCACGATAAAGATCTTTATAGCTAAAGAAAGATATGCTTGTAAATACAAATACCTAAATAATAAAAATTAACCATTATCTATTCCAGACGAGACATAATACGATGACGAGTATACAATGTACGTAATAAATCAATACAGTCACAAATAGAAGTCCACGTAATATCTAATTTCATATAAATAAATAGTAAAAATTTGCGTGTAGTGCGCCTTACGCCCACGGGCGCGGAGTAGAGAAATCCTTGAATAGCTACTGACTCATCCTTCTATTTCTTATTATTCTAAGAATAACTAAAATTGCATTTAAATGACGCAGGACAATGACCCGGTCATCTTATATAAACATCAGTGCAAGCGAATTGATGAATTACGGGTCCCTCTGCTTCTTTTTGACTGGCAACGCATCGGTGATGCCTTTGGATACTGATGTGTTGTGGATCAGATGGCTCGTTGGCTCATTTGTGTGTTGTGTGTCACATGATAATAAAACACTTGAATAGAGTTTTTTTTTTTTTGAATAGCGCGAACATCTAACGCTGTACCTAATACATATGTATTAAAATTATTTCAAAATTTGTCATATTTACACTTTACAAATAAAAAGCTCACGGACCTAAAAAAAGACGGATGTAATCCCAATAACAAATTCAGTGAATCACCCGTAGTAATACATCAACTCTCTATTCGTACAAGTACACACACCCACACATTGACACTTCACTGCTTCAAATCAAAAATTACGCACACATGGTAAGCGGGCGGCCATTGCTATGCTTCACTCTCGATTAGACGAGGTTACGTCCGTCTTTTTTTCAGGTCCGTGAAAAAGCTTTAAAAATATTTGCGTTAGCTGTAATTGTGCCTCACTAATGAAATATAATATAACATTTTCACTAAGTGCAATTTTAACGTACAAAGAATACCACTTTTCGTCTCACTATACCCTGAAGTGTAATCAAGTTGTTTAAAAATCGTTTACTTCGCATTTTACTTCTCTCAAAGCATTTCAAAGTTTCTTGTTTTCTCATTACCAGCTCTCTCCGTAATAGTACGTACGCTTTGCACATACACGCCAATTTCACTTTGATTTGAACGTACTGATCTCAGTTAAATTAACTTTGTTTTACCTTGCGACAAATACATTTTAAACAACCCACGCGTTTCTGCATTTTCTCGTAAAAGTACTTTAACAAATTCAGGTTAAGGTGTGATATAAAGATAACGTCTAGTAGTGAAACGGTTTTATTTCTTAAATGTTGCTAGCAGTAATAAATTATACCTCAGGTCGCATGAAAGTGTTGTTGATTAGTATTCATTTAATACTTATTTTTACGTGCTGACATTTTGGCCCCAATTTAACCCAAAAGACTTGTATTCAAAGGAATACAAGATTACAAGTAAGGATTACTAAAGAGTAATACTTACGGATTTTATTGCTAATAAGTATAAGGATTACGTAGTAGTAATATTAAGTATAATCAACAAATGACAGATCGCAAATCGATATCACCCACTTAATTTAGGAATAAACCACCGCCGAATAAAGCATCTTTAGATTTATTGAAACAATCCGAAAAGAACGTAATCATCATAGTGCTCTTCAACTAAATCTGCGTTTGGGCGTAATGTTGGTAGTATTAAAATAAGTGTCTTTTATGTTTCAAAAACCGTCTTTTATATTTATGGACATATACTACGATATATATTTCGAGATAATAATAATATAAAACATTACATATAACATTTTAATTTTTATACTCCTATTTCAATGATACCAACATTACGCCCAAGTGTAGATTTAATTGAAGAGCACTATAGAGATCGTTCTCAGTGTTGTATTAAATAAATAAAAATATATGGGCACGTTAATCTTTAAAGTAGATGATATCTACCTCTTCAGTCTATTAGTAAACATGTTTCGTATAAATATTGTAACAATCCTGTTGTCTACTAATAAAACCGGGCAAGTGCGTGTCAGGCCACGCGCAACGTAAGGTTCCGAAGTAGTATGTTTATCGAGTATTACCTACTCATTAACCACATAAGCTAACATAGCCGTGATAGTTTTCCTTGTAAATTCATTTCAACCATACCCCACACTATGGGGTACGCGACGAAAATAAAATTCTAGCGCTAAAGGTCTAGGCGCTTTGCGTCGAACAGACGGACAGACGGGCGGACATGATGAAACTATAAGTGTTCCGATTTTTCTTCGGAATACTGAAAAGGAAGCAGCTTTGCAGCTATTGTATAAATTAATGTATCATCGTCAATTTCTATTTTATGTCATCGCGTCAGCCCTAAATATTTATTGATATCGATCAGTTTTAATGACTATTTACAGGCCCATTTATTTTACATCAAAAGATGTGAAATAAGTCAAACAAGACAACGTGATCAGTTTTGATCGTATATTTATGAAACTGCTTTAAATAGCTCCTGACTCACGACCTGCTCCGAGATCTTAAGCATCAAGCTTAACTTAGATAAATGTTCTTGTAGATCTTTATGTATAGAAATTATGAATAACATCCCTTGTCGACTAGCTTCACTGGAGAAGTAAGCACCTACACTACCTAAGTTACTTTCAAGTAAGTAATTAACCACGTTTAAGTATATAGGATAAATTTTTCAAGTAGGCGTTGATGGCTAAATCCGAAACTATGAGGAATAGCGAAAAATCCAATTAAGTAATTTCCTTTTCATCAAAATCGGGCCCGACATTTCTTTGAGAACTTTTCGCTATTCCTCATAGTTTCAGTTTTGGCTATCCACGCCCACTTGAAAAATTTACCCTGTAGGTAGGTTTTTCTTCATTGCATGCTTTAGAGGATTTTACCTTGATGTTAAAATTAGGAAATTTAAAAAACAAATGGCATAAAGCTCATTATTTTTGGTGTATAATAAAAAACATTTTGTTGTTGTTGTTGTGACTTCCAAAATCAGTGTACGTTAAGGGAAATGTAATCAAAATTTGTAAGCGTTCTGTCGACGACTAACTACTCTATAAATTAGAAACAAATCTAAATAACAAGTTTATCTTAGGTAACCATTAGTATAAATTGTATTCAGCTGTTCAAAACATTTGCTTGATCGTGCCGATCATGAACCTCACGGTAATTCATGTTGTCGTTTGATACCCACTAATAAGACAAAATGATTTTATTAGTATCAGTCCATTATTACAAATGCAAATTTATTTGAAGCTGTATTTAATTTAATTGTATTAAAGTATGTTAGCATTGTGATAACTGTGAACTATGTGGTACGAAAACTTTAAATATTTTGGAACACACAAATGTTTATATGTATTATAATGCAACGGTACTCACGATTCGTATTTTATAATACCGATATTTAGACCCAACATGGATCGTGGTCACGGTGCGACTGCGGTGGCGGGGAGAAACTCTTGACAGGTGACAGTTGACGTTAATGACAGATAAGCCTGTCTACTTTTTAAAACCTATTTTTGAGATTTTTTTTCACTTGTCCAATTCCAACCGTTTAGCTGGCAGGGGGACACTTGACTCTAACCAAAATTAGCACTTTTAAGTGAAATATTTCGTTAACGGAGTCGGACCCCTAAATCCAAGAATGGTCTTAGAAGACCCACAATATTTTTGAAAGACCTTTTCAACGATACCCCTACGATACCACGCTATAGGGTACGCGACGAATAAAAAATTCATCCTCATATTACTTGAAGAGGAGGTACCCGGGAAAAAATGTTAAAAAAAAATTATTCTACGATTTTTGTGTTTTAATAAAATATTTATATCCATGCCAAATTACAGCTTTCTAGCACTAAGGGCCTTGGCGCTATGCTTCGAACAGACGGACGGACGGACGAATGGACATGATGAAATTTAAGGGTTCCGATTTTACTTCGGAACCCTAAAAACGATAATGGAATAGTGTACTAGTATTTAAGTAATTAAATATTTTTATTGGTTCTATCAAACGTTATGTTACCTACATTTACGACATGTTATCGATTCGATAAAAGCAATTTTTATTTCATAAGTAAATAACAAAATGTTAATTACATTTGATCATCGGTACAAATCCAGAAATACTACGAGTAGTACGGTATTTCTGTACAAATATTGCGTGTTGAGAACTTTCCATTTCAATGCAGTATTCTAGACTAAATCCTAGCGCTTCTGAGCTTATCTTAGTAATTCACAGTGTGAACCAATTTGTAGATGTAGGTATGTAATACCTTTTATTAAAAACCTTCTTTCTATAATAGGTAATTGTGGGAGAGCTTCAATAGCAAGCGAGGAAAATATCAAGCTACAAAAAATCAAACAATAATAATACATAACAATAGTACGTATATTTTTATGTACATATTGTAATTTTATATTTTGAATTATTTCATAGGAGTTAAGTCGTCAGACTAATTTGGTGATTTATGTAAGTTTTATAAGTTGTCATTAATATTATTGTAGTATCTACAGAGTTAAGGAAATATAAATTAAATTTTAAAATTTAATTGTTTAATCAATAACCAATTATTATTATTATTATTATTTTTAAATGTTCAGTTATCTTTAATTTATTATTTTGCATCTGGTTAATGTAATTTAATTTAACTCAATTCATTTTTATTATTATATTCTTTTATTAACTGTTAGTACAATTTAATTAATTTATTACTGATTCATCTAATTTTTGTATGGAATTGAAATAAAGCTTTATTATTATTATTATTGGTCTAATGGTGCCTTTTTGTCTCGGTTTTTAACCGGTGAATTTTTTTGAGGCCAAGTACGGGCGTTAGCCAAGTAACATGGTTCTCATACAAACTTAGCTATTTATTAAAGGTGATAGGTTTAAAAAATTATTATTATTATTATTATTATATCTACAGAGTTAACCAATTTTGGGTACGATCACGGGATCGAGGGCCAAATGAAGCCAATTGGGAAGTAATGTTTAAAAAAAAATTGCATATTTAATTGTGCAGTCGGCCGTAGAAGTAGCTTAACATTTTAGTACTTTGTAAAAGTAACTGTTTCGACGGTTTCCTAGCAACATCTATGACAAATTCAAGAAATGTAATGTGACAAGGTACTAAAATGTTAAGCTACTTCTGCGGCCGACTGTACATGACACACTCGCTCCTCTCTTATCGTCATCGCAGAACAAAATACCTAAAACCTCGAGTTCTGTATTGCAACTTGCACAGGATTATTTTAATGAATATCCTGTCTTTGTTCCCCGTCTGCAAGGGTTGTTTGAATAAGAAAGTAGAACTTTCGTTGCGCCATTGTTATTTTGCTACGTAATTGAATTGGATAGATGTACCTACTTCCAGCGATCCCTTGATATTAGGTGAGTCTGATATTACTACTATTATTTTTATTCTAGCTGGATAAATAGATACCACGTTTGCTGTTGCATAAATGTTGTTAAAATGTTTTTTATCTCATGGTTCTTTCATCTATACAATAAACACATCGACTTACATGTTTATTTTTAACAGACTTCAAAAGGTAGGAGATTCTCAATTCGACTGTATTTTTTTAAAGTGTTACCTCATAACTTTTGACTGGCTGTACCGATTTTGATGATTCTTGTCGTGTGATCCCAGGTAAATTTTTGAGTTATCCCAAATTTTTGAGTCGGTTATCTTATATAATAAAATTCTCGTGTCACGGTGTTAGAAGTTGAACTCCTCCGAAACGGTTCGACCGATTTTCGTGAATCTTTGCATGCATATCGGCTACGGTTGAGAATCGGACATCTATTTTTCATCCCCCTACCCCTAAAAAATTTTTGGCAGAACAACGTTTGCCCGGTCAGCTAGTTTTTTTATAAAATTATATTAATGGATTTCAAAAATAAAAATGACGAACTTTTTTTTGTTCCTATTGGTTTTAATGTCATATTGGCGTATATTATATATATACGAGATATATTACGAGAGGAGCACTGTATTCGTTTCAATGATAAATAAATAAATAAATAAATAAATAAATAAATAAATTTACCCTTAAACATCTTGCATTAAGCTGTAACTATTTCTAAGCTAAAGACTCGAGCTTAGAAATAGTTAATCATAAATAAAGGGTAGTGGCACATTTTCGTTCCAACTACGAATTGGCCTCATCACACACTTAGAACAATAATTATGGAGAATTCTCATAATTTGTAATTTGCACATAAATTTAAAAGTTAAAGGTAGACTTGCTGGTTGCGAACCCAAACTCCCCATGTGGGATATCAACGTACAAAACACTATTGTATAACTGTAATGACATTGTAGGTAAAAAGGTGACTTAAAAATATATAAAATAATATTTAAAAAAAAAACAATATTCAAACAATATAAAAAAAAACAATTTGATAAATAAATAATAATCATTTTTGCATAACGCGTTAAAAACGCGCGTTAAAAAATCATCTGTGACGATATTCGTCACCTTTTGTGTCACCGTCACCGTGTCACAAATCTTAAAATTTCAGTCTCATAATTTTTTCCATTTTTGTCATAACGCGCCTAAAGAAGTATATCTTCAAAAACAAATTCGTGGGTTTAAAATGTATTTGTAAATAAAATTAAAATCATATAAAAAAGAGAAAAGAGAGAATTTAAGCAACATTTCCCTTAAGTAATGTCACTGTTTTAAAAATTAAAAGCTCATTACTAAGGCACTAGCAGAGTGTTTTAGGTTTAAACCTTTGTCCTCGATTGCTCGATAATCTCTCTAGGGGCCGGTGGCTTTGTCCTAACGCTAGATACGGATCTAATGAGATGAGATAAGTGAATACAGCCTGATTTCCCTGGCGAGGGACGCTTTATTTCGGGTGAAGGCTGCTTGAAGGGCGTGAAGCTTTACGAAGAATAACATTTGGAGCTCGCGAAATAAGTCTGTTGCATTTTTATAACTAAAATGTGTTTGAAATGAGTTTAACATTGTTTATTATGTAACCTTAAAACATTAAATTTGGAAAATCCTTCGATAAAAGTAAGAAAACTTTAATATGTAATAGATATAATACCTACTCGAAAAAATAACTCATCTTGCTCTACTCTACTCTACCTCTGATTTTCAAATATTATGTGCGTATTAGAAGTTAATTATCACTTGCTTCGGTGAAGGGAAACATCGTGAGGAAACCTGCACACCGGAGAGTTCTCCATAAAGTTCTCCAAGGTGTGTGAAGTCTACCAATCCGCACTTGGCCAGCGTGGTAGACTATGACCTGTACCCCTCACATTGTGAGAGGAGACCCCGAGCCCAGCAGTGGGACACTTATGGGTCGTTGCTTGCTTGCTTTTGCTAAAGAAAACTGTTTGATTAAATCTACACGTCCCAGACTACTTCTTTATGTTCTCAATAATATAAAGTTCACTAATTAGACCCCAACCACAAAGTAACATTTTATTCCTTTACTTTCAATGAATGTCTTTTCTTCAGTTAAACAGACGTCACATAGTATTATGTGTTATAAGTCCTCACGCAAAGCTCTTTTCCAGGAGGTCGTGATTAAAAACTTGTAATCCTAAGTCCTGTACTAAATGTGAATCTCTACTTGAGGACTTTTAGGTTCTTCTAAGTAGGCATACCCACTCATGTTTTAATGAAAATTTGCTGTAAAATTCTGTTTTGTTTACGAAAATAAATGTATGTAGTACACAGTGAACTGCCACAGTTAGAAAAACTTACAATGGCTTGTCATCTTTGAAAACTGGAAAGGTTTAGTGATCGCGATGGAGTCCTCATATTGAATGACAGTTATGTACATCGTGTAGGTACTTAGGTAGGTGTACTGGACCCATGTCTCAAAGAAATGAGACTTAATGTAGTAGAATCAGCAAGTTACTTTTATAATCTTCTATCCTGTGGCCTGTAAAAGTTTCTAGCTTTATTTTAACCGTAAAACATAACACAAAGTGAATTTTCTTTATGAAAGAATAAGCTGGAGCATACATGATACATGTACACGTTAACACATTATTTTTCGATTGGTGACTCCATTTATTTCCGAGATGACATTTATATTGTTATTGCAACAATACTGCAGCACAATAAATACAGATATAAAATATAAAACCTAGTCTGCTGAAAGCTGAAGCACAAAGAGAATGTAAGTTGTAGATACTAGGACAACATCGCCCGAGGCTGCTAATAAAACGTCCTTCTGATAAAATGGTTTCAAGGCAATGTTTTTGCAAACGTCACTGAGAAACTACAAGGTTATGATATTTTTTATTTTCGTCACTATTTTAATAAGTATTCCTCTTTTCTATAAAATATTAATAACTACGCAATTTATATACCTGTTGGGTTAGAATAACTGCATTATATTATCTCACAATCAATAAATATTACCTAAGTCAATGTATTTAAATAAAACATTTAAAGAATCTGCCTTTATGCACAAATTTTGTGTACAGATGTGCAAATGTGTTAAGCTTTTGATAGTCTTAAAGAATTCTTCATTCAAAGCCCATCCTGTACAAAAAAGCTGGACCCTGCCAGAAGAAAATTAATATTTCAAATTGAAATACACTCCCACAACATGATAAATTTCCTCAAACTCGCGCGTATGTACATTAGTGGTGTACGAACGCTGAACAAAACGCTTATTTATGTGCGTCTTTGCCTTTCAGCGAATGTCAGACTGAAATCAAATAACATCAAAGAGACGTTTATGTATCGCGTTTCGAAATAAAACACGCGCCATTGCCGCGCTGTAGATTACATCGCACATCCGGCGTACAGTCGCCAACATAGTACAATGAAAACCCCAACTGGACCGATTGGACGACAAACAATTCACATCACATTACGGAATAATATCAGTCTGTATACTATAATACAACAACCCATAATTATCCCACTGCTGGGTTCGGGTCTCCTCTCACAATGTGAGGTGAGTAAATTTTGTTGTCTACCACGTTGGCCAAATGCGGATTGGTAGTCTACAATCTTAGTCATACAATAGTATACATATATAAATGACAGTAAACAGTATTTATTTAAATTCATAGGTACATTTCATCGACAGAAAATGTGCTTTTATGTTTATTTATTGAAACACAAAATGAGGATGATTGGGGGTTGATTTTTATTACGTGGTTACCTATTTTCAGTCACTCGATTTTCTAACCCCATTTGATAGTTCTTTTAACAGATTAAGTTTTAGCCCCTGCTGAGTGACATATATTTATTCACTTGAACATTTTTATGTATAAATAAATAAAATAGGTTCGATCTACACCTACACAAATATCTCAGTTTCATAAGTCAAAATCAAAGTAACCCAATCTTACAGTACTTTAAATAACTCTACGTAAATTGTAAATTTCAAGCCTCTTGGAAGTTAGTTCGACATAAATGTGTTATCCAAAGTTTACTGCAGCTTGGAGGAAATATATCCAGTTTACCCACTAGCCTAAATCCTTTGGAGTCATGCCAACAGTAAACCATGAGGTCGCGCTGTGTTTGCACTGCCAAGAGAAGATGTAAAACCTTAATTTTATATTTTTATAGGTTTTAGGATTAAAAGTATATAGAATAAAAATAAAGAGTTAATGAGATCTAATATAATTGAGTAATAAAGAGTAATTAAATAACTCAATGAAGTTTGAATAGAAATAGTGCTGGGGAGCTTCATACGATCGATCCGATAAATACAAATATCCAGGGAATTAATTTTAGAATTGTATTTTTTTATTTACGTTTTACATGTATCGGGAACCAGACAAACCGCTTTGAGTTAATATTACACATAATAACACAACGTTTAGAGTAGCAGCATTCTACAAACCGCGAACATTGCTCTTCAGTATTGTCTAATATTGATGGTAGGAATATTTGCGGTCGCCTGTACAATCAGTGGAAACCATGATGGAGAGCAGTAATCCACTGTTCTTCTTAGAGTCTACGAAATATAATTAAAGTTCAAATCTTCACATATGATACAAAGTTTTTAGAAAATGGATAGATGGATCACAATATTTATTATATGTAGGTATATCTAATTGTCAGTCAAAGATTAGTCAGACATACGTACCAACTATCGGCCACTTACGTTTTTTAAATGTTAGTAAGTGCATAACAAGCAAACTCTCTGAAAATTCTCGTGCAGAACAAAATTGGATATAAATCAAAGTTTTACAATTTACTAATGTTAATTTAGAACTTCTAAAGAGGTTATAGCCAAATAAAATTCAAAAAATAAGCTCATAGCCCGGCGGCTTATATCGATCCTAAGTGGGATAGATGACCGGTTGTGGCAAACATTTCTTGAGAGTTTCCGTGCTTCGGAGGGCACATTAAGCCGTCGATTCCTGTTTTTACCCAACTGAAAAATTCAGTAGAAGTTTTAGCACCTGTTTCGCAGGTGATGAGTATCTTAAACTTTGTCCATTAGTGTGAGGATCATGTTTTAATCATTTGCTTTATTTCAATATATGTAGGTATATTTATTTTCATATAATATATTATATATAGACAATTATATATAGACAATTGTTTATAAATATTTTATTATGGTAACAAATTTTCTACATCCCACATAGACCGTCCAACTCTTTTGTAACAAATAGTACGAGTAAATGAATTTAATTATACTTACATCATAATAATAGACATCGCCAACTTAATTGACTTCTTCCTCACAAATATGCCATTCTATTTAAATAAAATTAAGACATTATTATTTCACAACTTAACTAACCGTGAAAAGTTACTTACCTACGTTAGAAATATTTCAAAGTTTTCCTCTTTATTTATTTTACCTAGTAAAGTGTTTATTTCTTTGCAAAGTAATACTTTTTAATTAATGAAGTACCTAAAGGACGATTCCGAGGACACGCAAAAAAATAAAACAAAAACTTGACGAACTAAAGATGACTAGTTGTTTTGGTACACCAATTTTTTTATATTAATAGGATTAAAGTTTGAAGGAACAAAAACCTTTTGTGACTGAAGTAGGTAGTTTACCTGCATAATATGTAAAAGAAACGAACAAACGAGACAAAAATAGCAAAGAAATAAACGTCTGCCCTTAACGGCAATCCATCCCTGGATCTCTCACTTCTTAGGGCTACTAACTAAGCTACAGTATTGCTTATGCGTGCCTGGTACATTTACGAGAGGGTACGTGGTATTTCAGTGCCCTTTGGCGACCTTTCAAAAGTGGCGCTCCTCTGAGAAAGCTCGTAACAAATATCGAGCCACCTAACCCTACAAACAAAATATTAAAGTATTTACCTAAGTATATGGTATAACGAAATATTCTCATATTGATGTATGTATATTTAACGAAGACGTTTCTCCTAAATTATAATACTGCCAAATTGACTTAAGCTGGCTGATATTTTATTGAGAGGCAGAGTCACGAAACGAATTTACATAGCGTACAACATTTACTTTGTTGTTTAATAACAAAATTTATTTAAGCCTTGTAGGAGCAGAATAGTAATCCTAATTGTACGTAATAAACGTGTAAGGATTTAATAGAAACATAAGTAATGATTATTACAAAGCAATTACATATTTTTAACTTACTTTAAAAAAATATGTAAATTAAATTTACGAAAACCCGATAGTTAACTACTATACCTAAGCGATAAATTACTCATAACAACCATTCGTTAAATTAAACGGATACGCAAACCTTTCGTATACCATTAATAAACATATTTATTGATCTGCTTGCTAATTCGATTTTATTTTGTTTCTTAATGTTATTGGATATGAGACCATACCTGGTACGATAAAACGAGATAAAAATGATCAGTAATATTGGCGGGTAGTTTATTCACCCAAGTTATTGACGCCATTTAAGATCCCATTGCCTTTTAAGATTTTTAGGTCCTTAATCTTTATAAAGTTAATACGTCGTTTGATTGCGTAACTCCTAAGCGATTTAAAGATAATTGTTTATCAAGACGATAGAGTGCTTAACCGTCCTCTCTTCGGATATGAATACTTAGTAACGAAAAAATGCCCTTTCGATTTCTTTAATTTTACATACTATTTATCTTTTATTCCTTAGATTTATATCAGGGAAAATAGCATTCAAATTGGTTAAGTCGTTTCTGAGAGTAGGGAGAACAAAAACACGAGCAACCAAAAATTCTATATTTACATTATTATAGTTTTGGATTCCATTACGCCCCAATAATAGTTTTTCTAATAATAGTTTTGGCCTTTTTTGGACAAATTTCGTTAGTTTTAATAAACAATCGACCTTGTCATGTTTTTTTTATTTTAACACTATCAACAATATTTATCGATATTTTCAAAATTCCAAACTTGATGTATTTAGGCAAAAAAATCGTAAATAAATCGCTTTATTTAAGCATTTAAACTGCATTTAAAATTAATTGGAATTAAGTAGCTATGACTAACAGGCGATTTTTACGATTTTTTTTCTAAAATTAAAAACTAAAATGCTCCAGTGTAAAGTTGCCAACATGTCGCTTGGTAATTTTTGCCTTTCAGGCGTCGATATGATCAAAGATTTCCGTTATTAATAAATAGAGTTACCAGTAGGTTATTGAATTACATCAAAAAAATCTAATAAACCTTTTTTATATTTCTAAAATTATATTTCAGTATAACGCCTAAATAATAGTATAAATATAAGTATTATTGAAGGCTTACCTCACAAGTGCTGTAACAAATCTTTATTATTTATTAGTTTGTTAGATACAATAAGAGTCAAGTTTTAATTTTCATCCAGACTTCATTTAGTGGCAAAGTCGCTGTTTTGGGGTATTATAGCTTCGGCAAAGGAACAGTAGAAATGTATAGCTATTCAAACTCTATCACGTACAGTATATGATAGTATATTTTGTGTTATAACGGTTATAATGAATTGAATTTTTAGCAAAAAACTTTATTTTATCATAAAGGATCTCTATCTTGTAGATATCTCTGGAATGTTGTAGAGGAGTTTTCTAATACAGTTTGTTATTCTGACACCGAAAAGTTTGACGAATTGACATCCTGTCCGAATAACCTTAATATTTCGCTTGTTCGCAGATACAGTGTTATTCTGACGATATCAACGAACGCTTCCGACGGATTCACTTTAATAAACGGTGAGTAAATAATGCTAATCACATAATACGTATATTCCGAAATGTAATGAGCCGTGCTGGTTGCCAAATATTAATATTAGTCGGGTTATTACATCATTTGTGTAAATAAAAATTAAATATTTTTATACAAATCAACACAGTTAACAAATAAATATATTATTTATAATTTTGTTCGTACCTCGTTGATAATCCTGTAGATTTGTTGATGTAAGTATGCGAAGCAATTGGGGTTCCTGACTACAGGTATTTATGTGGCACATAAATACATATATTTCGGGGTTTTGTTTGTGATAACTTTTTTATTTCGATTGCATTGTTGGAGAGAAATAATGGGTCAGCTTTCTTCTTAACCAACAAAACATGGGTGAAGCTCTGTAATACAGAATAAGCAAGCAGGTAACGACTTACCATCACCACTTATTTGCTGTTTACACCGAGCAACAACCTGTTGTTGCTAAAAGGTGTCCTGGGATTGAGATTGGACGTCGTAATTCCAAATGAACAACAAGCAATTACATTAGATTGTTGAAAATGACTTAAACTCACGCACAATATCACTTATTACGTTTGGTGTATGTCAATGACACGACGTTTTAGTGGAAGCTAATGAAATAATGAGCCAGATACACGCTACGCATACGCGTCCAGAAATTTTATCCTATACTGTACTAAGCTCAAGTTAAGCACTTTAATTTTTTTTGTCAATATACTTATGCAATAAGTTTCATAATTATGTTAAATTATTTTACTCATTAAACAAAGAATAATAAAAATTTCAGATACAGATTTGGAAAAAATATTTTTTGTGTTAACCTGATTTATTCATATCATGCCAACAACTTGCAGAATTAATTTTGACTATTCTCTGTGAGATTTGTGAATACAAACAATTTTTTGTATGTCCATATCAATACTGTTTTTAGTTTTGTTAAAAAAAATCCTCATACATGCTTTACATTTGTTTTTAAAAATCCTCTGCGAATAAACGATTTCTTAATTTTTCTTTAAATATGATAACTACTAGGTTATATACAAATTCACCCTCTTTACTTCAAAACTGACGAAGTTGCCATACTAACTTCCACCCCCTTAATTAACCCTTTGGGCGATGATTTTCCAAAAAAAACACATTACTGTTAAATTTTGTTTCTAATCTTGAGTTAATAGATCAATTTACATGTTTTTAACTTCAAAAATGATGAAGTTGCGTACTAAGTTTCATTCTCTAAATTAACCCTTTAAGGAATAATTTCCAAAAAAATGTGTTAAAATTCACTTTTTTTTGTTTATACTTAACTATGAACTTACATAAAAATTTTCATGTTTATAAAACTGACGAAGTTGATTTGTAGGACATTGACTTTTAACCGCTATTTTTACCCCTTAGGGGATGAATTTCCAAAAATCCGATAGCGGTTCAGTAGTTTTTGAGTTTATACGTCACAAACATACAAAATACAAAAATACCAATCTTTCCTCTTTATAATATTAGTTTAGAGTTCTTAGAATTTATTATTTTATTTAACAGATCGTCTACTAAATTAGACTTTATGTATTAATAAAAATTAAGCTAAAATTTCACTTGACTAATATAAAATGACAATAGAATTTGAACACGACGTAATCGCCACGCCCGGCCCGGGCGACCGACCGCCACGCTCGCCTCATCGCTTATTGAAATAAGTCTGCAGACATGACGGATGGTGTGAAGCCCGCATTACCCAATGCAAGGGCGGCGAATGTCATGCGGGCGAATCACCCGCACTTTATTTAGTTAATAATTAATAACTTACAATATTGTGGATACACTAAACTTTACTAACAATAACGTGTTATATTTTTAAGTTTACACAATATTTTTCTCCGTATTTAATGAAGGTATTAAAACAAAATTTAAAGAGAGGCAAAACATTTGTAAAAGAACAAAACATTGTAAACCACACAGACATAATATTATGTTCTTATTTTTATGATCTAGTTTTTCGTCGTATTGAGTTGACCTAAAATACTAACTCCTATCCCATTGCATGCTGGTCTCAATCGGTCTAATCTCTTGCTTCAGTCAGCCGCTAAAATGGTAGTGAACTTAGCAGATCATTTCCCAGCAGATCAAAAAAAATGTGAGTTCTCTTCGCATGCACAAGAGTTCTAGATTTCCTGATGCTTTTGGGGCATAGTTTTGGCGATTTAACCTAAAAGAAGTAAATCGATGAAACGCTCTAAACGACTCGTCGTGTTACGTCGTGTTACAGGTTAAGTTTTTTTTCATAATCAACGGGTTCGATTTCTAGCCTGAAATATTGATTTTTCGTATGTCATTATTTTCCAGAATTCGATCCTTATTAGCGACACTATTGAATGGTGTAATAATACAGGATGTGTTTTTTTTCAAAATCAACGGGTTCGATTCCTGGCTAGAAATATAGATTTTTCAAAAATGTAATAATGCAGTTTTAGTTTTCTCAGAAACTCCTTTAAGAATTCTTTACTATTCCATAAAGTTTCAGAATTTGCTATCCACGTTTAGAAAAAACCCTGTATAGGGCTATGAATAGTACATAATCAGGCAAGAAATGTCTCAGATGTAATTGCCTCATCGTAAGTTCCCGAAGTAATTTACCGTGCCGGCAAGGACGAAATGTCAGCGGGTCGATTCACCCAAACTCGTGTTTAATTGCTAGCTAATCAAACAGAACGTAGCTGAATTTATGGGTGATTAATATTTTTCATGATCTCACCGGCTAATTTTAAGTTCAACGAATGTTTTTGAACAATCAGTGAAAAAATCTAGTTGATGTGTTAAACAAATGCGCATGTTAGCAGTGAAAAAAGCTATTATATTTCATACAATTACCTAATAAGAACCTATCAGTGCAAGAATCAAAATATAGTTTACTACTTAGTTCTCACTGGCATGAGCTTAAAGTAGCATAAATATACGTGCGTGCCCCGTTCCCGTCCCGTCCGTGCCTCCGTGGCGTATGCGCTATCGTTTACGTTTTCTATGTAACGATGTTTCAAAAACTTCCCGTCCTGTCCCCGTCCCGTCCAGGTTATGTATGCATCAACCTTTACTAAGCCTTAAACCAAGAGGGAAAGGGGATGCAAATAAGATTTTTTTTGCCAAGGAGGACGAGGCAAAATAAACAGCGAGATGACAGTAAATTCACTTATTGTTAGTATACATACACTTGCGTCCGTCTACACATACGAACTGATAAAGTGTTTACACAGTTACACACTTACTAGGTACACACAGTTACACATTTACTAGGTACACACAGCCATACAGCTATACACTTGCGCATTTGACGGGCGGCATTTTTCACGCGTGCACCGGAGGGGGGAGATCGCGTCAAGGTCATCAGTGACGTCACCCCCCGCGCACAATGACCTCCCGAAAACGAAGCTGCGTCACAGCGTAACTTGTGTACAGAGAGTTTCAGAGTTTGAGACGTAAATAAGTTAATAGTTGGACGTGGAAGATAGGATTTACGTGCGGCACGCGTTTTGTTACAATGCTACGATGCTACGATGAACGTTTAATGTTGTTAGTTTTGTAATACTTATGATTTATGCAAAGTTAGGTAGGGATAATTATCTTATATTTACCAATGATATTATAATGTAAAAAAGAGATAGATATGTCACTAACTTGCCGTCGATGAAGAGCGTAAGAACAGGCAAATGACCGTTCTGCTCGTAGTCGCACCTCTGTCAATACAGGAAGATACACACGCTTGTGTTGTTGTCAGAAGTGCCTGACATTTGATATACAGCGTTAAAATGCCGTCGTGTATTAAACCAATGTGATTGGTGTAGTGAAACAAAAGATAAACGCGTGTGTGTTGTAGCTCTTTTCAGAACATATTTTTTGGTTGATTTGTAAGGGTATAACGTATCTATATTTTTTTAAATATCAGTGGTAATTACGCGTAATTACAGCTGGATTAGAATTTTCAATATGTAGTTTAGTTGTAATAAAGTGAATGAGAAATAAAACAATTTATTACATCCATAATTTCGGCTGTAGAGTAAACTTACTCTGTGGTCATATTTACTCAAGTGCCAGTAATGGCTGGAACAATTTTGTCGATCCTCAATGACACTTTTTGAGTTATGTTGACACTTAATAAAGTCCTATTGTGTTATCATACGAGGACCTCTAAGAGGTCTGTATTGAGAGAATAATTAAATAATAGGATAAAGCTGTTAGGTGCATGCTCAATTTATGGCGTTGTATATTTTCAATCGTTCATGGTTTGTTGTGATTAAACTAATCTAAGGTGATCAAACCAAGAAATAAGTATAAAAGGATAATGTACCCAGGTACTGAGGCTATTAATAAAACTATAGTGTTATGAATAAATTACTATTGTTCTAGTTATTTGTTTTCTTGTTATTTATTTATTTAGTTTCATACTAAATACATACTTATATACATACACAGAATATATACATATATTATACATCCTAATGCATATTTATTTATGCTAACATAATATAACACATGTACAATAAAAGCATCGATTTTTGTAGTTACCTATCTATCATAGAATTCTTTGTTGTCAACCTTTTGAATTTAAGTAATTTAATTAACTTGGTATGATACCCACTTTAGTTACGAGGGAGTGAATCCTAGCTTCCCACAACACCGGGAATCCTAGTTTGGGAGGTAGTGGCTGAGACTATTGTAATGATGGTCGCTGAATAAATCATTTTTCATTTTTTCATTTTTCAGGTTTTCATTTCATTTTTCAGTAGCAGTGACAGCTTAGTGCTTTAAAGTTCTAAGTTCGAACCCTGCACTTCTAATTTCAAAAATTTAAGTTATTGGAAAGTAATTATCACTTGCTCATATAAAGGAAAATAATGTGAGGAAACCTGCACAACTGAGAGTCCGCCATAATTTTCTCAAGGGTATGTTTGTGAAGTATGGCACGGAAACAATCAAAACTATGGGTTGTGATGATAAAATTTAGTTAACTACTTAATACGTGTAACCAAATAACTAACAACTCATGTTTATATCATTAGTTTCCAAGGTTAAATAAATATTATCTATTCATACAACCACTGCGTTTTAATTACAAATAATAACGTGATTCGAAGAGCAAAAGGAATCAGAGGACAATGTAAAGCTCAAAGCCTCTCAAATGAGCCGAGAGTAAATTGCAGACTGAATACATGCTGAATACAAAACGCGTGTTGAGTATGATACTTGATATGTCATACAGCACAGTGTTAAAAATCGCTTCTATACATTATTTTTATAATTACTCTCTACTCCATAGGAAATTTTACTTACTTCAGAACATAAAAAATATTAACATAAACATAATACGTAATGATACTTAATAACGGTTTTTAAAATGCTAAGTAGTATGAATTAATAAAATTTTAATAAAATTATATTAAAATATTTTTGGTAATGAATAGCAATTGGCCGGCAACGTTTCGGTGATGATACCTTTATTGTTGCTAATTTCCATGGGCGACAATGACAACTTATCACCAGGTGGTTCATCTACTTGTGTCTTGGCTATTTACACAGACACACTGCGGTTAAAATTCGACCATAAGGGCTTGTTTCACCATCTTCAAGTAGAGTCCTGAATAAGCTATTCGCCGGTTAAAGTGACGTTAAAGTGTCATTTTACATACACGAAATGTCAACTTAACCAACGAATAGCTTACTTCGGACTTACTTAAAGATTGTGAAACAAGCCCTAAGTGTCAAAGATTTACTTTACTTGTATACGTATATTATGCGTATGTATGTGTGTGTGTGTGTGTGTATGTGTCCGGTGCATGGTAGAGTGAGTAATGTTTATTCTTATTAATTACTAGTTGACTCGGCAAACGTTGTTCTGCCAATAATTTAGGGGTGGACCGGGACCCACTCTTAACATTTAGGGGGATGAAAAATAGATGTTGTCCGATTCTCCACCCTAGCCGATATGCACGCTAAGATTCACGAAAATTGGTCGAGCCGTTTCGGAGGAGTTCAACTTCTAACACCGTAACACGAGAATTTTATATATTAGATATTTGTTACTAAAGTAGGTATATTAAATAAAAACATTTTTTTCTTCTCCATGTAAACCTTTTAACTGTGCCAAATTTCATACACCTCCGTCCGCGTAATTGTCGTAAAAAGGGGTACAAAGTTTTTGCTTCACGTATCAGATATACAGATATAGCCCCTACCGACTGGGCAGGGTTGTATGTTCTTACACCAATATGATTACTTTTTCCTTAGCTTAAAAAGTGAGGTTTAGTTACAAAGAAACCGACAAATTGTTAACAAAACCGATTTGCATGGATGTCACGCGTGAAATCTCATTTTTATTGCATTTTGTTTACGAGTATAGATTTACACTGGAGTACGTTAGTTTTTTCAATCAGATTTATTAACATGCCCAACCCATTCCGTTGGGTGTTTTTAACAAATTGTAAGTACACCGTCTGCATTTTATGCTATCGGAAAAGTCATGTTTTAAAAAATGTTGCGTGTTTCCTAAACGATTTCAAATAAAATATATCTACATACAAGAAGATTTGATTTTCATCTGTTTTTAAAATTGGCAACCCTATAGCTGAACTGATACTGTAAATAAACGAAGGGCTTTGACCTCTTTGTATTCATCCTACTAATATTATAAATTCCTACTAATATTATAAATGTGAAAGTTTTTGAAGGTTGTATGGATGTTTGTAACTCTCACGCAAAAACTACATAACGCATTTTTATTGAATTTAGATAGAACATGATCCGGAATAAGATTTAAGGTACTTATTATTCCGGAAACGCGAAAAAGGACACGGGCAGACCGCTCGTATAATATCATTGGCTTAGGAAGAGATATGGGCTGATACATTGATATGACACATACAGATATTGTATACGAGTAACCGCCCTCGCTTTGCTTCGGTTTTCCTTTTTTTTACATGGAGTTTTATTAAGGATCCCTATTTTTTTTTTGAACATATAATATGTTACCCGGGGATAGTGTAGCTTCCCGACAGTGAAAGAATTTTTCAAATCGGTTCAGTAGTTTCGGAGCCTATTCAATGCAAACAGTCAATCAAATCTTTCCTCTTTATAATATCAGTATAGATTATTCTAGGATTTTAGCTTGAGTTGTTTTAATTTTATTGTGTCCGTGCTTCATCCGATACGGGAAATGCGACCTATCGGGATTATGTAGCCATATATTATTATTAGGATTATGTATTCACCACATAAAATTAGAGATGTCTCTAACAATCCCTGCAACAAATAAATTCTGAAAGTATAAACATACATTTAAAATAATTATGCCCGTACTCCATGGCATGAGAATTATGTCCTATAAAATTAATTACGCATCATCAATGTTAACTTTAAAAGCGATTTATGTTTTCTATAATAAGATAGGATAATTCTATCTTATTAAATATTTTATGCACCAATAAATTGAAGAATGCTAACAGAAAGATATAACATTTTAATTTACGGCAAGTGTTTCAATAGGACACAGTTTAAAGCAAAATAACGTGTCGGCTTGCACAATTTTATTACCCCCGGCATGGAATAGCATATGCACAGCTTTAGGAAAATTCCTCGATTTACATGCAGCCTGTTAAGTGGCTATTGTTTAAATCACTTCGCTGCATATTCAAAGCAATTAAAATTATTTTACGGTGTTCACATAATGTATTTCGTAAGTACTTGTTAACTAAACGTTATAGATTCTGAACTTAAGGTGCGAATTAGTGAAGAAACAAATAGTAATTCGTGTACTGATTATGATTCTTCTGGATTCAGAAGGCTCAAGACCGGTCTGAGTGGCGTAGATAAGGGGAGGCCTATGTCCAGCAGTGGACCTCAAAAGGCTGATGGATGGATGGATGGATGTACTGATTATAATTATTCATATCGAAAGTACATTATGAATTAGTTAAGAAACAAATACCTAGTAATTCATGTACTTAATAATATTTAGGTACTTAATAGTTTGTACCGTTAGTAGGCCACAATTGAATAGTTAAGAACGGTAATTTAACCCTACGAATATTAATGTGAAAACTTGTGTGTGGTAAAAAGTTTGTTATTAAATTTTTAGAGTTCCGAAGTAAAATCGGAACCCTTATAGTTTCGTCATGTCCGTCCGTCCGTCTGTCCGTCTATCCGAGGCATAGCGCCGAGACCCTTAGT
The DNA here is from genome assembly GCA_951805285.1 of Thymelicus acteon. NCBI lineage: Eukaryota > Metazoa > Arthropoda > Insecta > Lepidoptera > Hesperiidae > Thymelicus > Thymelicus acteon. The sequence goes on from OX638217.1 coordinate 7,260,819, forward strand.
GCTAGAAAGCTGTAATTTGGCATGGATATACATATTTATTATAAAACTCCAAAACGTGAGGATGAATTTTTTTTCGTTGCATACCCCATAGTGTGGGGTATCGTTGAAAATTTTTTTCAAAAATATTATGGGTCTTCTAAGACTATTTTTGGATTTAAGGGTCCGTTTGCGAAATATTTGGCTTTAAAGTGCTAATTTTGTTTAGAGGCAAGGGGACAAAGGCTAAACGGTTGGATTTGGACAAGTGAAAAAATTCTATTTTTTCTTTGGGCCTTAGTTGCCTGAATACAATGGTATACAATGTACAGAATAATTTGATCTGGGTAATTTTCGTCGCGTTGCTTTACGGTGATGTCACGGTCACAGCCGGCTTATCTGAAGCTCGCTGCAGGGAATATTGATGTATCGTTAATCATACGGCTTATACCGACACCCAAATGGCTTTGGTGTCTGAATTAATTCCGTACGTCCTAACTTTGAATTGAATTTGCTGAATACCTAAATTAAAATTTATCATACCTAATTTATCTCTGTAGTATGTTACTGTCCGTCTACCAATCCGCACTTGGCCAGCGTGGTAGACTATGGCCTGTACCCCTCACACTGTGAGAGGAGACCCCGAGCCCAGCAGTGGGACAATTATGAATTGGTGCTTATGTTACTGTCGAGTGTCGGTAACTTGGTTGAAATAAGTTTGCGGGATAAAACACTAAATCAGACAAAATCACGGGAAACAATATTTGGCAGATCAATAGATCTGTTACGAGACTGCAATTTCGTTATTTTTCTTTTTCTAGATAAAGCTCTAGCTTTGGATAACAATGTTATCTTATGAATTTATGTATTCATAAGATAACATTGTTATGTTATGTTTATTCTTCGTTTATTAACCCTTTGCATACCAATATCTTTGAGCGATAAACATGAAATTTAACTCTTGTTGGCTGCATGGTGCTAATTGATTCAAATATGCCAAGTATCTTTCCGTCATACGGCAATGACCGGATTTTCCAAATTACTTTAAAACAAAGTTACATTAAAACCTGTAGCTGCTGAAAAAAATTAACGAAATTAACCGTTGCCGTGTGTAAGGCTAGGAGATTTTATGGACAAAATACGGAATAATAATGTATACACGAGTGAAAATAAATAAACGCTGTTACAATCCAGAGGTGAAAATGTCGGTGCGTCCTACATTTTGTAATTGTCGTTCACGCATTGCTTTGATTCGTCGATTCGATAGCTTACCGTCTGAATTTTTCGGGCTATAACTTTATAATCAAGTAAAATACCTTAAGAAATGAATAAATAATTATTAACCACCACCTTGGTAACACTGAATAACGAGATATTATCTACAAAAGAAATATTTAATAGTACATAATAATCTTGTTAAAAATTCCGATTGATTCGTCCATCCATAAAATTTTCTTAAAAAATCATTAAAAATCTTTGACTGCAGAGCTTAAGAATGCGGCCAGTGTTGTGACCATAGGTTGTGACCTAATTGGTAATTAATTAGTGATATGTCGATAGATTGGAATTAGACATGTTTGTTACCACGTACGTGTCCTCGTAATACTACTAAACCGATTTTGATAAAAAATAAAATCTAACTAAAATGAGTTGAACTGATTGATCTGATGTTTGGTATATACTGTATGTAGGTAAATTAAATCCTGAAACAACACAGAGGGTACGGGGCAAAGCTAGTATTGATTAAAATATAAGTTTTTAAGCTTTATTTGGCAGCACACTAAATATAACTTAATCGATAATAACGAATGCGCGCAATAATTATCAAAAACAACATTACTTTGACACTAGTAACACTACACTCCGGGCGTTCGAGGCAAGAAGTAGCGGGTGGCGGGCGCACGCTCCCGCCCCTCACCTCAGACCCCGACTGCATTCAACTCGCGCGCCTACTGTACTTACATACAATATGTCGATAAACTTACCGTCTTACTGTTAAATCTTACCGTCTCATACCATTCACGTTAGAGGGTTACATAATTCTAGTATATCAGAAGTTAAGGTTTAGGATAAATATTTTATTAAACAAACGAGATACAATGAGCTATGGTATAATACAACTAAAATTATTTGTTATTTCGCTTGCCTTACACCCGGCGAGCAAGTCGACCGGTTACACCATGAATGAGCGTTCACTACGAGTTAATTTAATGTTCATGTACCAACAAATTTAATATAATGCGGGAATTGGTCAATCAATCAATCAATGAGAATATAAACGATATTTAAACAAGTGATAATTATACTTGTATTTAAACATCGTTTAAAAACCTTGACTCGATGCAAAGTAGCATATTAGCATGATGAGCATGTTTACTTTAAATGGTGTTTAAAGTTACGCAAGGATGCACAGCTGGATGGTTGCCAACACGCACTGAAACTCATGACTTATCTTAAATGGCAAAGGATCAGCGATAACATGGTATCACACCACTCTGACGTTTGGTCCTTATACCACGGCGACGCCGCGGGAGGAATCTACTCGTAGTAGAAACATATTTTTAAACGTGATTAACGATTAATACAATTTTTAATCGTTATCATTAAACAGTTTATTTTCGATTAATTCATCTTAATCAATACAATTGGATTGTGAATCACGATTTAGTAAATAATCATTAATTTTTATTGTTAATATGATTAACTTTTTGCCTAGCACACAATGGGCGTCCTTATCGCTTAGGATATTTTAACTAGGCATGAAGATGTTTAAGCAAGAATACACTGTCCTGTGTGAATCCTCTATTCAGTTCGCCAATCCACGTAGACAGTTCAATGTCGCGTGTTCTCATTATGCTGCGACCACACTGTTTGGTTAACAATGGGAGATCCATTCTTTGTTAAACTTGACCAACCGTGCCGAGCTTCAACGTTAAGATGTTTAAGAACATCCATAAGTTATGATCTTATATTTATATTTAAAGAAGTAGATACGTTATGCATATACATTATTTGTAAGGACAAATCAACCGAAAAATTTGTTCCGAAATATACACACGTTTATCATTTGTTTCCCTAAACCAATCAACATCTGACGTACGTACCACTGAGCTCAACTGTGCTAATTAGCCCAGTTTTGGCGTGCCACTTTTGGTGCGCATATAACCTATCTACTCTTTTAATATAAGATCATTGTCCATAAGATAGAAATATCTCAATATTGCGTTTTTATTTTGTGTTGTATGAAACTCATGAAAGAGAAAAACCGCTAAAATATTTTGGTGTTCGGTATCTTATGATGCACCTTGCTAACCAACTGAGGCAATGAGGTTTAATAACTTCTTTTTAAAAGCATTTATTTACGAGTAGTTTTACCAGTCGCGGTCTGTTTGTAGTCCTGTAAGGACTACAGACAAATTATACCAAGCAAATCCAGTAAATTTAATTATTTTTATTGTATTGAAACATTTTTAGGCGTTTACTTACAGTCTGTTTTGAATTTGTTTACAAAATAACTAAGTAAATGTAGAAAAGAGTAGACAGCAAAACTACTTTTCTATATACTAGTTATATTTCTAGGTGACTCAAAATAGCTTCGAAGTCTTTCAAAATATTATGAGAAAAAATATGTGTCATATTGTAAATATATTATGTTGAACCAATATGACAGCATGTACATTTTCGTGAGTGTGAATTTATTACCATTGGCGTCAGCACTTCGCTGGTTCTCAATCTTTTTGAAGGTGAGGAACTGCTCCTAATTGGATTTATAGTCCATTACTGCGGTGAGACCTAATTGATGACTTTGTTTGTGAAAGCTTTAGGTACTTAAACACAAAAAATCGCACGTTGTCTGATGTCGGAGAGTTTAAAATGTGTGTTGATTTAATGCCCTTTTTTATTTACCTTTGGATTTTCAACACTACACTGATTCATCGATATCCCGTAGATTAGTCGATGAATCATTCAATCGATTCGAAGTCATTGGATCATTCACTCATGATGAATAATTGGCTAGTACGTACTAGTACCATGGGACATTTGTGTAAAAAACATGCAAAAAATAATATATATTTTTTTGAGATTTTTCTTTGAAAATACTTTACTGCATTTACTATAATGGTACGACATAATTCTACGTGCACATGGCTTAAGTTAGCATTCACACTATTTTAGAACATATGAATTCCTAATGAGGGTGTGTAAGCGTGTAAGCGGTAGTAGTTCCTGCTTACGACATTCTAGGCAGAGAATGGGAGAATGGGATAGGGGAAGGGGTTATATTCTAGTCTGACACGTGTGATGTCATCTCTTTATCGGAAAAATATTTTTACTGTAACAAAGTCATCCTGACCTCCTTTTAAAATTGACATAAATAATTACGAGGCCACGCTTCACGACTTCTGAAAGCGGCTAGTAAAAATGAAACTTTTCCATTATTCGGCGGTAATCACGACAAGTTTTGTCCATAAAACTGTTTTTTTTTATATTGCAGTAGGTTTTTTATTTTATTTCTTTCTTTCATGATTTTATTAACGCCGTATCCAAGCTTCGTTACATTGTATTCATAAAATTGGGATAATATTCAGAAACCAAACCTATGGTCATTGAAAAACTGAAAGTCTGATGTGGACGAAAGTGCTTCATTAAAGATGAGATCTGATATAACGTGCCCAGATTGTTATCTTAGCTTTAACCCTCTTTTTTAGCCGAAAAAAAGGAAAGTTAGAAAATAACCGGCAAATAAGCTGACGGTCCGTCTTATGATGGTAAGTTGGCTATCGTCGCCCAGCAACACCAAATCATCAGCAAACAGCATCACTAATGCGTTACCGGCCAAGAAAGAGAGATGAAAGGAAGAACTTTGTACATTGTACAGTACAGTGTTGTAGGAACTTGTACTATCTTCCTTGGTTTTATTTATTTGATTTTAGCTTTAAAATCCTTTACAAGACACGGTTTACTACAAGATAATCTCCTCTGTAATCTCTAATAAGCATGCGAATGATCCTTAAAGGGGTTTAATTTTTCCATCACATAATGTCCGTCTTTTTTACATTATAATATCATTGCATATGTCCAGAAAACTTGCAGCTTGGCCTCAGCAACAAAAACACATCGCGACACGCGTCTGAATAATGAATCTTTGGTCGTTTATTATAAAACCACAGTCCAGGGGCATTGCTACGGCTGAGTACACTGCTACAAGACTGCGTCACACAGTGTTTTATGAGACCCGATTTTGTGACATCCCCTTTTTAATGCAGATTCCTATAGTTTGAATGAATTCAAATGCGAGAGTAAAACTCCCGCGTGTCTATTAATCATAGTTACTGAGAAATTAATTTTTGAAAATTGTTATTTTTTTGCCGGATAAATACTTAAAAAAATCAAAACTCCTAAAATCTAAAAACAATAATTAAATCGATAATGATGGTAGATAAAACCATCAACGGTGCACATTTTAGTGCAAGAAGAAAATACCTAAGTTCAACCGTTACGAAATTATTTGAATTTTTTTCATTTTATGTTTTTATTTTTTTTACTCGATAATCCGCAGTATTAGGACGCGATATTTCACCAAGCGGTTGCTTAAGGTGTCTTTCATGTGCCCTAATTATATCACGACCTAATTCCATGGATTATTGGAATAATAAGCACTTTTCGTTTTTTGTCAGGGTTGTCACTTCCAATATCCGGATACAAACTGGATATCAATTAGTTATATAAATATAACAAAGCGGTCAAGTGCGAGTCGGACTCGCCCATGAAGGGTTCCGTAGCAGCCAGTATCATAATGAAAGGTAAATTGCGGTTTACGATTAATGACGTATTAAAAAAAACTACTTTTTCTATATTTGTGTGAAAATCTTAATGCGGTTCACAGAATACATCTACTTACCAAGTTTCAAAAGTATAGTTCTTATAGTTTCGTAAAAAAAGTGGCTGTGACATACGGACGAACAGACAGACAGACAGACATGACGAATCCATAAGGGTCCCGTTTTTTGCCATTTGGTTACGGAACCCTAAAATTATATATCTTCGACAACGAGAAATTCCGATTGATCCTCTAATAGGCATGACGACAAATTTTGAAATACTATATTGTTGGGAAATATATTATAATTACAACGTATATCATATTTCCGCAAAAAAATAAGGTTTAGTATAAAATAAACACATTTCAAATTATAAGTTTAAAATCGATCGGCCGAAGCGTTCGGTTCGTGCCGCATGTATCTCTCTTCCTCTCGATCAGCCGGTGCGTCCGAGTAGAAGAAAGACAGTGGCAGCACACAACTTACTTCCTTACCCCTATAAAAATATTGGTAATTTAATTAAAATGATTCAATTTTATCTATAAAAGTATGCAATCACTTCGTCAATGTTTTGTGATAACGTTGTCACGTTAAACTACCGTCCGTAAACCGACTTTACAGACAACCAGTTTTTTTCAATTAAATGTGTATTTTTCATTTTATCTCTGTTATCCTTATAGTTTGTGTGTTCACATTTTATTTTATGGGTGAATGATGCTAAATAAGCCTTTTCTGCCTATGTTTATTTTAGATCGAGTAATTCTCTGAGTCAATTAAAAATATAACTTTTGTTAAGTATACCTACTAATAAAATTGTTTTGGATTACGTATGAACAATGTTTTTGTATTATCAAAAGTTATCATTACTTTAATTAATTGCGATTTCAAATACCCACGAAAAGGTTAACAGGTTAACATCAAAATAAAATATTATACTGACAACCCTAACGTCATAATGAATAATTTCCTACTTCATCCAGTTAAAAATAAACTAAAAGAGCGTTGATAATCTTAAATGCACATAGAACGGAATATTTAGTGCCGGTTGTGAACTTGTAACAACCCTAACGTCGGAAAAATCCGGATATTCGTATTTCTGCGATAATTCCAATAATCCATGGAATTAGGTCGTGATATAATTAGGGCATATGAAAGACACCTTAAGCAACCGCTTGGTGAAATATCGCGTCCTAATACGGCGGATTATCGAGTAAAAAAAATAAAAACATAAAATGAAAAAAATCAAATAATTTCGTAACGGTTGAACTTAGGTATTTTCTTATTGCACTAAAATGTGCGCCGTCGATGGTTTCATCTACCATCATTATCGATTTAATTATTGTTTTTAAATTTTAGGAGTTTTGATTTTTTTAAGTATTTATCCGGTAAAAAAATAACAATTTTCAAAAATTTATTTCTCAGTAACTATGATTAATAGTCACGCGGGAGTTTTACTCTCGCATTTGAATTCATTTAAACTATAGGAATCTGCATTAAAAAGGGGATGTCACAAAATCGGGTCTCATAAAACACTGTGCGTCATCTTCATTCCAGTAGTAAACGCACGTACAAGATGACCGATAAGACGGCGACAAAATTAGAATTAATGGCCTATGGAATTTCGCGTTTTTTATGCGAAGCGCTTGGCTTTCAATGCTGGTGTTAAGTGACCACTGCAATAAATCGTCGTTGCGACTTTAGGACCTCTTATGTGTAAAAAATCAGCTTTTTGAGGGAATCCATAAAAATTGATAAAGTTTTGTTTAGCAAGCACGTAGGTGATTTTGAATTTGATGAATAAATTACGATGGAAATGTCGTACACACATAAGAGTTATTGAATTCGATAGTGCTTTAAAATGTAGAAAAATTTGACGTAAAAAAGTGATTTTGCCAAAAGTGGCATATAACACATAAGAGGTCTTAAAGTCGCAACGACGATATGTATGTGTAGATCAAAGATATTTTACCATAGATATATTATGTCCATACATTTCGAGGTTTAGTTTTCGATCCGCGATGACATGTCATAATTGTCAAAGCATAACATAGAATAGTCAGGCAGAAGGGAATAAAAGAAATAGTACCGATTAGGCATAATATTATTATTGTGATTTAACATTTTGAAATTATATTGCAAAAACAAATAACTTAAAGTATGTAATTATATAATAATTAAAAATAGCGCGATTACGATATCTCTGGCGCCTTTATTTTAGTGTGGATTACACAAATTTGGCCCATAAAAGACACTTTTATAAGAATAAAAAAATCGCGATTTGGGCTTTGTTTAGAACATTCAGTACATTTTACGAGTTATTCGGGATAAACTTTCGAAAAAATTACAAAGTTACATTAGTTGCACTTTTAGGGGAGAGAATTTAACGGTTTTTGATTCACCAACAGGCTTCCGAACGTCAAACAAATGGATACTGTACGCGCTGAAAAGAAAAGCGTGACCTTAGTGCGCGTTTAGGTCACAGTGTGTTTACAACAGTGTAAGGTTTATTTTAAAATAATTTAAAAATTGAATTGAAAAAATACATGTGTTAGATTTATTTTTATTTTGAATCCTTTCTCCAACCCTCGTGTAATAAGGAAGTGGCATGAAAATAGTTCTATTTATTTAACCAACATGCTTTAGAAGATTTAAAAAAGATTAAATTGCAGGAAAAGAATATTGTGTACACTTATTACTGATAAAATAACTCTTATAGCGTAGGCATCCAGTTGGCTTCACTGTGAAATTTTTGAACTATGCTTACCCAATAACTTATAAGTAGCTCATCACTTGGAAAAATAATAAAAATTTAAAATAATGAAAGATAAAAGGATATTTAACGTTTTTATTTTACAAACAATCTAAAACAATCATTATATAAAGATTTCATTTGGTTCAATTTACGAAATATGTTCACTACCTAATTTCACTTCTGACATATTAGTCTATGACGAATAGCATGTGCCATATTAAAATATTTATTTTCATCAATTTTAAAAGAAATATTCTATATTATTAACAAAATTTAACATAACGTTTTATGTATTTACCTATGGTATGTAACTCTATCATTATTATTCAATTTGGAGAAATGATTTTTGCAAAATCTCAAAACACAACTCGGCATTTTTATGACAACTATAGACAGCCTCACTCAAAGGCAGCTATCAACTGTCTACAATGAAATCCCTACACTTGACTGGATTCGACTGACTTAATTTCAAGGCCCTCTCGGCATATCTACCTCCCTATACATACAACATCATTGGTGTAGATTATGTGTATGTATTATACGTATAAAAAGCTAAGCGAACAGTTAGTATTTATTTCGTAATATAAGTATATTCATTTTTTATTTCGTTAAGTATATTGGTACTTAACTGCTTTGAACTATCACTATGAAGTTAATAGGGACATAGAAAGTAATGGTGTTAAACATAAAAAAACGTAACATGCTAATTGCGTAAAACTTGACTAAGGTACCTATCTTGATTCTTAGACCGTTTCTTACCAGCAAAGTTTTGTAAAGCTTACGGGATGAGACTTTTTCCCGAATATCTAACACAGTTTTGGGAAGAGCGTTGCCGTGACATCTGTCGCACTTTGACATAACCCTGCCATTGCTTCACCTTAATTATTGGTTATGACATTAAATGAAATTATTATATTATATTACTATGGGAGTGCCCCAAGGATCAATATTAGGACCACTTTTATTTTTAATATATATCAATGATCTTCCTTATTTCACAAGGGACTTGTGTGAAACTGTATTGTTTGCAGATGATACCTCATTACTTTTTAAAGTTGATAGGAGAAAAAAATGTTTTGACGATGTAAATAATACTGTTTCCCAAGTGTTGCAATGGTTTACATCTAACAACCTAATGTTAAATGCTAGTAAAACGAAATGTATGAAATTCACATTACCAAATGTGAAACAGGTACCAACTCAAATAGTTATAAATAAGGAAGTACTTGACCTTGTAAATTCAACAAAATTCCTTGGCCTTACTATAGATTCACGGTTACAATGGAGTCCTCATATTGAAGCCTTGTCTGGGAGACTGAGTTCAGCTGCTTACGCGGTTAAGAAAGTAAGGCTCTTAACTGACGTAGAAACAGCACGGTTAGTTTATTTTAGCTACTTTCAGAGTGTTATGTCCTATGGTCTGTTGTTGTGGGGCTCAGCTGCAGATATTGAGTCTATATTTATTTTACAGAAAAGAGCAGTCCGTGCCATTTACAACCTCAGGCCTAGGGACTCGCTTAAGGATCTCTTTAAGGAAATTAATATTTTAACTGTGGTGTCACAATATATATTGGATAATGTTTTGTATGTTAAGAAATATTACGACAGTTTTCTTAAGAAGAGTGACATCCACAATATTAATACGAGGAACAAGGCTAAACTGATTGTACCAAATTTTAGACTATGTAAAACTGGTGGCTCGTTCATGGGTACATGTGTAAAGATTTATAATAAAATTCCATCGAAATTTACAGAAATGCCTTACCTTAAATTTAAAACTCATATTAAAAGCATTCTTATGAGGAAAGGATATTACAAATTAGATGATTATTTTAAAGACAAGACTGCTTGGACATGAGTTTTATGAATATAGATTGTAGTAGATGATAAGTGCTATCTGTAACTGTGAGCAGGAAAAAAAACAAACCCGGAAGTTTCTTGCTGCTTCTTCTCCCGGGCCCTCTCACAGTAGGGCTTTGTCTGAAGCATTGGCATAACTTGCATGACTTTCAAAAAGTGTTTGTAAACCAAACCAATTTTGAATAAAAACATTTGATTTGATTTGATTTGATTTGAAAACAACCTACAAATCTTAAGGTAATTAATTAAGGCTATTCCATTAATAATTCAAATATAGAAACGGGCCTAATGACAGGCAATGACTTCAGTGTCGGTCAATAACCGACCTTGCCATGTTATTTCACTCCAAATATTTTACTTAATTCACATAAAATAATAGTGGCTGGTCACGCACGTCTAACTAACGCCCTATGTTGTTCAGTTAACTCAACGTTGCATAAATTTAACCCGTAACTCACATGGTATACTTGAATGACCTTTATTAATTTAACAGAATGGGCTTTGGACTGCTGCTTGAAAAATGGCCATAATTATAATGATTAGATCAAGTATAAAATAAAAAATATATTTTTGTTAATAATTATAATTTATATCGTATGTTATATGATCAATGTAAATTTATTCCTTATGTTAATGTGGATTAAATAACATTTTAGATATGCATAATTATTATCCCAAAGGCTGCTTGAATACTATTTTTGTTTTCATTAAAATAAGGAAAAAAAGTCACATGAATGATTAGATCAAGTATAAAATATAAATTATATTTTTGTTAATAATTATAATTTATATCGTATGTCATGTCATGATCATTCTATTTTATTTTCCATGTTATATGAATTTTAGATAAACATAGATTTGTATCCTAATGACTAATGATTATCCTACTGATGTCACAGACAACCAAGCCAGTCATTGTCGGGTTAACTCTCTCATCCATTCAGCGGTCAGTCTTCATAATCGAGACGCCGGGATGAGGTCACAGCTGCAGTGTCGGTCGTGGGCGCAGCGGTGCAAATTGCCGGCGCGGCGGACCGGCAGACAACCCGTCGGATGTTGCAATTGACAACGACAACCGACAACCGACGCACCCAAACACTTCACTATACCTACTGTCGCTCAGTTCACTGTCAATGGAGCGCAATAAACTGAGTGCGGTAAAACTAATGCTGTTGTTAAATTGCAAAAGTGTTTTATAGGATTTAATTTTAGAGAATTATACTAATGAGCAATATCTTCTTACATCATTAGAAAAGTTTATCACGTCATTACTTGTAACTTAATTTATGAACTACATTAGACGTTATGTAACCGATACGGCTACGCCATAATTATTAGGTACCATTAAACCATACTGTGACACATAAAACATATTCTTTTCAATACGAGTACTGACGATTAGTTGAGTCGGTGACCACGTCAATATCAGCGATAGTATAATAGATTGTAAGTAGGTACCTACCATCCATCCATCCATCAGCCTTTGGAAGTCCACTGCTGGACATAGACCTCTCCTAACAAGCGCCACTCTGACCGGTCCAGAGCCTTCTGAATCCAAGGATACCCGTTGTCTTCTTCCGGTCGTCAATCCACCTGGTCGGGGGGCTTCCTGTGCTCTTTTTTCCGAGGCGTAATCTCCATTCCAGGCGCCTACCAGTATTATACATATAAAATGCCGTGAATGAATAAATATTTGACAATGTCCATGTGACCTCCTTATACTGCGATCGTGCGATCACTACTATGACATCACATGACCTATAACACCATACTGTGACCTTTCACGAACCCACATAGACAAACATATATTTTTATTTTATTTATGTAAAGACTTACGCCCCAACTCAGAGTCACTAATGGTTACTTTAATAACACATAGTAAAGAATCAACATACAAATTATTTACTAAGGAGCGATTTAAGTAAGCGTTAGTGACTCTTGAGTTGGGGCGTTCGGCTTACGCTGTATCATAATTTGACCGTAATACCGACAGTATTGAGCGTGTCTGATAAAACCATTTGTTTTATGAAATGGACAACACGAATAACACTTAACGAGTACAATTATTTATCTGTTACATAGTTAACGCCCCAACTCAGAGTCATTAACGGTTACTTTAATCGCTCCTTAGTAAAGAATCTCCATACAAATTATGTACTAAGGAGCGATTTAAGTAACCGTTAGTGACTCTGAGTTGGGGCGTAAGTATCAGATTCGGCAGGGAATCGAACCCGGGACCTCTTCGCAGGCACGTTCACTACCAACTAGGCTACAGGGTGATCCAATAATGACTCTTATGACTCTTATATGCCTCGCACTGAGTTCACGAGTGACGCGGTTGTCATGGACAACACCAATAAGAAATCATAACCTCTCACTAAACAAACTAGCATTTATCTATCACATAAATACCTGCCCCACCGGGAGTCGAACCCATGTCCCCTCGCTTCACGGGGTCACTAAACCCTTAACCAGGTTACCAAGTCATCAAAGTTGTCATGTAAGTATTCACAATAACCTGGATATAATATTCGGTCACCTCGTTAACTAATAGTTAAACAACTCAGGTTCATTGTTTCTTGTTGTTTGTTTGTCCACATTACGTATGGACTACAGCTACACGCGTTCGATAAGATGGTCCCATTCTGTATACCGTATAACCTATTAAATGTACAATGAAAGGAAATGATAATCTAGTGACTACAGTAGTTTAAACGACTGTCTTGGGCACGGAAATACCCATTCTGTTTTATAATCACTAATTGAAGTTACGTGCTAATTAGAAATCTATTTATGTCGACAAAAAAAAAGGAAATACATACATAAAGATTCCGAGAGTTTTTTCTAATGTAATGACACTCTATGGTTTTGTGAAGTTGTATAACTTCAGGAACATCATGAAATAAATAAACAAACATAAAAACAAACGCATAAAATCAAAAGACAACAGTCACGACTCACGATAGTGGCATCTCAGGTTTCATTAGCGTTTTCAATGCATATTATTATTATAACATTGCCGCGATTTTTACTTTTTTAAATCCTGTTCTAGGTAAGTACTTGATTGTACACAAGATTCATTTATTCAACTAGTTTTGAGACTGACTGTAAGTATACATCCAATAAAAACCTACATCCTTAGTACCGGTACAGTCTCGTAGTTAGTAACTAAATGTCACTAAACTAAAAGATAAAAGATATATTCATTATTCACGACTAAACGGCGTATCATAGCATAACGATCGCGGGCCTACTTTTTGTTGATTTGTCTTTAATAATGACGTATGGCCTTGAAGACCGGCGCAGGCGCCGACCTCGCCTCCATCATAGATCACACATTATTCCGGTGCGTTCGCGCTGAAACATTACTCCTACACTAATATATTGTTTAACCTTCACTGCCATGTTCATTTTAGTAGGAGTTTAAACGCGTGTCTTCACCTATTGTTATAACATCGACAGTAATTTCAACTAACATAATAAAATTATCTTAAAGATTTCCATAAAAAAGAGAAAAGACATATTTGTACTGTAAGGCTTCCCGCCCACATCAGTCTTTTTGTAGGACAGATAATCGAGCCGATTTTTCCTGCCATATTATTTCTGACCGACTTTTTGTAGGACGTGTGCGTTGCACTATTGCTATCAGTACGTTCTATTTTTCTCCTACAACAAATAGGTCACCGATTATCGGACGTGGGCGGGAAGCGTAGGCCTGATACCACCTGCTAATGGTAATGGTGTTCTTACCTCTCTTTTAACTAACAGTTTTACATTAACAGTAATAGTTGGCAAACGAGCAGATAGACCTACGATAGATTGGCAGCCTAAATGAAGCTGCCGTTTGCCTACCCGTATTTGTATTACGTGCATGTACTCGCACATACTCTATGAGTTCTATGACACAATCCCTTACACACTCATACATAATTGATTTCAAACTTTATTGTTTTTAAATATGCTTAGGAGTTTATTTCGTCATTTATTTTCCTTCATATCAAAGCAGTTTTCCGAAATGGTGATAGACTAAAATAAAATTAGGTGCATAAATGAATGATCAGTGATACCTATTTGAATAAATTATTATGATTTGATTTGAAACTTTTCATAGTTTTATTGGTACGGTAGGGATGAACCTAGCTACATAGCTTCTTACTCAAGGAATCCTAGTACGAGAGCTAGTTACAAACAGTTACGTAACAAAACGATATATCAACTAAACCATTTTTGCGCTTAATTTAACTTCAATGAACATAGTACGCACGCACTCCTTGATAATGTCCTAAGTAAAACTGCGACTAAACCAAAAAATGTACACAAAAACGACCCCTTTGATTAATGGGGTATTTGGTTTCAAGGGGCACTCGTAATAACACGTGTTAGGCAAGAGGAAGCGAGGATGTGAATGGGAGGAGATTGGCCCTACAGCGGTCGGTGACTCCATGCCTCACCTTGAGATATAAACGCCTGTATTATGTTAATGGACAGATTCTAAGAAATAGACGCGGGGCTGAAGGTCAGTATGGTTAGCGTGTTGCTTTTAGTCATACGAGACTTGCAGACGAGTTAGCGAGGGGTTTGACAGACTTCTAAATAATGTACTGTAGTCTGTATTCGACTTGTATGTATCTCTGTGTCTATGTATGTATGGGTGTCTGTATGTATGTTGGTATGTCCGCGATTTTCTCAAAACCTACTGATCCGACTTGAACGGGCTTTTCATTATTGAAATGCGTATTTTTTAAAGATGGTTTAAAAATAACGCAATAAATTCTGTAACTTTATTTCAATCGGTTCACAAATAAAAAATTCACCCATCCGATTACTGAGTCCGCTTAAGATACACACAATCACCTAAGATACATAATATACATACCCAAGCCGCCGGACTATGAACGCTTCATAAAATCTTACTTTCTGCCAAATTTTACGATTGTAGGTCAACGGAACGAGAAATATAGGTTTTGATGAGTCAGTGACCTAGCATGATCGCATTAAACTTTAAGGCAACCGCATGTTTTATTTTAGCCATGAAGTTACGAACTAGATTACGTTTTCTTACTAACAGATCAGCCACCTGTCGTTGTGTATAGACATTAACACTAAAGGAATCAGCGACGTGTTGGCGACTTAAAAAGGCTAATGGCTTTTTAAAAAAGCGAGTAATAATTTACTGAATGCATTAGCCTTTTTAAGTCGGCAACGCGTCGCTGATGCATTTAGTGTTAATTGATTAGAAACTCATTTAAAAGCCAGTAATAATTTACTGGCTGACAGATAGAGCAGAAGCTCTTCAGAAATAATAGTAAAAAACCGTCTTTATTTACTTATAAGTATAAAGTTGTTTTTGGTGGGAAGAAACGACATAAGAAACTCCTTCATAAGCTATTTTAAATAAACCAATAATAACAATATTTGACTTCCTTAAAATTATCTAGATAATGTTATTGTGGAGCTCAAAAATTGTAGCTGACTCTTATCAATTAAATAATCATTTTGCTTTGGAGTAAGATTTTTTGTAACGTTTTTACCCATACTAAATCTTTTGCAGTTGAGTTGAATAATATCTTGATGTGATTTTATTGTATAAAATAGTTCCTAGTAAAAGTACAATAGCTATGTTATCTTTATCTTGTATTTAATGTAGCACTTCCTGTATTGTCCTGAATCCAATTTGTGTTAAATGACAAGTATCTTTTTGTACATTTAAGTGCTCCCAACCAGCACTTGGCCAGCGAGGTAGACTATCGTGTATGTCTCCTTCACAATCATGGTTGCGATGCACGGACCTCAAAAAAGACGAACGTAATCCCAACAACAAATTCAGTGAAGCACCCATAGTAATACCAACTCTCTATTCGTACAAGTACACACACCCACACATTGACACCATACTGCATCAATCGCGAATCAAAAATTACGCACACATGGTAAGCGGGCGGCCATTACTATGCTTCACTCTCGATTAGACGAAGTTACCGAGGTGACGAGGTCCGTCTTTTTTTCAGGTTCGTGTTGCGATGATGATAAATTCAAACTATGAATTCTATGCACCATACGCTACGCTTTTAAGAAAGGGCTATGATGTTGACTAACAGCCCAACTCAGAGTCAGTAACGGTTACTTTAATCGCTCCTTAGTAAAGATTCACCATACAAATTCTGTACTAAAGACCGATTTAAGTAATCATTAGTGACTCTGAGTTGGGGCGTAAATAATTTTCTTTAAGTTAAAGATCTACTTAATATACGAATTATGTAATCGTTTTAAAGACAACAAAAGCCCTTACGATTATACAATGTTTATAAAATGAAGGAAATCAATCATAAACAAAATTAAGATGCTTCCTTTATAGTTAACTTTAATAAGCTCTTTGAATATTATTATCCGACCGCGAAATTGCAAATACATATTGTTATTACTTATGAATTTACTTATTCGAAAATTGGTTGTTTTTATTGTCACGATCCGTGAATACATAATCACATTTATACATTTTACACAGTGTTACATGCAATATATCTACAAGTAAAAGCCTTCGTTTCACTACTATAACTAAACCCCCGCTTAAAAAAAAAGTTTGAAAGGAATATACTTTACAATGGTTTTGGTAAATTTATATTAAAAAACCCATATATATTTTTAAAATTTCTTCTCGATACCTTTTAAACTAAAAACTAGATGACTCATCTGTTTTTTTACCAGTCAGTAATAGAAACTGGAAACAATTTGCTTCCGTAATATTTGCGTGGTCAACAAAATGGAAGAACTATGTCCGCCAGGTCAGCTAATTACACATTACATGTATACATAGTTCACCTATTATAGGCTATGTTACCTAAACTATTTTAAGAAACTATTCGTACAATAGACTGCATACTACTGCAATTTAGCTCCCTTATAAAACTTGACTTATAAAATTTACTACTAATGAGTTCGTTGTGCGAAGCCTCCGTAAATTTTCCATAAAATTATAGCTTGTAAGTCATTTATAGAACTGAGAAGTGCGTGTAAATCATTAGGACCTTTATAGGCTATTCAGAGTTTGTAATTATACCTTACTTTAATTAACTTTATTACCGAACCCAGTCACTG
This sequence comes from Thymelicus acteon, assembly GCA_951805285.1. Taxonomy (NCBI): domain Eukaryota; kingdom Metazoa; phylum Arthropoda; class Insecta; order Lepidoptera; family Hesperiidae; genus Thymelicus; species Thymelicus acteon. The sequence continues at coordinate 7,278,324 of OX638217.1, forward strand.
GACTACGATTTTTCACTGGTTTATGTAACTTTTACAACCTCATGTACTAATTAATGTAGTAATTTAATGGAACTACCAATTAGACTAATAATATTTGCCTAGTCTAGTTATGTATGTTATGATCAAATCATCGTATTATCATATGTACATCATACGTAATCATCGTATGTTATGATCAAAATGCGATTTCTTTTAGGTACTGATATTTTTTTACCAAATATCAGCCGCTAAACTGTTTACTTATCAAAATGTTTTTCTCTATATATCGGATTGTATTGATGAAAACGAATGAAAACATTTAAATACCCAACACGGGACCTATATTTTTTCTGATATATTTCTAAAGGGTGCCACGTTGGATTTAGTCGTACCATATAATATAAGTACTATTATACGTCTGTGGTCGTACCTACGTACTTTGACTAGTGGAAGATCAAGACAGTTCTAAAAGTATCTAATTTGCCTCATACAATACGTAGCTGGAATTCGAAGTTCTTCGGGAACAGATGACCATACATAGGTACCACGAGGACGGAAATCATAGCTCTTCTTTTGGTCGTAATTTATGAAAAGTTGTTTTATGAAACTCTCACTATATTTCTTTCCTTCTTCTTCTCTCTTCTTTCTTGGCATTAGGTTAACAATAATATAATAATAATAAATAATAATAAACATAACACAACCCGGTTGAATAGTCACAAAAATAGAAATAGAATAGTAACAGAAAGGTCACAAGATCAGCTATAATATTGCAGAGCCCACCAAAACTGATACACATTTTTTCCATCTTCAGTCTGTTGTTTCATTTGCCACCTAATATAACAAAAAAAAAATCCAAAATTAAAAACTCAAAAACATTTATTCCTCTGTCTCCTGATCCAGCAGGTAACCAGATAATTGTCGTAAACCGTCACTCAGGTTGGATGTTTGTGGCAGTAATCCAAGTTCGCCTTTCATTATGTCCACTATCCTGCTACACAGGTTTTGCTACTCGTCCGTCTATAAATAGTGTACTTCGACACTCCCTAAACGGCTTACTTAACGACCGGAGATAAACGATAATGGACCTCAGACATTGTCGCGAGAGTACATTTTGGAATAAAACGCCCACCCGCACTTATGTCGTTTATGTTGTCACTGTATGTGAGCACAGTGGCCCAGTCGCAAGTGGTAGGAATGAAATTCGTAGACTGCTTGCACTTTCGATATGACTTGCTTATTGCTTTATGAGTCGTTTCATTTAGCTCTCTGAATAACTTTTACGGGAGAGCTGGTGTTAGTTATATCGAACGTTTTCAAATCCAAATGGAGTTGGAGTTCTTGGAAAGGAGTAATTCTGATGTTTGTATTGCTAGTCAAAGAGTCGTGATGTATTTGTATTTTTATAATAATTATCTGTCTTCAACAGACTCCCCCGTAGCTAGTAGACCCTGTCTGCGAAGCGAGAGGTCCCGGGTTTGTTTCCCGGCGGGGCAGATAAAATGTCTCATAAGTGTTATAGGGATTTCTTATTTGCGTTTTCCAGCTGTGACTCAGGGAATCCTAGTGCAAGGTGTATTTTATAGGTTTTATTTACTCTGTATTCCAAATGGGAGGGATCTTAGCCACTTTGACAATGGTCCGGGGTTTAATTCCCAGGTTTGTTATTTCTATGACGTCAATGTATCCATACCATGCACGCAACACAGAACGGAAACAGTGTATGTTTACTGGTGAGAATTTCAATGACTTATAATCTAAATTTTACCAACAAAAAATAACCGACTTCAAAGTCTCAAATACTACTTTTCAGGTCTCGTTCAAATTTATGTGGGACCACATGACAAGCACCTGCTTTCGATTAAAAAAAGAATCATCGAAATCGGTTCGCGTGATATTGAGTTAGTTATTCGTCAATTTGTCGCGCACATCTTAACACAAATTTACGACTTATGTGGTTTTCTCATGGATGCCATTGTCAGATCTCAATAAAATTTATGTGGGACCCCATGACAGCCACCAGCTTTCGATAAAAAAAACAATCATCAAAATCGGTTCGCCCAGTCCAAAGTTCTGAGGTAACAAACATAAAAAAACAGTAGAATTGAGAACCTCCTCCTTTTTTGAAGTCGGTTAAAAATTTATTACAATAGCACAATAGTTGACTAATGGTTACAAGTGAAAAACACATTTCGAACAATTTAATCTTCTGTGGAATATATAAAACTAGTTCATAAATTTGAGTACAATGCTGGCAACAAATAATCATTAAAATAACGTGTGTAAACAAACGTCTCTGTATTTACGACGATGTCATAAGTTATATTGCGCCAGCGCTGCGTGCCAGACCAATTCTAGCATTGTCTAAAAAACCTAACTCAAGTAATTTTTGCTTGAAGTATTTCTTGACAAAAAATTAGTCTTCAAAATTAGGGATAACTCAAAAACTACTCGTCAGATCTCGCTTAAAAAGTGGAACCACATGACAAGCACCAGCTTTCGTTTAAAAAAAGAATCATCAAAATCGGTTCACCTGGTCGAATGTTCTGAGGTAACAAACATAAAAAAAACAGTCGAATTGAATACCTCCTCCTTTTTTAAAGTCGGTTAAAAAGAGCTATTAAAGTGAAACTTTTATTTTATCGCCCCAAAATTTTTTGTCCATCTATCGCATGTCGCATTACAGCCGGGCCTAGAGTAAGAATAATAATGGACATTCAGTGATTTAAATAAATATTGCTCTTATTTTTTAATATGCGTTTGTCATCTAAATGATTCCGTACTTTATTACGCAAATTGAAATTAAATTTTAAAATTGAATATTTTGTCTACTATTGATTTCCCATTATCATTCCCATTTTTCAATAATTAAGATTAAAAACGCAATTTTAAAACCCTAAATCGAATAATTTTCTAAAAATTTTCAGTAAAAATGCTTACAAAACGAAAAAAGTTTCACTTGCATCGTGGTCTCATAAAACCACACAATTCTTTTTTTCTCTAGTATATCTTTACTCAATAGTATGCTGAATGGTTGAGAAGTTGGTTTCTTTTTCGAATTAGCAGTTGCTGTTGACCCTATCGTGCTTTACAGCTTGCAGATAAAAGTTGGCAAGTGACAAGTACTAAAAAATATCGAAAAAGACTTAGATAAAACTGATACATCTTTCAACAAATTTATGGTTAGCCTCGCATAATTCTGGAAATAAATTTTTCAGCTCAGCGTTGCGCTCATTTTTATAAATCACACTAACGACCATTGAAATTTCCGAAATAATATTTATCTTGTTTACAGTTGCTCCTTTTGTGAAAATCAAAAATAGTCTCTCACAAAGGAAAATATTTTATATTCATATTTCACGATCGTACGTTACTACATTCAGTATGAAATCTGGCAATTTGAAAAAGCTTTTTATTGGTTTATTCAGAAAAACAATTGAAAATTAATATGGTTTCCGATTGGGTTTCGCTTTTTATGCATTCTAAATGTTCAAATTGAATTTTGAATGAACCAGTGCGTCCTATAAAAATCTGTGACAATCCATAAATTATCTTATTTATTTATATGTACCTACTTTTAAACGTACAGACCGAATTCGTAAGAACATTCGTATATCGAATTTGGCCTTTGAAGATTGATGCATTGCTTTATGATCAGTAAAATGTTTGATGGGCCCTCGTGCTAAAAACCGATGAGTTATGGTCGCGCTAGTTTTGGCTAACAAAGTAACAAACAGACCTGATTCACTTTAAGAGGTGAATGGTTTATGTCTGAATCGATAAAAATGCTCTGATTATAGCTTTATAATTTCAACCCATACTTTATAACAAATTGTAAGAATGTTTTTGATTGATAATAATTCCACTGCTAAATACAGCTATTACCCAGTGTAAAGGTGTGTATTACCCAGTGTAATTATTATCTGCCCAGTGTAATAATTAGATTTATGGTAGAGTAATTATTACATGTATTTTTACAGTCGAGCCGGGTAACCCTGAGTTTTTAAGTTACTTTGGATCGCGCTGAGAAATAGGAATTTCTATTGTAATTTAATTTAATTTAATCTAATCAAACCTATGTAATTTTCTGGAGGCCACAAAAATATATTTTTCAAAGTTACACTGATCACCCGAGTTGACTACATAAGTTATTGTAATTATTATATTTAGTCGAAAAATTTCTTTGATATTTAGGTACCTACTCTTAGAACATCTTTATTATGTCTTTATGTCACAACAATAAAGAATTCAATCCTAATTAGGACTCAGTGTTTTAATTATTGCCCTCGGAATTTTTTGTTCTGAACACGTTCACGTTGTCCTCTTTTGTTAATTGCTTCATTGTCCATTAACGTATGTCCAGTTAAATAATAGATGTTGGTTTACATGCATTTTGCCATTTAGCAAGTTTGCCCAGCTAGGATTATCAGCTTCATCTCAGAGATAAATAGGGCTAACCATTTTTGATATCGCACCAAAGATAGCCTCTGGATTGTTTTGTACGCATAAATTAAACAGTGCGTTGTAACGCGGCTTCTTTGCAATGCCATAAACCAAGGGTAGGTCTCCTCAACTATGTTTCAAAATACTGCACGCAATTTCCTACTAACAACCGTTCTTTGTCATAGGTATAAAGCTCATTTTCGCGTGTACAGAATATAAATATCGTATCGTATTTACTATAGTACACGACTGTTTAAAACATGTGAATAGCTCTTTGTTCGGTGATGCACTTGAAGTTGCAAATGTATTTTAAATCTGCAAGCCGCTCGTCTGGTGTTCTGTCTGCTTAAATACTGAGAACATGATCCTTCTATGTCAGTGTAATTGCATTATGTTTGTTACATGATCCGAGTGGTTATGATATCTTGGTATGAAGTGCTCGACTTAACATATCAATGTGGTATTAAGTTAGATTTTTTAATTAAGAAGCTTTGATGTAATTTACGAATAATAATAATAATCTTAATGGTTAATGGTGATGGATACCAATAAAGAGTTATTCATTCCTGACAAGGTTCTTGAAGTTAATATATGCATAGAATTTATCAACATTTAGGGTAAGCACGCATTGCGAATTTTCACAGCGCGATTTTTTTTCTGACGATTTATAAATCGCGTACTACATACATAACCAACACGATTTTTTTTCGCAAGTGCGTGCAGCTTCATACAACATCCATATCTCACAGAATTTTGCGGAAAAAATCGCACGGTGAAAAATCGTAATGCGTGCTACTTAAGCCTTAACGCTATTCCATGCATCCCTGAAAAATCATTTTTTTTCTTTTCTTTTCCCGTTCTTGTTCGTTATATTGAGTCGTATTTTAATTAAAATTTTATTGGTAAACATATACATACCTACAGGAAAAGTAATCATTATAAAAATATGATCGTGGAAATCGTTTGCGAGGTGTATAGATAGTTTTGAAGAGCCAATTTTGAAATTAATAGTAACAGTGAATCGCCTGTCTTTAAAAAATATTTTGTATGTAACATGGGTACGTAGTATTTTAATGGTATTTTGTCAAAATAACTTGAAACGTGTGAAACATTCAAAATGTATTATAAGAAACAAGTACTCCCACGCAACTTCTCTATAGGCACATAATGATGTAAAAATATTCATATTTCTAAGGCTACTATTTAATCTTGTATATTAATCAATTGCTCGTTGACTAGAAGCTATGTCTAGCCGAAACAGGAGTGGCTGATTAAAATCTGGTTTCACTGGCTAGCAAGCTTTGAAATAAAACCGATTTAAGAAAACAACTAGGCAAAATATCGACCCGATATTTATATTGTTCATCGATTTACTACGGGCTATTTCTAATGTAGTCGCTGAAATCGTTTGGCAATAAGCCACAATATTTAGAGTTTAGACTATTGACATATAATAATAAGTGATCTCAGGTAGTCTTTAAAAATGTGCTGCGGAGTTTCTTTCACTGCCTTTCCGAAACGGTTACTGATGCAAAAATTACGTGCATTAGATTATTGACAAAATACCTACACAGTTAAATGTGACGGTTAAACCCGTAGAGTATGGATAAGTTTAAAAATTTTTTCAACATAATTCTAGACTGCATGCCTGGCCAGACGTATGTACTTTTTATTGCCTTAATTACCCATGTCACAGCGACAATAAATTTGACTAATGACTGAGCGAGTGCATGTATCTCGTTAGCATTATCTTTTTAGAAGAGAGGCCGACATTCATGTAGAATTTTTGTCTATATTTTTTCTTTACCTACCTATTACATTGAACTAGTATTACTAGCGTATAGAACAGACACCGCGAACATTGGGTTCGGGGGTGCGCATTGCAGCCGGCCGGCTGCATTTCATTCTGTCACTCGGCTGCGCTCATGGCGGCCGCATGCCAAAATTGTTTATGAAAAAACTGAAAAAATGCCGTCTTGCGTAATAAGAACGTGTCACAATTGCACGACAAAAACAAAAAAGATAATGGTATCACATAATATCATCGGTAAGAAAACAAAATATTAACTTAATCAACTAAAACGTATTTAATGAAATTATTGTGAAATGTTCCCGCCATTTTGGAACGAAAAAATCATAAGGAGCGTTTGAACTTGGTAAGCCACTATCGTGTTAATGAAATATATAAGCTTGCTTAGGTTGCCGTCTTGGTTCGGCAAGTGTCATATACAAAGTTACTCTATGGCAAGTGTGCAAACGAGGCTTCTAGTTTGAAAAGAGAACGGAGGGCAAGCCGGCGGTGGAACACACATTTTGTTTGAGATGTCTCCTGTATGTATCTCAATGAGCTATTACCACTTCGCTGTGGTTCAAAAAATAATTACCTTAACAAACTACGCTAAAATATAAGTCCAATCTAAAACGCTTGTAATATTAAAAAAAAAATATTCAAATTTTTGTGTGTAAAATTCATCATTACATTTTGAGTTTAGTTACAAAAAAAATATATTTTATATACCAATTCACCACATAAATTTTATTTCAAAAAGAATATAATTTTATTTTTTAGATAATAAGAATTTTAATAGACTTGTAGGACCGGCCAACGTTCACGCGAAACTTTAATAGCATGTTATTGTCAAGCTTTTTACATTCAAGCTTGTCGCAGTTATTTCAGGGAGTTAACTCATCGTGGAATGAACACATTTTATTATAATATGGGTAATCACGATACCTATTTATTTTGTACAACATTATTTCGACCCAGTTGCATGGATCGTGGCCACGGCTGAATTCATCGGGGAATTACCATCTCATTACGAGGCTATTTTCAAACTCAAAATTTTGAGATGCATAAGGAACTTGAAATTAAGTCTTCAACCGATATGAAAATGACTACAAACAACAATATTACATAGTAATTATGTATATTTACTATGAATGATGTTTTGAACGCAAAAATGTATGATAAACTAATTTGCTATTAGAATTTTAAGATTATGAAACGTTACTAACGTAGGACTTTATCATACACGTGCCAACTGCCAGCTTCATTAACGTAGAGGTCATACCAGGATTTTTTATTCATACACACTTCATACAACACTGACAATACAGAATCAGTATTATGTTTTTAATTAAGTACCTACTAGTGGATACCCGGCGTGTTCCACTACGCTAAAAAAATTTGTACGGGAAAAGTCTCGAAAGTCGGGAAAAGTCGGGAAATGTGCATAAAGCATTGCTTTAGTGGTCTCAAACCATCTTCGCATTATTGCCTTTCAAAAGAAACCAGTTTGGGGCACATCGATTGAATGATTTCAAAGTTTATAGAAGACATAGATAAATTATAGATAATAATAATGACAAGTTCGTCATGTAAAGAGATCAAAATGTGAATAAATCTATACTAATATTATAAAGATGAAGAGTTTGTTTGTTTGGTTGAACGCGCTAATCTCAGGAACTACTGGTTCGAATTGAAAAATTATTTTTCTTTTGGATACTTTATTTATTAAGGAAGGCTTTAGGCTTTATAACATACCAATACCAAGACCAATAGGAGCAAAGCATGTTGTAAAAACGGAAAAACATATTCCTTTTTGAGAGCTTCCGTTGCGTTTACTGCGTAAACAAAGTGCATATATTCAATGATTGTTTACCTAGTGAGTACAAGAAATGTGTACAACAAAATCAAAGATGCATTAACAAAATGACATGATGAACTTGGTGAATAAACTAGGCGCTCCATTTTGTACGGTTAATTGATGGAAAGGAAATGTCTAAGACTCAGTTTCAATTAATCAAAATAGTTTGAATATTTTTAACAAAATTAGGAAAGTGCACTAATACTAAATTAATTACATATCAAACTTAACACCAACATATACCTCATTATTAAGTTTGGTAGTTTTTAAGTTTATCGCATTCAAAGTTTCAAACATACAAACATAGATATTACATTCGTTATAACTACTATGTAATCGTAATTCGAAATGATTCCCTCAACATTATAATCTTGTAAAGAAATTTTAAAACCAGTATCATAAACTCGAAACGTGTAATTTATATTATACAAAATTGGAGCACAAATATTCATGGGTCATGGTCTTTAACTAGTCTGTCGACCCTTAGCGGTTCGTTTCCCGTTATTTTGAGACGTATTACGTGGGCAATAAACAATTTTTTTATAAATACAATTGGAAGGTGTATTTGTTATATTAAAATAACCGCTTTTTACTAAGGGCATTTGGATGTATATGTTACCGGCAAAACCCGATTTCAGGTTAAATTAGTTTGGCCTAGGCCAGACTAGTTTGGCGCGACACTATTAGGCAAAACTAGTTTCTCGTCAGTCTAAAACTAATTAGAACCGAATTGTTACGGATTTATATTTATTCGACAAATCTTTGTGCTTTAAACCTCTTAAATTACAGCTATTTTAGTCACGACTGCACTTCAAATTGTATTCGAACACCAAATGTAGTTAATGATCACCAAATTAACTGCTCGCGTATATATTGTTTCTTTTGGATTCTTTTAATTTCCAGATGTAGGTCGAAATGGTTACAAAACCGACTTAGTCAACCCCGACCCCACGTGGTACTAGTCTGCCCTACCCCCCCTAAGTGAGCAATTACTACACAAAATCTGCAACAAAAAATCTCTGAAGAAAATAATACTCTGTGGGGATCTAAATATTGACATTATAAAGGACAATAACAAAACTCATGATCTGAAATCCATTTTAAAAAACTATAATTTGACCTGTCACATTACCATACCGACTAGACAGCAGGCATGTTTAGATTTAATCATAAGTAATATTACAAAAGTTGACACTAATATACACTATTTGGCACTCTCTGACCATGAAACCGCCCAAACTTTAACTTTGGAATTAAAAAGAAAAAATGAACCTGTGTATTGGTATGAATCTATGCGCGATTTCAGCAAGGAAAACATAAAAAAATTCGTTAAATGTTTATCAGCACTTACCTTTGCCGATATATACGAAAAAGAAACATTACAAGATAAATTTAACAATTTTCATGAGACATTCTTGCTTTTTTATAATTTATGCTTTCCAAATATAATATTAAAGAGATCAAATCAAAAGAAAAAAATTAATTGGATATCAAAAGGGATAAAAAAATCTGCTGTTCATAAAAGAATTCTTTATTTGTTACACAAACATTCTAAATGTAATAAAAAAGAAAACGCGTATAAATATAAGAACTACAACATATTGTTAAAAAAATGTGTTTATGCTGCGAAAAAAATTAAACATAAGAAATATATAGATAGGCATAAAAATAAATGCAAAGCTACATGGAATATAATACAAAACAACATTAATAATACTGACACTCGAAAAACTTATCCGGATATTATTATTCATGAGCAAAAAACATATCATGAAGCTAATGACATTTGTGAAATTTTTAATAATTTTTTTATTAACTTGACAAATCAAACGGACACTACCCAAATGCTTAATAATAATAATTCATTGACGACATATAATTACCACAAACCTCAAATCGAAAGTAATTGTAAGTCTATGTTTTTATCACCAACGGATGAAAAAGAAATATGCAATATTATCAAATCTCTAAATAACACCAAAGCAGTAGGTCACGATGGTATAACAACAAAAATTATTAAGGCAAGTTCTCAGTACATTTGCAAACCATTATGTCATATTATAAATACATCGTTTGTAAATGGTGATTTTCCAAATATATTAAAATTATCGATCATTAAACCTTTGTTCAAAAAGAACGATCCTAGCGATGTTAGTAACTATAGACCTGTTGCTCTCTTACCGATTTTGTCAAAAATTTTTGAAAAAGCTATGCTAAACCGCTTAAATAACTTTGTAGCAAAGTATAAAATATTAAAAGAAGAACAATTTGGATTCATTAAAAATAAATCAACAACTCTTGCTTGTTTCAATTTAATAAAAGAAATATCTAAAGCTTTAAATGACAAAGCACACATAGCCGCTTTATTTCTAGACATGACGCGAGCTTTTGATTGTGTGAGCCATAATATATTGTTAGATAAATTAGATAAATATGGCATCCGTGGACAGGCATTAAATTGGCTAAAAAATTATCTCACGGATAGGAAGCAGTGTACTGAGGTTTCAAAAATTGTAGGTGGACGAAAAGTAACCAGTCATTCAAATTACAAAGACAACAGAAATGGAGTTCCACAAGGTAGCATACTGGGGCCTTTTCTTTTTCTTATTTACATTAACGACCTTCCAAAGGTGACAAGACATAAATCAATATTATTTGCAGATGATACCACGGTAATCATACAAAGCAACAACCCCATGTCATTAAAAGATGAAATACAAAAAACTTTAATGAATGTGATAAATTGGCTTGATGACAATAGCCTTAAAATAAACATAAGTAAAACAAAAATAATTCAATTTAAAACCAACAGGGCAATCAAAATCCCGATTTCTATAAAATTCTGCCAAGAAGAAGTAGAGATAGTGAATGAAATAAAATATTTAGGTATAGTTATTGACGAAAACTGTAGTTGGAAAAGCCATATACTATCAATATGTAACAAATTAGACCGTTTTACTTATGCAATTAGACGCTTAAGAATGATAGTATCACAAGAAGCAGCACTTAGCGCGTACCATGGATATGTTGCATCACTTTTATCTTATGGTCTTCTACTGTGGGGAAATTCAGTGGATAGCATAAAAGCATTTAAAATTCAGAAAAAAGCAGTAAGAGCAATCTATGGGGCAGGGCCATTAGATAGTTGTCGGCCATTATTTAAAAAACTAGGTATCCTGCCACTACCATGTATGTACATTTTAGAAGCATGTCTAATAGCTAAACAACATCCAGAATATTTCCAACTGTACCATGACGTTGTTGATTCTAGGGCCAGGAAATTTAACAGCTACCATCTTTATGTACCACCATGCAGATTGTGGATTGTGAGGAAAAATGGATTCTATTCGGTTATTGATATTTATAATAAATTACCAGTAGAATTTAAAAAAATGTCATTCCCTTTATTTAAGTCAAAGCTGTCGAAGTGGCTATTATGCCACTGTTTTTATAGCGTCAGGGAATACTTAGGTAACTGATCAATATTTTTTTGAATATAATTTATAATTTATTATTAATTAATGTATTAGGATTTTATAATATTATATAATTAAGTTTGACATCATTAAATATACGTATTGACATTGTTATCATCAAATGACATAATAGATTTAATGAGTAGAAGATTAATAATAAATGTTTAATTTACTTTATAATATTTGCACGCCTCCTTAGGCAGAGCATACGGTTGAATCCAGTTTGTAACAACTTTTTATACACTATGTTCTAGCAAATAAAAAATTTTTGACTTTGACTTTGACTTTGACCCCTAGAGTGAATGTGAACCCCGGAGGCGCGGAGGGAGAGCAGCCACAGCAACATGTGAGCCGAAGCGGCTGAGGCTGGTCGCCGCAGGCGACCAAAAAGCCGAAGCTGCGTAGGCGAGCATGGAGTGCCTGCAGTTTGTTACGCAAGGGCGGAGGGGCTGCACTTCCCGCAGCGCCGGAGACGTTCGGAAGCCTTCTTTGGTTATAATTTTACATTAAAATGCTGTTTTAATTTTGGTTATCATGTACTACTTTTGGGTTAATAATGATTTATTTGGTGGTAAGTTAAACATAAGTCAAACTTATTGACGAGAAACTAGTTTTGCCTAATCTTGTCGCGCCAAACTAGTTTGGCCTAGGCCAAACTAGTTTAACCTAAAATCGGGTTTTGCCGGTAACATATACACGGTACATATACCAAAACAATTTTTTTTATAATTTTTGTCTGTCTGTCTGTTTGTTCCAGCTAATCTCTGAAATGGCTGGACCGATTTTGACGGAACATTCACTGGCAGATAGCTGATGTAACAAGGAGTAACTTAGGCTACTTTTATTTTAGAAAAAAAATAGTTTGTTAGGCGATACAAGGTTCGCCGGGTCAGCTAGTCTATTAAAATAAATACCTTGCATTCATTACGATATATTACGGGGAAAGTGTTACGTGTGGCAATGAATTTCATTTATTTAAAATGAAGAGGCATTTGGTGTTTCATAATCATTGCAAACTTGTGTTAACAAAAACATAATTGTGTTAACACTAAGTTCTTTCCTCACATAATGTAGGGGTACATACAAGTCATACCTAATCCACCATGTTGGCCAGGGGTTGACTCAAAGTCTTCGTTGAATATACCTACTTTTGAAAACGTCATGTACAATATTGTGTGCAGGATTCTTCACAATGCTTCTTTGCACCGAATCAGGTACCTAATAAGTAATCTATACTAATATATAAAGAGGAAATATTTGATTTTTTGTTTGCATTGAATAGGCTCCGAAACTACAGAACCGATTTGAAAAATTCTTTCACTGTTGGGAAGCTACCCTATCTCCGAGTAACATGGGCTACATTATATTTTCAAAAAAATTAGGGATCCTTAATAAAACTCCAATAATGTAACCCAAGGTGTAAAAAAATAAGAAAACCGAAGCAAAGCGAGGGCGGTTACTCGTTTTTAATAAGAACATAACTTTAAAAAAAAAAACAAAACCCGACTGCGTAAAAAAACTAAAAATGATAATAAGCCCATTAGTTTAGAATGGTGTTAAAAGTAATACTAAACAACTAAACCACAGAAGGATTACTAGTTGGATCCATTGTTCAACCAATCAAATCTTGTTTGTTTTTCCCAAGCAATCCTGTATAATTTAAAGTGGATGTGTGGAGTGACGAGAATGGATAAAATAAGGAATAAGTATATTAGAGGAAGTTTGAAAGTGGCAAAAATGACAGAAAAGTTGAAAGGGAACCGAATGTCGTGGTATGGACATGAGATGAGGCGAGAGGAAACGCATGTGGCGAGAAGAGTGATGGATATGAATGTGATGGATAGACGAAGGGGACGAGGACGACCAAAGAAAAGATGGACGGATTGTGTGTCAGATGATATGAAAGATAAGAGAGTTAGTGTAAAGATGACGGCTGACAGGGAATTGTGGAAGAGGAAAACATATTGCGCCGACCCCAAATAAAATTGGGAAATGGGCAGGATGATGATGAACCCTGTATAATTTAAATGGGTCTCGACTGTTCCCTTCGTGACAGTAGGGTAAAAATTAGGTGCATTAATACCTATTATTTATTTATTTAACTTTTTGCACCACACAATTTGTATAATAGCAAAAGCGGACTTAATGCTAATAGCATTCTCTTTCAGACAACCTTCAGATAGTAAGAACACATTCAAACCACTACGCTATTACTATGACGTCACTTCTCATGAGCCCAATATGGACCGTTTATATCGAATCGGGTCAGATATTTGGGTTGAATTCAGTACGTCGGTCGTTTATTCACCTGTCGAGGCCGTGTTTGGCTTTATATCTCACAAATATTACCTCATTACGACGTGATACTTATAAGATAGATTTGAACTTGACTAACGACGTTGTAGATACGTATTTGTTAGCAAGACCGAATATATTCATAGTCAAAAATCACTAATGTGTCATAACATAATTATATTTCATGCTGATCTGAATGATATCCATTTCATAGCAGAGATGCATTATTATAATAATAATTGAATCTATAACCTGATAAGTCTAAACCTGAAAAATACCTGGCGCAATTTATTCCTTAATAGAAAACTGTTAGAATGCAAATTTTTAAGTGGGTGGTGTGAGTCAAAATAAACTTTTTAATTTATACTTAATGGACCGAATGTACTTCAGTACATCAGTACATTAAAAAATTCATTTTTTAGTTGTCTCAAACCACCTTCGAATTATTGCCTTTCAAATGAAACCAATTTGAGGCATATCGGTTAGATGGTTTCAAAGTGTATGAAAGACATCCGTACAAACTTTGTGTTTTATATTATATAGAGTAGAGTATGTGTTATATAAGTAGAGTATGTGTTATATAAAATAAACCATTCATTGTTTTTGTAGACGTTCAAACTTAACTAGCTCTAAATTTTTATACTGAACTAGCTAAACTAAACCCGGCCACGCTTCGCTGTGGCTCAAAATTACCATAGCAATTGCTACCTTACCAACCAAAGTAGCAACTATGCCAAATTATACGTCAATCCAAAACGCATGAAATTTCAAATTCCCGTGGGAACTTTGAAATAAAAGATAATATATAAAACACTCTTCGATCAAACACTATCTATGAAAAATTCAATTTAATAAACTAGTTTACTAGTTGCTTGGCCAAAAATACTTAGATACGATGGATAGGGAAATTGAAATTTTATAGTAGTAGTAACTAGTTTCCAACCGCGGTTTCACCCGTATCGCAAATATATAGACGTTTAAATCATCCCAGCAGGACATACAACTGGGACAAAATCTACCGTATTTTCCTGTCCTGACTTGGACTTTCTGTTTGCTAAGTTTCATCATATCACAGTTATAGGTAACGGAAAAACAAAACATCGAAACATCTAAAGATCTTTGCAAACTTTCACATTTATAATATTATAGTTAGAACTAGTAAGATAACCTTCCACATTTATAATATTATAGTTCGGACTAGTAAGATAAACTTTCACATTTATAATATTACTAGTGTTCTGTCTGCGGCTTTGCCCGTTTTCCGGGAAAATAAATACCCTATGTCCTATTTTAGATCATGGTCCACCTGTGTGCTAAATTTCATGAAAATCCGTTCAGTACCTACTTTTTGCGTGAAAGAGAAACAAACATCCATTCAAACTTTCACATTTATAATATTAGTGGGATAGGATATAATTAATAAAATACTCTTATTCTCTATTCTCTTATTTTCTAATTCTTAGGACTATTAGGTGTCCTACCAGGTTACCACTCCAGATGAACACATAACTAGTTTGCTAGCTAATGTGGATTGATCTTCACCGTAGTATCTCACTCGCACAGTGACCCAATAGGGCTAGAGCGGCGCATGCTCTAAAAAGGAAATCCTGCTCTGCTCCACAACCGATATGAGTGTAGCGACGCGTTTACTACGATCGTTTCAATTACTCACTGGAATTAACTATGATGGATTTCTGCTTGCGTTGTTCAGTATTTTTATTATGCTCTGTTATTAGTTGCTTCTATTATTGCCACTGTTAGGAAGCTACACGCTGCTTCAGCAGGGATTGGTGATAAGTGAAACGCAGTCTCGTGTTAAGTTTAATTAGTAAGTTTAATTAATGTTAAGTTAAATAAGTTTAATGGGCGGTTCATCGAATCCAAAGCTAAAGTGGCTGCAAAAGAACTCGGAGTCCTTGCGAGGGTGCTGCAGTACTTCACACTGACGCAGATGTAACACTGTATAAAACTGTAGGATTTTTGTCAAGCTCTAACTTATTTCATTAAAAAAAATCGAATTCGTACAGTTTCAAAGAAGATATTTTTTTATTAAAAAGGCATAAAAAGGCTTTTCCTTTTTAACGAAAGAACTGCTGTTCACTAACGCAATAACACTGTTTGTTATTGCGTGTATGGGGGAGTATCTTCAGACGCACATGAATTTTGCCACTAGCAGTCAACCAACTCGCGTGTATTTTGAAGTAAGTAATATCTTCGCGGTCATCCATCCAACCAGAGTTTGTTTCGATCTTTAACGATCGTCACCAGTTGGTGACGAATAGCTAGTTAGCTATTAACGCCTCTAAATGCTCGTTTTCACAGTTATTATACCACAATGATAGAGCATTAGTAAGGTGGTCACTACGTCACCTGCTAATTCGACCGTGAAGCTATTACCATCTATTACTTCATGCCACTTTTGTGTCCCTATTGGCTACAGAGACACTTAAAATAAGTATGATGATGATGATGAATACTAATTAGTAATGAGTAGCAATACATTTTTAACTGACTTAAAAAGCAATTGAACAGGGCACTTAATACCAGATGCAGATGCAAAAACACAAAAAGGCTAAATTTTAAAAAAGGTACTTGGTAATAGATGTTAACTAGAGCAACTAACTAGACTAGTGCGCGTCCCCAGGGGTAAGGCAAAGTTAGCGAGTGAGGGCAGTTCACCCGCTAACTTTGCCTTCATGAAAATAACTTGAAGCAATTTTATGATGCAAATAGTGATAGCCTATTAGCTTCTACGTAAGTCTCTCATTTTATGGTCCCGGCCTCAAATAAAATTATGTATTCATTGAGTTCCAAACAAAACTTTAATTTTTTTTTACTAATATTGTTATATTCATATTTTTCGAATTTTTTTCATTTAATTATTTTATTTTAATGTCAAATTATACAAGTATAAGAGTAAACCTTAAACTTTGTATCCTATACTATACTATACATATAAATATTTGTATCCTTATGGAGTGGATTCCCGAAGCGCAACGCCGAGTTACTATTATATTAATAAGCAAGAAGTGTCCAAACAAAACTAAAACTGTTTAAGTGTATTCAAAAGTGGACTATCAAGTGACTACGATACCTTCGTAGAGAGAGGGACAACAGGTAGCCGGTCCTTGGATTAACATATCTCAAGTAGATAGTTTTTTTACTTTTTTTTTAATTCTGACCTTGCATCGAATACCAACTTTATGAAGTCGCATCCGATAATTTTAAAATCCGAATGCAGTCATAGTCATATGATAAAACGATACAAAAACGATGAGGATCAAAAGGTTGCGCGTAAAATACCAAATTTATTTCAATACTTATATCGATAGATTTAACGTTTTACGTAGATTTCTACGCAATTTATTTTAACCTCATCTTATTTGGAATTTACATGGTACATTATAATTAAGTCATTATTTAGGTATCTACTTATATGACTAAAGATGACGTAGAGTCAAATAAGTTAAATAAAATAATAATTAAAATTCCTGTTAATTAGATACGCTGCTATCCTATCAATATAATTCTAACAGACATGAATCTAACAAAGAGACATACCCAAATCGGGCCCTCACTCGAGTAATAATGGAGGTTTTTACATTACAACACCCGCTGTTAAATAAATATCGGTGCATAAATCAAACACCCTCATAATTATACAATCGCGGAGTGTGCATTTTTTATTCGTTTGTTGATTTATCTCTTTGGCCTGTTGTTTGACTGGCGGCGAGTGACAATCGCAGTAACTCTTCAGTGATTTATTTTTGAATTATTAATTTTTATTTGTAAATAATCAGTAAAATTTTTATATTACATAGCAATGATAGCGCAATTAGAATTAGTGTGTCCAACCTCTAGGGTTCAATTTGTCGAAGTATTAGAAAACAATTTGTATTATTATTTGTAGTATCAAGTATTATTGAATTCCACCAAAGATACAAATACGACATAAAAAATCAAAAACATGTGTGGTACACGCAATGCTACGCGCAATGTAGGATTCCGAAGTAATAAGTTTATCGACTTTTACTCATTTACTGCCTATGCTAACATGTTTCCTTGTAAATTCATCATATAACCAATTTTTGAGAATTTTTTCACTTGTCTAACTCCAACCGTTTAGCCAGCAGAGGGGGTACACTAGACTCTAACAAAAATTAGCACTTTAAAGCCAAATATTTCGCAAATGGACCCCTAATTCCAATAATGGCCCAGATAGACCTATAATATTTTTAGAAGACCTTTTCAACGATACCCCACACAATAGGGTACGCGACGACAAAAAAAATCATCCTCACATTACCTGTAGGGGAGTAGGGGAGGTACCTTGAAAATTACAGCTTTTTAGGACTAAGGATTGCGGTGCTCTGCTTCGGACAGACGGACGGACGGGCATGACGAAACTCTTTTAGGGTTCCGATTTTATTTCGGTACCCTAAAAATGAACGTGCCCATTAATTAAGCTGAGTTCCTACTGGCGAGCAAGAGACGAGCTTAAAGCTTTCTTCAGTACTCATTTGCATAAATACACGTCAGCAATATAATGTGTATCAATTTCTGATAACATGGTATAATGATCCAAAACTACTCTTCATGTGTGGTCCAAGTCAAATCTTAACAGTTTTTTCCACAACAGCATAATTTTTCCCATTATCTCGGGCTCAAACCATTAATTTCAATCATTTACATTGAAAGTAGTTTTTTAAGCGAAAAAATATTTTTTGGTGAGACAGATCGGTTACAATTTTGTTAGGAGCACGTGGGAGGCGCGTAGGCTGCGCAGGCGCCAAAGGGTAGGAGAGGCTGTGACCTCCGCAGGTGCTAATTGAAAGTCTCACGCGCAAAACAAGTAGCTTGCTAATAGTAGGTAGGAAGCTGCAATTTATTTCCCCTTGGTAAGCTTAAGCTTAATCTTCAATGAAGTTTTTTTGGAATATGAGCTCTAGCCTAAGGGTCTACGCATACTCATCACGCAATCGGCGCAAAAACTTTTAGGTCTATGGCAGTAAGATGAGTTAAATTAGTTTAATCTACTTAGATTCTAGAATGTAACTATCTAGATAGTATCTATAGCGATAATAGAAGCAACTATTCTTGCCAGACACGTGACTGTCTAGGTGTTTATCCGTAGGAGTTTCCAAAGGAATTAAGCTGATGCGGGATTAAACGGATGGAATAGACTCCAACGAGATGGAAAGACCTGGCACAATTTGACCAAAATTTAGATATTGTACGGCCTAAAACAAACAGGTCTGTTGATGCCCGACTGACATTAAATTGTGTATGTGCAAACCATGCCTAAACTTAATTACTATTATTTAGGTTCAACAAGCTAATTTAGCGTCCAGCATCACCAGTTCCAAAAAAGGTGGGTAATGACCAGCTTTCAAATACAAAAGTTATTGGACGTCCTCCGGTCAATGACCCCGTACCTCAACTCCTAAGTCGTAAGCCTGCGAATCGACATACGATCCGAAGGTCAATTGGATGAAAAATGATCCTTATTTATGAAGAGACTGCAAACTTCCACGCGGTAATGCGCAGTTTGCATGATCCTTGACACTTGGGGCCGACAATTTATTTTGTTTCCTAAATTATAGGGATAATGTCGCGGTAGCCCGTTTACATTCTAGCAAAATACTACATAATTATAGAAGTTCAGATGTAATACAGCACAAAGTTAGTTTGCCTTTTAATGGTGAGTTTCTTATGTTGTAAACTCATTTGATTTTTAAACTTGCTAAAATGCTCATTGCCAAATCTTATTGTTAGTAATTCTCAAGTCAAATAATTTCCAAGTCTAGCTCGATATTTTCTATCTCTAAAAAATATAACACGTAAAGTACGTAAGTTTAGGTATCTCTACAAATTACAAGTACAATAACATTGTCATGGTTTGCGCCATCGTAATCCGCATCGTACTTTCATGCGCTATTCATGAAACGGAATTTTTCAAAGAATAGCTCAGCAAAAGGCTAGCAACAATTTGTGATTTTACACCTGCCTACGGTCGACACTTACAACATATTACCAGGATTTCATAAAATCCTAGAATCTTGTGTGAACGCTGTTTCATTGCCTCGTTTGGGTGTTCGTCCATCTGTAATGGCCAGTTTGTAGTCAGTTACGACTGTTTGTTTCGTTTTCAATGAAAATATTTGCGAGTTCTTGCTGAAACGTCTATGTTTATGTAGCATTGTCTGCGAGATTCGTTCTGCCTTCTTCAGACGTCGATGATGACGGTCCGACTTGAGTAGGGTAGCATAAATTTTGAATAATACATTATTCTCAGCTATTTTGTATGAAGAAAATATTAGGTTACTGTAAATGAACTTATTGGAAACGAAGTAGTGTTAATTACTATACTGGTTAAAGAACCGCATGAATAACACAAAACAATTTTTGAATGGAAACTTTGTATTTTGAAAATTTTGTAAAAACAAAATAATTATTTTAACACCTGTTGCTTACTATACTACCAATATACTATTAACACCTACTTAATTATGTACTAACACACAACATTCAACGCAGTACTTTCAACTTATGGTCACAACAGTTGTAAATTCATTCAATTCAAGTTGCTTTTGTCCATTCAATACAAAACCGAGTTTTGTGCTGATGGACACACCTCATATAGCAAAAGAAATAAAATGATTATCTTTCTTTCCGTTCAGTTTAACAGCAAAACACATTTCAAATTATTTGTCAGTTTAAACCTCATAACATTAACATTCTACTACGACCTTAATATTTCTCATTTCTTTCCCGCCAATATAATTTCGTGTCAATTAAATTTTTAGGTTGTTTAAATTTACATCTGTTTTGCGTATTCGATTCAATATTCGACTGGTGTTTTCATTAAATATAGTTTTCTTTTTTCTTTACATAGTGTTCTTTTTGGTCTTTGGTCTCAAATAATTTAACAACGAATTCGTTCTTTACAGCATATCTTGTTCTTACGTCCTGCTGCGAATTTAAGTTTTCATTTAATTTATTATGGTGTAAGCGAACGAAATAACAGCAGCATTTAATCGCTTTGAACCATGATGTACTTTTATTACATCTCAGCCGTTCATTAATTTATGTTCTATAGGGCAAATTAATCTAATAAGAAAGCACAAGCAGTCAGGCCTCATGATGTTAAATGGTCGCAGCAATTCATTTCTACATAGTACACGATTCATTACAACTAATTTTGTTGATATAATGGCAAATATTTTTACTACTAGATAGCACGGACCTGAAAAAAAGACGGACTTAACCTCGTCTAATCGAGAGTGAAGCATAGCAATGGCCGCCCGCTTACCATGTGTGCGTAATTTTTGATTCGCAATCGAAGCAGTGAAGTGTCAATGTGTGGGTGTGTGTACTTGTACGAATAGAGAGTTGGTATTACTATGGGTGCTTCACTGAATTCGTTGTTGGGATTACGTCCGTCTTTTTTTAGGTCCGTGCTAGGTAGCTATAAAATATTATCTGAGTAAGCATTCCATAGACGACGCTGAATATAAAGACAGTATAATTTGAATTATTTGAAATTATAAATATAATTTGAGAATACCTAACGGAAAGTCGCCACAAATATTTATAGGATCACCTGATTCATTGGTGTCATGGAGACTAAGTAGAAATTTCAAATATATTGTATTACAGAGGACAAACAATAAATTAAATCATAAAAATATACAAATGGCGCCCATACTAGGGCATCGAGCCCGGGTTTACCCGGACCGAAAAAACCCGGGTTTTCCCGGTTCTGAGTATTACAAAAAAACCCGGGTTTGATTTTTAAAACTCGGGTTTTTCGGGTTTTTTCTTAATACTTTTGTTTTTGTTATTTATTAAATTTAAGCCACTTCGAATGCAATAATAAGTAAATGGAATAAAAACACGCTTTGATAAATTATTATTTTAAATTTTAAATTAATAATTTTCATACTTTTAATATCTCCTCTTCTATCATCAGAAGTGGGATCGTGCATACAAAAAAGACAATAAATACAGTTTAAAACATGAGTGATAAAAATAGAAAAAGAAAGAACAATCCAGACAATACTGAGAGTGAACAAGTCACTTCACCACCGTTTTATAATTAAACGAGTATAGTCCATTTTTTTGGCGGAGTCCAAACTGGTAAATAAAACACCGTCATACGGAAATCTTACTAGTTTCACGACACGCACAAACTTTGAGTGTTGTATACCTTTAAGATATGTTTATTGCACAAATAACTATTGATATCACACTGAAACTTCTTTAAATTCACCGTTTAATCACATAAACTCTCTAAAACACGAAACATTGTCAAAATTTCTTTGCACAGAAACCAATATATCGATGACAATTTGACAGCTAGGAACTTAAGATTGTCGTTGATTCATAAGGATTGCAAGACAAATCGATTATCTAAATCGTTTGAATGATTTCTTGATCGATAAAATAATATTTTAACTTTACGCTTGAAAAATTAAAGACATACTTATTTTTAAAACTGTGTAATGTTATTTATGTCTCTTTCTATTATTCAAGGTCTCAATGACAATGATTTTTCTTTCGTATCATCGTGGCAAATAATTTTAAACAGAAATATTTAAATAGGTACTTATCAATTCGCATAGTCATTTTCTGTGTCTGTTACACTGAATTTTAGTCGCTGTATCAGATGAACAGACTCCAAGTTTCATTATATAGGTGCCAGAATCAGATAGCGAAGATGAATCGACTGAATAGGCATGATGACAGTAAGTAAAAATCACTAAAATTATGTATTTATTTAATGAAACCCTATTAATAGATTACAAAACATGCATTTATCGTATTATTATTAGCGAGATTAACAATATTTTTGATAAAATAAAACTACAGAATACGGCAAGCCGCCATCTTAGCTAAAACGCCAGTCAGTTTCAATTAGCGCGAATTACGTCACACTTCTTAAAACAAATGAATATCACCATACTAATAATGACGTATTGTCTTTTGTTTTCCTGAGGACTGACGTCACAACCACGCCATGACAGTTTGAAGCGTTTTGGTGCGAATTTTAAACTTATAATTTGAAATGTATTTATTTTATACTAAACCTTATTTTTTTGCGGAAATATGATATACGTTGTAATTATAATATATTTCCCAACAATATAGAACAGTATTTCAAAATCAGTCATCATGCATATTCTCTAAATATTTTTTTTTCAATATCTTGTATCATTTATTTATGAAATATGAAAGGTTTAATTTAAAATCCATTTTAAAGTATAATGCTATGATAATATAATTCAGTTCAATTAATCGTGTTCGTTAACAGATAATCGATTTTAGTTCGATAGTTCCAAACCTTATTCAATCGTGAATATTGTCTATGGCAAATTGACATTAGAAGTCGGCCATATTTGTTTACTACTTTAGACTCGACCAAAAAAATAGACTATAAAGCTATTGCACTGCCAACTTTTGACCCGGATATAGGTGCTATTGAAGCCCATGAATGGTGTACTGAAGTGCAAACTTTGGCCAATAAACATAAATGGGACGACGTCGAAACCATCGCAAGGTGTGTACCATTCCTGGCGGGAAGAGCAATTGATTTATACAAGGAGTGGACCCCAATTAATCGGACCTGGCCAGCACTTAAGGAAGATTTGATCATAACTTTACTTAGTATTTTAGTTAATTAGATAAAGAGCTGATTATTAACCAAACGACTGCAATTTAAATTATATTAGAATAGTAGAATAGAAGACTAGAACTATTCGTTACTTAATTAACAGACGAAAAAAAAAGGAGGAGGTTCTCAATTCGACACGTATATTTTTTTAATGTATGATCACGCAGCAATCGCCACAGGGTGGTCCGATTTTGATGATTCTTTTTTTAATGGATAGGGTATGTCTTGAAGTTGGTCCCATATTTTTTGAAAATTTTATTCTCACCCTAAAGGTACGAAAATAGGGGATGATTGATTATTCACCCACGGAATTTTTACCCGTTACCCCAATAACTTTGTACTGGATGATCCAATTTCGATTATTCTTTTTTTATTGAATATTGTATACCTTGAAGTTACTCTTGTTTAAATTTGGAAACAAAATTTTACCCCTAAAGGTACGAAAATAGGGGATGATTGATATTTCACCTACTACATTTTTACCTGGCAACTGAATCTATCACCAATATTAATTTTCATAAAAACTAAAAATTATAAAATTATTACTTTTTAACAAAAAATAAAACCAACGAAAAAAAACTGAAAAGCGAAAAATAAAATAAACCATTTAGTGTAATAAATTAAGATCCTAAATTAACTGTAAATTAATAATTTTGAGACGGTGCCAAACCAATGAAAAAAACAAACGGTGAAAAGATGTGCGCCGCGCTGCTGCTGCCATGTGCATCGCATGCCGTAGCCCTCATAAAATGAACTTTTGTACTTAATTTTGTTTGTTTGTTTGGCACGGTCTCAAAATTATTTAAAAATGGTATACTATACCATATACATACATACATATATATATATATATATATACATATATATATATATACATATATATATATACATATATATGTGTGTATATATATATATATATATATTCAGTTTTTTTTTTCGTTGGTTTTATTTTTTGTTAAAAAGTAATTATTGTTAATGCGAAGAAGAGTTTTATTAATGTTAAAATTATTTGTGATACTACAAAAATGTCTTTAGAAGATATTATTTTTATTAGCTTTTAAATACGATATTAATAAGTGAATGTTACCAAAATAATTCATTTAATGTTAAAACTAATCTCTGCAAGTCTGTGATTTAAAAAAGACTAGATTACATACTAAGTTTTAAGATATTCTGAAGAAAAAATAAATCTTTATCACTTTTTTAAACATTAAAACTGTTTTTGTAATTTGTAAAGTACTGTTTCATTTATTTAAATTCTTCCTCATCCTTTATATTTTGTACTCATTGTAAGAAATCGATATATAAACGCAGATTAGTGTATTTTAAAAAATTACAATAAAAAGATCGAAATGCTCGAAAAAACCGGTCTACCCGGGTTTTGATTACTCTTAGACCCGAAAACCCGGGTTTTCAAAATTGAACCGAGTTTCGATGCCCTAGCCCATACCCAAATATGACCTCATTCCAAGCGTAGAAAGATTATTATTAAGATAAAATAAAAGACAGTTTCTCGGCGACGTCAACTGTCATCTGTCAACTGTCACTTCATACGACTAATCAGTTGAATCAGCGTGATGTGCAGTGCAGCGCCCGCTCTCAGTTCGCCGCTGAAAATTTTACGTGCGTTCATACTTTTTATTCGATATTTTTAACTTAGTGTATTTTTTACACAGACGTATACCTAGAGTAGATGCGGTAAGTTCATACATTTCACGTGGGACAACTAGGATTTGAAATCCTAATTAGGCGCCGTGTCATTTAGTCGGCCTTTCATTGCTATTGGCAACAGATGTCAACTGAAATAACGAAAAATGCCTGATTTTAATGTTATGAACTGTAGAAAATCTACAAATATAGTTAGGAAAGATAAAGAAAACATTTTCTTTCATCGCTAATTAATTTCGTTATAAAATTGTGTTCCTATCTATTTAAAATAAATTAATTTAATGTTTATTGTGCTTTTACCACGTTTTACAATGACGAGCACTTACTGAGTATATGTACTACATACTATTGTAATACATTGCCCATTTTGGTTCCAAAATTGTAGGGCTTCTTTGTTGGAACACGCAATGAAAATACAACAATCGTTACTATCAACCGTTGCTAAGTAACGCTTTACTTCGTGGTACTGTCAATATTGTAGTTTTTCGCTCAAATATAGCATGTAGTGTTTTTCATTTATCCAGTCTTGTCTCGATTTTAATCGATTTTGAGAATCGTCGAATAAATAAATATTCTCATAGATATATATGTTGTAACACAAATTTTATTCCAAAGGTAACTAACTGTATTTTTTTTATAGTTTCGTCATGTCTGTTCGTCCGTCCGTCCGTCCATTTGCAACTTAGTGAGTGTAATTTGGCATAGATATTTATTAAAACTACAAAGTCGTAGAATAAAATATTAAAAATATTTATTTATCACAGTTCAAGTGGGGATGGATTTTTTTCTCGCCTACCCAATAGTGTAGGGTATCGTTGTAAAGATATTATAAAAATATTATGGGTTCGATTTAAAGAACATTATTGTCATAAGAATATAACAATTTCACTAATAAGTGAAATAATTTCATTTTCACTAATAAGTCTAATAAGAAAAACAAGCTAAAATTATAAAATGCTAATTTTCTAAAAAAAAAACTAAAAAAATTGATAATTTTGGTTAGAGTCAAGTTTCCGTCTCCCCTGCCAGCTCTAAAAAGGTGGAGTTTGACAAAAAAAATCACAATAATAGGATAAACAGTGAATTTTCAAGGAAAACTATCACGGCTACAGGTTAACGAGTAATAATCAATCAACTATGGAACCCTACATTGCGCATGGCCTTACAAGCTCTTGACCAGTTGTTTTCCATCAATCGAAAGAATTTTTGAAATCAGTCCACTAGTTTTTCAGTTTATCCATTAAAAAAAAAACAATAAATCGAAACTTTCCTCTTTGTAAAATTATAGAATATAAAATAAAACTGGATCATAAAATTATTCAACATTCCTATTACTTTCTAAATTAAGGGTGGTACATTTTTGTTATTTTGATTATTAAATTATAAAGGTTTTGATTTCAATAAATAAATGATTATATTTTGATTTAATTATCTTTTATTTATTTTACGTAAAATTTATAAGTAAAGAATATAATATGATATTGATCTATTTATTTATATTTTTGAAACGTGTTTATAATTTTAATATTAATAAAAATTTAATAAATTTTATAATTTGTGTTTATAATAAATAAATAATCAAGTTAAATCAAACTTGGGGTAAGTTTGATGAGTAAGAATGATATATGTTTAATAACAAAACATTAACAAAACAAAATTATTTATTTGGTTTTATTCAGCACTTTAACCTATACGTATACAATAACAATCAACCAGACTGATTATAATCGATTATCAATATCGAGAATCGGTAAGAAATCGGTTTCGTATTGGTATTGCTAAGATGAGGTATATCAATCACTCAAATTTTCTTGTAACATAACATTGTGTCAAAAAAAGTGACACGCTTGGTTTTCATACAATTCGAGGTACATACTTCATCTACTCTAGGTATGCAGGTCTGTGATTTTTTAACACTTCGTCCGCATCGGGGAATATTTGTTTATGTCGTCGTTATGGTCTAATATCAAATTTGTTGAAGTTTCTTTGTCAATAAAACCACAGAATACATAATATTACTTATAATAATAATAAAACTTAAGTTAAAATACGTTATACGAACATTCAAGTTGTTATATCCAAAGAATATTTTACATTCCGTATCTAGAGGCTTAAAGTCCGTAGCGTGCCCTGTTTACAATTTTTTTTTTACACGAAGGAAATCACACAAAACAACAATGATGACACAATTTGCACAAAGGAACTGCTTATTTAACTATTAATAAAATTATTTTACCAATAAATATTTGAATTTCGTGCGTTTTCAATAAGTTAAACATTTAGAATATGAATTGGAAACCTTTCATGTTTCTTAACTAGTTTAAAAAGGCCAACTACGTATAAAATGATGCGAATACTTAAATTATACACTGAAACCATTTGCCTAACGTAAATCCTAAAAGTGTTTTAACAATCTGTGATGTCCTTAGTATTCCCGTTTTGCCAAGTGTTTCTGGCAATATGGCCAGTCGCCGCCGGAAACAGATTTCGTGCGGACGGCCACCTCCGACGAACAGAGCCGTCGTTGTGTGAAAATTCTACAGTGTACACTATAAGTATACACTAGTACACTATAGTATACAGTGTCCTGTTGTCAGTTGCTCCATTTAGAACGCTACATTTCTCGCATCCTTTTCACTAGACTTCAGAGGGGATGACGTTGAATCGCGTCGTTTTAAGTTTTAACTCAGTATACATTTGCTTCCACTAAGCTACTATTAATAGGTGTGACCAGTTAATTCTACGATGAAATGAGCTGCTTTTCACTAGGTTTCGTCTGTGGACTCATCATTGAGATAAGATCATTTTAGTTATTTAATACCTATTTAATACCTAGTAGTTCTTTTTTCATCGACTATTTCACTAAATCATCTTTTGTACCTACATATTGCGAAATGTTGTATATTTATAGCAGTTATTTACAAACAATACTTTCCAGTAATGAAGTTATTTATGAGAATTAAATTAAATAATAAAAAAATGTTTGTCTCATACTTATCATTATTTTATTTTAAGGTAAGTACCTTAAATTCAAGACGAGTTGTTGAAACCAAGATTGGCTTCTCCAGAATTAAGTTTATGCAAATAAAGTGTATGAAAAATGAAATCACAATTCCTCATAATTCCAAGAATGCACTTGTCACTCATAAAATGCAAATTGTATTTGTGTTTTTATGTATGTAATTTGGCAGAGGACGCAGATGTGTTTGGACGTGTTGTCAATTAAGAGCGGCATTGCTCAATCCTCTTCATCAAATGCGAAATGTACCTATTTGTTTTAAAATAATACAATTTCTTTACTAAATTTGGTGTGTTTACAACAATGCTCATATCCTTGCAACACTCATCTATTGACTGTGACTGACTATGGTCAAATATGGTAAAGGCCTTCGCTACAATATAACAAGACAAGCACTTGTAAAAGCATATGGATACAATTTAAAAGGACTCATTACGACGCAGGAATTTCTTCTCGAAAATTTCCAGATTTGGAATGAACAACAGAGTTGCTGTCGGCAAAATTAAAACATAAGGTACCTACAGCAATATTTCGCCATAATTATTTCCCAGATATAATGTAACAGTCAATATGATCAAAGAACAGCCTGCTATGGGGTTGCAAATGCGCACCCTACTTTATTAGAATCGATTATTTTCATCAGATTATTATCAGGGGCCATCTATAAATTATGTCACACTAATTTCATGACTTTCCCCCCCCCCCCCCCCCCTCCTTGTCACACATTGTGAGACACACACATTTGTGAGACCTCACCCTCCTAGTGTGACGTCACATATTATTAAATTTTACACCTAGAAATTATTTAATTAAAACAGCAGTTCCGAAATAAGTTTCATTTTCATTAATTGTTTTTTAATATTTACCTTACATACCAATTATTCGATTTTGAAATGTGACGTAACGAAATTTAGGACCCCCTCCCACCCCTTGCCACACAATTTCACACTACCCCCCCCCCCCTTCCCTTAACATGTGACGTAATTTATGGATGGCCCCTTAAATGGGTTTTTATAATTTAATTAAAATTAAAAAAATATATATAATTTAATCAAATGTGGATTTTAATTTAAAAACAGCATTCCAACATACCCAAAAATTACACTCTTTAGACTTAAAAACCCATAATATAAGAGATAAGTAGTGTAAATTAAAAAGTCAACAAAAATGCTCCAACTTTATAAAATACTGTAGAAGTGAAAATAAAATAAAAATCGGATTGTGTAAAAATATGCGACCTAAGAACGATTTGTCTCCCAAGCTTGATGTGGCGTGACAATTTTCGCTTCATATTTCTTTTTAGCATCCTTCGATCCAATGTCACTAACTGTGTACTTGGACGAAAATAACTGCACATACACATGCTTACAATGACAATCATGTTTAATTATAGCAGACTATCTTTGCGTTTTATTTTTTGTTTCAGAAAACGTTTCCGTTGGATACTGGAGAATTATTCTTTTGAATAATATACCTAATTACATGGGTGTAGTATTGAATATCGAAAAACGCTCATAGACTTGTTGTTTGTTGAGCCCGAGTAATTGGCCAAGTTAAGCAACTTCAGGTGCAGTAAGGAGATGAATGGGTGCCTAGTAAAAAAATTGTTTCAGCATTTCGTTGGACAGGACTGGATAGTGAAACACGCTTTAAGACTCTTCTGATATGCAAAATAGACTTGTAACTGGCCGAAAGTGTATAAAGATTTCTTCAGGTTTTATTGACGACTTATTAGATGATGAATGAATGATGATGATGAATGAATCTTGTCAAGATTCACAGGTGATTGAGATATCGATGTCCTTTGCATGGTCTAACTTAAAAGTCCATCCTTGAGCCTTAAAAAAATTATAGAAAAACTAAATTTTCACATCAAAAAAAAATCTGTAATAAGACTAATGAGTTTCGTTAATAGGTGCATACTAAAAGGCACCTTCTTAAAAAGTGACATTTCTTCCATGTAGACATGTAAAACCAATACTAATAACCAAAAATTTTAGATGCCAGTGGCAAAACTTGATCACTAGTAGAGTAATTTTGCAAGAAAATTTTATTGATCCTACCAAGCCCATATAAATTATGTATAGCGGGATCATTGTTCATTTCGCTTTGAATATGGCACCCGACTCCAATTTTTCAACCCAGAAAAATTCTGCAGTCAGATATGCCCTTCTTAATATTTTCGAAGATAAAGCTGAAAATGAGTTTTATCTTTCACATTGTAAGACCTCAGGTGAAGGTACTTAAGGTTTACCTCAGGTTGATCACCAACTTCTTTTTTATTTACAAACTTTAGTCGCCACTATTGAAAAGGAATGTTATGGACCTGCCTGTACCTAATACAAAGTGATCAGTGATTGAGAAGCGCTTTTGCACCATTGTCAACTGAGGGCAAATCAGATGATGATGAAAAACATATTCAATTAAAAGAGATGAGGAGTACGATGCATCATCAAAGAACTTCAACTTCTTCACAATTCCATAAGAAATCCACATAGGTCAACAGAATATGGCCCTAATGAAACGTTTGAAATACCAGGGCAGAATTTCTACTACGCAAATTATTACCAGAATGTAGATTAATCAAAGTTACTTAACCTCCATCACCACAAGTAGATTTGTGCCACATTCGTTATTATAGTTCGTATTATCTATTGTGTCTATGCAAGAACGTAGCATGCAACCGGATAGGATGCGGCAAATTTAAAAAGATTTCACGCGTGCTCCGTTTCGTAATTTAAAAGTTAATGACGTGATGAAATTATCTCATTCAAGATTCTAGTGAGATTTCAGCGACCGCGGTGCGTGACGACGGCGTACGTGTTCTAGCAACCTTGAGCGTGTCTCGCATTATAGCCGAGCGGCCAGTGGAGTGTTCACTCAGTCACTCAGTGACGCCCTCACTACGCCCGCTATTATTAAACGAGTTCATTGGAACATCTATTTGCGCAATTTGTAGCATCACACCTGAAGCGTACCTACGACCTTACCGCCCCGTATGGACTTGTTCTGCACTTTAGCACAAGAAACTCAGCTGTACTGATTAATACCGTTGAGCCGCATAAGGATGCACTATAAACTCGATTTACTATTTCTTTCGCCCATGTAGAGCATAATGTAGAGCACTCCACAGTCTCATTTTCAATGTGACCGTTTCACTTTTGAATAACATAGTGCATAATACACACTTACAAGTGTTTGTTGCTAGAGAAGAGTTTCGGAGTGTGTGTGGCGCATGCGCTCTCGGTGTTTCTACACGCGCTGTCCATTCACTGCGCAACTAATCCGTCCACCGAGACGTCGCAACATACGTATTTCTGTAAATATTTAACCCATCGGCAGGAATCGGCCCGCGTCGCTTCGGTGGACTCGGTGCCATTTTAAAGTCAAATTTGGAATGAAAATTTTAAAATATCGGATCGGAGCGTCCGGCGAGGCGCGAGCGTAGAGTGTCGGCGGTGTCTCGGTGTCGAGCAGCGGGCTGCACGCTGTAGCGGTGTGAGCGGTGTCGCGGTGTAGCGGCGAGCGGGCGGCGAGGCGCAAGGCATCGTGCCTCCCGACCGGCGACGGTGGCGCGCGGTGGCCGCGGGCCGCGGGCCGCGGGCGGTGCGAGTGTGCGCGAATGCGCGTGTGGTGGTGAAGCGAGGCTCGTCGCGGCGCGCCCCGTCAGTCGGCGGCGGCGAGTCACGCGCGTCGTCTCGTCCAGCTCTCTCCGCACTGTCGCTGCACTTCCATCCGCACGCTTGCCACCGTTCAGGCTTCACCGGCTCTCACGCTCTCGAGCGTGGAGGTCGCGACGACCTCGCGCCGCGGTTTCGGTCCTCGGCGGTTTCACCTCGCGTTGTCAGTTGGCCCCCGTCGCTGCAGTGATTGTCGCGTCCGAAGCATCCGCGCTGGTGCGTGCCTTGACTCCGGCGAGCCGGTCGGCCGTCGCGTGCTGTGACAGTGAAATCGTGAATCTCCGTTCGGTGCGGATGTGCAGTGATGGATGAATGAGACACGAGCGCGAGTGTACGCGCGAGCCCACGAGTCGTCTATATTTCTGGCAGAGTACGAGAGCGGGTCGTCAAAATTGAGCCCAAACTGTATATAGGTGGGTATCCGAAGTGTATTACGATCGGTGCAGGATACCAGCACGGTGAGAGCGCTGGCTGCTGGCAGAATGTTCGTTGAATATTTATAGCGTGCAAGTTGGAAAGTGTCGTTGGGAAGGCGGCAGGGCGGCCCGCCCGGCGCCCGGCGCCCGCACGAGTCGCGGTGCGCCCGCATGGCGGTCATCCGCTCAGCTGATCTACTATGTTATTAAAACAATACGTTATTTTGTCAGTGGTTGTATAGCGGTCAATTGCATTCATTGACATTTTGATTGCTGCAATAATTAATTCTAGTCGTCGCGTTTGAATTACAAAATTGTACTTTTTATTCGACTTCGATATATTAGTACGATTAACGTTCATGCAACCTTTACCTACTTCATTTGATTCACAGTACGTAGGGAGTAGATATTATTTGGCTGGGAAAACTATTGTCCCTGAAATGTTTGATTATTATTTTGCTTAATTAAACTTATTAAACAAACTGATAACATAGTGTCATTGTCAAAAACCTTGGTATCGCTTAGTTACACCTATTAGCTCATGTTTATTTCCTTGCATGGCTCAACAATATATTCAAACACATTTTAAACGAAAACGCGTACTCACGATTTTTGTACTTTATACTGATATTTCCACCCAGTTACATGGATCATATTCACGGCGAGAGTACCCGTAAAAGCGTACCCGTTTACATATAAAATGTTTAGTGTCCGCGATGATATACGTTTAAAATAATATTATTATTCATAAAGGTACGAGTACAACAATATTTCTAGTTCTACTAAAGCCCAATGCATACTACGTAACGAGTTTTTTCCCGGACGTGAAGTTTTGGAAACATTTTTTCATAGAAAATGTATACGATAGTGCATACGCAGCGGAATCCCGTACAGCAAAAAACCCGTTACGAATGCATTGGGCTTAATTCAACCAATTTTCACTAGTAAAACCTTCAGTAATGCTAGCGCATCCTTTCAATA
Source organism: Thymelicus acteon (assembly GCA_951805285.1). NCBI lineage: Eukaryota > Metazoa > Arthropoda > Insecta > Lepidoptera > Hesperiidae > Thymelicus > Thymelicus acteon. The sequence continues at coordinate 7,311,601 of OX638217.1, forward strand.
GCTGACGCAGGTCAACAACATGCAGTATTAAACAGCTTACCATTAGCTGCTTTGCAAATTGAATTAGTTCCAGAACCAAGACCAGAATAGCATTAAAACTAATACTTTCATTGGATAAAATGCTATTCAATTTTCCTTATATGTGTATCCGTATCCGTATGTGTATACACGTTAACATACGCGTTAACTAGGATATAGGTAACAGTGATACTAGTAGTAGTGATGTACCTACTTAATAATAATAATAACATACCTACTAATCGTTATTACAAGTATCCAATTTCGCTGATACGTTGTAATAAATTACACCGAGCTGGAAGTGGCTAAACCTGTTTATGAACAGGTACCTACTGAAAATTCTAATACTGTTCTTGGTGTTAATAGCACATCGTTTATTTCAATATTTTTGAGTGTACTTAAGGTTCCCACAGATAATATCATTGGCTATTGTTTCAATTTTCCAACGGCAGTTAAAACTTTAATTCGTTGAAAGCGTTTTACATTTCAAAATTAAGTTTTTACGTGATATATATAAAGAATATACAGTATACTCATAATTAGGACGAAAAAAATAACATTAACTAAATATAATCGAAAACTAGCTTCATATAAGAAAATACTAGATTAGATGAATAGAATTGATTAGGCATCCCTCAAGGCTGCACTGTTTGGCCCGCTCTTAAATAAACCTATCTGAACAGATAATGAATCTTTAAATTATTATAAAATTTAATTAACATTATTAGCACTCAACTGCACTGAGTATATGGATATACGTACCGGTGTATATAAATATTTAATCATATGTTTCACATATAGGAACGTGCGACTACGTTGGCTGGTGGATATATCTTATTCATAATGAGATACGTGCATTAATACGAACAGGTTCATCTGTACGTCTAGACGACTACGGCAAGTGAAAGTTCCCCTCACTCACTGCATATCACAGTTTTGTTTGCTAGGTCACACGAGTTTTGTACGTTACTAATTGGAATGAAATGTTAAAATTCCAAATATAAAACAGAGAAAAAAATAGAAAATGTTGTTGAGAACAGATCAAACGCTTGTTTTAACAAATTTCAAATGTAAGAAATAATTGTAGAATCAAAAATATTTGGGAGGGGGGGGGGGGGGACACTTGACTTGCAAAACGATTCCTGTATCACACACAACATTAATTTTAAAAAGATTCAAATATTTAGTGATATCTCTACTTGTAACTGACGGCCTTCATATTAAAGGTATTTAATCACGCATAACAAACCTCGAATACCGATATTATCTGAAATGAGTAAAAATGCAAATGTACTCCGAGCTATGCGCCTGTCGGTTTGTATATTTCAACACTATGCTAATGCGCGTAAAACTACTTGGTATTGTAAATAACTAAAAACATTAATAAATAAATATGTCCCTTCTATATTTGTGACAAATCTTACCGGTAACCTTCTTACGATTGAGTAATGAAAAGTTACAAAACATTTGTAATTGCTAGTTACGAATCTTAACAAACAGAGATTGTGCTCAATTATAACATTATAAACTTTTAACTTTGCAACTTTGTCGTAAGAGAAACAGAATCCAAATATTTTTATTGTTTTTAAATGAGAACATATTTTACAGGACATATTGAAGGCAACTCTGAAATTACCTAAATTGAATTATTAATATTGAATTTACAGAATCATTTTCTTTTGTAATAGTGTTCGTGAAACAGATCATTTGTTACTAAAAAGATTAATTCCTTCAAGATTTTTGAGCGATTTATCGAAACGAACAAAAGTTTTGTCATAAGTGAGTATTGCTATCAATAGCTTAATAAATAATGCAATGTATACTTGCTTACACTGTATAAACAATTAAACATGTACCAAGTATTTCATGTAAATTTCACTTTCTAAACTACACTCACCATGGGACAAGAACCTGGGGACCTGGGTACCTGGTTATGCTTTGGCCGTGGTTCAAAGAATAGAAAAAAATGTGCCAATTTTTGGAATGAGGGCAAGGTCGTGCCCCCGATTCGCACGCGGGAAAGTACTGGATCGCGCAATAAATCGCAGTTGTTGGTGCTCTTACTATCTTGTAACTTAACACCTTGGCGCAATAATACCAAAGAAGGGCCTTTGGCTCAAGTTACAGCATAAATAACTTAATTCTAACAATAAGTTAGATAGTTCAGTAGTTCTTTAAAGTACAGATGAAATCGACACCGATACATCAACGATTAGCTGTTATTTCATTAGTTCTTTAAGGTGCAGCCGAAACCGATGTATCGGCGATATCTTTGGTTTCCGATATCAAAATCAGCGATAGTTTGCCGATTTCTTTTAAGTTTCTATACATTATTCTGTAGTATATATATTTTCCTATGTAACGTTGTAACTTCATTAACTGAAGGGAAACTTAATATGGCTTGTTGTGGCTTCAACAATTAATGACTCACATTGTAGAGCATGTGTTTCTTTATTAAGGGGTGCTCCACACAGCTTCAGCACCGATTGGTAAGGGGCAAGGGTGTCAGCAGACAGAAGTGTTTAAGCCGCACGACAGTCTACTGATAGTGTAATAGTCATGTTTATAATATTTTCCCATGACAAGTTCAATTCTGAAAATTGACCATTGAAAAATTACAGGTTATCTGATGAATTTACAAGGACAACTAACCCGGCTATGTTAGCATAAGTAGTTAATGAGTAATAGTCGATAAACTTACCACTTCGGGATCTTACATTGCGCGTGGCCTGACACGCACCTGGCACGCACTTGCCCGGTTTTAATAATTAATATCTTTGACAAAAAAGTACTACCGAATTGAGATCCTCCCTTTTTTTGAAGTTTGTTAAAAATTACTGCCATGCAAAAATATCGTCATAATATTAGAATTGCACTGTAAAGTACTTAGCTCCAATCACCCGGTTGAAAATGAAATTCCCTTCATTACTGCTTACCCCAATTCTTTGTGTCCAGACCAGGAATGCTACAACAGGCAAAAGAGTTTGCCTTTTGGACACCAAAGGGACATCGTACAGCCTATTAACTGTGACAGATTTCCAAAAGATTTCCATTATTGACCTTTAGTTAAATATTGGCCGTGCTTAATCAATGGATTATGTAGACTTCAAACTCGATACAATTTTCTACTATAATCATCCCACGATAACTCTGCATAAGGATATTGAACGAAGAACTGGTAGAAACAAAAATCATTCTATGGTATCACTTTTTTTATGATTGTCGAAGTTGACGTATATTGACGTATCAGTTTCTCGTCGATATATTGTTGTAGATTTTGGGTAAATTATATTTTCACAATGGGTAAAACCAATGATATTGTATATCTTTGGGTAAAACTATTAAAAGTGGCGTTCGAGAACTTATATTCAAGATGATAACGAATTTCCAAAATATAAAAGACGATTTGGAGGTTGTTCGTGAGCAAAAAGAGCAATGTTTGCATGAAATTATCATTTATTGTATTATTACTATCGTCAATGTTTTATTTATGTTGTATGTTGTTTAAATATGATGTATGGCCTAAATAATAAATGTTTCTTTCTTCCTTTCTATTAAGATGTAAATTATGAATTAATGGACAGATTTTAATAATTCTTCGATAGAAAGATATCCATTATATCAAAGATTTTTTTTTTATTACTAAAAATATAACCAAAACGTTCCGATCGCTATGTGAGTTATGTACATAGGTGTATATTCTTATTTATTAATTTATTAATTTACAATACATAATATTTCTTTATACGAAATACATAACATTGATAAATAAATAAAGCATTGATAAACTTATATTTTATCAAGTCAATAATCATCAATAAATAATAATATTTAGCATCAAAACCTCTTATTTGACTATAAATCAGTGTTGCCATAATAAAGTTTCACTGACTACCGCTGTCACATTGCAGAGATTGTAGGAGTACTCTATACGAAAACATCTACAATACGATTACGCCTACATAGTCTTGATATATTTAAGGTTAACTGGACTGTTATCATGTTCATAGACCAAAAGCTGCATATTACGATGAACACTCAAATGAAGAAGCTAATAAATCAAGTAAATGGAATATTATCATATGACTGTCATGTGTTTGTGTAAATGCCAATGTCGGCATCTCTGTAGTTTGTTGTAGATAATATTTTAATTCTTTATTTACATTGGAATGACGCGTTAAATTAACTTTATTACTGTTTGTATTTTAACTCATGATAGTTTCAAATCTTCTCAAAATTTCAAAGCACTTAAAGGTGTAGTTAATTGGCGTTCTGCCTTTTCGAAATTTTTAAAAACTTTTACTTTTATAATATTAGCACAGTATGCTAGTAGGATGCATTTTTACAACTTAAAATGTGCTACACAGTGGTGAAGTTTTTAGTTGTAACTATGTATTAATTCAATACATTTACTGTATTTGTGTGCAATGGCAATAATTGAGAGATAATACAATATACATTTAATTCTCCCTGTTTCCTCAACACAGACTAAAACTCAGTTCTATAGTGACTCTACTATTCTATAGAGTTTCTTAGGGAAGTAAATACTTAGTATATTATGTAAGCGCACAATCATCATCATCATCATCATCATCCTGCCCATTTCCCAATTTTATTTGGGGTCGGGGCAATATGATTTCCTCTTCCACTCTTCCCTATCAGCCCTCGTCTTTACACTAACTCTCTCATCTTTCATATCATCTGTAACACTATCCATCCATCTTTTCTTTGGTCATCCTCGTCCCTCGTCTATCCATCACATTCACATCCATCACTCTTCTCGTCACATGCGTTTCCTCTCGCCTCTTCGCATGCCCATACCACGACATTCGGTTCCCTTTTAACTTTTCTGTCATTTTTGCCACTTTCAAACTTCCTCTAATATACTCATATATATGTTAGCGCACATTAGAGAATCTTATGAGAAAAGTACTCACTCCAATATATAAAATTTGGACTGCACATAGAATCTCAATTTTAGAATTTGATTTAAACGAACTTAAAAACACTACATACGCTGAATGCTACTGCCTAAATCAGATTCTTGTTTCATATCAATCTAATAGTTATAATTAAATTTTGATGATGAAAATCTCGAATACTGTACCGACGCTCATTATCACCTCAGCAAGTCATGTCAGTTTGTTCGTTGTGTCAACAGACGGTTGCAGGTGCCTAGCGCGGTCATTCACCCCGCCTGTCACCGATATTTGGCTACACTATACAACCCATACGTTACCTATAGTTACTATAAGATAACGGAGCCTCGAACGAACGAGACGGGGCCTCTCTAGCTTGCAGGGACTCGCGCTACGTTGATTTGGTTATTAACTCGGTTACAAATAAATATCTAATATGATGTACCCTTACTGAAGCGTTGTAGAGCTTAGTTAACACTTAAGTGATTCTTTTAATTGACATAATCCTTGACAAAAAAAGTGTGAACCATATGACAAGCACCAGCTTTCGATTAAAAAAAATCATCAAAATCGGTTCACCCAGTCGAAAGTTCTGAGGTAACAAACATAAAAAATACAGTCAAATTAAATACTTTTTTGAAGTCGGTTAAAATTGTTGTTTTTACCAGAAACTTATAAATTCATTTTGATTTCCTAATAAAATTTTTGAATGTTAAAGAACTAGTTCTATAAATTATAAATGTCAGGAACATTTATTTATTATTTATATGCAGTCGAGTTTGATACTAATTAAGAATACATTAAGTAACCAATTTATTACTAAAGCAAAGTCCACGACCGTTAGTGTCCTTTATTTAACAGAATTTATAAAGTAAATAAAAATATTCGATGTATTGACCAAATTCTTGAAGAATTATTGTAGGAAAATAAGGTTTATGGAGTGTACTGAAGGCTTTGATAAAACTTTTAGCTAGCTAGATAGTTTGATATTCTGCTTTCAGCAGAATATCAAACTATCTAGCTGCTTAGCCGATTATAGGCGGTTTTTTCTGATCGTTTACGCGTCGCTTACTGTATTGATGCAGCAATTCAATTCATATTTAGAAAATAACGAAATGATCTGATCCATTTATTTCATTTTTATATTTTTAACCCCCGACGAAAAAAGAGGGTGTTATAAGTTTGACGTGTCTGTGTATCAGTGTATCTGTGGATATGTGTGGCTATGTTTAAGGTGACTTAATTGGGAGTGTTTCTATACATTTTTAGGGTTAGTAAAATTGTTGGGGGTTTTTTAAATTTAAATGTAAGATTATTAATCTTTCCCACTGTGTGTGCCATCATTCCCACACTGAAGATACTTGCTTCACGCGTCGAAGTTTCTGCGTCAATCTCGGGTGTATTTAACACTATAACAATAAAAGAAGTACCAGGGTCTCATAAGCGATTAAGAAATGTTATGCACGGCATGCGATGTTCGCGGGGAGGAAAGGGACAAAGTGGGACACGGTGCGGGCCGCGCGGGTTATTTCGGTGCCCGAATTGGGACGCCCCGTTAGCACCAGCTCGGCTGTCGGCTCGGCGCGATGGAAACCAATAGTTTATACCGCACCTGAGTAGGCGGGTGACAGTTTAATGGATTATAAACCCTATCCATTAAGAAACAAGTGTCATTGTAAACGGGCGACGAAATTGAACTTGTTTCGGAGATTTATATTGTGGAATTGCTTTGCAACGGTCTAACGTAATGTTAGATTGTACATTTTATTATTAAAACATGGCTTCAGCCCAATAATAGCCCACTAAAGGGAATGGGTGTCTCGCTCTCCTCATAATTAGGCCATAAGAGTCCTAGAGTACACTCCACCACGTTGCAACAGTGTGAATTGTTATTAAAGAAAGTCTTCTAAATAAATAACAGTTGAACAAAACTGAATCAGTTTTATTGGAATGTATTTAATAATAATATGGGAAAACACCCTTAGTACTTTACTTACCATACGAAAGCAGCCTAGTTGTAAGTTGTAACCACTGTTCTTACAGCTGGGTCGAATTATCCGCATACAATATTTATATACAACCGTCATTAGAGAACGCATTTTTTACTTTATCTTTAGAATACAATTTGCTAGTGTAACTATTACCTACTTAGAGTGTGCCTGTACAATAAACAGATTTCTATTGTACTCTATTCTACTCTACTCTGCTCATCTGTAATTGGTTCTTTGCTATTCTGTATGGCGAGTACCTGCCCGCAACACAGTTAAGATATTAAAACTGTACAATATTCTAACGATGAAGCTGCGAAACTTTATTTTTCTTTACCTAACTCCAAAAGCTTCCGATAAAAGAGTTAATGATGCATGAACCAATTAATTATAATATAATTTGCAAACTTGTTTATCTTGTTTAACTACGCTAGTACTTTCTCCAGCTATAACCAGTTTCGTAGTGATCGTTAAAAAGCCGACCAAGAGCGTCTATGTTAATCGTTCCATAGTACAAACAAATATGTATGTTGAAGATTTTTAGGTTATTTTAGGTTTTTAAACTGATATTTTAACAGACTTGCACTTTAACGATGTGTTATATTTTATCCAGTTGCATTGTGATCACGATATGATAATTATGAATTTACGAAATAAATTATTGCAGATAAATTGCGTTTGTCCGGTTAAAATGTGCACTGATACGAACAAAAATTATAAAAGTAACTTAATGAACTTAGGAGCGAAACGCTATAAAAATTAAAGGTAATGTAGGTACTATTTATTTGTTAACTAGCGCTTTTCCCGCATTTTTCTAGATAATAAGTACCCTTTGTCTAATTCATATCATGCTCTAGGTACATGTGTGGTAAATTTCATTTACATAATTCCGTTCAGAAACATAAGGATTCTTAAGGAATACGTAATGTTTTAATATAACTATCATTAATATAGGTAACTGAAAGAAAGCTTTATCTACTGAACCAACACAGCTGCTGAATGAGGACATACCTAATATGACATATTATTATGCCGGTATCAAATCCCACCTTGAGTGAAACCTAAACAAATGTTACCGGTATTAAAATATTTATTTAATACTACAAGGAATGTTTAGTTAATATTAAAATAAAATCCACCTGTATGTCCCTTGATTATACAATGAGTGCAATAAACCGATAACTGTTAGAAAGTGACACTTTAAAGTGAAGTTATGGTAGTAGAACCAGTATTATGAAAGCTTTATAGACATAATTTTCAACTCAGATGAATTTCATTTCAAAACCATTTCATATTGTTTTAATACAATGTTAGTTATAATTACTCATACTTTTAAAGTTCTTTGAACTACGAACTACGACTTGCTCTACGATATGTGGTTTTCTATTTAGGTATTTAAATAAAAAACTTTTACAACAATAATATCCAGGTAACCGACAAAGAGCTCAACTTTTATGTAAAATCTTCATATTGTTTTAATAACAAGTATGTAGTAAGGTTTTAAATTCATTTATAAAGCTATATCATTTTGTGATCCCAATTCTCTAAGTTTAGTGGAAATAGTGACTTTAAGCTTTTAGCTTTGAATGAGAATCGTATCCCTATCCCCTCTGACACCTTAGTACCTACCTACACCTCAGTTTGCATTATAAACATTTTTGTCATCTGCCTACCTCTGCCTTAACTAACATAAAACGGATTACTTAATAATCCTCTTAAAACAGATTATACTATTTTCGTCACCAGTATAGATGGGAGCGTCAGCTTAATAATCTAAGCGTGAAATACATCAGGGATCGGATTAAACTGATTTAACGCCCACATGTAATATTATGGACGTATACGATACCTACGTCATCGTTCACTTGTCTTTCATGATGCTAAAGATCACATTCAACAATCATTAAACCTAATGCCGCAAGCACCGGGTTTATCTGTACTAATTGCGCTGACTCAGAACTATCTTTCTTGGATTCGGATCCGTTCATATAATAATCTATACTAATATTATAAAAAGGAAAGATTTGATTGTTTATTTGCATTGAATAGGCTCCAAAACTACTGAACAGATTTGAAAAATTATTTCACTGTTAGGAAGCTACACTATCCCCGGGTGACATAGGCTGTATTATATTTTCAAAAAAATTAGGGATCATTAATAAAACTCCAATAATGTAACCCAAGGTGTAAAAAATAAAAAAACCGAAGCTAACTGAGGGCGGTTACTCATAGTACAATAAATATATCAAAAGCTGTCCTAAAACAATATGCTGTTAAATGCTGATTGTCAGAATTCCAATATCTTTGAGAACATGACGAACGAATCAAATCGATTGGCATAATATTTCTCACATTTCGCATCACCTTGTTTTTCAATTTAAAAGATTTTATAAAAATTCAGCAATATAAAAGTCCGACATAAAAAAGTATTTTAAGTTGTACCTAATCGTTATAACCCAAAATTACTTGTCCAAATTTAATTGCTGATCTGCTAGGTACTTTACAGTTAACTGGAATGGACGGAAATGAAAATTCACATGTTTTTTTATGTGTCTAGAGTATAGTGTGATTAAACACAATCTTCGTGTAAAATCTTATTAAGGCATTTAAAAATAAAGAAAGCTATCTTATATTGTTTAGTGCGAGTTTATCCTACATAATATTGCTCAAGTCTTACATGAATCAAGTATGATTGAACTACATGTTACTAAAGACTGCTAAAGAATGTTATTGAAATAACCGCAAGCTAAACAAAGTTATCTAATATTGTTATTTAAACCGGGTCCTACTTTTTGCTTAGGTCAACAGTTGTGCCCTCATTTAATGTGAAAATTATGGTAATTTAATTACCTTACTACCATAATAATTCAGGATCAACCCACTCGATACAATGATCATAGGGTGTTATTACAAGCAATTTGGAATTACCAAACAATCATTCGCTGTACCGTGTTTGGATGAGAGAAAAATTACCATTAGAAATTTATCATAATCACAGTACAGGCTGAATAATAAAAGAATTTGATTACATTTGTCCATTGAAAAAAAACAGCCAAGTTTGGATTGGGCCCCATTGCGTAGGTTCCGTACTAACCATATAAATGAATTTAATCTAATACTGTCCACGAATATTTTAGGTTTCCACTACAGGACATCTCCAATGTTTAAGGAAAGCTTTTATGTTTTATTTTTTCTGAAAACTGTAACCCAAATTTTTTCCATAGGTGACAGTGGCCATTTAGGTACCATCAAGTGCAGCTATACTTTTACTACGCCAGGCTTTTATAGTTGGGCCATCTTAAATCAAGAAATCAATACCATTTTTTTATATCTTTGTTTTGCGGCCCGCGATAGCATGACTAACACGTGTTTGTGGACCCATATGAAAAAAGGTTGATTACCACTGATCAGGTGGATCGTCAGCTCTTTTGTAGACTGATTACATTCATATAGGTATATGCTGGTTATATAAAATTCATTAAAAATTAATTTATTGTAAACTTTATAATGAAGTTGTAAATAAATTAGTTGTAATGCTGTAAAATTATAGTAGAGTCGTAGTAATATTTAAGACTCAAGTCGAGATGATATTTTTAAATATTTTCTAGAATAACTTTTTAACTATGGGTTTAAAATTAATTTTAATTTAATTTTCATCAAGGGTTTAAAATTAATCATGGTAGGTACAACCTTTTCAGTTTAAATAGTCAGTGAAAGACTGAAAAAAACATAATTCAGGCTAACAAATAAACGTTGAGTATTTTAATTTTTCATAGGACATACGGTACCCTAAAAATGAATGGAATTATGCGGCAATCGACTTTAAAAAGTCGATAACCGACGCACTCTAACACACTTTCGAATCACCGTCTTCGTCTCTTGCATTCCACGCCTCGGTTACCCACAGCAGACCGGTCTTCAAGCATTGTACGAAACTACATTATGCTTCCAGTTTAAAAAGTCCGTAAGTCAACTTAGAATTGTAGTTGACCGGTGTTTATCTACTCCGGTAGGGTTATAAAACGCGAGGTGCGGTCTCAAGGTGAATCGCCCGGTCAACACACGTTCGATTGGATCGAATGCCTAGACCAAACATTGCAGCGTGCGCTAACTATAAATAAGTGATACTTATTCTAAATTTTGGTAGCGACCACCTATTGTTTGGATGAGGGTCTTTGAACAACAATTAAACTTTTAAGTATCGTGATAGAGAAGTATAATACAAAACAACTAAGGCAATAATTATGTTATGATCACGAATAAAAAGGAAATATAACAGGTTTTGTTGCCTGACAAACGTAAGTTAACCTTGAAAAAGAATGATGGCATCTTATTAACATTTATCACTTCATTAATAGAAATTGAATGTTAAGTAAAATAGATCTTTGCCCACTTATTTATGTGGTATAAAATTTCCTAGTTCTAAAGGTCAAAGTTCTAAATACAACCGTTTTGTTTGTTGCCAGGTGCTAAAAATGTAATTTACATCAGTTAACATTATTAAAAACTTAAAAAAGAATCGTGAACGGAACGTTCGGGAAATGTGTGGGTTTTAGTAACAACCGGGCCGGCACGGTTGATTTTATCGGACGAAATAAATTAAATATTTTTTTATAAAAAATGCTTGAACACTTAAAACTTTAAAGCATAAAGCTCCTCGGCAACGCCTCAAACAACCAGTTTTGCGAAGGATACATTACAAAAGTCAACCGGAGCGTTAAAATCACTAATAGTTTCGAACGGGTTCAATTCCGACATACACGTGTGCGTTGCTCGTTCAATAGAGAACTAGTTTGAATCATAGACTTATATGTATATATAGACGGGCTGTTCCAAACAAAACCCATGTCACATTTTTCGCACTCACTGACAGCTTGGTGACAGCGCCTCGTTCGGTCAAATTCGGTTCAAGATGGCGGATATCAAATATTTTGCACTAAATAATTTTTCAAAATGCAAGTAAAAATCTAGTTATTTACCAATAATGATTTAAGTAAACTCAATTAAAGTTCAAACGTAAATAATGAAGACGTTTTAACCGTGCACAATAACCAATACGCGTTATTATGTGTTCTTGAACGGTCGGGGTTTTTCAAAAATGACATCTACTTGTCTTGCTTGCTCGCAGCAGACTAAACTGCGTTGGCACCATATGGTGTCAACGTAGGTGTCAAAACTTTCAGTACTGAACAGCCTGTCTAGTATAGTATATACATATAGGTCTATGGTTTGAATATAATTTAGCGATCGCATTAGTATATTTCTAGCCTTTACATTCTAACCCTAAACATTCATGTCAATGGAGCGTACACAATGGGGCCGCGCGGCCGTTGACCGAAAAAAAAACATTATGAGGAGGATCCGTCGTTAGAAATCAGGAACCGGTGATTCACAGTTCCCCCGTCAGTTCCCTGCTTGCGTTTTGTGTTAGAATATAATGGAGTAATTGGATTTGTGTATTCAAACGCGTGTTCATGTTGAATTGAGTCCTTTCAGCGTGTTTTTTCACTTTAACGGGACTTCTAACAGGAAACCGCTTACGCAAATTCGCATTTGAATTAGGCGATTCAAGAAAAATAACGACGGAATATATTTAAGATTCGAGGAACACAGCTGTTTTATATTGTTGTTTATTTTTGAAACTTAAAGAAGTTACAGTTACACAATAATATTATTATGTTTTGTTACTTTTCTTCCATTTATTTACTTGAAAATAATAATTATTATTACAGTATTTTTTATGCTAAGTATGGTTAACTCGGCCTTAACCAACAAACGTTTCCCACCCTTAACCGGGTCTCTTATCATGCAGGCCATTGACCTGACGCTAAACATTTCGCCGACATTCCTGCACTTGTCCGCATATTCCTCGAACAGGATCGCATGCTTGTGTGTATGCGTGTGTTGTGAGCCGAAATGTCGATGTCGATTAATTCGATACCTGGACAAAATATCTTTTAGGGCGTTGCACTTAAGGATCTTTGTCCCATATTTTTTATAATCGACGCATGGCCAATAACTTCAGAGTAGATGAACTTTGGTCGCTCCAAAAATTGCATACTCTTTCGCAGCTTAAGTTTTTGAAGTTTTCGCTTATTCCTGATGCACAATTTGTATCAGGAATGCTGCTTGTGTTACCTCTTGTAAAGAAAAAGATTCCTCTTCTTGTCAATAGACTCTTCTTATGTCGTGAGTCTACTTCTCCTAGTCGATACGTTATTACCAAAGCGGTCGCGGTCATCATACCCTTGCCAATGCCTTGGGAGCTGATGTTACATGGCCTCATGATGTTTCACCATCTCTGCCGTCCATCGCAGGGCATGGTGTTAGAATATTGATGGTGGATAACTTTGACATGAAATGCTTTTGATATGATCACTAGAATAGTAATAGGGATGGGTTCTAATTCGGTATTAGTTTCTTTCACTATTTATTTTTGTCTTCAGGTCCTTCTTTGAAACTGCAGTCCCTTGTCGCAAAACATATCATTCCTTAAGTGTATCATAAAATCTCCAAAAATTTTCTATACTTAAATATAATTATGCTGAAATTTGCTTCAAACCTTTTCTGTATAAGTGTATTAGTTTTAAAATACTTTTTAATTTAGTAGAAACTTGTAACATCTGATATTAATTGAAAGAATATTTTTATAAATTGCTATCCATTAACGTTAATTAAATTAATAAAAACTTTCATGTTATTTGTACAGTTTAATGACTTTTTAATAGGAACTAATAAAAAAGAAAGACATTTTAGTATGCGAAACTTTGAACGTATTAATAATAATTTTTTTGCATCTGGTTTTTTAATGTTAGGTACTAAAAGGTAATAACGTGATCTCATCCGTTATTACCTATTTAGTGTTTAATGTAAATAGGGTAAATTACGTATTATTATTTATCTAATTAAAAGTGTTATATGGGATTATATTTTCTTAACATATTGCTTACGATTATCTTTGTAATACATTTAGGTTTCCATAGGTGCAAATGGTCCAATTATCATCGTCACAACCCGTACCTGTCCTTATGCTGGTCTCAGGTCTCCTCTCCTAATGAGGTACAGGTCATAATCCTCCACGAGCCAAGAACCTATTGGCAGACTTCGAACACCTTTGAGAACAATATGGATAACGCTATAGGTGCAAAGTTCAAGTAAAACGTCGAAACAAACCAAAGTGTCATCAAGATCTTAAACCAAGTTCAATGACCGCGAAACTGAATAAGGTTCAAATTTGATCACTGGACACAACGTCCGTTTGTTCTTTTCCTTATTTGAGTGATTCATTATTTTTCCTTGAAGGTTATAATATCTGGTATTTTCCACAACATGCGCACATCCTAAACATCTCGATTGATAAACAAAAAGACTAATAAGTTTTAATTATGTAATATGTATATAGCCTTGCATATAAGACTATTCTTACAGATTTAGGTCTTCTGAAAGTAAGTGATGTAAATGAACATTAAAATTTAAAACATAAAAGATTTTTAATATTGATAATATGGTCACCATAAGATGTTGTTACTTGTTAGGTTAGCTAATTACGTAATAGCCTAAGGCAGAAGGACCCTTAAGTAGGAACTGAATAAATTAACCGACTTGGTATTACATGGATCTCACAACTTTTTACGGTAGAAGAACTGAGTTGCGAGACTTGATTTTTTTACAAGTTTTGTTTTTGATGGCATTAGTAATTACCCATCTATTCAATAATCTCATCATTCATAGACGCTTCTTTTACTAAGTTAAAATGGAGTTATGTTTTATTTTATAGACCGTATCACACCTTTGGGCCTTTAATGGCGAGATAAATAAACAAGATACGTTACATTGCGCAAGCGCATGACAATGGGCAGTGGAGCCGAGCTTAGCGGCCTACTTAGCCATCGGAGCGGCACTAGATGTGAAAACCGGCCAAGGTGATTTTAGGTTATGACTTATTAATCTATGAGTCCTCAGTTTGTATGCGATTTACTTATTTGAACATTGAGATCATATAGAGCAAGAAAACAAATGTTTGCCACTTTTCGATGAAGAACTACATTATTATTTAAATTGAAATAGATTTTAGATAGATAGAGACAAACGAAGAGCCAAACACACATACAGGTAAACAGACGGACACAACGTGAGAGATACTTCAAAAGTTTAGTTCAATTATCGTATGTATAAAACCCAAAAAAAAAAAACAAAAAAAAATCTTCACAACACTTAAAATCTGTACCTAATTTTTCTATTGTTAAATTTTCTTAGAAAAAATATACTTAGTTCAATTTGAATCATTTGCAATGCAAACAAAAAGTATTCTTACAAATCTAGCAAATTGAATTTCTTCACTTAACTCAAGGATGTTTGAATATCAGGATTATTGTCACAAAATATAATTAATTACCCGGTAGATATTTCCTAGTTACACAATTTAATGGAACTAGTAACTTTAACGACAATTCGTGGATAATAAAATCGTAAATATTAATCTGACAAGCCTTTCACTTTCCTACGCAATCAAATAAACACGAATGATACCATATAACAGGTAGAACGTAGTCTAGTATTTTATGGTAATAGCTAAATAATAACAAGTTAAGGCTAAGGAACAGCAGAGGTACCACGGCAGACATCACGTTACCTTTTTTAAGTAAAACAGAAGAAGAAGAAGAATATATAATGAAGAAGATGAAGAAATAATACCTACAGTATTATGAGTTGATCGAAGAGTTGATTGAAAAGTGTGTTAGAAAAATGTGGACTTCCTAAGTGATCACCGACGTGATGATGAATAAGATTGAAGCAGTCACACTCCCGCGCTTAGATCCCCCGTTTTGAGTGGCAAGTCGAACACAAAATATGTACAATGTAAATCATAAAACACTCGCGACTTGAAAATAAACATCAATCTGCCACACATATGTAATATCTAACCAATTGGAATTTTACCCAAAACCAGTAACCACCAAACATAGGATTACTTTACTGACGACGGAATTTACGGAATCAACGGAAATTAGTTAAGCTGTTCCTTAATGTTTCAGAAAACTTTTCGTCGCGAAAAAATTAAAAGTTTTCCCCGGAAACAAGATGAAATTTTGTATGGATTATTTTTCCGACCCAAATATCGACCAATAGAATTGCACCATTCGACGTCACGTGGTACAACCTACATGGTATTATAGTGATAATTTTTTGAAAATTTTCTCTGGTAGTTGCTATATATAAAAAACAAAACATGATCCAGTCAAATTAACCACACGTCAAACTGACAGGTTGAATTCAATTGTGAAAATTGGAAAAATAATCCCCCGAATACCACACGAGCTTCAAAATTATCTGGCATTTCCCTCAAGGTTCCCTGCAAACAAATAAAATCGTCAAGTTTTTCAGGAAACCTGAAAAACTTGACTCCTTCATTTGTTTGCAACGAACCTATCGGGAAATACCCGATAATTTTGAAGCTCTTGTGGTATTATAAGTGAATATTTTTAAAATATCCACGATTTGCTTTAAATTTGCAACAAACGTTGCTCCTTAAATTGATGAAATACATGTTTTCGAGGTTTTCAAAATTTTTCATAAAAAGAAAAAAAAACTAATGTTAATGTTGTTAATTTTTCAAAACCCGCTCCCGGAGGAATGATTTGTGATTGTATCGTAGGTTTCAGTTTATAAATACCTAAATATAAGTACTTCAATATAAATTAACCTGTTTTTAAATTTTCTTCTGTTGGGGGTACAAATATGATATTGATAAGCATAATGCGTGCGAAGCTGCGGGCAACAGGTAGTTCTTTCATAAATCCTTCACTCTGATTGCCATACGTCTTTGGAACTCATTACCTCTACCAATAAGAAAAGCAGAAAACGTAGTTTCTTTTAAAAAACTACTTAAAATCTCTGTCTTCTTTCCTAATTTGTCATCTTCTTTTCCTTTTCTTGGCTACACATTATCTTTGGTCACTGCTCTTTTGTCAGTATGTTACTTTGGCATTTGAGAATACTTTCTTTACTCTTTATCTTTCTTCTCTGCCATTAATTTCATAATTTAATTTGTTTTACTTCAGTACGCCTGTAATTTTCTTTTCTTGCTGTTTTCGATATACTACTGGATCGCCTGGAAGAAATCGCTCATTGTTTTTTGTTCCTTCCTTTTGCTCTTTATGTATATTATGTTATGGTATACAAACAGTAATGTGTTAAATAAATAAATAGGATCGCCAAACTTATTAGCTCTACCGTAACCGATTTTCGTTTGAAAGATTTTGTATTAATGTACCTACTCATTAATACAAAATATTTCATTAAATATTTTTTTACAAAAGGAGGTCGCACCGCCTGTGGTGAAATCAACTGTTATGTATATTTATAGTTAAGTAACGAAATTTCTAGAAATATCTCTCGAGATGATATGTGTGCTATGAATATGAATTTATCTTTTTGTATATACTAATGCATGGCATTTACATAAAAAAAATAAACATGTAAAAATAACTGAGCAGGTTACTATCTTCTACTAACCTGATCTACCTTACTAACCTTATCTACAAAAAGAAGGAAATTCACTTGACTTCTTTAGCGCTTCTATGCTTTTGAGGTCTGCTTAACCGATCTCAGTTTTAGGTAATAATTGCAGAAATCATGTCACAGGTCTTCGACTAAGGGCGACGTAAATTTTTCGATACTTAAGTAAGATACATTAACTTCCATTCCGCACTAGAGCGGTGTCGAGTGCGCTCTATGACGCTTCGATTACAAGAAGACGTCGGTCACCAAAGCGTAAGCCTACATTGCGGACAAGATACAAATTGCCTTGAATAACAGTCGGAAGTAAAGCTGGCACGTGTAACCGCCGTCTTAGCAACTGAATGTAGACAGCAAAATATTGATCGGACGCCGGACGGCCCCTATTACGTAACGCATACGAACGCCCGTAATCAAAAACGAACGTGGAGTTCCAAACATTGCTTCGTTTACTCTATTGTTATGATAGCTACGTACAAAGAAACGAGCAATGGACGTTGATGCAAATAAAGTGAAACACACGGTTCTAGCGTTACATAAGGCAGTGGTGTGTGTGACGCAAACATAGACGCAAAGATGGAGTGTATTTCACACCTACACATGCAACCGGATAGTTCGCGCGACAGCTATTATGGTTATTATGATCGGCACAATGACTTAAGTATGCTGAAGTAAGCAGCTGAAATAATATGCTATTTTGAAATTCCATAGTGGTAATATTATAACATAATGAAATATAATTAATACATAGTGGAAAGTCGTCAACATCAATTAAGTTGGCATTCCATTGCAATTTCAAACCTAAAAAATGTTGTGTCATATAATTCACGAATAAAATTTATATTTTAGTTACATAAATAATTCAGTTAATTTATTCGTGCTCTACATTCCGCTAAATTATTCATTTAGGCTATTGGACAACTAAACGTGGGCAGAGTTAATTCACGATAACTTAAACATACGTATTGTTATTGCGTGCGTTTCATTGACATTTAGATTGTTACATTATTTGTTATGATACGAGTAACTCATGCATTAAGCTATTTAGGAACAATAAATAATAAATCATTGAGGCCAGATAATATCCAAAACATCAGTGCAATTTGTTTGACAGGCGATTAATGGAACATCACATCATATCTTGTAGATGTTGCAGTACACAATAGAAAATAGATAGCTATCGTCAGTATAGTCAATAATACAAAGGATTGTTTAACTCTAAAATGTCTCTCTAAAGTATCGTTGTGGGTGACAGTGTAACAACAATAGAACCCTAGTTAAAACAGCCGTCACATTGCAAAATAAGTTTCAAATCTTGGTATCGGTATTTCTTTGTTTATATTTCTACCTTCAATATATTAACAGTTCATGACACATTTGGCCTTGCATTATATTAATTTTCTAAGTAATCGAAAAAATATCATTAATTTGTCGTTTTACGTAAAAAAATGTTTGTAACTAGATAGATCGTTATATAGTCTATGATATTTAGAAAAATATAGATACGTTATACCCTTACAAATCAACCAATAAATCTGTTCCGAAAAGAGCTGCAACACACACACGTTTATCTTTTGTTTCACTACCATCACATTGTTTTAATACACGAAAGCATTTTAACGCTGTATGTCAAATGTCAAGCACTTCTGACAACAACAAAAGCGTGCGTATCGTCTTGTATTGCAGAGCGACTACGAGCAGAACGGTCAATTGCCTGTTCTTACGCTCTTCATCTTCAGCGCGCTAGTGACATATCTACCTCTTTTTATATTATAATATCATTGTATATAGTCCGTTATTTTAGACGGGTCATATAATATGGTAAAAAATCTTGGCACTTCTTTTCTTTGAAATATTAATTTAAATAAGTAGTTTAGTAAAATAAAAAATGTATCCGGGAGTGCCCACAGAACTGGAAACTTGAACAATTACGTGTGTATTTTTTGAATCGTCAGGAAATATTTTATTGTGCAGGAAATACTTTTAAATTGTTTTTTTATTCATTACAATTTTAAGTGAATGGCTGTCAACGCCTCGTAAAGTATATGTAAATAGAATATTAAATTAAGTAACTACAGTTCTGTATTTCTCTCAGAGATGGCGCTACAGGTAGGTGTCGATTTAATGATTACGGAGTGACGAGCTGATTGGTTTTATGTTTATCTCATCTCAAAAATGCCCAACTTGCCTTAAGAAGTTTCCACTTCAAAAAATACATATTACCAAAGAATCATTTTTGACATTAAATGATTATATTATGTCTTTAAAGTATTTTTATTATGTATACATCTATACATATAAATAAAATTGGAGTGTCTGTTTGTAATATTAAAATAACCGCCTTTTACTAAGTGCATTTGGATATGGTACATAAATACCAAAACAATATTTTCACAATTTTTGTCTGTCTGTCTGTCTGTTTGTTCCGGCTAATCTCTGAAATGGCTGGACCGATTTTGACGGGACTTTCACTGGCAGATAGTTGATGTAACAAGGAGTAACTTAGGCTACTTTTATTTTAGAAAAAAAAATAGTTTGTTAGGCGATACGAAGTTCGCCGGGTCAGCTAGTGTAAAATAAGGCTGACATTTTTAAGTTACAAATTACGATTATAGCCCACTGTAAAATTGTCTAACAAATAGGACACGTCTAAAAATATGGAGTATAGATAAACTAGATCCTGAAGGTTCAGGCTATTGATCAGGGCGGGGAGGGCGGGCGGGCGCGGCCATCGTTTGGGCGGGCGGTGCGTGGGGTTCAAGGGCAAGGCCCGCGCCCATTCAGTCCGGAACACGTGCCCAAAGTAAATATAGTACATTCCGTTACGATACCGGCTCCGTAATCCGTAATCCACGCGGAATTCCGAGATTAGGACACGCGGAAATTTGTAAACGTAAGGGTATAAACGTTTTGGTTGAGTGGTTGTCGATGAATAAATAACGTTTAGTAACCTCTTTTCATAAGGATCTTGAGTATTTATAATATTGAGAGAGGAAATAATGCTTTTGGAACATCTTTGTTGTTGTAAATTTATTTTCTTTATATTATTTTGAATCAAGTTTTTTGTTATATTAAGTGTGTTCCTATTTAAGTTCATTAATAAAATATTTTTATTATCAGACTCTCTAATAACATCAAAAATTAAATTCTGATATATACGGTTTCAATAAAACCGTATCAAAAATTAAACTTTGATATATACGGTTTCAATCAAACCGTATCAAAAATTAAAGTTTGATTGATACGGTTTCAATCAAACCGTATCAAAAATTAAACTTTGATTGATACGGTTTCAATCAAACCGCATCAAAAATTAAATTTTTATTGATACGGTTTCAATCAAACCATATCAAAAGTTAAACTTTGATTGATACGGTTTCAATCAAACCGTATCAATAAAAGTTTAATTTTTGATGTTATTAGAGAGTCTGATAATAAAAATATTTCATTCATGAAATTAAATAACAACATACTATGTATAACAAAAAACTTGAAATATTCTCCAATCACCTACATTTGACGCTGGCATTATTTTAATAATTCTATTTTAAAATTGAGTGGTTCGGAAATCGCTGTTACTACTTATGTAAATGGCCGATGTATCGCCCATGGATATCAGCATCACCATTATTTCTATCCCTCCTTTGCCACCGAAACACGTATTCATTGGTGATTGATTTAGACCGAGGGTGATAGCAAGCCAGGCAAAAAACCCTACCACCATGCATGAATACTGACAGGTTTAAATTGGATGGTAATGAACCAGTGATGTAAGCTTATTATTCAGCACGGTGCACCACGAATAGGGGGAGTTTGGGTTGGCACTGACTTAAATATGTAGCGCTATAGGAAAAAAGAGAAAACACTTTTCTGTTAACGTTCACGCCAAAACTTGCCTTTAAAATGTATTGGAATGACATTATCTAAGTGCGAGAAAAGGAGTACATGAGTTTTCCGCACCGAATGTCTTTCCCATAGGTATATTTTGAAGGTTAGCTTAACGCTTATAATTTTTTTTAAGCTAACCGCCACCTAAAGTAGTTTTGTCTACAGATGTTCAGGATTTTAATGGATAACAATAAGAATATATTACGTAGTTAATAAATACAGTAGCAAAATGAAATAGCACAGATTTGTTATTTATTTTTAAACGGTTTTATTTAATTTGACCTGTTTGTTCGGGTCAAATCTTGCAAACTGAATTAGAACTACTTCCACTTATTCTAAGGATTTGAAAATTTCCATATTGCTTTAGTTCTGAAGACAATGCATTTTTGTGGTAAGTATGACCGGATACACATAGATTTGGCTTCAGTTGAGGTAACTCCTTAATGGTAAACAGCACAGCGCCAATTTTTAGTATCTGCGTTGATATTATAAAACGGCGTATTTGTTTTTTTTTATGCCTTAAGCAGGCAAACGAGCAGACGGGTCACCTGATGGTAAGTGATCACCGCCGCCCATGGACATTAGCAACATTAGGGGCGTCACCATCGCGTTGCCGGCCTCGAAGAAAAGAAAAGAGCCGCTTCTTGAAGGACCCCATGTCATAGCTTAGCGGGAACACTGATGCAGGAAGTTCATTCCACAGTTTACATGTCCATGGCAGGAAATTACGTGAAAACCGAACTGTGGATGAACGATGTTATTTTAAACTATTAAGTTCTTTACATGTAACAAAATACCATATCTAATTAATCATTAAAATCTGTGTAAACAAATGTTTTATCTACTCATATCGTCACAGAGTTCAACAACATGCCAAATGAGTATGTGAAGTGATATCGTTGGATTGTGACCTTGAATAGCTACATACTCGTGTCTGTGCTATTACGAACTTATTTATATGCATATTCACAGAAATTAGAGCTATTTTTGAATCATTTATCTAGTTAGATGACAATGCTGTGACTTAGAATTCTATTTGTAGATTTATTTATGTAATTCTTTCTGCTTTTATTTCGCTGAAAGTGTTATAGATTTTGATTTAATAATTGAAGAAAATAATATTTGCAGCCAATTTCTGATACTGATTGTGACTGCAGAAATAATCTTGTTTAATCGCCCATTCAGTAATTTGTGTCATTTTGGTTTCATTTTCAATGTACAAATGAGTTTGAGTTTCTCTTACGTATGCAAAGCAAACGCATGAGAACTTATGCAGACAAATAATATCGATGGATGCGAACGGAGGCAATTATTACGAAAGTATGTAAGCAGATGTATCGGAATTCGGAATGCATAAGCAATCTCGCTTCCTTTATGAATGCTCTACATGCATGTGTGAGATAAACATTGCAGATGTATTTTACTACCGTTTTCCTGACGGACTGTGTAAACTTGCCCTATAGCACATAATACTTTATACTCTTTATAGTACCTATTGGTACCTACAGTGACAAGTTTCAATGGACAAAATAAAATTTATGGCTCGAGCTAGATCGGCCTAAATTATCTTATTCTAGTGGCCTACAGAAACACCGATTGTTCCGTGTGTAAAACATACAGATACATAAATGGAAAATTGACGGCACAACATCATTTCATATCGCACGCAACGCGCGTCGCACAGTCGTTCAATAAAAACAAGCTGTGAAACAAAAACAAAACCGTCGCGGAATTATGTAGCTAGCTGCGTTCAAAGCACTCCTTGTACGTGCTCTCCTATAATCATAAACATGGAAAACGCACAAAAGCCTCTCGGCGTCGCGTCGCCTCGCTGTCAGATAAAGTTGTTGCGTTTCTTTTGCGAGACGTGGCAGGCGACGCCGCGGCGTGCGACGGTGCGGCGGCGGTGGGGAGCGAGCGAGACGGTCGCTCACGCCGATCGTTAGCCCTGATCTTCAGCGCGCCACAAACACACAGCCCGACCGAGAGCGAAATTGCAACGAGAATGCGCCTAGCTGTGTTATTACCGCGCCGCTCCGAGCCGAAACGGCCTCCTTCCGCCACGCGCCCCTCACGAATATCGACCTAAACTCACACAACCAAAGTCCAATTTCGATCGTGCGCGGATCGAAACCGGTTATTTTCTCCGAGCAAGCAATTGTGGACGTTGTCGTTGCGACATAAGTTCCGTTCGGCGCGATGCAACTCAGGAACGCCGGGCTTGTATATTTAGCTCGCGATGCAGGCGACGGCCCTAGTGGGTGTATTAGGTCGCTCGCACGCACTGCTGAACTAGTCGGAGGGCTTCCTATTATCGATTTATGTGATACAGATGTAGCATTGCACGTTTTTACACGGTTTAACAGAACTTTTTCTTCGTTTTCCGATACGGCGACGCACCACAATTTCTCCTTCCGTTGAAGCTTCGTAAGTGAAACTTGTAGTTGGAAAAATGATGCTTTCACTTCTGTATCGTTCATCGGTCATACACGAGTTCCGTCTCATTAAGTAGTGCCATCTGGTCGGCTAGCTAATTAATGAATATTGAACACTTGTCACGGTATCCTACGAGACTTGATAGATTATTATCATTAATTAATTAATGTAACGTAGAATCTCCAATGATCTCATCAAGGATGTATAAGTGTAACTAAGGTTACCTCAAATGCTTTTCCTTCAAAATGTCACTAAACCAAAACAAAGAGCTCAGAGTTTAAGCCAATAAATTTTGTTATAACAAAACACTGCTCGTACAATATAAATATTTTCGTTCCATATTTAAAACGTGTAGTTTGTGTACAATGTTTCGCGGTAGGTATCGTGTTGAGTTGCAGGCTACTCGGCAGCATGCAGGGGCAGGGGGAGGGGGAGGGGGCGAGGGGCTGCGGTCACGCCCACACACGTATCACCGTTGAAACTGGCAATGGCGGTCACTTCAGCCATACCGCCATACTGCCGCACAGAAGTACTCACGTAGACCGTGAAAATGAGGCGAGATAAACTTTGTGCACTGAACATTTCCTTCTAAGCTGTATAGCTGTATCGCAGTCATAAAGTAAAATACAATTGCAAAGATCTGTCTGTTTATTACAGACCGTGTAATTTGACGAAAGTTATATGTAGGTATAGGTACGTAATAGAATCAGACAGGTGGCGCTCTACATAACTTAATTATTCTTTATTTAAAAACCGACATGATTCATATTCAAATATTGCAGAATATCACGAAAATCTGTTATAAATAAACCTCACAATATCTTTAGCGTCTCTAAAGAAAAATATCTATACATCTATACAAATAAATAAAATTGGAGTGTCTGTTTGTAATATTAAAATAACCGATTTTTACTAAGTGCATTTGGATGTATACACGGTACATATACCAAAACAATTTTTTTTATAATTTTTGTCTGTCTGTCTGTTTGTTTGTTCCGGCTAATCTCTGAAATGGCTGGACCGTTAACGGACTTTCACTGGCAGATAGCTGATTTAACAAGGAGTAAGTTAGGCTATTTTTATTTTAGAAAAAAAAATGTTTGTTAGGCGATACGAAGTTCGCCGGGTCACCTAGTTTTCATATAAAATTGTGTTCAAAATTCAAATTATTCTACCTCTAGAACTGCTTCTACAATAACTTCAACTCGCGTTTCTTTTCTAACGTAATGGTTATAGTCTCTGGTCGCTTATAAATATATCTCCGGAAACAATAAAGTAGCTGGATCACGATGTCCACGAAGGAAGGACATACGTGCGTGTTTCATTCCCATACCTTTTACAAGCTGACATAGTGTAATTCACCCGTCACAACGACTAATAATTTAACTCCTCGTTTCCGTTCTGTTTCTTGTATATCCATTTTAATATTAAAAAAAAGCGCTCAACAAGCCTTCTATTTGCAGGCTTAAAATACCGGTGACAATAAAAGTAGAAGGCTCACTTGCTTCAATGACACTAATAATACGTACATCTCGGCAAAACACGCAAAAGAACTAAACACTTAACTCCCAAGTTAGTATAACAAATGATCGTGATAATAAAAACTATAAATTGCATTACAACTTCATATACCCATTCCTAGACATTAGAGCTATAATCATCCAGCGTTCAATGCAGTAATTACTAGGAATGCAGTCTTATTTATGTCTCAATGCACGCGTATTTGATGCAGTTCTGTTGAAACGTAGCTCCGTAGCTGCGTAGGTTCAAACAAGTACGAAATGCATCGCTAAATATAGGCCGTCGGGGAAACGTTGTGCGTGGTCAGGAATCTCCCTCCACTCCCCACCCTACTCTACGGAATAGGGCTGTTGCGCGTTAGTTTCAAAGGATGTACGTGTACGTTCATGTTTCATAATTTTAAGTAATAACTGTTGTGTTTCTAACCTAACTCTACTAATATGAATCTCTTGATCATTAGCGGGAAATTTTATAATTGTTAATGAAATATTTATATTTATGTTTATATTACTATGACAAAATTTTTTTTTTTATGGAAATTGCTGGCAAACGAGCTGATGATCCACCTGATGGTAAATGGCTATCGTCGCCCATGAACATCAGCAAGACCGAAGGCATCACTGATGAGTTACCGGCCAAGAAGGAGAGAAGAAAAAGAAAAAAAAGAAAGAACTGGCTCTCAAGCCCCCAGCCGGATCACGAAGAGTCGTTTGGCGGCTGACAAAGCTCAAGGGTGGTAGCTATCTAGGCGAATCCCATGGAGAAATGATAATAGTGATAATGGTATTAATTAACAATTAAAATCAATATTTCCAATATAATCCCTCCGGGGCCCTACCACCAGCGGGCTGGATTTAGTCACCTCTTACGACAACCATCCGGCGTGGGATTAGGGGTTAGTAATCTAAGCCACCCCAATAAGGCTTAAAAAACTCACTCAAAATATAAAACTAAGCATATTAAACAAATGTGAAGTGAAACTGTGCACAACAATTTTTTTAAACGTTTCTTCCATTAAAATTTTAAATGAAACCAAACACAGTTGCGCGTTCCATATTTTATTTAATTCCTTATAATTTGTGCCACTGAGTTCATGTTTAATGCATAACCACTTATGTTGTGCGTGGTCAGGACTATTTCCCAACCCTACAATGTTTGGAATAGGGTTGTATAGTGACGAGTTTCAAGTATGAACACGGGTTTCAAGTTTCCACAAATTACTTGCTATGTTAAGGACAATACGCTACAATAAATGAAACAAATTAATAAAATTTTCGTCGAAGATTGGCGAAGACCTTTTTTTTATCTGACATTATTTTTTCATTCAAACGTTTTTTGCAAGACTTATCAGGAACTTTGAAGTTTGATTCAAGAGAGTGTAACAATGAAAACGAATAATAAATATAGATTCCATTAAGACCTGTGTGTTATTGTGTGTGTGTGTGTGTGTGTGTGTGTGTGTGTGTGTGTGTGTGTGTATGTGTGTGTGTGTGTGTCTGTGTGTTGTTACAATACAAAAAAGGAACACACTCAGCTTTAGTTGTGGCGGAATGCCCCAACCGCTGGTTTTCATTGTGCCCTGTTTTTATCATGCAGTTCATTCATGTTCGTGTAATTTCATTTCATCCTCTTCACAATTCGCAATTCAGAGCTCAGTTCTAATATTCAGCCCTCACCTTGCCGCGACTTCTTGGCCAGTAAGCCTTTAGCTTCTGCCCAACGGCGAGGATAACAACTTACCATCAGATGGTGCATCTACTCATTTGACAGCGTGCCCTTTACATTTTAAAGATGTAGAGTTCGTGATGATGTACAAAATAAAATCGTTTTGGTAAATATTATGATAAAGGATCATTATTCGTTATAGCTACGGCTCATGGTTGCAATCATAAATGAGTGTTTCCAAGAACCAAGTTTATTGTAATGCACAGCTTGGGAATGCAGATTGTTTTATGGCTACATAAATCTGTAAAACTCAGATCTAAATATAGACCGGTAACATCGGATGTGCATGGTCAGGCCCTCTTATACCCCTCTGGACCCTCCTCCTCCCCTCAACACACACTAACGCCTCGACTCAGAGACACTAACGGTTACTTTAATTGCTCCTTAGTAAAGAATCACCATACAAATTATGTACTAAGGAGCGATTTAAGTAACCGTTAGTGTCTCTGAGTTGGGGCGTTTAGGGTGAGATCTATAACGCGCACTTACGGTCGCACTCAGAGTCACTAACGCCCCAACTCAAAGTCATTAATGGTTACTTAAATCGCTCTTTAGTACAGAATTTGTATGGTGATTCTTTACTAAGGAGCGATTTAAGTAAGTAAAACGGTTATTTACTTAAATCGCTCTTTAGTACAGAATTTGTATGGTGATTCTTTACTAAGGAGCGATTTAAGTAAGTAAAACGGTTATTTACTTAAATCGCTCCTTAGTAAAGAATCACCATACAAATTCTGTACTAAAGAGCGGTTCAAGTAACCGTTAGTGACTCTGAGTTGGAGCGTTAGGTCCATTACCTTTGTTCGGATATTTGATAAGTATAAATTAAAAAGTAATTTAGAACGGCTAATTTTAAGGTTGATTTAGGACCATTATTTTTGTTCGGATAATTTTAAAAGTTGAGCAATGGCTAAGCATTCTAACTTCAACCAATATACTAACGTAATGTAAGAATAGCTTCAAATTGAGAACTAGGTTGCTACGGATGTTTGAACGCCAGTTTACAGGAAAGGATATACATATGTAATGAAAACGCTATTTCTATAGCTCCGTTGGTAGAGATCCTGCCTACCGAGCAAGGAAGGCATAGTCTACCTTCTATAACACGATAAAAATATGATGATGATATGAAAATGACTTCTATTCTAGTTCTACATAGGATTATAATTACTTTTAGATGTGTGTATTGTTTATATGTGAGTATTTTCATTTTGCTTCGTTAATTTAGTATGGGTGAAAGCTGCATAAAATATAGGACTTAATGAATGCTGAATTGTTTTATGTTTATGGTACATAAGTTTCAATTTAATTGTTACATCCACTCATAATGTTATTATTACGAATCAAGTGGGTTTATAAACGTAGTTTAAGTTTTATTGCAAAACATTTAAATTCAATAATTTTATTGTTAACACTGCAGCTGCCGCAGACTAAAAATAAATTTTAACCACGTATTTACGCTACTTTTAAGTAATTAATTACATAGGTGATTATTCGAATACTATTATTTTATATTTTTACTAATTTTTGATTTATCATAGTTAAATTTGTTAACGTAATAGGTATAAAAACATAATAAATAATAGTATAAATAATAGTAATATAATAATAGTATAAAACATAATAGGGTTAGGAACAGAATAACCGTTATAAAGGATTTCCTTTTAGTAATCTCTTTCTCACTCTACGCAATCGGTCGACGACGAGTTAAAAACCTAGTAAATGAATAATGAATTAAAAATATAATTTCTATATAAAAATCAATAATGTTATATTTAGCAACGATGGTTTCTGTTCACGTATTCCTGTAGTAAACTAATTTGGAAACGCAAGCCAAACGCAAATCGTTCACATGCGCTTTCATGTGCCATCCCTACCCTGTCTGAGAGGGGAAGTTCACGAAGAGCCCATGGGAGGCATGGGAGGGCGTGTGTGTGCTCTTGCACATGCATATAACGCACTACACGCTACATGAAGCACGGTTAGTCGGCCAACGATGCTGGAAATCTTCAGTTGCGGTAGGTCATGGAAAGGGCTGCGCATGTGTTAAGTCCGGTTTACACGTATTAAGTAGTTAAGTAGATAAGTAAATTTTAACTAAATTTTAAGTGAATAATTTTTAGTGTGCGTCCACACGTAATAATTTAAATAAAGCTCTTTAGTTCATACAATTCTACTTACTACTTAAACATTTTACTAAATTTTAACTAAAAAGTGCCTGTCCAAACGTGTTAAGTGATAAGCCCCGCTCACCTACTTAACAGAAAATAGAAAAATTTCTAAATTACTTGTCTACTTGATTACTTAACTACTAAATTACTAAATTGTCCGTTTACACGTATTAATTTACTTAAAATTTAATTAAAATTTGGTTAACTACTTAATACGTGTAAACCGAACATTAGTGTACGGCTTAAAAATATTTGCGCTTTTCTTGCTCACGAGGAGGGTTATAGGGATGTATAGAATAGTTTTTTATGTTTTTTATTTTATTTTTAAATATTTGTTTGTTTTTTTAGGGTTCCGTAGCCAAATGGCAAAAAACGGAACCCTTATAGATTCGTCATGTCTGTCTGTCTGTCTGTCTGTCTGTCTGTCTGTCTATCTGTCTGTCTGTCCGTCCGTATGTCACAGCCACTTTTTTCCGAAACTATAAGAACTATACTGTTGAAACTTGGTAAGTAGATGTATTCTGTGAACCGCATTAAGATTTTCACACAAAAATAGAAAAAAACAGTAAATTTTGGGGGCTCCCCATACTTAGAACTGAAACTCAAAAAAAATTTTTTCATCAAACTCATACGTGTGGGGTGGGGTATCTATGGATAGGTCTTCAAAAATGATATTGAGGTTTCTAATATCATTTTTTTCTAAACTGAATAGTTTGCGCGAGAGACACTTCCAAAGTGGTAAAATGTGTGTCCCCCCCCCCTGTAACTTCTAAACTAAGAGAATGATAAAACTAAAAAAAATATATGATGTACATTACCATGCAAACTTCCAACGAAAATTGGTTTGAACGAGATCTAGTAAGTAGTTTTTTTTTAATACGTCATAAATCGTAAACCGCAATTTACCTCGATTAAAGTTACAACAAACTACAAGAACTTTTATATTATGTTACTTGCTGCTACGGAACCCTTCATGGGCGACTCCGACTCGCACTTGGCCGCTTTTTTTGATCATCGACACTTTGGTTTTGAATTGACTATAACTTAATGTTTATTTTTAAAAGAAGTCCCTTTAGGCAAGGTTCCGAAGATACTGGCATCATTCCCCCTTTGAATAGCTAGTTTGTAATAAAATGTTTATTTTACGATATATTTTATGACATTGTTTAACATTAAAAGTTTTTGATAAATCTTTAGCGGTGAATGAGTTATAATTATCTCAGCATAAACCATTTACATAATAATTAAGTTAACCTCCTCGCTTATAAAGTTTGGACAAAGAGGCAAAAAAAAAAAACTTTATAACTTGATGAGTTCCAATTTAATTATAACATGTTATAAGATTTTATCCTTTGACTGTAAATAAAATAAAGTGATATTAGTAAGGAAACTAGATTTCTCTATAAAATTAAATTTTATCACAGGCCTAATTTTCATGAAAAATTTACTGACTGGAATCTTTCAATTAATCCTTTATATTCAAACAAAGAAAATGAATTCGCCCAACTAAACGAGGGATACGAAACGAGTCTTAAAACATGATGAAGAAAAATATTGTGAAGAAACCTGCGAAAGAGAGTTCTCTAATTTCTCTAATTATTTCCACAGTATTCTCAAAGGTGTCTGAAGTTGACCAATTTGTCATTAGTGCTATGGCCTATATCATGAAAGGAGACTCGGGCCCACCAGAGAAATAGTTGAGAATTGGGTCGATAAAGGACTCTAAACTAATATAAAATCTATAAAAACCTAAGGGCTATTCCGTCCCAACTTTTCTACTAAACTTTAAATTCTAACACTTAAAATTTCCGAAGCGTTGTTCTTGATAGAGATCAGTGAGTAAGAGGTACTTGGATTTGTGTAGGAGCGTACATTCGAGCAGATATTACTCAATTAAAGAACGTTCGTGCCTCGCCACATTCCCGCTGATATGCAATATTCTTTTACAACATAATGATCGCCGCTCAACCGTCGAGCCTACTAAATATTTATTTTATTTATATTGCCTACTAAAGTTTTATTTTCATATAAATATCTATGCCTTCATTGCTCAGAGACCGTTGTCTTTAAGCGCCTCTGTTCGTTTGATTTGAAGTTATTTCTTTAGGTTACGACATCTTTTATCTGATCGTCACCGCAGTCCATCGACATTCTTTAGAGCAAGGATATGATCCGCAAATTGAAGGCCTAAAAGGAAGAGGTGCAGACTCTTCTTTCCCACTGGGCACTCTGGGCATGTGCCCAGGGCCCCGTGATCGATAGGGACCCCCTAGTTCCTGCCAGATCACTAAACGATAGGTAACCGATATATTTATTTTTTTCTAACAAAATAGTGTTCTGACAAAGTCATAGGGGCCCCATTATCCTAATATGCTTAGGGCCTCTAGTAGATTAAAGACGGCCTTAGAAATGCACAATCGGATAGTGAAAGTATTTCTACTATGAAAGGTATTATAAGAATCAGTAGCCAAGTCTTAAACTTGGTAACACTTGGTAACGCTGAAAGGTACGCTTTACGTAGGCGCCTCACAAAAATCAACGAAAACTATACTCCAAAATCATTAATGTGACCTCAATCAAGGCTTCGACTTTCTTCCGTCATTAAAACCTTTTAATGGTTCCGGTTTTGTTACCTTTGTAACAAAAGTAAATCTGAAAATAGTTGAAAGTGATTTTAAAAATGGTCACGTATTCTATCTTTTTATCAAATTTATGAAAATACTTTTCTGGCCACTATTGCCTATGCCCTAAATTTACTTTTAATTATTATTACTCATAAATATCAAAACCAATAAATGTTTCTCTGTCAGAATAATTTTTTATTTTTACATTTAATATATTTTGTAACAGACGATTGATGAAGTGATTTAATTCCTGTATTTACATACTTATACAAACGTTTATTAGTATTGTTACTTGCATACAGTTCTATTAGTGGTCCTAGGGATGGGCTGCGGGGCTGTCGCATCCCTTCTTAACCTCCTAGCTGTACTTTCCTTGAATGTTATTATTTAAATTACTACACTCGTTGCCGTCTAGCTAACGAATGAATCTCTGCTTTTTTGTTTTTGTTGGCCCTACTGGCCTTTACAGCTTCACGCGGACTGTTCACGGACTGTGAATCTCTGCTTTTTTTCGAGTGATTTTTTTTTACTTAGAATAAGCTAATGCTTGACCACAATCACACCTGATGGTAAGTGGAGATGTGGTCCAGGATGATGAGCGCACTAACTTAATAAAAGCCTATTCACTCTTTTCTTGAAGACATCCACATCATAGGTGGGCGGGAACACAGACGCAGGCAAGCTGTTCCAATCCTTCGCAGTGCGCATAATGAATGACGACGCAAACCTCGTCGTCCTTACCGGCGGGATGTTCACGACGAAAGGATGGATACCCGCTGTGCGTCGTGTCGTACGATGGAGGAACGGGGAAGGGGGAATTAACTCGAATAATTCCTGCGCACACTCTCCAAAATGTGCCCTATAGAAAACCAAGAGGCTGGATCAGTTGCTGTTGGCCGTACTGGCCTTTACAGCTTCACGCGGACTACAGCAGGCGGTTGCACTGCTTTTACATTATATCCAGTAGCTAGATGATGCGTGTGTTCGTACGATGCATAGACTCGTCCCACGTAGCTGTCACATTGTATGCGTGTGCCGCCGTACTGTTTGTTACAATTTTTATTTTTTTAACACCTTGACTGCGGCATTAAAAACAGTGACTTTCAGCTGGTGCGGTGGCGGTCCAAAAAGGCACCCACTTGACTTTCTTACTGTGCGGGGCGGGCCATTTCGATCCGACACGTCTGAGTGGTATTAAAGCTCAATATCTTAGTCAAGGAGTATGGTATATAACAATTTTTATACTTTTTAAAATCGTCATGAATCACTTGTGTTTGCATTGGCCTCGCCCCTGGATTCTCCAAACAGAAAATGAGTAATTAGCAATTGAAAATGTCGGGTCGATAAGGCCCGATACCGCACTGTAGCGTTATTTTTGTAGTGATGTGATAGTGAAAGAAAAGAAAATGTCGAGTCATTATATTTTAATAAAATTTTAACAAGTACAATTTTAATATGTGTTAGAAAAATATGTAAAACAAATTATGTAAGCATAAAAAAAAATTAAACGTTATGAAAAATAAAAAAATTATACCGGACAGGTTGTTGATTTGAGGAACAGCGAGCGTTGCAGGGGTGACTAAATACTGATTAAAAAAAATACGTGTGGCACTCGGGGACTGCCGCGGTAAAGCTATTGCATAGCATTTTTTATCAACTTATGCAATTATAATTATTTATTTATTTTTTAAATTTTACGCGTACAGCTATTCACCAGCAACTGCTATTCACTGTTGTACATAGGTATAGGTGTACCTATGTATACATATATACCTACATGTACCTATACTTACGGGGCACACATGCGGTGAGTGTGGCATTATAAAGATATGATAGATACCTATACACCTATATACTTTCTCACAAACAGCTGCTTACATATTCGTCCGAATTCGGAGCAGTTAATCTCGATCCGTGCGAGCTTCGTACAGTCGTACCATATACATACATACACGTTAAGCGAATGCTCTGCCGAGCTACATGAACGCCATCTGATGGGAAATTATAAAGTTTGCTTCACATATTATTCTAATTCTAAAACTGCATATTGATATTATTGTTTAAATATATAAATTTAGGTACACATATGTAAAAATTGAGGAAATAAAACTATAGTATCAAACAAGGCAAATAAGGTGATGGATTGGCTGATTTTATCTGATGTACCCATCTACTTGTTCTCTATTCAACATCAGCAGTAATTAATATAAAATGTAAAAGTGGTGCAGGGGCTTCTATGTGATCTTGGTGACGTACCCACCCCAAATATCAAACTAATGTCATCATGTGAAAATGCCATACCTGTACTGCAGTGATCCATTCTACCAATATGGATTGAAGGTTTCTTGCTAGCGAAGACATGGAGTGACGTGCCATGCGCTCAATATCATACGAGCAATTAATGCACCTCATGGCAAAAAATCAAACACAATTATTATTTTGCAGAAATGAAACTCAAAAATCTTCTTTTGGCACTTTTATTTTCTATTAATAACAATTTTTTTATTGCGATTCGTCATTATATCGAGCACGAGCGCGTGCTCCTCGTGTAGCAAGCACAACACTACTGCTGGCTCGACGCGTACGCATCTCCACAGTGCGGGATCAGGTCGCAGGCGGTCATCCACCAAAACAGGCCCGCTCCCGCACTGAGATAACTTTTTTTACGTTCTGTGCGGTGGAGGTCGAAAAAGGCCCCCCACTTTATTAAACTGCTATATTTCTACATTGTTAGTCACGAATCGAAAACTATATTTGTCTCTGTCATACTCGTAAAAATTCCCAAGAAACCGGTCCCGCACAGGCGGGAGGAACCTATTTTTCCTGTACGCACAGCGCGTTGGTACAGCATCGGGCCGATTGTGGGTGATCCGCAGTGAACGTGTTAAACATAACATATATTTGTTTATAGCCAATATATTAGTTTTATCAAACAACGAAACTCTTCATAACACTAAATTACTTTACAAAATACCATGTTAATCTGATAACTTATAGGAATAATAGGGATCAGCTTATGATTATTGTAGACGATGAATGATTCTAGTTTCGTCAGTTTTTATTCAGGTGTCTGTTATTATCTCCATCAAGTCTATAAACATAGTATGAATTACATTGTAATTCATCTTTTACTACAATGTTTTTCATTAACGACAATATGATATGTAAGTTACAGGCTTATAAAGTACCTAAGTCACATCAGAGAGAAATGTATGTTTCGAAGAACCTATACCCAAATAAACGGTCGTTTTTCAGTTGGAATTGATAACAATTAAATAAATTGTTAGGGTTCCGTAGCCGAATGGCAAAAAACGGAACCCTTATAGATTCGTCATGTCTGTCTGTCTGTCTGTCTGTCTGTCTGTCTGTCTGTCTGTCTGTCTGTCTGTCTGTCTGTCCGTCCGTATGTCACAGCCACTTTTTTCCGAAACTATAAGAGCTATACTGTTGAAACTTGGTAAGTAGATGTATTCTGTGAACCGCATTAAGATTTTCACACAAAAATAGAAAGAAAACAATAAATTTTGGGGGTTCCCCATACTTAGAACTGAAACTCAAAAATGTTTTTTTCATCAAACCCATACGTGTGGGGTATCTATGGATAGGTCTTCAAAAATGATATTGAGGTTTCTAATATATTTTTTTTCTAAACTGAATAGTTTGCGCGAGAGACACTTCCAAAGTGGTAAAATGTGTGTCCCCCCCCCCTGTAACTTCTAAAATAAGAGAATGATAAAACTAAAAAAAATATATGATGTACATTACCATGCAAACTTCCAACGAAAATTGGTTTGAACGAGATCTAGTAAGTAGTTTTTTTTTAATACGTCATAAATCGTAAACCACAAAAAAACATTGATCAAAGTAACAACGAACTAAAAGAACTTTTATATTATGTTACTTGCTGCTACGGAACCCTTCATGGGCGAGTCCGACTCGCACTTGGCCGCTTTTAATGAAATGTTCGCATTTCATTAAATAACCAAGTGTTATTTGACAACTTCGTTGAATCACTTTAACTAATTAGTAACTTTGTATGAAACAATGACTAGGCCAATAAACTTCTTGTACCTATTTTAGTTTTATATTTATTGCATAATTATTCAAACTTATATTACTTCTCAATTTTGCGATCAAACTACGACGGGAATGAACGCTATAAAATCGCTTAATGATAATAAATTAACTACTGCGGTTACTGCTGTTTGAAATAACTAAGTACAAATATAGTCGAAGAAATTAACAACTAGCAACTTCGATAATTTAGCGGTCTACTGTCACAAGAGTCTGTTCTAGAAATGTGTAAGATCTGGACCTATCCCTGACCGGGAAACATTGGTACCTAAATGACTGAGGTATTAAATATACTGTTATCAGTAATCGCATTATGTTTAGTTTTCCACTTTCAGTGTCATTCTTACAAAATTATACTTCTTATTTTATTATCGTTAGTAACCACAGAGTTCAAAAACAGAAGTTATCATTATGTATAATAATAATACCGAAGATTCCTGAAGCAGTACGATTTCTGGGTTTGATTCCTGGTCCTCTATTGTAACTATTGGGAGTCTAACCACTAAGCTTGATAGCTTGCTAAATATACTTGTAATACTTATAATGTTTAATAATAAGATAAAATATTATATCTAAATTCTATTTAGTATTACCACTTAACAGATAACTAAAAATATATTTCTTAAAGTAACAATCAGGCGAGAAAACGTAACGACTAGAGTCGGCGCAAAAACGCTTGAATGTGTGCTTAAAATTAAAATACGACACGTGAGTGTGTGTGTACTTCGAGTTAAGTAAGTGTGTTCACAAACACATTTACGTGACATAGATGTACGTAACAATATGGCAGCCGCGACCCGACGGAATACTCGATCAGTATGTCAGCTTGACACGATGTAAGTTTGAGTAATTTAAATTTGTGTTCGACACAAATAAATTGTGTGTATGGAATGTGTGGTTTGCTACGGTTGGATGACATTATTGTATCAATGCATTAAAAGCTGAGAGAGGTGCCAAAAGTCCACAAAGGTTAAACCCAAAAATAGATTTATAAATTGCTGTGGCATTAATTATTTCTGCTATATAGCTCAACATTTTTGTTTCAAAAAACTTTAACATTAGATATATCTGTTATATTGTGGCGTATTTTTTTACGAAATTAAAAAAAAAAACTAACTTAGAAATTACATTCTCGTATAACTATTTTCGACTAACATGTTACACAACCACAAATAGTTGTATGTCCCTAGCTTACTAATTAAATTGTGTCGTTGCAACTGAGCTCGACCAATGACTAGGGCTTCATAAGTATCAAAGAGTTCGGCTTAAACTGATGTCGACGTCGCGACTCGACCAATGTTGCGTAAGCCGATGTCGTTCACCCCGCGGCCTTCGCGTGGTTTCATGGATCATTATTGGCATGGCTACCATCAATCTCACTTACCCATTCAAGTTTATAGACCATTAAAACCGTAATAAAACATTTTCCCCTTTTAATAAAACCTTCAAATAGTAATGACGAGGTAAATGTGACACTATGCCCAGCTTTATGTTGACGTACCTATAAATATTACATTATTATTGTCCTTTTAACACATAAAAATGTTACAATGCTTGGTAACGTTCATTATATTATTTATATAAAATACTCAGTCAAGTAAGTCAGTAAAGGGTCAGTTAAGTCATCCTACTCGCACAGTCTGAGCTAACGAAATGTTTATAATAACTAAAATAGTTATTTGTATAGTTCGTACAGGCAAATGTAGAGCTCTAAGGAATTTTAAAGTTATTTTCTTAACTAACTCTACAAATAGTAATTCATTTGGATAGTCAGATAGGCCCAAAAATGGGTTAAAAAAGTTTTGAAAAATTACTCTATACAGTTAAATAACATAAGTAAATAAATAGGTTAGTAACAATTTTTAATTACAATTGCGTTGTGAATAATAGTTTTACTTGGCATATTCACAACGTTTATGTAAATTTTTCATAAATAGGTATGTGCATTATAATGTCCGATGACCTAATAACATAAAAGATCGATGAACTGAAACCCGATATGTTATTTATAAGCAAAAGTCGAGACATAAATATCAAATCGATAATTGTGCTTTTATACATTCCAAATGCAGCTAATAAATAAATCCATAGACGATTTTATCCACTTTTACACCTGTATGATCTGTATCTTGTAACGTAGTAGGTACCTTCCTAAGTAGTTAATTTTATAGTTCAGCTCAAAATCTGCAGTTGAAATTTTAAAATGGTTATAATAAACTGATTATCGCTAATGAAACACTGTGTCGCATATGTTATTTTTAACTTTTGATTATAGTATTTTCATTTATATGCATGTTTTTTTTTACAGATTACAACGCCGCCCCGCTGTTCGCCTCGGAAAACGCCTCCAGTGGTAAGTAGTACTTTGAGACCTTTGTATTAGGGGCCATCCATAAATTAAGTCACACGTTAGGGGAGAAGGGGGCGACCTCCCTTCGATGCAGTGTGAAATTGTGTGACAAGGAGTGGTAGGGGTCCTAAATTTCGTGACGCCACATTTCAAAATCGAATAATTGGTATGTATAGGTAAATATTAAAAAACATTGCTGTTTTAATTTAAGGTAAATATTGCTGTTTTAATTTAATAATTTCTAGGTGTAAAATTTCATAATAAGTGATGTCACACCAGGGGGGGGAGGTCTCACAAATGTAACCAGCTGTGCCAGGGAGGGGAGGAGGGGTCAAAAAGTCATGAAATTAGTGTGACATAATTTATGGATGTCCCCTTATTGATGCTCTTTCATTTAGGACTTTTTCATAAATACAACCCGCGCCTGAAGCAAATTGTTTTTTTAGTACTCATTTTACAAAAATGTTTACAATAATTTATCGGTGTAATTTTCTAGTTTTAACAATCACCACAAAATTTTAAACAAATTTTAAGTATTTTTTTTAAAAAACAAATCATGATCATTTTGTGTTACCTACATCAAATTAAAATAGTCTGTGTATGTATGTAAGTATATTGTAATGATGTCCTTTTGTACAAATGTTTGCACTCAAAACAGGTAAAAGTACTGAATTCACGTGGATTTCAAATTTGTGAATTTTCAGTATAATAGCAGTCGATGTGATTGGAAAAATCCGCACTCAGTTTTTCATTGTACTCGATAATTGAATACTGCAGCGCTGATTGGCCGACGTATCCACTTAAAATTGAGTTTGGTAACCTGTTATTAGTTCTTTTGTATGCGAACAACAGTTGGGATTTAAGTGTTCCTAATTAATTAAATGATCAGTCGAGTACGCAGGAATTATAACGAGTACGACAACATATTATTGATTGCTCGATTTGGCTACAGATTTTTTTTTCACATATGGAATTAATTTTTTACAGAAAAATATAAATGTACATTGTTTTATAGCGACATCGATGCTGTGACGGTTATTGTA
The DNA here is from genome assembly GCA_951805285.1 of Thymelicus acteon. Classification (NCBI taxonomy): domain Eukaryota; kingdom Metazoa; phylum Arthropoda; class Insecta; order Lepidoptera; family Hesperiidae; genus Thymelicus; species Thymelicus acteon. Next base: position 7,350,876 of record OX638217.1, read on the forward strand.
AAGAAGAAAACCGGGCAAGTGCGTGTCAGGCCACAAGCAATGTAGGGTTCCGAAGTAGTAAGTTTATCGACTATTACTCATCAACTACTTAGATTTACTGTAAAGATGACGGCTGATAGGGAAGCGTGGAAGAGGAAAACGTATCGCGGCGACCCCAAATAAAATTGGGAAATGGGCAGGATGATGATGACTCATTAACCACTTATGCTAATATAGCCTTGATAGTTTTCTTTATAAATTCATCATAAAACCTATTTTTGAGGATTTTTTTCACTTGTCCAACTCCAACCGTTTAGCTGGCAGGGGAGGGACACTTGATTCTCATCAAAATTAGCACTTTAAAGCCAAATATTTCGCAAACGGACCCCTAATTCCAAAAATGGTACTTGAAGACCCCTAATATTTTTGAAAGACCTTTTCAACGATACCCTATATTTTAGGGTACGCGACGAATAAAAAAATCATCCTCACGTTATACCTGTAAGGGGTTCCCTGAAAAATTTTTTTTTCAATATTTTATATTCTGGAGTTTTTATAAATATGTATGTCCATGGCTCATGCCCATGAATAAGAGATTCGGCGCTTTGCTTCGGACAGACGGACGGACAGACGAACGGACATGACGAAACTATAAGAGTCCAGATTTTACTTCGGAACCCTAATAAAGATGTTACAAGTATAACTTAAACTTAATAATTCGCCAAGAGTTAATAATCGTTACGATATAAAAATACAATTTCTCTGCTGTAAATAATGTAATAAACAGGCAGAATATGATAGTGTGGTTAAACTAACAAAGGATATTGAAAGATACAACAGGATACTCGTATATCTGGTTTCAAAAGGCTTGAGGCTCAATATTTCAATTAAATTCAATATTACAAACAGATATTAATTTCACAAAGGAGTCACAAATGAGAAACTTGTTGATAAACACATTAATTCTCTGAACAAAACATTTATCTAGGAAAGTAGATAACTACTTACTATAAGAGGATAATAATTTATTCTTAATTGCTACTAAAACGTAGTCATTTCATGATTTATCGTTTTGATGTTTGTTTGATGTATATTAAGTATTGGTAATTTCCGTTAGTTCTCATCACCTTACTTAGTAGCCCACTGTTGGGCTCTTCAATTATAATCAGAAGACTGAAGCACGCAAAACTGTGGACATTCTCTTTTAAGATACTTATCAGTGATCATTTATCTTCTCACCGACAAATTTACAAACCAACGAATGACTTAGGTTTCAGTTAAAAGATTATAGAGTCAACCGATATCTTTCAGTGGTTCGTGTTTTATAGGGCACATCAACCCATCTTATGGTTACAGTAATTTTATACTCGTAACATATATACACTACGCTACGTGAAGCTCCCCTCGGATGATGAAGAGAAACCCATGGCCTCTAAAGACCTCCTAACTAATTCTACTGATATTATAAAACAAAGGTTGTATGGATGTATTTTACTCTTTCACGCAAAAACTGAACAGATTTTCATGAAATTTACCACACAGATAGACTATGATCTGGAATAGGATATAGGGTACTTATTATCCCGGAAAACACAGACATAGCCGCGGGCAGAGCACTAGTGTAAATTAAATAAGAGTGAAACAATCCTGCAACATAACAGTAACCTACTAGCTGCGAGTACAATCTGTTCAAATCAAATCAAATGAAATCAAAATCGTTTATTAGGGTTCCGTAGCCGAATGGCAAAAAACGGAACCCTTCCGTCCGTCCGTCCGTCCGTCCGTCCGTCCGTCTGTCTGTCTGTCCGTCCGTCCGTCCGTATGTCACAGCCACTTTTTTCCGAAACTATAAGAGCTATACCATTGAAACTTGGTAAGTAGATGTATTCTGTGAACCGCATTAAGATTTTTCACAAAAATAGAAAAAAAAACAATAAATTTTGGGGGTTCCCCATACTTAGAACTGAAACTCAAAAATGTTTTTTTCATCAAACCCATACGTGTGGGGTATCTATGGATAGGTCTTCAAAAATGATATTGAGGTTTCTAATATCATTTTTTTCTAAACTGAATAGTTTACGCGAGAGACACTTCCAAAGTGGTAAAATATGTGTCCCCCCCCCCCCTATAACTTCTAAAATAAGAGAATGATAAAACTAAAAAAAATATATGATGTACATTACCATGCAAACTTCCAACGAAAATTGATTTGAACGAGATATAATAAGTAGTTTTTTTTTTAATACGTCATAAATCGTAAACCGCAAAAAACATCGATCAAACTTCCAACGAAAATTAGTTTGAATGAGATCTAGTAAGTAGTTTTTTTTTAATACGTCATAAATCGTAAACTGCAAAAAACATTGATCAAAGTTACAACGAAATACAAGAACTTTTATATTATGTTACTTGCTGCTACGGAACCCTTCATGGGCGATTCTGACTCGCACTTGGCCGCTTTTTATACCAGAATTTACATTTTATTTCATACTCGTATGTATATGGAAAACTTGTGTTTGGAAAGTCCCCTCTTCCCTATGTAGTGTACAATGATCTGGGATAATGCACTATATATTAAGATTGCTTATAATGAGTAGTATAGTTTAAGTTAAATACACATATAATATTAACAAGTTTTAGATATATAATATAATATACATTAAGATAGTTTTAAATAAATAAAATACATAAAATATAAGTATGCCTACATGAAGTTTGCAATAAATATGAACACACAATAAGTAATATAAATAAATACATAGTAAGGGGTTCGAAAGAAAGTATGCAATAACGATTGATTAGTCGATAGTCGTATCAGTCTGTCACGGTCACTGCACACTAGCGAGTTTTTAATGCACCGTAGCGTGCTCTATGTCCGGTTTACACGTATTTATTAGTTAAGTAGATAACTAAATTTAAAGTTGCCACGAATGATCAACAACATCGCAAAGAAGTCGTAATTTTCACAAGTTATGTATTTAAATTATTTAAAGTTCAAGTCCACTAACTTAAAGAGAGATTACTCCGCCATACTACTCCACTGCGGATTTGTGGAGATATATATAGTAATAGTAAATAGTATATAATAATAAGTAGTCTCCAAATCCTCAATGACATCCAAGGTCAAGCAAAAGCATTTGAAAGAACCTAAGCTATTAAAAAGGCAGCTGTCTTGAGAAGTTAAGTTCACCGGATCGCACCACCCAGCCACCCAGCGCTACGAGTATGATAAGGATGTGAACAGCCACTGATACCAGCGTCGTGATTGCAACGATATCTCCAATAGCTATAGGTTATTAACCCAATAAGATAAGGTATCGCTGCCGACGCGACCGGCCTACATACTTCCGCGCGCCGCTCGAGCTATAAAATACTCAAGAGCTATATCGGATTAAATAATTATGTTTTGTATCGCTAGATTCGTAAATGCCATATTTACTAGGTTTGGCCGTTGGCGGCTGACTCAAGTAACGGGGTAGTACCTAGCAGCTAGTACCTAGCAGCCAGGCAGGCTTCATAGAAAGAATCATAATTGTTGTTTGAAATGCATTTGTCATTTAATTTATTTTTAGGACTCATTATAAGAATCCATACTATCCACACTTCCATACTAGTCATACTTCCATACTTAATATTATAGATGCGAAAGTGTGTGTGTGTGTCTGTTTGTTTGTTTGTTTGTTTGTGCATCTTTCACGTCGCGACGAAGCTATGATATGGTATGATTTTTGTATGTTTAGATAGGAGGGTGGAGAGTGTTGTAGGCTACTTTTAATCGCGGTAATGTGTATTTGTATACAATATGATGTATATTTGTATTGTCTTAGTATCATAGTCAATGTATATAATATACCAATGTTGCTAGGTACGTGAGCTGAGCGTCGCGACGAACTATCTAGCCTCGTTGAATTTAAATTCGCTTCGTCAGCAACATTGGAACCTTGTAGTGGGTGTCAGCGACGCTTGAGATACGCTGAGATTGCTGACTCGGTGCAAGATAGGTCATTTACGGAAAAACTGTGGACAAAGATCTCTAAAGAACATCACTATTACAGTTATATTGTGAATTTTAACTGCTATTAGAGCTTCGTTTGGTAGAGCTTAGTTTTACGGTTGGTCACACGTTCAGGTCTTTGGTTTATTTTTCCATACACAAACGTTTTGAATGTTTTACAATTTAAACCCTATTTTTAAATGAGACTGATTATTGAAAACATTAGTTTATATCCAAGCCTTTAAATATATACGCCATTTTCGTATTCTATTTTATCATCCACCCAACGGCTGCCTGACAGAGATTATTACTTTAACAATAAGGTCGCCTTCGCACTTTTCTTGTAAGTCATTGTATTGTATATCAATTGATATATTATGTAAATTGCAAATTAAAGAACTCTATTTTATTATGCAAGACTTAATCTACTCAAAATATTTCGTACTAGTGAGTAAATGTAACTAATGGTGGTTTTCTATGCATTAAAGTTATTTTTGTACAAGAATTCAAAACAAAAATAAAGGCATGACTGAGCAGCTGCATTTTCTAAGTAGTGCGCATAGATTCGAGTGAAAATGCGCTCTGGCGACCGTCGCGCGTGCTTTACATTTACAGCAGGGGTGTGACTTACAAGTTACATTATCTACTTTATTTAATTTTACTACCGTATTATTTATTTAATGAAATATCTTTATACCACTTTTCATAAATATAATACTTCGTATGAATATTAATAGGCTGCATAAATTAAATAAATTATGATTTTAATCTAAATACACAGCCAGTCTCGAAGAACCTCATCGAGAAAAATCTGATGTAAAATGATCAAACGTAATTTTACCACCTTTAAAATTTATAATTTTTGCAAACAAGAGAGCTTGTAGTAGCAGACTTATGTATATTAAAATTTAAACTCAGTTTATAACCCGAGCTTACTGTACTAAAATTTTTAATCAACAACCCTAAAGGAATAAACAAGCACTTCTCGGCGCCAAGCGCACACGCCGAGAGAAATTAGCGAATGGTTGCAATGCAGCTCATTTACTGCGCGTTTAGCAAACAACCAACCGCATTACGGTTGTTAAAGGAAAGTAACCAGTCATTGCTCCAGCTATGTTACTTGCATTAACTCTGTAAGAAGCTTAACGCTTAACGTAAATATAAGAATAAAATATACTGATAATGATCTAGAATCTAGATATTTAGATAATAATAATAATCCTTGTGTCTAAAATCAAAATTAATTAAATAAGTTTGCGTCGTCGGGAAACAATTTTTTTAACCCGTTCTTGCCTGTACGTAAGCTGCAGGGCTATTCAGTTTTGTAACTTGACAGCGGATTCCGCGATGAGTGTCAAAATTGAAGTTCGAGTCCGAGATCTTGATATGTGATTCTCGAATCATTTGGTACGCACTTGCGAAGTGAAGGGAGTCTCGAACTCAAACGTCAAACGACTAAAGATGGCCTCGCCTCGGTATGAATAAACGAATGACAATTGGACACGAGCTTCAACGGTGACGTAATTCGATGATCGAGAATAATAAATATGTCATCCTCTAATCATCTAGTACGGCACTTGCGAAGTGAAGTGATCCTAGAACTCGAACGTCAATTTTGAAACTCCGCTGTCAAGTTACAAAAGAGAATAGCCTTCCTGGTGTTGTTAATTGAAAGTCGACTTTTAACCAGTATCTAGATTTACCTACATTTTGTATTGAATCTAGTGAATGGTATTAAATGACTTTCTCGCGTTAGCTGTATGTTTTGCGGTGCAAATCACCGCAGATCGTTAATAATATACTATAGTAAGCAAGTGACCCGCCCTCGCTTCATTTGCGGGAACAATATTCTACAAGTTACCGCATCTAAAACAAATGTCAATTTTTTTCAGGCGTTAATATTTTTTAAGATCACGTATATCACTCATCTTACACATAGGTCCCTGTAGCTTAATAAATAGAGTGTAGCTTATTCGTTTTTTAATTTGACATCTACATGCTTCTTGCCAAAAGCAGAAAAATCACATTTTTTATCAAGTAGTGTATTTTTACTACAATATATATAACACTTTCTAGAGCTAAGTAACCGTTGTGCATTGCCTTTAATAAATTCAATAAATCATACGATTCTTTTTTTATATTTGACTTTGAAAACTCTACCCAGGTGTCCTCCTCGTTTATACCACGACTACAATACGCTTATGTGAAAACAATTTCTAAAGACAGAATAATAAACAAATCATTCTACGTGTTGCATTAAACGAAAAAGTACGTGTTCCTATTGGGCGGCAATCACTGAGCATACTGAATAATAAATTGTTTTTTGAACGCATTGAAATCGATGTAACTGATGCTTGAAAACGGAGTGCAAAGTACAGAAGCTCAACAATTTTTTTTTCGTTTTTTTTTTCTTATTAAAAATTACTTCGTTTCAATATAATTTAAAGAATCCAACAAACTTTTTAACGGCATTAGCTTTTTTGCGGCATGGAATTTTTTCGTTTTAAAACGGCTACCTCATAACCTTAAAATAACATTTACCACGTAAATGCATTTAAGCATGTATTTATAAATGAAATACATGAAATAAGGATGAAAGATGACTTTTTTGTGGATAAAATCTAATCCCAATAAGAGAAAAATAATCTAAGACTGAAATGTATATAAAAAAAGCCTTATTATTTATATCTTTTCTCCTACAGCCAAAACAAAGCGTGGCGTGAAACATCTGAACTAAACTCAAAACTTCAAAAACTAAATTCAAATCACTCTGTAAAGTACTGTTACTTGAATTTGTCAGATTTGAATGCAATGAAATATTCAAACTGAAGAAAACCAATGTGTCTGATCATGAATACATTTGGGATACTTGAACGTATTTTTAAAAGTTCAACCGTCAGGGCGTTTTGCTAAGGCTGAATAATCTAACCCAGATTATACCTTACCGTGTTATTATTACCTGATTTTACCACTAATGTTTACATAGTCTGTAAATTATATCTACAATCACAATGGATGATATAAAAAACAAAGATTGTACTGAAGGAAAATCGAGTATTCTATGAAAATATTATAAATATGTTATAGCAAAGATGAATAGTTTAGCTTGTGGCAACCATGCCCGCTGAGCGAAGGAACACTTTCGATCGGGGAATATATCTATTCATTTTCATACTCTGAATAGAATTTTACGCAAAAGCTGATAAGATGTTTCTGTAAGTGTTGCGTCATCGAAACTTACAAATGAATTTCCTAGTCCTTTAAAGAAAATATTACGTTCATAAACTTCATTGTATTCATGCATTCAGGCGGACTGTATTCTTGTTTTATAAGTCCCTGTTTATGTGAAAAGTTTTTGTAAGTCTGTGCAACTATAAAAACCGTTGCATTTAAATAAATCATAGCTTATTGAAGTAGGTACACGAAGACCATTATGACTCATGAGTCATCTTTGACCATCCAATTATTGTTAAACCTCAAAACGACTTATTATCCGTATCCGAATTCGATTTCTTATGTAAACAGTTGATACATTACATAAAGGCTTCCTCGGATACTCGGTAATGATGAATTCACCATGGATAGTCTGCTGTGTGACCTTTTCTGTAGTCATTTATGAAGCGTGACAAGGCCATAATGGTGACAGGGGCATATTGTTGCGGTGTCGGTTACATAAAGAGGCAACGCGTGGAGGGTTCATTTGCCTTGAATAAAAATATAATACATGTTTTTCTCACACCGACGGACGTCTGGCTTAATGGTATACTTTTATTTGCGATAACGTAATGACAGCTCCATATTTCAACAACTTCTTTGTCTTAACTAACGAGGTGTGTCAATAAAATTGAGTGCAATTATTTTTTAAAGACAAAGCCGTTCTTCGCGGAAGGTTGATATCGATCGAGGTGGGAATTTTACGGTATCGTAGCCAGATGCTGACGAAGAAGAATTTACGAGTGTTTAAAGTGTTTTCTTCATTAAAAAAATATATTTTCTCAGAGATCATTGAATAGCTTTATTCATTGTACTACACTGGAACATCCTAGTTAAGATTTTATATGGCTACCGCCAGCTGTCCTTAATGTGAGAGTCCTGAGTTTTATACAGATCTACTGTTTTATTTTACTTCCGTCTCCCTTCTTTCTAGGCTGGCAATGCATTGGCCTTTCGTGTTGCCAGTGTCCTCGGCCAATGGTGACACAAAGTAATTATTTACTTTGTGACAATGACCACTTAGTATCGGTGGCATGTCTGCACATTTGTTAGCCAACATAAAATAAAAAATGCACTCCGGGAGTGCACACAGAAGTGAAAACTTGAACAATTACGTGTGTATTTTTTGAATCGTCAGGAAATATTTCACTGTGCAGGAAATACTTTAAAATTCAGTGTTTTTTTATTCATTACATTTTTAGATAATAGCTGCCAATGCCTCTTAAAGTATATGTAAACTACAATCTTGATATTAATACGGGCAATAAATTATGTAACTATAGTTCTGTAATTCTCTCAGAGATGGCGCTACAAGTAGGTGTCGATTAAAAAGATTACGGCGTGACGAGCTGATTGTTTAATGCCATCTCAAAAATGCCCAACACGCCTAAAGAAGTTTTCTCATCAAAAATCTATAAAATTGCCCAAATAATACAAACATAACTACTTAGAAATAAAAGCATCCTACAAATGTACAATCATTTTACTCGTATCGTGAAACCGATCTTGTTTTCCTAGCGTTATTATTTGGTTGTTTCACGAAAACATTTCCTCTTATACACAAAATAGAGTATATTTTACATAAGTGCGCTCATTTCATACTATACACGATATTCAGATGAAAAACGATTGCTGAGTACACATGGTAATTTAATGATTTATATGCGACAAACGATGACAGAGTGGAAATGTTCGAGTCTATTTCGGAAGGAAAAGAAATTTATCTTTTCTCAAACGAGACACGTCTCAGAAAATACAAGTATATAATATTAGTGAAAACGGTGCTGGCTTCAAGATAAATGAAGCAACTTACTCGCTAATATTATTTATTATTTTAAGAAAATAGACTATTACAGATAACCCGACATCTAAATTCCGTTTTTTCCATTCCATCTAAATTCCATTTTCCATACCTAAATCAAAAAAAATCTACAAAACGACAAAAAAAACTCGCCTTGTAAACTGAGTACTAAAATTTAACAACGCGGGTAATCCTCTTGCTAACTATAAGACAAAGGTATCCTCTGTCTTCGGGTAGGTCAGGCTTAGTGTCTCCCGGGCGAGAGAAACTGAAAGTACGTTAACCAGTTCAAGTGCATGGGGGGCGGGGAGGGGGGGAGCGACCCGGCCGCAGCGCAGCCTCAACCCGAGCTAACCTCGTAGCGGACCGATTCTGATTCTGATTCTGTCTATACACATTAGTTATACCAGCACACGAATAAACGTCCCAAGCTAAACTGCCAATCGAATAAACTCGAATAAAGTTGTTTAGAGATACTTTCTAAGATTATAGATCGTTTATTCCTATTACACAGTTACTATACAATATACGATAGACGAAGTCATTTCCATTTTATTACTGTTTTTGTTGCCCAACATACTATGTTTATTGAAAATAAATAATAAACAGAAGTATGTACTATCTTACAGTTAATTAATATACGTTTACTTGAAACTATGTCATGACACAACCATAAAATTTTTATTCATTTATTGATTAATTATAATGGTCACTTATTAAGTAACCGAACATTTAAAATTTATTAGAACCTTTCTGAGCATTATTAAAGTTTATGAGTAACACTCCTTGATCTTATTCAAATATAGACACGTGTAATTTATCGACAGATTAACATTCTTACTACCTTGAGAAAGTTATGAAGTTTAGAAGCAAGCCTATTAGAGAGATCGAAGTATTCCTATCATATCTATGCTTGGTATGTCAATTCTATGTGTTATTTTTTTCCTATACAAACTTGTCCATGGCACCCACGACACAGGGAATCCTAGTGTGGATATGAGTGTGAAGCGTTATTTATTTATTTATTTATTTATACAAACTTGTTTATTGAAGTGCACATGTATGTGTGTCAAAATGAAATGTGTGTTAAATTATATTTATTTACATCATCGTTTTATACCAGGTCCAAACCATAGTTGAACGTATTACCTGTTATAAATAAACGTGCATTACTATACCCATCATATTACAACACTCACTCAAAAACACACATTTAATTTTATCGCTCACTTCTCTCCTCTCCTCTCTTCTCCTCTCCTCCGACTGGAAATCGACCCATTACTTTATCAACAAATGGGGTTTTTACCAGGACTACAGAATCGCAAAGAGCTTTTATAATAATTTAATATCCGAATGACCGAGCTTTGCTTGGTCGATTTTTTTTCAATTATAAATTATCGGTATTATTTTTGGAACAACGCCATTTACTGAAGTAGCTTTAGTGTTGCTACTCGCCATTAGATGTCAGGAAGAGTCTATTGTAGCAGCTTTTCATTGCCTGAAAATACGGATAAAACGACATATTCTAAAAATGAATCCTAGCTAGATCGATTTATCGCCCCCGAAACCCTCTGCATACTAAATTTCATGAAAATCGTTGGACCCGTTTCCGAGGCTCAGATTATATATGTATATATATAATTATATATATATATGTATAAGAATTGCTCGTTTTAAGGTATTAGATTAACCCGCCATTGCGACACATATAGCATGCGCTACGATTAATATGAATTTAATATAATATTTATTTTTAAAGCATTTTCTTTGAATATTCATGGCTTAAGACTTAAAAATGCAATTAAACATTCTCTTTGTTCGTGCAACGAAGTGTTATCGTGCATGCAACTTGTGCATTAAATGCTACTGATCTAAGATATAGTTTGAGGGCAACACTATTAATTTTATTATGCTTTGATAAGTATTTTAAAAAGTTCAAGACCATTTTCATAAACTTTTAATAAGTTACTTTTTACAGTTACGTAATAATAAAGCTTGTTGAAATTATGTATATTACGACATTTGTCTAATTTACAAATTAATAAAATAATTATGTGTTAAGGATCACACCCGTTATTCATTCTTTCAAAAAACATTTGTTTTGAAAATTGTAACTGCGTTTGTTGAACTGTTAAATCTGGACGGAGAATAACATTTACAATTTGACGAATTTTATTGTTTATTTTATACATTTAAGTCACAGCCAAGTTCAAAGTACGTATATTATAAGATATTCGTGACATAATTATATTGCATTTTATATTTTTAACGTTTAATATTCGTATCTAATCCTCACTTCGTTTCGGGCTCTTATGTAACCACACCCATAAAAAAAATTTGACGATTTTTTTATTTTTCACTTAAAAATATGAGCTATTAAAAACAAAACTCTTTTGTCAAATATCTTAACTGTGCAGACATTAGTCAGTTTTATTATATTATTTGACGCGATAACGTAAGCACTCATTAATATTTATGTAACCGAATCAATAATTTCGTTGACATGTTTTAATGAAGAACACGTGCAACTCATAATCGCTTCAAGGTGTTTACGGAAATAAATTATCACAAAGAGAATCTGATGTTGTTAACCCAACGAAGGCTATTGTGAAATACATATACAAAAGACAACATAAAAATGGGTTGGTAACAGCTACAAAGCGTAAAAAGATATGATATGTGTGAATTTTGATTACGCTGCGGTTTCCTTTATGTATTTTGATATGAAGCGACACAGCTTATAATTACATGCGAGATTTTTACAGAATAGAGGCATTTTTCATATTTAATTTCACACATAATTAAATCCTTGTTGGGTCCTTTATATAATACTTTAAAGCTATGTCCAGTGTCCACACCAATACGCTCTCATCTCGCATCTCGCATCAAGTGTACTTTTGAAACTCAATAATATTGAAATCATTCTTGCTTTACTTAACCAGCGAACACGCGACTTTAGAGAAATACTTGACAAATTAAAATTGACATATTTTATCATAATTAAGTTACCTACACCCAATTTTTCTTGATTTCAATTATTTCGTAAAAATGTTAGTATTCCTAGTTGCGATGCAATAATATTTTGATTTAATACTTGTTTATTATGCTTGCAGAACTTAAGACAGTCCAGCTTAAAAAAAAAAAAACAATTTTCAAAACCTGCACAATGATTTCAAGTGCCAAGTCAAACACTATAAAAATAAAACAAGGGCTGTAACTTAAAGCGGTCCATGTAAAAAAACAGTGCGAACGCGGCCCGGAGGTGGTTATCGATTGCGCCGATGTAGGTCACAGGCTGCGGGTCAAAGGTCACGGGTAGGTCACCTCTCGGGTTATCAATGCCACATTATACTCCACCGCCTGCCTCAACTTACAGCGTCTTATGCTGTGCGCATGTCGTGCCTTGGCCTTATTTGTCCTGTCTATTTTAGCAACCCTAGGCTTGTAACTTGCTATAGGTATCCTGGGTTCTCTGTTCTTTTCCTTTATCTTTTGATGTCTTCTTTCGGCTGGGAGAAACATTTATGCGTGGGTTAGACCAAACCAAAGAATGTTCATTCTTTTTTTTTCACTATACTCTTTAAGATTACCTTCGCGATAACAGCGATTATTGCCTTATTATTACTTTTTTTTTTTTATTATTTATATGTAAGGTAATAAACTTTTCAGAAAAATAATAGTAATAACAAAAATAAACACTCTAAATAAAAACTCTGGGACCGAACCATACGTACAGACAAAACATTCATTACAACCACCCCGATATAAACTACACGACAAGAAAAACCAAATAAGTAGTATACTTTATAGATATAGCAATAATTCCTAACACACATAACCTTTCCTCAAGACACACTGAAAAACTAACCAAATACACCGATCTAGCCATAGAACTGAAAACACTGTGATAAGTAAAGACAGTGAAGACCGTACCTATATCATATCATCTAACTGGAGTCATATCTTGCACACTACACACAAGCTTTAAACTCTTACGCCGCGTCGCCACGCCAGAAATCGGTTTTACATGCGGCTATAGATGTTCCACGTCAAAAATTGTTATTATTATTATGTTTATATACACATTGGTTGTCTCCTCATAAGGGTAAATTCCAAACTCTCGTGCGGGCCTTAACCAAGTGCGAGAGTCGATGTGGTATTGTCAGAGGCAAACAATTTCCTAACTATCCTGCACGTATTGAGTACGACTGCTTTCTGTAAAGTCCGGTTTACACGTATTAAGTAGATAAGTAAATTTTAACTAAATTTTAAGTGAATAATTTTTAGTGTGCGGCCACACGTAATAATTTAGTAAAGCTCTTTAGTTCATAAAATTCTACTTAATTACTTAAGCATTTTACTAAGTTACTTAATTACTTAAGCATTTTACTAAATTTTAACTAAAAAGTGCCTGTCCAAACGTGTTAAGTGATAAGCCCCGCCCACCTACTTAACAGAAAATAAAAAAAAAACTAAATTACTTATCTACTTGATTAATTGATTAGGTACTTAACTACTAAATTACTAAACTACTAAATTGTCCGTTTACATGTATTAATTTACTTAAAATTTAGTTAACTACTTAACTACTTAATACGTGTAAACCGAACATAAGGTGATGGATGTGAGCGAATGAATGTCTAACGCCCCAACTCAGAGTTAGAGTCGGTTACTTAAATCGCTCCTTATTAAAGAATCACCATGCAAATTCTGTACTAAGGAGCGATTTAAGTAACCGTTAGTGACTCTGAGTTGGGGCATAAGACTCTATCTATAATTTAACATACGTGTACAGTGTACGTTTGTTAGTACTATAGAACTGAAATTAATAAAATTCTAAAATTCCTAAGCTTAGGGATGCCTACTCAAGGGTTCATTGTGCTGAAAATTTAATATCGAAGAATCTGATCTCAGAGATAATGATAAAGTTACCATAATGAACGACTTGGCGTACATTGCACAATAGCTTTTAGACGGAGCTTTTGGTAACATAATGTATTATGATCGTTAATCATAATATTAGCATATTATACATATTATATGATGTATTCTGTGATATTAGTTATCTTTCGACATAATTGTAACGTTTTAACACCTTGACTGTGTAAGGTCATATTCTCTTATTATAAAAAATATTATATTTTTATATAGATTAATATCCTTATTCGTTCCTCGATTCGATAAACAAAGTCTTAACCTACAGTCATTAACCTGTAGTTATTAAGAAGATTGTAATCAACAACATTGTGTCTACATGTGTGGCCAAGTGTCGTACACATCATATACTTATACCACCAGTTTTATTACCCTAATAGATAAATGGCTTAATAGTAAGGTACATTACAGCCTTTCAGGAGCTCTTCAATGATTATTAGTTCTAAGCGTGTAATAATAATGCACATCTATAGAATAAGAGAACCAGCAAATTGCACCTTTTCGTCGACCTCAACACTCAACCGCACATTAGTCCAAACAGGGTTCTTTGAAACCGAACCGGGTTCGAATAAAGACCAATCGTTGAAGACATTTGCATACAAATGATGAACAAAGACCGTCGACTAAATCAGGGATGTTAAGAAGCTCCGTAACCGTAACCGAAACTATCGGATATCCTAAATAAAAATCTAAACGTAACCGTAACCGATATGAGTTTCGGATAATTTCAGATAGTGGACGGAGTCTAAATGTGTCATGTTTATGTTTCTGCTCGGCTGAGCCGACACAAAAGCCGCGCGCTTCCCTAGCATTTTTATTCATTATTTTACTTATTTGTATTTTACATTTCAAAATTTCTTAAAAATGTAATATCCGTAAGCAAAAATATTCGAAACTAACGAATAATCTGAAATAATTTCATATCCGTTTAACCGTATTATATGTATTAATTACTATATCCGTATCCGTAACCGGATCCAAAATTGCATACCAGCAACATCCCTGGACTAAATATACATTGGTCGTGGTCTAGCTCAAACAACTTGTACGCTTTCTCACGCTCACTTCGAATGCACAAAGCCAATTTTCCAACGGAGCAAAAATAACACAAATTCATTAGGAAGCGTTGTGTGTTGGTAACGTTGTTTATGTGTTAAGTGTAAATAATGGTGGTGAAAAGCAATCTCCAGATGCGAGTCCTGAGATGTAAACACTTTGTAGGAAGGAAAGCGTGGGATTTATGATCCTTGCATTGTTTCGGACAAATTACAGTTGTGTGATTGACTTGTAATGTAATTGCTTTTAACTAGCGAATTGAACTATCTGTGTGCCAAGTTTATAATAATAATAATAATAAATCTTTATTTGGGACAAAATCCATATGATGTTTGTTAGTAAATACAAAATTCTTATAAACTATTGTTAGTAACCACGGACCTGAAAAAAAGACGGACGTAACCTCGTCGAATCGAGAGTGAAGCATAGCAATGACCGCCCGCTTACCATGTGTGCGTAATTTTTTATTCGCGATTGAAGCAATATAGTGTCAATGTGTGGGTGTGTGTACTTGTACGAATAGAGAGTTGGTATTACTATGGGTGCTTCACTGAATTTGTTGTTGGGATTACGTCCGTCTTTTTTTAGGTCCGTGTTAGTAACATAAAATACACAAAACACAGAAACAGTTACAAACAAACATTCACAACATAAAGTACTTACACAAAACACAAGACAACATTAGATACATTTAAGAGTTGGTGTGACGCCGCCGCCGCGCCGCGCCGTATCGAGTGGTACAACGTCGGAGTCAATTATAATTATTTGTCGTTTATAATTCGTCGTTTATAAGTCGTCGTTTATAATTAAACACACAACTGTTAGCGAATGAAAAGACAAATCCAAATATCTTCACAAACTTACCATTTATTATATGAGTAGGAAGCTTCGATCACTAATAACAGAACGTAGGAAGTGGTATAGAATAATTGCAATGTTCTCAACGTTGATGTATATGAGTGAGTTTTAGTAGCTATAATATTGCTTAATAGCTCGTGCCGATCATAAGAGAATATTGTATAATTATACAGAACAGTAAAAGGCTAATTATAATAGGTTGTTTACAAACACTCACATACTGAAGAATAGGAATAAAGGAAGAGGATTCATAGTAATTCAGGAGTCATGAAAATATAGAGTTGTTTAAAGTCTTCTAATGAAAGAATTATTGAATCATCTAGTGTTTGAATAAGTAAGAATAGTAATATTGGCAGTTTTTGTTATCAGTCTCAGCGTAACGGAGTCAAGCTAGCGCAACTAATGTTATAAAAGCGAAACTTTCTATGAATTGAAATCTATGTTTCCTTTGTAGCGCTAATTTACGATTTCACACGAAGAACGGTTCGTGAATAGATTGTATTTATCCTGAAATTGAATAAGTTACTTAGTTTTTATGCAACAAAAATATGTACAATTATAGATTAAGAATAAACTAAATTTTATTCATCTTTTTTAAAAACACTTTTCAAAATGTAATAAAGTCTTTTTTGCTTACAATAGGGATGATAACTGATTTTGAAATACTGTTATATATTGTTGGAAAATATATTATAATTACAACGTATATGATATTTCCGCAAAAAAATAAGATTTAGTATAAAATAAATACATTTCAAATTACAAGATTAAAATTCGCACCAAAACGCTTCAAACTGTCATGGCGTGGTGGTGACGTCATGCCTCAGGAAAACAAAAGACGATACGTGATTTTTAGTATGGTGATATTCATTTGTTTTAAGACGTGTGACGTAATTTGCGCTAATTGATACTGACTGGCGTTTTAGCCAAGGTGGCGGCTTGCCGTATTTTTTAGTTTTATTTTATCAATAATATTGTTTATCTCGCTAATAATAATACGATAAATGCGTGTTTTGTAATCCATTAATAGGGTTTCATTAAATAAATACATAATTTTAGTGATTTTTACTTACTGTCATCATGCCTATTACAGAAAACACTTATTACTTACATATAGGCTATAGTATTATCAACTCACAAGTAATTTTGTAATTACCGTTCAGACTAATTAATTTAAAATTTTTAATACGGAATTTTCAAGAATTCTGACGAAATTAAAAATTATACATTATAGCCTAAACAAGACAGACCTACATAAAATTAAGTGAGTATGTTTATTACTTTTTCTAACGAGCAAAGATTTCATTAATTACGCACGTTTATCTTTCGGGTTACAAGTCTAACGTTGACTGGAAATTACTAAATTAAATTGAGATTGAGTTAATTAGAAAGCGAAATAAGATACGCGGCGACGTAAACAACTCGTAATTCTCCCTTCATTCCCAGTAAATTACTAATTATGTATTACAGAAATCTCATAGTTAACATACATGCTTTGAAGTGTGGTATCAAGGATTTTTGAGAGCCCTGTAAATTATGTTGGTTCGGCCTTGTATTAATATGTCTTATGGCATGATGTATCTTCGAAGGCGACATTTTTTGCCTGATTAGTAGAGGACTGCCAATCCAAATACATTTTGACAGGAAAAGTAAGTCTCGGTGTTATGTCTTAGTTTGTGTGTATCCATATCACATGCAAATAAATCCTAATGCAGGGATGTGAATGTTTGATCATTTACTATTTTTTCATGTTTAAACATTCATTAACTGAATGAACTTTTAATCATGACCACTTAAGAACTCAGTCGTATCGTTCCCAAAGTTATAAAATGCAAGAATATTAGTGGTATATTTTATTAGAAACATTTTCTTTAAAATTATATTGTCTGCTGGTAGCTTAGGAGTCAGTTCTTTCTTTCTTTCTTTTTTTTCTTACTCTTCCTTGATGCCTCGGTCGACGTGATATCCGTGAGCGACGGTAACCAGTGTGGCCACTTACCATCAGGTGGATTATCTGCTTGTTTGTCCGAAAGTAATAAATAAATAAATAAACGCTAACACACTCATACCCCCGCAGTAGGTTTTTACCTGTGTCGCGGGTGGCATGGACGACACATATAACACATCACAATAACACCCATGACCCGAGTAGGTACAAATATTTATCTGTCACATAAATATCTGCCCCGGCCAAGAATGGAACCCAGGACCCCTCGCTCCGCAGGCAAGGTCGCTACCAACTAGACTACAGAGTCGTCGGTCGTTGAAATTGTTTTTTAAACAAATGTAAATGTATATGTTGGAGAAAACTGAAACCGTTCTGTTAAAGACATTGGGTCGGAGAGGAAATCGAGTAGTTCATAAAGAAGTCTTGAAAATTCTCAAATTGAAGAGCTTTCACCTATTTCCATCCACTGATCGGGTTTCTCTACTTTTTTCGCAGAAAAATAGAAAGTGTAAAAATAGAATAATAATAATCAAAGACGATCGGAAAAGTGTTTGCTGTTACAGGTTTAACATTATCGTTTAAATATTATTGTGATGTGTATTTGATATGATTGGACAAATTTTTATTTTATCCTTCTTCCTAATTAAAAAAAAACTGTCCACTTAGATTCTCCATCGAACCAAATGCCTTTTGCTTAACACAAAACTCTAAAAAAATATACTTTAATAAGGATATCAGTGTACATAAAATTACCTTTCCAATTTGTGTTTAATTCCCGTTCTCTGTGAAATATTAACTAAACATGCACCCAAGCCGGTCATTAAGTAATTGAATGTAATTGTACAGCACTCTGCAGTAGGCGGAATTACTCGTAGAGACGCAGCGTTTGTAACGTTAAATATTTTTATCGATATGCTTACGCAAATTCAAGTTTTAATTTACTAGAGAATTTTGTTTTTTATGTGAACAGTTGACAAATAAGCCAGTTAATGATAAGTGGTTAGGCCTATGGTCATCATAAAAAGGCCAACGGCCAAAGACTTCATCGACGCAGAAAGAAAAAAGACAAAAGAAAGTGACTTTTAATTTAGCTCTTAATCGTTATCGATATACATTAGTGAAACACTTTGGGGCTAGGTGTACTAGTTTGCTTTTTGAGTGTGTACCTATAATGTCACAGCTGGTATAGTCATTTCATCGTGTTAAAAATGTAGCCAGAAAGAGGATGGAACCTAATTATTAAGGTCAGCAGTTATGTATTAAGATGTAGAATGTAGATACTCAAAAATCTGCATTTGTACCAAAAATTAGTTTCCACTAAAATACCTACACATAAATACACACTAAAATACACATATTTAAAACTAATGAATACCCAGCGTGTGCTACTTCGCTAAAAAAAATAATGGGAAAATTCGAAACGGACCGAATGTGCCTTATGCATTGTTTAAGTGGTTTAAAACAATCGTCGCATTGTTGTCTTTCAAATGAAACCAATATAGCGTACATAGGTAAAAACATTTTTTGTGTTTTTTATATACATATAGATACAATGTTTATTGTTTATCTAATAATAACGTAACAAATGCTAAGGATGTGTTCCTGTCCGTGAGTCAGTGTCTGTACGAGCAGTACGGCCGGTGGGCGCGTGTTGTGTCTGTCAGTCTGCTATCGATCCGGCGCCCCCGTTTCCAGCCGCCGAGAATGCCGAGAGGGATTTATACTTATATACAGGTTACGAGGATTCAGTCTGGAACCGCTCCCACTTTTTGTTTGACGAAAAAATTGTATTATACTTAGGTACAAAGGTGAAACGTGGCTCACGGTTCACCTAAGTGGACCTTAAATTAAATTTTCTAATTTTCTTGTATAGTATAAGGGAGCAATAACAAAGGATTAGTGAAGAAAAGGAGTATAACCCAATGATATTATACTGTAAAAAAGAGGTAGATATGTCACTAGCGCCCCGACGAAGAAGAGTGTAAGAACAGGTAATTGAACATTCTGCTCGTAGTCGCTCTGTCAATACAAGATGAAACGCATGCTTTTGTTGTTGTCAGAAGTGCTTGACATTCGACATACAGCGTTAAAATGCCTTCGTATATTATACCAGTGTGATTGGTGTAGTGAAACAAAAGATAAATGTGTGTGTTGTAGCTCTTTTCGAAAAAGATTTTTTGTTGATTTGTAAGGGCATAACCTATCTATATTTAAATATCATTGGTATAACCTCGAAAATAATATAGAGTCACTGGTAATGCTAGCTTGTAATTTAATATGTAATTGCATAGTAGATATTAATAGTTAGCAAGTAAACATGAGGACATGTCTCCCGATGGGAAGAAGAAAGAACACTCATGGTCATTCGTAAAACTAGGATAGGATCGACGCATTTTCTTTTTGGCCGACAATTAATCTGTGATGCCTTCGGTGTTCTGATGTCCATGGGGGACGTTGACTACGTATCTCCAGATGTCAGAACTGCTCGTTTGCCAGCTTTTTGCACTAAAGAAGCTTGCGCCAGAGAGAGAGAGGTATACACTTCTAAAACAAACTGATATATAACACATTATTATTTACTTTACTAATTTAGTAGTACAACAGAATAATTTTTATAACAAGATGTTAGGTATTTTACTCGAAATTCAGAACTCACCCTTTTTCACACCAGAAATAGCTTTTTATGACACAAACAAAATAAAAACGCCTTAAAGAAATACAAGGAAAGTGTTTTTATGAAATGGGAAAACAAGATAAAACGCTTGCCATGGTAAGTAAAAGAAGCAAATAAATTCTACTAAGAATCACTTTTCCGCATGGTTATAACTAATAACGAAGAGAAAATAACAAAATAAAAAGGGGATAAAAAGGTTAATAAATGTTATTGCCGAAATAATTTATAGTCTATGTTCATACGCTAGTCAAGGTACATTTACCGCAATTACTTGTCATACTGCGTGTGTTACTTAAATATACATATATCTTACATCTGGCCCATTTAACTTGTGGTTTATTTCCTTAGTTCCCCAAAAACATACAAGTACATTATCTGTTAAGATTCACATTAATATTATGTTCGTTTTGTCGAATTTTGTACAACACAGTTGTTTTGTATAACGGATGTAGTGATATGATATAATTATTTTTTTCAATCACAATTCGAACAAAATCAGAACTCGGTTAGTCATGTTTATTTGTCCATCAGTCTGACCTGATTTTCACAAATGTACTGGATAGAAATTCTGTATTTCGGCACACGAAAATAATAAATGATGTGAGCAGATGTATACTGTAAATAATTTTTTTTTGAAGTATGCAAAATGTCCATCTGCTAAAAAGAACTCGTGATATTATTTAAATTCATTATTACAATTATTATACACACAACACAAGCCATTTTTGTGTCAATAGCCAAAGACCTGAATGCAAACTGATCGTCACTTTTCAAAATAAAAGTTCAAACAATACATAGGTACTTAATCATTTTTATTTGAGTATCCTTACAAATTCGAATTACACACCTACGAACACGGACGTAAAAGAAGAACGGACGTAACCTTGTCTAATCGAGAGTGAAGCATAGCAATGACAGCTCGGTTACCATGTGTGCGAAATTTTGTAATTAGGGTTCCGTAGCCAAATGGCAAAAAACGGAACCCTTAAAAATTCGTCATGTCTGTCTGTCTGTCTGTCTGTCCGTCCGTATGTCACAGCCACTTTTCTCCGAAACTATAAGAACTATACTGTTGAAACTTGGTCAGTAGATGTATTCTGTAAACCGCGTTAAGATTTTCACACAAAAATAGAAATGAAACAATAAATTTTGGGGGTTCCCCATACATAGAACTGAAACTCAAAAATTTTTTTTTTCATCAAACCCATACGTGTGGGGTATCTATAGATAGGTCTTCAAAAATGATATTGAGGTTTCTAATATCGTTTTTTTTTTAATTGAATAGTTTGCGCGAGAGTTACTTGCAAAGTGGTAAAATGTGTGTCCCCCCCCCCCCTGTAACTTCTAAAATAAGAGAATGATAAAACTAAAAAAAATATATGATGTGCATTACCATGCAAACTTCCAACGAAAATTGATTTGAACGAGATCTAGTAAGTAGTTTTTTTTAATACGTCAAAAATCGTAAACTGCAAAAAACATCGATCAAAGTTACAACGAACTACAATAACTTTTATATTGTGTTACTTGCTGCTACGGAACCCTTCATGGGCGAGTACGACTCGCACTTGGCAGCTTTTTTTTTGATTCGCGATGGTGTCAATGTCATAGCAGTATGGTGTCAATTTGTGGGTGTGTGCTTCAGTGAATTTGTTCTTGGGATTACGTCCGTCTTTTTTTACGTCCGTGCCTACGAGTAGGTATGTAATTGAAATGGTTATACTTGTAATTTAATAAGTCTAAATGCGAGATCGCTATTCGCTATGTGTAAAATCACATTACACAATCAATTTGAACTTTTCATTTAACGATATAAGCATGGGCAAAGATGCGCAAATGTAATCGTTCTTGTTGTAGGTACATTTATTTTTTGAACAATGAAATTGTATACACAGTGAAATTGTTCAAGTCATCCATCACTTCAATTACATGTTCGCATGTCAACAATCGTCATTGCTACATGACATTACAGTTTTTATGAATGAGTATGTGCGTGAATTTTGATAGTTTATTTCATTTCGAGCTGTAATAATGCTGTGAATGTGAATATAGGCTATCGAAAGTAGAAAAAACATAATAACCTATTGTTGACTGTTTGAACACATGCGAAATATTTCATAACAAGCATAATAATTAATAAATGTTCACCATATTCAGACACGCAGGCTGCACTACAGTCTTAATTTTATGTAGCGATATTTAGTTTTATATATTAATGTCTCCACCAATCCACATTACAGCAGCACTAATATTAATTACAATAATTGAGTGTGTAGTTGTTTACAGGTTAAGCATTGGTCTATCAACAACATTGCTAATAGCTCAGATTAAAGAATAAAAGGGCTGATAGTATCTGTTGGATTGGACCTCAATCAATGATTATTTATATAAATTATATGAAAAGAGGTATAAGATTATTGATCTCAATGTGCTGTAAAGCCAGTGAAGTCTCCCAACCTACATTACGCCAGTATAGTAGATCGGGGCCCTAAACTCATCAATAAAAATAGAGACTTCCATAAAGCAAAGCAAAATAAGCAAAGCAACAACCCATAATTGTCCCACTGCTGGGCTCGGGGTCTCCTCTCACAATGTGAGGGGTATTAGGCCGTAGTCTACCACGCTGGCCAAGTGCGGATTGGTAGACTTCACACACCTTTGAGAACTTTATGGAGAACTCTCCGGTGTGCAGGTTTCCTCACGATGTTTTCCTTCACCGAAGCAAGTGATAATTAACTTGTAATACGCACATAATATTTGAAAATTAGAGGTGCGTGCCAGGATTTGAACTCGGGCCCCTTCGTTCGGGAGACCAACGTTCTAACCACTAGGCTATCACTGCTATTCCATAACACGGAAGAAATAATTTGGAAAATAACTAATAAAAATATCGCTGAAATGAACCAAGAATGCAATGAAATTCGAATAAAAGATTACAAAAACTCCACTAAAAATTCAAACTGCATTAAGCAAAACGAAAAATTCACCATCATCGTTATATTCGTCATAAAATTTGATCAAAGTATTAAAAATGAAATGGTTTTAGATCCAAAGAGCTTACAGCGTGGGTAAAGTTCCGCAATAGACAATAGGAGTGTCATAAATGAACCCAGAATGTCAATATTCATTGTTTTATGGCTTAGTTATTTGTTTCGATCAGCGATAAATATTGTTAACAGCACCGCTTCTTCCGCTCCGACGGCACTAAAGATTCCGTTTTCCTTAAAATTTTACTACCAAGACCTTATTCATGGGTTTTGATGACGTTACTCTAACAAAGACTTTGTGGATCGTTGAGTTATTTAAAGAACAAAACTGTCGCGATAGTTGAATGAGAGTGAGTTTTTAAACGGTATTATTTAGCCGGTTTTATTTATGTACGAGTATTTTACAGGGTAACCTGTTTGTGACCTCTTATATTATGGAGTTTAAATTTTACATACGGCTATAGTTCTAATAACAATGCATTTTTGTGATAAGCATGACGTCATACTACAATAACAACACACCGGTTTGGCTCCAGGTGAGGAAATTTCTTAACGATTAACAGCACAGTCAATTTTTTTTAGCTACATTCATACTATATAATCATATAATCAGAATTTTACCAAGAAAAAAATAACCGACTTTTAAATAACTCAAAAACTACTCGTCAAATCTAGCTCAAACTTAAGTGGGACTACATGACAAGCACCAGCTTTCGATTAAAAAAAAAGAATCATCAAAATCTGTTCATCCAGTCGAAATTTCTTTGGTAACAAACATAAAAAAATACAGTCGAGTTGAATACAGGAGGTATTCCTTTTTTGAAGTCGGTTAAAAACGTGTAAAAACTATAAAACCAGTTCCACCAAGATGCCACTCAGGACTCACTGGCATTCTCGAACTCAGCTGACGGATGGATCTTCTTAAACTTCTTATATTTTTATAATCAAAATTATACTCTGAATAAGTAGTAGGTACCTACTGAGAATATCGATATTCCCCAACGATGTTTGTACACAACTGCTGTTACTCGAATTCTAGATAAGTACTATGTATTATGTCTTCGGTGCTTCTAGTGGATAGCGTTTTCGACGGCTACTTCCTTATTTTATAGAGTACTAGAATTTCCCGGCACGAGTTTAAAATCATATATTTACATGCAAACAACGCATTGCCGGCGCCACCATGCGTCTCGGCACTCGGCGCCGAAGGAAAATTTGTCCCAAGTGTCGCAACACGAATTCACTGAATCAGGTACCTTTATAATACTTTATGCTACGACGCGATTTAAACTACGATATCTTTTGAGTTATACATATTTGTGTTACGAATGCATATCGTTATTAAGTTAGTATTAGTCTACTTTGCAACAATCCGCGATTAACATGATGGTATATACTGAAAGACATGCGTGGCATTTCCCTCCCTCCCACAACGGAGACATGCACTACAATAATTATAATCTAAATTTTACTAACAAAAAATAACAGACTTCAAAGTTACTCTAAAACTACTTGTCAGATCTCGTTCAAATTTATGTGGGATTACGTGACAAGCACCTGTTTTCGATTAAAAAAAGAATCATCGAAATCGGTTGGCGTGATATTGAGTTATTCGTCCATTTGTCGCGCTTACTTAATACAAATTTAAGACTTATATGTTTTTATCATGGATGCCATTGTCAGATCTCAATAAAATTTATATGGGACCACATGACAGCCACCAGCTTTCGATTAAAAAAAGAATCATCAAAATCGGTTCGCCCAGTCCGAAGTTCTGAGGTAACAAACATAAAAAAAGTCGAATTAAGAACCTCCTCCTTTTTTTGAAGTCGGTTAAAAAGTATATAACTACATACATTCATAACGACACGTGTTTCGCCCCGAAACGGAGTAATATCAGGGTAAGTTGACTCTACGATGAATAGTCGCAAAGTCTATACTATCATACAAAGTCTGCAAAGTAGACTAATACTAACATAATAACAATGGATTTCCGCAAAGTAACGCCTGATACTATTAACTATATTACATATCGAATGAAAAGGGTATCGCGCTTTAAATATTTACTAGATTTTTGCTTAAATTCACAAACTATTAAATTTGCTATTTCAAAGGTGATTTACGGGTACCTAGATTTCTAGATTCCTGCACACGCCACAAATTTTCCAAGTTAAAACTATTACGAGGAAACCTGAACTCCTGAAAGTTGTATTTGGCATTCACAAAGGAAAGTGTGAGCGTGTTTATTATATTCTTTAGTAAGTACTAGTAACTGGCAGTATACCTATCTGAATTAATTTCCAGCCAGACATTGCCAACGTGAAAACAACCTTCCTAAGTTTTGCATGCCAGTGGGACTTGATTGAAGGCTATTCGAGCAAACTGTAATAACTCATAGCGTTGGTCATGGCCTCTTGTACGTGGGTTATTGTTATTTATCAGTTACCTAACTTACTAACTTTTGCTTGTGACTTTGTTCTTGCGGTGCAAGGCTTTAAAAACAGTAATTCTAAAAAACATACGTATAACACTCTTGTAAACCTTGGCACTTGTATACAGAACAAATAATTTTTGACAAAAAATAACAGACTTCAAAATTAGGGAACTCAAAAACTACTCTTTAGATACTCGCTCAATTTAAGTGGGACCACATAACAACACCAGCTTTCGATTAAAAAAGAATCATCAAAATCGGTTCGCCCAGTCGAAAGTTCTGGGGTAACAAACATAAAAAAATACAGTCGAATTGAATACCTCCTCCTTTTTTGAAGTCGGTTAAAAAAACGCGAGTGTAGAGTCTACGTTACTAGATACCACCACAGTTATTCAGTAAATTTTATATGAAAACCGCTAACATGCCAAGCCCGTCTCTTTTCGTAACAATTATAAAGAAGAAGCTAAGGATAGATCCCGACAACTCATCTTCAAAGAGGATTACGGAACTTATGAATAGTTGTATTGAAAATACCTCCTCTATACCTACCTATATGTAAATAACTAATAATCGAACAGACAAGCCACTCACTTACGTATTGCCAAGAAGAAGGAGGGGGGGGGGGTACTACGAGGATAAGAGTTTCACTTGGACTCAACTCAGGGATAGTTAGAGCTAGTATACCCCCAGACTACCAGTCCTAAATCAAAGTCCACGCAACAAATCATTCGTCCATTGAACTTCTAAGTTGTCCTCGATGAATATACAATTGCGAAATATTAATTAAAACGCTGTAGATTACAGTCATGATGTTAGGTGGGCGTTTATTTATGGCTACCGTAAAAAGATGCACAAAGCATCGCGATAAGTTCCAGGCAATTAACGAAGCGGCAGATTTAATACGGATGAGTAATGCCTTACTCATAACTTTTACAACGTGTTTTAATGCATGCGTGAGCAGATAATGCGCTCCCGAATATAGAAACGTGTTTTTTGTCATTATTTTTACTTGTGAATCGTCGGTCATGTTTTTGTGGCCTGCACAGACGAGGTACTTTTGTTCTCGAAGTATAAAGTACCTTAAACCGTAAAAAAGTACTCAGAGACCAAATCACTGTCTCAAACTTCGATCACTTATAATAACACGTCTCAAAGCAAATTCTATGAATACAATCCTGTCCGTCGATGTCTCTCGATGGAAGTACTAGCAGACTATGGAAGATTATTTGTATGCGGTACTTTCCTAGTGTCTGATAGTCGATTCAGTTGTAAGTGTATTATGACGGGGAGAAAAGTGTATCAAGGATTGTCTCTCATCTGCGCAGGCCATTAGGCATTGATATAGCAATCAATAATAAAACACAGACAAGTTAATAATTTAAAAACTAAATAATAACTAATACACAATTGTATACTGTATACTAAAGCAAAAAAATATGACTTGTTAACCGTTCAGGAATTTGCTTGTCTGAAGCCAAACCAGACTGTAGCTTCAGATCAGGTCGTGCTTAACACAAAACTGCATTGTCAACAACAGCAATATAACAAAATAATATAAATATAATACTGTTAGCAGTTTCTAAGAAGATAATGGCGTGGAGGGGGCAGTGCCCATAAATAGACGTGCGCCGGGCAGTACCGGACACTTTACACTTAGATGTCCTTGCGTGCGGAAGCTCTGCAGGATTGCGTATCAGTAAAACTAATTAGTGAAACGATCTGTTTTGTGAGGTTGTGATTAGTTTGTGTCATAATAAAAAATATCAAGTACTGAAATAAATTAAAAAGGGTGGTGACTGTTATTTTTTTTTAAGCATTATTTCTGTGAGTTGCTAAAATCAGGCGTGGGATTTAAACCAAGCCTACTGCCTAGTCGCTTTGGTCATCATAATTTTAACGAGGATCATTAGTGGTGGTCAGGTGAAGCCGAGTCGACTTAAAGTAAAAGCGTTGGAACATTCGCTGGTACCTCCACACATGGTGCCGTGGTGAGGAGAATGGTGTTCCGAAACCTGTGCTGCGTTCTTCGACAGTGAGGATGGAATTCCTATGTTTTTAGAACGGACTGCGGGACGTTCAGGAATGGACTGCGGGACATTCGAATCTTGTTCATGATGCTTCCAAACAAACGAAGCACGTGCGGACGGACTGCGGGACGTCATGCCACGTGTTCCGTGGAGGGCATCTAGGCATCAGCAGCACTCGAGATATCTGACTAGATCACCTTGAGTGAGGGTAAACTGCGGGATACCCAACACATGTAGAGACGGACTGCGGGACGTTCTAGCGGCAATAAACTGCGGGGTATTGCCCTACATGTGAAATGTTGTATGTCTCCTGAAGAAAGCATGTGATGTAAGAAACAATGTATGCAAGATGTTTGTGAGACCTGGGTCTCGCGGAGGCTCAGGATATTGATCTTGTTCCTCCGTGAAACCCTATTATTAAATTTGTTTGCTCGATGATGAATGTGTCAGGGCCTCGAAAGAGTGACGAATGATTGAGCTAGGCATATTTGTGCACCATATAGTTGTTCAAAATGTCTTTCATGGTTACAGGCAGCGAAAACAATGAGGGCACCGATGGTAGTAAGCTGGCTGTGGCCGGTCCTTCTAGGTCACGTATCGAAGGCGTTTCTGCAAGCCCCGATGGGCTTCCCAACATCCAAGACGCGGTCGTGGACGACGCGTAGACAGGAGAGGCCGTGTTAGCAGTTTCTAAGAAGATAATGGCGTGGAGGGGGCAGTGCCCATAAATAGACGTGCGCCGGGCAGTACCGGACACTTTACACTTAGATGTCCTTGCGTGCGGAAGCTCTGCCGGATTGCGTATCAGTAAAACTAATTAGTGAAACGATCTGTTTTGTGAGGTTGTAATTAGTTTGTGGCATAATAAAAAATATCAAGTACTGAAATAAATTAAAAAGGGTGGTGACTGTTATTTTTTTTTAAGCATTATTTCTGTGAGTTGGTAAAAATACATACTACATACAAATAAATAAAATTGGAGTGTCTGTTTTTAATATTAAAATAACCGCTTTTTACTAAGTGCATTTGGATGTATACACGGTACATATACCAAAACAACATTTTTTACAATTTTTGTGTCTGTCTGTCTGTTTGTTCCGGCTAATCTCTGAAATGGCTGGACCGATTTTGACGGGATTTTCACTGGCAGATAGCTGATGTAATAAGGAGTAACTTAGGCTACTTTTATTTTAGAAAAAAAAATTAGTTTGTTAGGCGATACGAAGTTCGCCGGGTCAACTAGTATAATATAAATTTCAAAAGCAATGTAATATAATTTCAACTCCTTAGTAAAATCCTTAGTAAGTGCTTAGTAAGTAGGTGTTATTAAGCTTGCAAGGTTTGACACACATACAAAGTTAACTAAATAAAAGTATTAAAAAACCTAAACACACAAACCCATTAGTTATAAAATGACAGCTGACTGATATTGCTAAGAGATCTTAAGCCTTTAACTAGCAAACATTAAAACATATTAAACATACCGCAACTTACATTATACTTTACTCGCAAGACTCGAATTTATTAACCCATTAAGAAGTTTGAGCTCAAAGTTCAGTTTTAAGTGGTTACGAGAAGTTTCAGCTATCAGATCAAAGACAACATGAGCAGAGTTCGATAGTTTCATACTCACAAGTATATATGAAGTATAAAAATACAGTCAAACGATTATGCAAATCTAAATTTAATCTGGAAGAATTGCAATAACATTTTGGCAAGTAAGTTTCAATATTAATGCTAGCTAAAAGTAGAAGCAAAATTAAAAGATTTAGTATTTTTGGAACGAAGTTCCTTATCGCGCGTTGCGAAAGGGGGCTAGGCGGAAAATTTGGTAACGAAAAGTTGTAACGACACTTTTTGCCGTCGTTAGTCGTTACAACTCGTGCGGCGTCGTTACATGTCGTGCGGCGTGCGCATGGTTCTCTGTCTGTCTCTCTTTCTCTTATAGAAAGCAAGCCAGATATTTTCGTTTCTTGCAGTAAGTACTAGGATAGCAAAGACATGCAGCAAGTGTTTTTGCTATCCTAGTACTTACTGCAAGGAACTTCGTTCCATCCGGGTATCCCTTGACACCTCTCAAGTTTTTTTTCTATATTATTACCGCAACGGCGACATACCCTAACCTGACTGTATTGAAAAATAATTAATTGGTAAATGACTGATGTATTGATAGTGTTTAAAAAGTATTAACATTCATTCATGCGATATTTATTTAAGTAACGAGCATCCATTTAAAGCATAAACTTTTTTCATAATAATTTAAAACAATATCGCTTGTGAAACAACATGTTCTATATCGAACGGTGGAGCTCGTTTTAAATAATTTATATTGTAACTATAGTTATAATCGGATTAAGTTTTAGCTTAGAGTAGAGGATCAAATATTACGGACTCGTCACTTACATTTATTGTAAAGTACAACTAGCGACAAAAGTGTGGATCTTTGAGGACAATCTAAAAAAATATGATTTAGTTTTTTGATACAATTCACTGCACCGTTTATCGAGGTGTACACCCTTAAATAAGCAGTATTCCTTTAAATTGCTTATCAAGATTTTTATTCTAAAAGGGACAATCATCGTCACATCCCATAAATGTCCCAATTGCGCAATGCCTTTACATAGTCTGATCGACCAAGTTAAGCAACAGCGGGTACGGTCGGTAGTTGAAGCGTTGGCCATTGGGCATTGAGCCGCATAAAAACATTTTCCAAAAAATAAAAATAAAAAAGTAAGAAAACCATTCACACAGCTTATCTAAAACACTTCAAAAAAATATAAAACACATGTATTAAGCACTATGTTGCAAAAGTATGTTAACATACAAAGTAAGGCACCAGGTTAGAAAAAATTATAAAAAAAAACCGAATGCGTAAAAAAATAAAGAATTTACACACATATATACAAACAAACATACATACAAGATAGGCGCAAACAACAACCCTTCCTTGTCAGTCGGGTAAAAAGTTATAAAGAAGATTAATAATTCTTCGAGAAAATCTTTGTGGCAGGCTGTATGCTTTCGTAATAAACGAAGTCGTGTCATACGTGATCAAACCGGTCCAGTCATATGATAAGTAGTGCCCGTATTAGTTAAAGAGCACTCCACTGTCACACTGGTCGCTGGTACTTGAGCAATTTGTGTCTTGACGCAATAGTATTAACCAGTATGTCTGTAGTTGTACAGTGTACACTGGCAGTATGGAATGACCGAGATTGCAAATAAAATGACAGAGGTGGGAGGAGACACAAATTAGCGTAGGTTCTAGTGAAAATCTTGATTGTATATGGAAACAGTCATGTAAATGCTTATTATTTACACCTTTATTATACATTTATTACATCTTTTGGCTTTCTTAATTAATAAAGTTATTTTGCCCTGGTAATGTAAGAGCATTTTTTGTGGGAATTATTATACCAAGACCGCATGAAGCATAAGGATTTTCGATTAAAGGAACTTCGTTTTACAGACTTTCATTTTTTGTATTAATTTTTTTTTTGTATAGTTTTGA
The DNA here is from genome assembly GCA_951805285.1 of Thymelicus acteon. Lineage (NCBI taxonomy): Eukaryota > Metazoa > Arthropoda > Insecta > Lepidoptera > Hesperiidae > Thymelicus > Thymelicus acteon. Next base: position 7,382,293 of record OX638217.1, read on the forward strand.
TATACATAAAATAAGGATTTGCAAAAACATTACTGAAATAAAGAAAAATGCAACTTCGGTACCGTCATCCATGTTAAAGAGAATTTTAAGATGCTTTAAAAAAAAAAAAAAAAACAACTCTTTACTCCGTCTTATAGTCAGGTGTTTACGTATTAAGTACCGCGACGTGTATGCGATTTCATAAACATTTACATATGGACCAATTAAATTTGTTTGATTAAAAAAGCAGTTTCATTAGGAATGTTCATAATTCGTTTAAATTGCAACGTTTTAATTATCACGATGCGAATTTAAATGGTTAAAACGCGCTTTGTGTAAGCATTAATTTTGTGGTATAAACGGCGTGTGTTTTAAAATTTTGCATAAAAAAGTGAAATTCCATTAGAAGCGAGTTACAAAAGTTTAAAGGACGATGTATTTGAGCTAACGAATTAAGAAGAAATAAGACGGCTCATATTATGGAGAATAAATGTTTTTACTTGAGTCTTGAATTGGTGTGGTGATGGTTTTACCTGCAACAGTTCTCCATAAAATATTTTTGCGATAAAAAACAATCAGAGCATTTTATTTATTTTTCTTCTCTCTTTCCTGGCCGGCAACGCATCGGTAATACCTACCTTTGATGGTGCTGATGTCCATGGGCGACGATAGCTCGTTTGCCGACTATTTCCATAAAAAAAATGAATTTGTTCAATTATTTTTATATAGATTGTAAGAATATCAAGATACAAACTTTACATAATACATATGTATAAGTCAGTTTTGTGTATTTAGTTGTATGTACACTGTACTGTACATATATTATATAGACTATATAGTTTAGTTCGCATATAGAACTGATTGAACCCATGCAGAGATTGAGAAAAGCGAATGCAACGATAAAACTGCGACGTGATTCGCCTTCACAGATTCCCTCAATCTTTTCATCTTCCAAAGCAGTAAACAGACTGCCATCTGGTGAGAATATCCACGGAATTCATTTTTAAAACAATTTTAAGAATATATAAGTTGGAAAAATATTTTTATAAATATTTCGTCTGCGTATTATTTCATTAATCTCAGCACCTGTCTTACACAAAAAGGGAATTCCTTGTTTCCGTCATCGCAGACGTGGATGATGGTTTGGGTAATGACGTCCATGGATGGCCTAAATCATATTCCGTACCTCCATTATTACTTAAAATTTATTATCAAATGCTATAGTCACACTGCTACTATTTTTCTTTTTTTAATAAATCATAATGAATTTCATTACGGTTTATAGTCCGCTTTAATAATAGTTTTAATACGATAATTTGATGGTTGGTTTTCGTAGACCACAATTTTATTAATGAGTTCTCTTTGTTTATGTTCTGTTTTTTTTTTAAGTGAAACTTTTATTCTATCGCCCCAAAATGTTTAGTTCATCTATCGCATGTCGCATTACAACCGGCCCTGGAGTAAGAATAATAATGGAGATTATTTATGGTTTAAATAAATATTGCTCTTAGATTTTAATATAGGTACGTTTATCATCTAAATAACTGTATTAATTCTGTATTCCGTACTGTAATACGTAAATTGAAATTAAATTTTAAAATTGAATATTTTGTCTACTATTGATTTCCCATTATCATTCCCATTTTTCAATAATTAAGTTAAGATTAAAAACGCAAATTTTAATACTCTAAATCGAATAATTTTCTAAAAAATTTTAGTTAAATGCCTACAAACCGAAAAAAGTTTCACTTGCATCGTGATTTCATAAAACCACACTTTTATGTTTCTCCTATTCTTTTGTGCACTATCACATAATAATTGTGAGGCGTGCTAACACGTCAAACTGTTTTATTACTCCGTTCAATCTTTATGTCATAGGTTTGTGGGTAGATGTGAAAAAATTACCAAGACTGACACCTACAAGCCTACAATGTACATCAAAGTTGACTCATCGACCAGTTAGGGCATAGATTAATATTTTATATGGTACACTGCGTTACGAAATGAACTATGAATGATTACGTGTGTAGTGAAATTTCGGTCCAATCTGCCCGTGTTTTTCGTCTAGCTGTGTAGCTTGTAATGTACCTTTTATTAACCAGCTCCAAGAGTCTGCCTCGACTGCAATTAGAAGTTACATGAAGATCCAATACAACAAGGTTGGTGGTTTGTACCTTATCAACTGGGAATACTTGTATTCGTAATTTCGTACGGTTTATATCCCCTATTTCTATAACAGACCTTACACATAATTTTAATTAAAGCACCCTGTACAATTACAACACAATTTTAATACCACATAAGAACTAACGTTTGCCACAAAATTATTTTGCAGCTTTTGCAAGATTAAGAATTTAGTTAAAACTTTCTGCACAGTAAAGAAAATGTCATCTAGACTAAAGACATCCCACAGTCCTTGAAGTTCTCTTCAGCGTTGCATACGTAATGTAATGTCGCTAAGGAAAATCTCATTTACTTTTTAATTTATGTAATGTAACTTGCACACTGGGTTTGACTATTAATAAATTTATGTCATCCGACAGTATAACATAGTTTTCTTCTTAACTAGTAATAATTATTCAAATAGTATTAAAAAATTGAAACTCCATGGACCTAAAGTAAAAATATGATTTTAAACTTTTATCATCATGGACACTGAATTCGTAAGTACCTACCCGTTTCATCTAAAATGAATAATATAAATAATCTGAGAAGTATAATCAAAATGATATACACATACTTTTGCATCAAGATTAGCTTCTTGCCCTTTGTAGTACCTAATCTTGAGAACACGTAGCAATACTTCACACTTACATTACATTAGGCAACATTGCATTTTATCTATGTCAAGTGGAAATACCTTCGCCATTACACTAAAATTACCGGTGAAGTTCCAGACGTAAATCCCGTGGGAACGATAACAATTCGCTAGCAACCGCTAGAGGGCAGTTGTTGCTTTGAACTCAATAATGCATGAAGCGCATACGTCCGCCCGACTCTCTAATTATGGCAACACAAGTGGTCTATTCCCACCTCGTGGCACGGTTATCGAACCCGTTGAAAATTTATATACCAACGTAAATCTATGTATTACCGCAAGGCCGCTACGCTGACGCAACAAGGCGACCTCGTCAATATTTAAAGCTTGCGGGGTCATGCCACTCGTTACTTCTATTTCCGCGTCATCGACCGTTTGTTATGTCAGGACACAGACTATATTAAGAATTTTGTGATTAGACTATCGAAACTACATGTGAATTTTAACTTATATTATTGCATCAACATTGCTATCTATACTATAAAATGTACCCAATTCACCATTTTAAGATTAAATCAGGGTGAAGTTTTCTTTTTCTGTTAAATAATTAAATATTGCTGAATTTCTGCGAATATCCTACCCATGGGGCTGGCATACTACTAACATACAAGCTGCATTTTAGGCCACTTCAAAACTGTTGATAGGTAGCCATCGTCTCTTACAGAAATGACCAGCAAGGACAGCACAATACATGCTTAGAGTTAAATTACATTGAACTTACAATAGTTAAAGTCCTACGTGGCGTCGTGCGTCCGTGGCACTTTATTACTGCCAAAGGATCCATGCTGCATGAATTCCGGAACGTTCCAAACACTATTCTTTACGGATAACATGCTTAACGCGATTCTACCATAAAACACCGGACTTGTGCGAGGTTCACAAGCTATTCTGTTCTAGATATATCCCACCCGCTGAATATTTGCTCATAAAACTGTAGAAACTTTTGATAGCAATCGCCTGGCTAGCGTTCTGAATGAATATTATACAGAAAACAGGAAAGGAATGCTTTTCTCTGAAGGTATAGATAAAATGAAGTGGCTTAATGTTTCAAAAGTAATAAGAAAAATCTGAGAGAAAATAGGTATATTTCTAGACTTGCGAATATAGCGATTTATGTACTCGAGTCCTTGATCTCCTTTCCTTTATTTTCCTTCATTTTGAGTATACCTCTGAGAAAAACTACCGTGGGTTAAATCATTCTTAAGGTTTGTGGTTGTCCAACATAGTTCGCTTATACTATTTCTAATTAAGTACTTGTAAAAGAAACGAAGAAAAGTTTCCCATTTGTTAGAACTTATAATTTAAACCGTGTAATATCTGAACGAATTATGCAAGTGTTTTCGGACATTACGTCCATAGTTATGATAGGAGGCAATAGATGGCTCTGTATTTATACGAAGATACAGTACTTAATTTACTGTATGAAGATTTGTAAGAAACAACTTTAAAGTAGATTTTTCTGCTTCCAGACGAGAATCTTAGGTGTTAGCTAAACGCAGTGACGTGTATGAAGAGTGGCGCAGAGAAAGCCCGACATTGGGTCGGTATCGAAGTGGGTTGGTGCAGTGAGCGCGCGCGCAAGTAGGTGAGCGTGTCGAGGTCGTGACGTCATCGCTTTCTCTGCGCCCGCGCCGACAATGCAACCACGTTGTCGATGCCTAAATTGTATGTGCAACGCCTAATACAATTTTAAATTTTTGGAACAATTGGTTCATTTAAATTCGGAACAGGAAAGTTATATTGCAGTTTGTTTTTTTTTTAAGGAAAGTATGCCTATGAATCATTATTGTAGAGGCGAGCGAGCCATGATTTGGAAGATGAGGGAGCATCGCCATTGGCGACCAATATCATACAGTGTACAAAAGTAAATAAAATAAAATTTTTATCCTAATTCCAATCAATGGAAATCCTCGATCGTTCGAATTTCTTTCGATTACCTAAATGCTCATCGGTTGGTGGAGCGATGATATAACCAGGATGGTTGAGAGGCAAAGGGACCAATTCTGGCAAAGACCACCAGGTGCAAGGTATTACGGAAGGCGCAATGGACCGTTTAATAATGATGGTGGCTATTAAAATCGACGATATAAATAATAATTCCCGTCTATTTTCCCGTCTACCGCGGTAAGAGCAAAGTCGCGTTTGCATATTATATTTTATGTTAGCTCGTAAACTGCTTAAAGTAACAAAGCTTATTGTATGGTCTATAAAACGGCCAAACAGCAAGTGTACACTACGTAGGTTGAAAATAAACCGCCTGTGTTAATAAAAAAAAACCATCAATTTACATTATTTAATGCAGTCTGCATGAGACTTTCCGAGGACCAGAAATGATGTGATATGGGGTTATCTAGGACCCCTACTCATCAGTAATGGGCCTTTAATGGGTCGAAGCCAAGCCAAACCTCCTATGGTGAAAGTTGCTCGAGCTTCACTTTTTTTCCCAAGTCTATTATCCCTTGTAAAAACTTACTATGAGACCGATGAATTTCTTCACCTATTCTCATTCTAGTTTTATCATTATCTCGTATCTTATTTACCGCACCATGGCTTCTACCCACTACGGGGCACGGGTCTCTCCTCTTGAGGAGGCCTAGAGCATACTCCACCACGCTGCTCCAGTGCGGATTGGTGGAGGGGTTAGTGGCCAACCCGAGTGTCGGAAGTTTTCAAACCGCCCGAGGGCCTCCGACATGGCTTTACAACTGTTATCTTATAATAACTATCGGGACCGACGGTTTTACGTGCTCCCCGAAGCACGGAAACGCTCAAAAAATTTTTCCACTAGCGGTCACTCATCCAACTACCTACCGCGCCCGCTGATGCTTACATAACTTTCTCGATCACCTAGGATCGACGCAAGCCGGGCTGTAAGCGCTTCGATTTTTTATAGATATAACCAATAAAATACCCGAATAAATAAAGGCTGATGTCACAGACATATATACCTACTAGAGTATACAGGTCTGTGGCAGATGTTATCATTACTCATTAGCTATATCATATTTATCCTAATCTTAATCAGAGGTTGCTGTCATTTCACCTCCAGCATTTTTAGTAACACTTAAAATATAATAATATGAAATATTTAGAATTTTATCTGCTTAAACACAGAACAGTGCATCGATGTCAAGCGGAGCAAGCAATAATCCCACTTCTTAACTAGCTTTCTAATAATGCCGCTAAAACAATTTATACTTCAAATTAGATTGTTTTTGTTGATGGTTATTCCGATAAAATAGAAGAAATCGTTGTCATAGTCTGTTTGAGAAATTCAGAGCTAAAAGGTTCAGTGTGGCTCTGAAATAGTCACTTTGCTAGCGTTATTTACGATGCAGCAATAAACGAACCAGTTCAAGATATTTTAGAAAACACGACAATACAAGCACACGACAGCAAATAAATGTACGTAGTTTATACCTCCACATGCTGAAATAAAATGCATGTTGAATTCGTTTAATGTTTAACAACCTTGTAGCATAAAAGGTAAAGATTTAAGATCTGATTTCTCTACGATACGGGTCCGAGTGCCCGTAAGTATTTCAACCTTCAATGCAAGGACTTTTTATTCGACGTTATCGTGAAATAATGCTTTATTAAATGCTTCGACTATAAAACTGTTGATAATAATACGAATACTTCTCTTATCATACGAATTATTTACATTTAAATATAATTATGTAGTTGATACATCTCATCTTTAACTAATGGTTATGCATCAGTTAAATTTGAAGGTGAACGTTTACACGTGTCTTTGTTTACTTATTTGATACCTGTTTCATAATTAATTCATAATTAATATTTAGAACTCCAGAAATAGCATAAGTATATAAAAAGTAATGTAAATTGGATACAATTTTTTATTATAATTGTAGCCTTATTTTGGCAACAGTTCAATGACACTCCTAAAGCCACAAATGTTCATGGGCAACGGTGACCCATTACCCAACCCATTACCTATTCTCTTGTTTTTTCAGGTACGCTATAAAACTACTTTAGAGGACTATAAACAGTATGGATCCCAGTACAGAGCCTTGGTATACACTATATCGTTTTAATCCCAGCAAACTGCCCCTTAAGACCGCAAGCGCCTCAGATAAATTCAGATTTAAGATCCGTTAACCTTCATGCTGCACTGGACCTCGCATAAAACTAATTGATATATTGTGTACCTAACATAGAACGAATCTAGTTAACTTTACTAGTCAACATAAAATAAAACACATCATTAAAACGAACGGTTCTGTGGCGAGATTAATTGAATCCGTAGTTACCAGTACTAATAACATTCCATCCTAAAAGCTGAATTTATTACAAAAGGTTATGATTAGATTTCTGTGATATAGTTATTGAAGTCCGATTGGATTCGAATTTAATTTAAAATGACGAGGAGTGTTAATTTTATTCCGTTTTGGAAATACGAATATTATGTACCTGTATTTTATAACCAGCGTTTTTCTATATTGTTCTTCAAATTAAATGATCATATTCTCTTAATGTATAGTGATGGTATCTAGTAAAATAATCTTCGATTACCTGTATCGAAGCGTTGATCAGGTATCGCGGGTGATGTAAATAAGCACATGCTTTGCTATGCTATTCTATGCTATCTATTTATTAATATGATATGAATACAAACAATAAAAAAATTTACATCGCCAACACTGACTTATAAAACCACTTATTTGTACCTTCGCAACCAGGCTTACCAACAACTCGTAATGAGTATGTGAACGTACATGGTCTTAAGTCTCTCTTATTTCCATTGTTCCAGAAGTGTGGAGCGCGGGCGGCGGGGGGGGCGCGACAGCATGCGGTAGCAGCGGCATGGACCTGAAACACGAGGTGGCGTACCGGGGGCTGCCCAACCAGGTGAAGGCAGAGCCGGGGGTCAGCCACAACGGACATCCGGTCAACAACGGCCACGTGCGGGAGTGGATGGCGGGAGGCGGGGGGTCCCCCTCTCCGGGGGCAGCCTCAACCCAGCCACAGCCGAATAATGGGTACTCCTCGCCGCTGTCATCGGGAAGCTACGGGCCTTATAGTCCAAATGGGAAAATAGGTTAGTTCATTCAACTTTTTTTTTTGAAGTAAAAACTTCCTTAGGCGCGTTGAGGTATTTTTGAGGTGGGATGAAACATATCAGATTTTAATTCAACACGACACCTGTGACACCATCTCTGAGAGAAGTGCAGAACTATAGTTATTTAATTTACAGCTCGTGTTAATATCAAGATTGTAGTTTAGGTAGGTACATATATATACTTTACGAGCAGCCATTCACTGAAAATGTAATTAAATAGAAAACAATTGAAAAGTATTTCCTGCACAATAAATATTATATCCTGACGATTCGACGACCCGTGTGGCGCAATGGTTACCATGCCCGATCGCTGCACCGAGGGTCCTGGGTTCGATTCCCAGCGAGGCGGAAATTTGAATGATGAGTTTGAATTTCTGTTCTCGGTCTGGGTGTATTGTCCTTGTGTATGTTGTGTGTTGTCCATGGCACCCACGACACAGGGAATCCTAGTGTGGGGCTATGAGTGTGAAGCGTTATTATTATTATTATTATTATTATTCAAAAAATACACACGTAATTGTTGAAGTTTTCACTTCTGTCGGAACTACCAGAGTGCCTTTTTAATTTTTTTTATGTGATGAACATAAGAAACGCGCTTGCAGTACCACCATTCCCTGTCCACCCATGGACGTCTGTGGAAAACCGCGAATAGGACTGTACGAGAGACTAGGTAGCTCCTGTTAATGTTACTTAGGTCGTTAGTATTGGTATTGTGACGTTCGATTTTAAACAGATTCTGAGGAACTCACAATTTTCGTGTTTTACATTTCCATTTAAACATTACCTATATTATACGTATGTATGTCGGTAGGTCTATTTTGTTATTATCTTTTGTCAGCAAGAAGCGGTAATTCGTGTCCTTGGAATTTTACATAACTGTCATTCGTGTTGGTGTGCGTTCTTAAGCCAGAAAACAATCAGACAGCTAACGACATTCAAAATAGTCAACAAAACTTAGATCAGCTAAACATTAAAATTCTTAAGCGCAGGAAATAAAGCTTCCTGTTTAGCTCTAAAATTTGTTGTAGCAACATATCGGTTATCATTGGATAATTTGTATTTACTGATAATATTATATCGATGTTATTCTAATATTGTTACATCACAATATTCAATAACAACGCGCACTATCTTATAGCAATGTTGATTAGCACGAAAATAATAACATTTATTCAATTCTATCACTTAACCAAGTTGTTGCTACGATCTTATCTACAAGTGTCATGCGCGTCTAATTGTAGTATTTCCCGGTAAAACTAGATATATCTGAAGAATTCCTGGAATCTGGTAACCCTAAACAGGAGGAGTGTTGTATCATCTTGTTCGTTTATCAGCTAATTGCACCATGAGTGTAATAGGTTGGGTTGGACAAAAGATGGTTGGAGAATCGTACGACCAACTTTTTATTAAATAGGAATATCAATATATCTATGGTTTAATATCCACTGGAGTGGGTTAACAGAGTACGAGGTTTCAATCCGAGGTGCTCGCTAATATTTTGAAACCATTTATTAAAACATGTAGGTACATGCAACACAACATCCCCATTTCGTTTTTATTCCTATACCTACGTTGACTATTCAATAGAGTATTCTATCTGAAGTTATCTTAGTATCTAAGCAATTGCTTATTCTACATAACAAATGCATCTGTTCAAACACGTCTTACTGAAACATTGCGTTACACGACCTACTTCAGAGTCTTCAGATAATACTGTATTGGACTCTTGAATATAATCTTTCAGTCGTTGAGCGAATGTTTCTTCGATTCAGTCAATTTACTCATTTTATAGATTTTTTTTATTTCAAACGGTCTCGCTCGCTGGTATTTTCAATCAATAAAATCTAATATATAAAATTCTCGTGTCACGCTTTTTTGAAGTTAAACTCCTCCGAAACGGCTCGACCGATTTTCGTGAATCTTTGCGTACATATCGGCTAGAGTGGAGAATCGAACAACATCTACTTTTCATCCCCCTACCCCTAAAAAAATTTTGGCAGAACAACGTTTGCCAGGTCAGCTAGTATAGTATAAATAAATAGGTGTATGATAAAATAAATAACAAAGTAATTGTTAAATATTATTTTTGTGCGTGGCCGTGAGCAGGTTTAAATTATGTATGCGATAAACACAAAACAACGCACTATGAATCTTTGTAACTATTTTAGGGTCTAATGACGGATGCTATGGGATCTATTCATTATTTTTAATTTAAGTTATCTTCCTCTGCTGTGTAACAGGCGAGGTCACTAGATCACCCCTGAATTCTGATTGAAGTCCCCATAATGTAATGTTAATATCAGATGGTTCGTCTTCTCATTTTTCAGCTATTTACATGTCAAAACTGTAAGCTAGCTACTCGTCTCTCGTCGGCGGTAAAGCTACCAGCTATTAGCGTAACTGTAGGGGGCTGTAGTAATCTCATATTGAATGCGTGGCCCACATACTGTGTAACAACGAACTACAATAGTCCATTTCCTAACAGCCTTCAGTGATGACCTTAGGGGAATAAACGGGTTACTAACATTTATTAGCGCTGCAGTTAATGTCCCTGAAATGTATAATGCTTTACATATACGATAGAGGTGTATGTACTTTTTAATTTAATGTGTTTAACGCCCCAACTCAGAGTCACTGACGGTTACTTAAATCGCTCCTTAGCACAGAATTTGTATAGTGATTCTTTACTAAGGAACGAGCTAAGTAACCGTTAGTGACTCTTAGTTGGGGCGTAAGAGCGTACTGTAATCGTTATCTCGAATAATTAATTACTCTTCGCTCGAGTTTCCCGGAGTGAGAGTAACTGAGGTTTGGTCATAATTGGGATTGTTGTCAAGCACTTATTTCATGTAAAAAAAAATTACAAGCCTTTTAAATATGGGCTGCAATCCCAACAAACCCAAGTCCCTCGTTAGCTATTTTCATATCGTGTAGCACAAAAAGAAACTTCTTTGAAGTATATTGTAGATGTCAGCGGACAAGACAAGTATTATAAAATATTTAGAACGATTTAATTTAGATAGCAAGCTATTAAGAATTTGGGAGTACATTTAATTGTCTAATAGGAAAAGCCTCGAGACATATTATTATATTATTATCCCCTTCGTTTAATTAATAGATAACACACGCTCCAGCGTGCATCTAACTCATATCTAACTCCAGTTAGGTGCACTGTTTATGAAATTAATTACTTTAACTAAGTACTGAGCTATTTGTATTGTGCTCGCTTCTGTATTGAATTTCTTTATTAATTTACTTAACTGTTGCCTCTATTAGCTGCATCGCTTGGACCCCTCACAAGGATAACAAGAGCGTTATGATGGAGACATTCTTCCTAAGTAAGATTATGAAGGCGATAATTCTAATAATAATATACATGTGTTTGTGAAGATTTACGGATGTTTGAATGTTTGTGTTTCCATCACGCGCATTTTTACCGCATTTTTACGAAATAAGATGAAACGATAAAACATAGACAGAACATGTCCAGGATTAGGACATGCGATAGATTTAATCTGGTTGTCCTCTGGGATGATATGAACGTATATGTGTTTGTGATTTCATTTTATGAAACCCTTCCGAAAATATAACACAGTGTATGCATCACATTCAGCAGTTTCACCGTTGCAGCATGACTGAATACTGAATACACCTCGGATCTCAAAGAGTTGAGACTCGTGCCGTCCGCTAATAAATTAAAACCAATTGTGATAAGCAAAGATAAGACAATGTTTAACCACAAAAAGTGCGATAATAAGCTTATTCATCCTATAAAACACATCAACAGCGTAATTGGCATTATGCTAATAAGATAATTAAGCAAGCACGCTCAAACATTATTAGCAAAGATCGTTACAATCCGCACATCCGACCTCAGTGACACCACGAACAAGGTCGCATGTTCATTATCAGTTGCTCCAACCGAGTAGGGTTATTGCTCCAGTGATCGACATCACCAGTCATCGCTTAAATTAAAATTCAAAATCATTTGTTTTATAGGTATCACTTATACTTACTTAGGTACCTACTAACTGATACTTAACTTACTTTATATTTTTGATAGATTTGAATAATGATGCATGAATTGATTATTGAATTAATTAACTACCCTAATGTATAAAACATACAAGCATTATGTACAAAATTTGTAATTGATGAAATTTTAACAATTTGAAATTGGTGCAATTGACAACGTTCCTAGTTTTCCTTGCCGATTGATATAATTTTTATATTTTTATGTTAAAATTATAAGTTATCCATCCATGTAAATTAAAATCACATACATACATCTTCTTCATATTCAAATAGGTACCTATGTAAATAGCTAATACGCACGGGCAAAGACGACTATTTTGGTAGCCTGTCTGCTCAATTATCGGCTATTTATTAAAAAGAATAGCTAGTTTTGTACAAAATAAATAAAATATTGAAACACTTAAAGCCGCTCATGTACCTAGTTATCATCGTTAAAAGGATTTTTCCGTGTTTATCATTATCGTCAATGCTGATAGCGAGGGCAACGACCTCAACATTGCGTGACGGTGACGTACGTACAGACAATTGCTCGAAAACACACAAGACAAATTATGCATGTTAAATAATAATTATGTGAGGAGTAGGTACTAGTGAGGCCGGATTTTATTGTATCCATTTGTAGAAGTAATTATCTTCGGTTGTCATTAATACCTTTTGTTTTACTTAGAATATATTACAAGTTCATAATCCATACATACTTTGCAAAAATATCATTAATAAGCGTATGTATGAAGTCATCGTATTATCGGATTTTGTGATTTTCCATTATTCCCTCTTAAAGTCTAATGAGTCTAGAAACACTTGTTTGTCTGTTATCACATAACTACATATTTTACCTATTAAGTATTGTTAATCGATTTAGGGTTTAAACTTTAAAATAATAAAAAGTATTTATATAAATGAATTATTTGTATAATATTATAACTGTTACTAGCAAAGAAATGTATAACTTCTTACGTAGCGAAAGTAAATTGGTTAACGGGGTGCCCCATGACAGCGCTCTAATTTTTTTTCCTTACCTTACCCTATTATGATTATATTATTGTCTAAACGATTATACAATATCGCTGAGGGCTTTTTATGACATATATCACCCACAATATAATTTGAAAACTTTGTGAAATTTAATATACAAAAAAACAGGACAAGCGCGTGTCAGGCCACGCGCAATGTAGAGTCCCGAAGTAGTAAGTTTATCGACTATTACTCATTAACTCCTTATGCTAGCATAGTCGTGATAGCTTTCCTTGTAAATTCATCATATAAACTATTTTCGTGATTTTTTTCACAAGTCCAACTCCAACAGTTAGCCAGCAGGGGGGGACACTTGACTCTAACCAAAATTAGCACTTTAGAACTAAATATTTCGCAAACGGACCCCTAATTCCAAAAATAGTCCTAGATGACCCTTAATATTTTTGGATAACCTTTTCAGTGATACCCCACACTATAGGATATGCGACGAATAAAAAATTCATCCTCACGTTACCTGTAGAGATACCCTGAATATTTTATTTTACGATTCTGGAGTTTTTAGGGTTCCGTAGCCGAATGGCAAAAAACGGAACCCTTATAGATTCGTCATGTCTGTCTGTCTGTCTGTCTGTCTGTCCGTCCGTATGTCACAGCCACTTTTTTCCGAAACTATAAGAGCTATACTGTTGAAACTTGGTGAGTAGATGTATTCTGTGAACCGCATTAAGATTTTCACACAAAAATAGAAAAAAACACTAAATTTTGAGGGTTCCCCATACTTAGAACTGAAACTCAAAAATGTTTTTTTCATCAAACCCATACGTGTGGGGTATGTATGGATAGGTCTTCAAAAATGATATTGAGGTTTCTAATATCATTTTTTTCTAAACTGAATAGTTTGCGCGAGAGACACTTCCAAAGTGGTAAAATGTGTGTCCCCCCCCCCCTGTAACTTCTAAAATAAGAGAATGATAAAACTAAAAAAAATATATGATGTACATTACCATGAAAACTTTCAACGAAAATTGGTTTGAATGATATTTAGTAAGTAGTTTTTTTTTAATGCGTCATAAATCGTAAATCGCAAAAAACGTTGATGAAAGTTACAACGAACTACAGGAACTTTTATATTATGTTACTTGCTGCTACGGAACCCTTCATGAGCGAGTCCGACTCGCACTTGGCCGCTTTAATAAATATATATATCCATGCCAATTATAAGGGTTCCGATTTTACTTCAGAACCCTAAAAATAAATAAGTACATAAAACAGCGTTTAGTTTTCAAATTCACATTCTAGGTTTATTGCTAAAATGGAGCTAATGGTGATAAAATTACTCCGAATTCCGGCTGGTTTCCTAAGTTAATATCGTTCAAGAGAGATTTATAACGTCCGCCCTAGATATCTAGAACAGCTTCAGTACTAAAATAATATCCAATTGAGGCGTACTCGGTATCAGGATGGTAAATATTGTCCATAATTCGAGCTACATTGTAAATTATGATTATGATGGTAGAAAACCCATTTTGTGTGATTAACATAAACAATATCAAATCAATGATGCTATATTTTAATATTAAGGTGACACAAGATTCTTATAAATCTTATCATATTATCATGTATCAGTTACGTACGTAACTCATTTGTGTACATAATTTTGCTTATACCAATAAGTACTATTATGTCTTCTGTGCATATTATATATATAATAGTTTGGAATGGTTTGTCTTGTGGTAAAGATGGTTCCATACATCCTGGATGGTGGATTAGGAGAATCTTTAATCATCGAATCATCTCTCTTTCTAATCGTAACCAAAGTTATGTCGTAATATTACAAGTGGTTTGTTGTACTAATTAATCACACAGTACTTAATACTCAGGGCCTGATATAAATCAGTAATCTGCAAAATACATCCGCTTTATTTTAATTTCATCTTTTTACCATCGTTGCTGCAATCAACAATGAATTCAAAATCTGTTATGACTCATTACGGTCTCAACTTCATAAACTTGAAGAGCAACAGTGACGTTTCCGAGAACCAATTAAGAACCACATTATATTTGTTCCCAAAATGTTCGCTTTCATATTACATTATAATATTAAGTTTATATTAAGTTATACTTTTTTTGGCGCTGTATTTAATAAGACGAGATGAGAGTGCATTTTGCTGAAAGAAACAAAAAATTTACAAGCAAATGCAACATGGTATGAAGATAGTGCTTGCTTTGGAATTTTCAAAAAGTAGTTGCAATCGAAACATTTAACCAAAAAGCTCCTTTTTTGAAGTCAGTTATGTTTGTACAATTATCTGCTTTTAGTCAAACGACGAGTTTTCATAAGTCCACGCTTATGTGGCTGTGTGTATGTGCAAGTCATACGTATATTCCACGCTGTATGTGGATTCGATAAAATATTCAACGCTCCCGTTTTATGGTCTATAAACGGTATAAAGGAACATGTGTTCGTAAGCTACCATTTTGCTGTGTCTGTCTCTTTTCATAATAAGCGTTTGATAAGGACAGGATGACCAGGGCGTTGATTTTGTTCCTAAATGATGTAGACATCATCCCATGAACATCATTTAATAAGTATGTATGCATATCTAAGTAGGTATGAATATGGACACCATAAGCAACATCATTTATAGGTTTTATAGCTTAGTGATTCGGACGAGTTGTTTTCATTGAGAACTCGATTTCACGACCAATATGCGAATTATATCCGAAATAAGGGTAAATAAAATCATTTCAAATGTGTACACTCTATTTATTATTCGCGCTCAGATACAACTAATTTCTTCACATAGTTTATAATAAAATGTTTATAACAACATGGTAAAAGTGGATTCGATTTAGCTTGAAATGATTGAGCGTTTTCATTTTATTAAAGAGGCTATTTAAGGAAGCCGTAATTTATAGGCCAGCAATTTGTGAACGATTTATAAGGCTTGTTTGGCAACACCGCACGGTGGCTAAGTCGCAGGTTGAGTAAACAGGTAAATATTGGCCGTTTCATATTTTCTTTTGTGAAGTTTAAATTCGTGACTTTATGCCTATGGCTTTAGTCCTTTTATGTTATTAATCTTTATTTTACCTTATAATTTTGGGCGAACATAAATAGTGAAATGTAAAAATATATTTCCTCCGTTACCTCTATAAAATGTTGCGACTACAGCTAAAGCTATAAAGGCTTACACATATTTGAATATAAATGTGTTTCAGATGTCGTCACATACGCTTATTCGGAAGGCATCAGTTTAGTCAGTTCAGAATTCAGATTTTCCGGATAAGAAAGTCAATGCAAAGGCATTGCATATTCTCAAGGCAACGACGTCTGCGCCATTTCCTTTGTACGAGTACCTATATTATTTGTTAGTAAATGATCTGCGCAGAAACGTACATAATATGGTGTGTACCTGTAGATACGATACAACAAGTTGAATGAACATTGAGATACTGTCAAGGTATAATTGTGAACATTGAGATACTGTCAAAGTATAATTGTGAACATTGAGATACTGTCCAAGTTTAATTATGAACATTGAGATAGCTGTCAAAAGAGTATGCAGGAGTATGCAAATAACGTTCCGAAATCTATACTAAAATAATATAAAGAGGAAAGATTTGATTTTTTGTTTGCATTGAATAGGCTCCGAAACTACTGAACCGATTTCAAAAATTCTTTCACTGTTGAAAAGCTACACTATCCCCGAGTAACATAGGCTATATTATATTTTCAAAAAAATTAGTGATCCTTAATAAAACTCCAATAATGTAACAAATAAAAAAAATAGTAAACCGAAGCAAAGCGAGGGCGGTTACTCGTATTTAATATTTCAGAATATTGCTTTGTGTTTTCAGAAGCTTAAACAATGCAAACTAATTTTATCTACTTTTATAGAAGAAGCACAGGACTCCGCCCGACCAGGACTGCATCAAAAAGGAAAGGCTTTTGTCCAGTAGTTACATTACAAAGTATTATTGACTTTATTTATTCTGAACTTACATTTTCTGCAGCCCTGGTACATTTATCAGATCTGGCTATTATAAGAAGTTTACAATGAAATCAAAGATTGTTACGATGAAAAATAATATTGTGTACGAGCTAGTCAAAGTACGTAGTATTCCAAAGGAATATAATGATTTATGTCACGTAACAATACGGATATGCGCAAACTTTATAAATACATTATTGTTATCGACATTAGATTTCCTTTTCAAATTGTCATGGAATAAATATGTAAGTACATTTGTATCGATTTACAATTGACTACTTATAATATTTATTGCGCTGGTTCTTTGTAGATACAGTATCAGACTTGTTTGCGTCTTAGCTTAAACTTTTACATGTAATTTATTGTCCAAGTATCTATGAGCTACCTATATCGATAAAATACCTCATTTTGTGGTAACATCATGTAGTATCTGTAATAAAAGATTTTTTTAACATAATACTAAACATTTACTAAACAATATTTTCAGGCAGAGTTTATGCTCTTTGGTTTTGCATTGGTAAGTGGTGCCATCTTACCGTCTTTCTAAAGTGCAGCAATCTTTTATGGGGCTTGGTGTAAAGTTCTATAATAAAATCCCAAAGTTAATACGTGATTTGCCAGTGGAATTGTTTAAGAAACATGTAAAATCTAAACTTTTAGGCAAAGGTTACCATACTGTAGATGAGTACATAAATGACAAAGACGCATGGAAATGACCAGCTCTGCAACCAGTTCCGTACAAGCTAGTGATACTTTTTGTAATAAATATACCGATGTATTTTTATTTTTAAAAGATGTGCTGAGGAATTTCTTTACGGCTTTTCTTCTCCTCCATGACAAAGCACCTTTGCGAAAAGCTGGTTGATTAAAAAAATTACGTGCATAAGTGTATCAATGATACCTACCTACATTGTATGAATAAATGATTTTGAATTTTGTATTTTAAGTACCTCTGGCCTCAATGTACTTCAACCATAAACACAAACGTAGAAACTAAACTATGGATGTTTGTTATTCTTTCACGCAAAAAGCACTTAACAGATTTTCATGAAATTTTGCGCACAGGTAGACCTTGATGTGGAATAGAATATAGGTACTTATTATCCCGGAAAACGCAAGGAAAGCCGCGGGCAGAGCGGTAGTATATAACATTAAAATAAATGCTTACACACTTATACAACCACAGATTACCCCCAATAGATACCGCATACAAGGCAACTGAAGCGCGCCAACACATACGTGCATTTGTGTGTTGTGTGCATGTTCACGACATTAGAGTCGACCAATACTGAGCCGTCAAGTCCAAGTATGAATTAGAAATAGCCAATCACAGGGCATTTTTTGTGAGTTCAAACTCTAAGAAAATTTCACTTATGCGGTATCTATTGGGGGTAATCTATGCATACAACGCACTGAAATTCCTAGTGTCACGGGTGGCATGGTCAAAACAAACAAACATCACAAACTTCGCAGTCAAACCTTCATTCAAGATAATATGTCAAACAAACGTCTCACATCAGACATCATGCCTATAATACAACATCATTGCTATAATGGCATGAACGTGCAATACAGAATCATGTATGAACCATGCTTAATACTCTCACGGCGAGTCTCGCGCATAGATATACTTTCGCTTAAGATTTCATAATCATGATTGTTTATCGCGGTGCACCGGGGCCAAGGCCGGCTTTATCGCTGAACCCGTGTGAACCTGCTTGGCGCAGTCTGCTCCCATACCACAGCCTAGCGAACTCTTTCCGTCGGACAACGAGCGTCTAGACATGAGACGTACGAGGCGCGAACGCACTTATTGTTTGGAATTATCAGTTGGATTTCAAAGATTATTTTATAGCGATAGTAATTCATGATAAAAATTCATGAGGCAGGCTGGCTATAGGCTATTATGTATTATAATTCTGGAGGAAAAGGAGTGGTTTCGAAGTTACGGGTATTAAATCTTAGGGAATAAAAGCAAGGCAACGAAGGCTCGTGACTAGTTACATAACACATATAACATTTTGTATAACATTTTCTACCCATATGACGTCATAATCTCGGTGTCAATTTTATTTCCGACATCAAAGACAACGGACCGCTGTATGTTTTTATACTGTGGCATTAATTATACGTATACAGTGAGTTCGCTACCGAATACAATGCTCGTTAGGGCTTTTTAACGCTGATTGCAGCGATCCCTTTATTGCTAGATTATAGCATTTGAATGGAAGTCAGTATGATTAGAGGTTGTTTAAAGTGCTATGAGAATTTTTAATAACTTACAAGATAAGCAGTTGAGTGCCCACCGACATGGTAGCAATATTGCAGTTTGTGACTTGTGGGACCACAACGCGGCCAAGCGAACATTATTAACATTTATAATATAACATTCTTCAGAGATCTGACTGAACTCTGTTAGGAATTAGACATAGTAGATTGCAAGCGGCTTAATTAGGTACTACATCGCTGTATACACAACTTTCCTCAAATCACTATATATGCAAAATCGGGTGTAGCGTATTACCACAAAACGGTCTTTATGTGGTTTAAATGGAGAAATAATAATTAATACGTGCGTGTAACATATGTATATAAACTAAGTTTTATATACACCGTTTGTTTGTTCGCTTGCTGCATACTAATAACGACTGTAGAGGCGGTAGTTACCAGAGAGACAGCTTGGAAATCCACCTATTGTTTATTATGCGGCAACGAGCTATACTTACAGTAATGAAAAATGTAGGTGGAATTCAAACTCCCCTTACGACCACTCACGACGACCTCAATAGAATACATATCGGTGGTCGATTTGGCATTTGAATAAAATATAAATCATATTGCACCAGCATCATTACATATAAAGGTTTTTGTTAAAAAGCTTTTTAAGGATTCAAAACTAACAAAACTTAGGAACTTATTCTGTGTATTTCAACATTTTTATTCCCCTTTTCGAGCACGTGCAATGGTGCAATATGATTTATATTTTATTCAAATGATACCTACACAGAGGTCAAATTAACATAACGATTGCATCTTGTATTGTATGTAACAATAGCCAGCGCATAGTAGTTTCAACACTTGCAATGAATGACGTGGCGGCCTTGGGACAGAGGATACTCGCATTACCTATCGCAAACTAGATGCTATCGGGCCTAATGATCTACAGGAAGTTTGAACTAGATTATCTGAAAGGAACATTAGTTGACTAAACTGAATCATCATATTGGTATAAGGTTCTATGCTAAGCTACAGTCACAAAGGCGAAACTCCGTTGTTAGAAGGGCTGAAATAAATAAAATAAATAAACGCTTACACACTCACACCCCCGTAGTAGGTGTTTACCTGTGTCGCGGGTGGCATGGACGACACATATAACACATGACAATAACACCCACAACCCGAGTACAAATATTTAACTGTCACATAAATATCTGCCCTGGCCGGGAATCGAACCCGGTATCCCTAGCGAGACGAAGTGTCGCAGGCAGGATCGCTACCAACTAGGCTACAGGCTCGTCAAACGTTCTTCTAATATTCATAATGCATTCGCATCATAGATTACATTATAGTACTTTTTTGGTCTTTATCTTGTCTTCAGAAAAGAAGTGGATTAGTAGTGTGTGTGGGGTACTGAGTGTCATAAGTAAAGTAATGGCTAACTGGCCAAAATATTTTTAACAGACTTCAAAAAAAGGAGGAGGTTCTCAATTCACCTGTATTTTTTTATGTGTGCATCATAACCTTACTAGGTGTACTTTGATGATTCTTTTTACGTTCTAACGCTGGTGCTTGTCATGTAGACCCTATATAGTTTTTAAGTTACCGCTCATTTTGTAGTTGGTTATTTTTTAAGAAGAATTATATTTAGTTTAAACTAGGGAATCATAATAACAACGTTTTTGTTTAGAAAGCCGAAAAAACTATTAAATGACTACATATTCTTACTTAACAATACCTGACACTCTTATTTCTCAATTAATTAATTAATAAACGGTGATGTATGCAATATAAATAAGACATACAATAGAAATAAGACATCTCTAACTGCTTCACTCCAAAAACAATATTTCTTACATAAATATTGAAGTCCTCCAGGTGCAAACTGAATATCGTATATCTACAATCGATATTTACTAGATCTTATATTTACTTTTTAGGGTACTACGGAACATAATTGGTAAACATCGGTGATATTAAATAAATCAGGAGGTACCTACATAATATAAGCATATCTAAAGATAGACGGATCAAAGCGAAAAGGCTTTTTTCCTTTTTTTACTTTTTAAATTAGCGCTCTGCCCGCGACTTTTCCCGCGTTTTCATTAGCATAATAATTATGTAGTTTAATAGCAAAATGACGCTGACTTTTAATCAGGTTTAACTTAAGATTGGTTTTTACCTTTGGACGAGCAATTGAACTAGAACCAACTTAAAATATAATTTACAAGTACATTGTAGGAAATAACAATATAATATTATGCAATGCGATATGCGATCCTTCAATACAACACTAGATTTAATCAATAATTTATAAATACTAGTAAGTAAATAAAATATCGTTGTTATTCAATTTGAGATTCTATGTGTATGCATAATTCAGTGTTCGGAAATACATATATAACATTCAGATTAAGATCTTTCTGTGTACGCTACTGAGACACTGACTACCTGATTTAAGAATAAGAATATATTTATTTCCACTTCACAAAGCAACACAGTCATTAGTACTAATGAGTGACAAAAGGACTTAAATTTTACACAGCAAAAAATTAAAAATAAAATAAATGCACTGTCACTACATTTTAATAACCAGAAAAAATCTGTGTGTGCTGCTGTTCAATATAAAATTCTCATCTTCTCTTCTTGGGGCCAATTCTCATCTTATGCAGCGGTGTTATAATACGACCGTGGTGCTGATTTCATTGTGATTGTGATGATATTCTAAAGATATCTAATACTCGTATCTATCCATAACCTATCTAGCCCTTGAAGGGCTCTCTTAACATGCGCCACGCCGACTGGTCCTGAGGAAAATCCAGCGGATACACTGGATACACACTGTCTTCTTCAGGTCGTCACTGTACTTGGTGGGATTCTATTCTCCATTTACAGTAGCGTAATTTTCCAATTCGTGGACCTTTCTGATACAGTGCGTTTCTTAATAACTTGTGGCTATCTTCGTGTATTCCTGTATAGGGTAGATTGTACGTGACGTCCTATTCATCATTTGCCGAGGCATGATCTCTAGAAGACATTTCAGATATAGTGCTTTTACTAATAGCTAGAGGCAGTTTTCTTCCTTTGGTTGTATCCTGTACCTAATAGTAAAAGCGGTTGCCAGCAATCATAACGTCACGTTGTTTGCGATTAAAGTACTAGGTACCTACCGAGAGTACCTACGAGGACGTACGCTAACGTCGCTTGAGCTTCGATTATAATTGCGTTTTTATTATCCACATAGAACTTCAAACAAAAATATCTTACGTATATTTATTTACGTCGACGTACTGACAGCGGAAGTGGCGGAGAGTCAGCCGGAGTGCGAATAAAGGCGCACGCGCACGACGCACGGGACCGGCCATTGTGTAGCCGTGCGTGGAATTGATGCGCGCACAATTGAGCTACAAGCATAATTGGCGTTTACGCTTTTTATGCACGATCAAGTACCATGACTGTAGCTGACACCTGGTCTTGACCTTTATGGATAAAAATGGCGAAATCATAGCAACTTACATGGCGTAAGATTAACTTGTACAATAATATTAATAAAATTGCCAATGGTTTACTTTGCTACTCTATCCATTCCGAACGTTTCATTCGTTCTATTGATATGAATCCTGGATACATTTTTCACCATAAGTATTTTGTTCCATAACGTCATCAAAAGATGAATAAAAAGGATGAAAAATACTTTATTGCACTCACAAAATATGGTACAAAAGGCGGGCTTAATGCTAGCACAGCATTTTCTTCCCACCAACCAGCGGCAATGAGGGGACATGAGGGGTAGTGCTAGGTACCTAATTAAGCCTTATTAAGATCATAATGTCTTAATAATAAAATGTTCTTTAAAACAAATAAGTGGTGAAGTAAGGTAGAATAGTTTCATTTAGCAGTTCTTGTATTTAGACTTTATACAAACACCCATAGCTCTGCACATTCCCTGCTTAAAGTACAAATAATTTCACGCTATGGTGGCGTCCAACAATGGTGCAATTTCCATTGAAGCTTACGTTGCAGTTTATTATATATCTACGCTATTTGTGGCTACCAATGGAGTATTGAATATCAAAAACCCGTAACTCACGCTTAATTGTTACTGCTAGTAGGATCTAATTATTACTAGATATCTGAGTTTGAATCTGCAGTATTTTAATTATAAACACCATTAAATTTTACTTGCCCTGTTAATAGCTCTTGACAGTCTATCTAATTGCGGGTAGTACTTCTAGTTATATATGTTTGAAAATGTGCGATTCTATTTATAAACTTTATATTTTACTCGCCCCATTATGGCTCTGGACAAGTTGACAGAACATTATCTGTTCCTGGATCGAATTATTTTATACAAAATTTTTATGGCCCTATTAGAATTTATTATAAGTTGAAAAAAACATCTGATTTCTTAGTAAATAATAATCTGTGAGTCCTAGGTTAGTAAGATCCTGGAAGGCTATTCTCTTTTGTAACTTGACAGCGGAGTTTCAAAATTGACGTTCGAGTTCTAGGATCACTTAACTTCGCAAGTGCCGTACTAGATGATTAGAGGATGACATATTTATTATTCTCGATCATCGAATTACGTCACCGTCGAAGCTCGTGTCCAATTGTCAAACGAAAAGTTAGTCAAGAGCTATCGCCATCTTTAGTCGTTTGACGTTTGAGTTCGCGACTCCCTTCACTTCGCAAGTGCGTACCAAATGATTCGAGAATCACATATCAAGATCTCGGACTCGAACTTCAATTTTGACACTCATCGCGGAATCCGCTGTCAAGTTACAAAACTGAATAGCCCTGCAGGTTGTAATTTTCTAATAAATATTACTTACGAACCACAGCTGCCTGTTTTTCACTACAAAAATATCTCCAACCAAACTGGTGTTATACTTCTTAATTTATAAAATACTAGCTGACCCGGCGAACTTCGTATTGGCTAACAAACTATTTTTTTTTCTAATATAAAAGTAACCTAAGTTACTCCTTGTTTCATCAACTATCTGCCAGTGAAAGTCCCGTTAAAATCGGTCC
Organism: Thymelicus acteon; assembly: GCA_951805285.1. Classification (NCBI taxonomy): domain Eukaryota; kingdom Metazoa; phylum Arthropoda; class Insecta; order Lepidoptera; family Hesperiidae; genus Thymelicus; species Thymelicus acteon. The sequence continues at coordinate 7,406,426 of OX638217.1, forward strand.
AGGCATTTCAGAGATTAGCCGGAACAAACAGACAGACAGACAAAAATTGTGAAAAATGTTGTTTTGGTACATGTACCGTGTATACATCCAAATGCACTTAGTAAAAAGCGGTTATTTTAATATTACAAACAGACACTCCAATTTTATTTATTTGTATAGAAGATAAATTTAGCTTTCTGTACTCCTACACTCCGATGTGTTATATGATAGAGTCCGTTAGATATATAGAGTCCACTTTCGCACTTTGCTAGCATGGTATTCCGTGACCTCAACCATTTTTATGTAATATGCCAGTTGAACCTAAAGCAGTACAGTAATCAGTTGCAATGATATATGTAGTAAGGTACTCCATTCTTTTCATGAAGTGCGAGTAATTTCACGGTTTGCTGCCATCGTACAATGCCGCAATTCCCATACAAACTTGTGTCGCGTACAATGTCATTATTTTCCAGTAGGTAACATATATCGTGACGAGTGTACAAATGTATGTATTTTGCGTGTAATTTACCATTACGTTAAAGTTACATGTCAGTTTCATTGTAATTTAGTTTCAATAATTAGAAGCAGCCTTCTCCCTAGATTGTATTAAAACTTCTTAAATTTATTAATAGATGCTTTTAAGTCAATAAATAAATTCCATAGAAGGCATATACAAAAGAATTAAATTAAGATGTGTTTTAAATTAATTAATCAAGCGTCTCCGAGTTTATTCAGTTTAATGAAATAACACTCTGCTGAAAGTTTCCTGTAACCAACTTACTTAACGTAACTTTGAGTTACTTTTAAATGACTGTGACACGAAGAATTTCACGACTATAGGTAAATTATCGTTCCAAAAATATGCTGAAGTTACGCGGAAGGAAAAAATTGTACAATTCAAAAATTGTACACATAATTATTACGAAGAAAGGACGAGTTACAGAAGTAACTTTGTTTAACAATACGTACGCAACAAAAGTCAAAGTTCGTTGAAGCCAACTAAAGGCTTCCAACACGTGAACGGAATAAGAATCTTTAAGCGATGTATTTTTAGCCAGCAAGGGTCACGCAGGGCCCACACAATCGCCATGCGAGCACGATATTGCCGTGTGCCGCAATAATTTTAATTGCCTACAAAAAACAAGTTTGAATATTTGAATATCCCAATTCACATCTTTAAAGGTTCAATATCATTGGTTGTCTATATTTATTTTTATTTGAGACGTTGATAGGTGTGTAAAATCCAGGAGTTTTTATCAATTGCATCTTTCAACGCTCGTATTTTTTTCATGGAAATAAATAGCCAGCAAACGGGCTGACCAGACATATGCTAAGTGGCTATCGGCCCCCATAGACATCAGCAACACCAAAAGCATCACTGATTACCCTTCCCCACACATTAACTCGACATCTCGTCGCTCAAAGCACGAAAAACACTCTAAAAACCGAAGATTACCGACAGCAATCAATAAAGTTGTTATAACTACGTAATAACACTCGTAAGATCTCTTCTTCATCAGACGACACGACAACGACACAGCGTTATAATTCAAGTGATGCTGCTATACTGCAATTCCAAATTAAGATAACAAAAAAACCTACTTCAAAGAAGGAATCGTTAAGAAAATCAGTAAAAATAATTCGTGAACATAAAAACATGTAGGTATAACCAACCTATAATATTCCAAAAGTTCCTTCAATTCCTGATGAATCTCAACATCTGAACTGAATTTTGATAAGAATACACAGACGTAAATTAAAATAAGAATAGAACAAAGAAAGAACTTCCTTACAAAAAATAATTATTTAAAAATAGATTTTCCAAATCGGTCTAAATTAAGAAGCATAAAAATACAACAAAATTGAGAACTTCCTCCATTTTTATTTTAAATCGGTTAAAAATATTTGAAATAATTAACTTTTACTGCCGTAAAGCTTCACGTCTTTCACACGCACACATGTTTATGCGTGCAATTCTGAACATGTCGTTGTCGTTATCGTATCGTCAATAAAGAAACGGCCTCGCGAGTCCTCGGCAACTCGGCTGGCCTGAACAAGTAGGTCGTGGGGCAGGTCATGGGTGGCCGCGGAATTGGAGCGCCCGAGCCCTCCTGCGCCCTAGTTTGCGTTTCCAGGAATACGAGTATACTACTTCCTCGCTTTAATAGAGTATTGTGTACCTTGTACCTTGTATCATGAATTCTATTTTCATATTTGTATTAAACTGGATCTTGTTCTATGGAAATATTAATGTTTAATTTAATTATTTATTCATCTATCGAGGACGTCGTTGGTTAAAGAATGTTGAGTATCAGTTATTTAATATCCGAATTATGATTTCACAAGAACGTCGTGATTTTGTTTCTACTTCTTATTAGTACTATTATTTTTTCTGTGTTTCTACTACATTTTTCATATCAAAGGTTGCTGATTAATGTTGCAGAAAATACGGTTAAAGTAACTCCTCTGCATGTCCGTAATTTGAAAGGGATGACTGGAAATAACTGCTTCTTGGCTGAAAAATTATGGATTCCAATGAATAGAGGGCAAATTATTGTATTCAAAAATGAATAAACAGTATTACTCAATGATTCAAATTAGTGTATTACAGAAAAAGTAAATGTCTGCACTTTCTGAAGTTACATTTTTTTCAGAAATCCTAAAACTATTTAAAACAATTTAATTTAATAACTGTACCTAATTAATATAAGTATGTATATAGTAAATAAATAAACTATTTTTTACTGTGATGATCCCAATATTAGAATAGAATATTCGCACACTTGATTTATAAGTATTACAGAATTAATATAACTTATTTTAAAACAATTATTCCAAAAACAATCCAACATTATCAACAACATCGATATGTGGCCATTATCTCTAGCGGATCTCGCTTCATACATAAGGTATGAGAGGCAAAACCTCATCGGTATTCAAGGCCACGCAGTCTCTTGCAAATTTTCGACGCTTCTAGACAGTTCTCGATGCAGTCTTGTCACTTTTACTAACTTAGTATTATACAAGTACATTTCGTTGTAGAGATTGTATGTTGCTTGTACTGTAAATATACAATCCTTTTTCGTTAAATCTTTCATTCTCTCTCTCTTTCTTTCATTCCTATGGTACTTGTTTTGTATTGATTCAATACCTTTTCTACAGTATTGGATATCTCTCTTACAACATTATTTCGTAGTACTGCAGTATGATTTTAATGATATTGGGATTCCATTAAATCGATTGTATCAATATCTTTGTGAATTACATCGGATTTAATAATATTGATATAAGATTTTTTGACGTATCGATTCCAGTTTTGATGTCTGCATTTGTTTTCCATAAGTACTTAAGTACTCTCCAATTATAGCGAAATTATTCAGACATTATGACCATAGTTTCTAGTCTTACAATAAGCAATTGTACAATGCTGTCAATCATCATAGTATGCAACTAAGCATTTGAGCCAATTAAACTGTGCTACATGAAACAATGCATCAATCAAGAGGGGGAAGTTGTACTCTGCTATGAATTAGAAAACTCAATTCTAATTGTCTTTATGTAAATCTATGAGTCACTGTAATATGTTTGAGTAATGCATTAAAGCATGTATTTCTAAAGAAAATAGATGTCTTCTGGATGGTAATAATTAGTTTTTTGTGGAGTTCTCCATTTTTTGATAAATATTTTTTTGTAAAGTAGCTCTGGATTATTTTAAATTAGTAAGTATTAAATAATTAATTAATGAACCACAGAAAAGTAAATAGTAGAAAAATCGAAAATGAGCTTCAGAAGTTTAATAAATGCCTGTTTACAGGAGGAGAGTTTTATTTTACAAGAAATTAATAGTGATGCTCACAGCATGGGTTAAACGGCGATCAACAATCTTGTTGAAGGGCAAGTGATGTTAAAAACTGTCCCTTGAGTAAACAACTCAGTATTAATTAACAGAAATTGCCTCTTGTCATGCAATGGGCAGGCGTGAACTCGGTAAATAAAGATCCTGACCATGAGATGCGAGTTTGGATCCAGCAGTCTCTTGATGTTAATTAACAATTTGGTGCCCGTGACTTCGTTGAAATGTTATCTTTATATTCAAACAAACTTTCACACCTTATTTTACCCCTTTAGGGGATGAATGAAAAAAATCCTTACGTACGTAACCTCTGTAAAAGTTTCATATTCCTTGGTCCACTGGATGTCAGAGTGGATTAGAGTGCGCAGAGACAGATAGTGATAGAAAGTTAGGTATGATATTTGCTTGTTGGTCGCGTTTTAATATTTTAATAGTATTTATTAAAGCTATATTAGTCTCGAACGATTGAACGATAATCCCGAAATAACCTACTCGGGTGAACCTGGTAACAATATAATTACAAAACTAAAAAACACGCTTTTATAGAAAATCCAACTAAAAAATAGAAAATAAGAAGAATAGTGTAAATAAGAAAAAAAATGTAATTTATTATTAGTGTATGGTGTTAATGGTTATATAAATATTTTATTGACAGATATGAGTAGGATTATAATTTTTTTTGATAATATTTTAAAAAGCACCCCACGTTTTTTTACACTAAAATATATTTTTTTGTTATTTATACGATTCTTTTTATTTTCTATTTTTTAGTTGGATTTCATATGAAAGGGTGTTTTTTAGTTTTTTAACCTATTATTTTTTTAAATGAAACTTAAGTGCTCTGCGTTTATTTCTTTCTTATTTTTTTTAATATTGAATTGTCATCGGTCCTTGATAAGTACGCCAAATTTCGATTTAATCCGCCGCTTTAAAGGAGATCAAAAACATGTTCAAAGTTTCCGTTATATAGCACATACTAACATACGTATGAAGCTAAAAAAGCGTGTTAAAAACAATCAATTACAGGTAATGCCTACATTTGTGATCTTGGTGAATTTGTCTCTGAGTGAGAACTGTCTATTACAATTCGTCCTTCGTTAACCAAAGTCCTTACTATCCATAATGGCTTGCCATTAGCCGTCTCTAGCGGCCACAGCGAGCTCTCACAAATGAAACTGAACTAACCGTAAGAGCTGAGCTGCTAACGACCATTCGAATAAGGTCGTAGAAATTTAAAGGACAGCTGTTCTAGATTAAGTATTCTGTCATAAATTAAATCATTATTTCTCAAGTTATGTTCTTCTATTGTATGTATGAGTTACATGTTCGGTTATTAACTTTTTTAATGAGTTAATTAACTAAAATCTCACCATCAGGTATATATCCCGGGTGACAAATAATGGTCTGACACGAAAATGTTACCTGAAGATAGCAAAAGATAGATACTACATATAAAGAAAGACGTTTTTTTTAGATAGACATTTTTTTTAAATTGGCAAAGTCAAATGTATTATTAATTGGCTAAGTCGTTTCTTTCGTTTCTACAGAAATCGTTGGTACAACAAAGCGTGGATGGGTATAGCTTGTATTACAAAACATACAAATCCTCTTAAATCTAGTTTCAGATACAAAGTAACATTTCAATACAATTTAATATAACTTTAAATCAAATTTTGAATTGTAAATTAAACTTGGACTTTGAACTCTATTAACATTAGATTATTATTTAGATTAGAACAGGATTTGGGAAGATAAAGTGAGGTAGTTACCGAGGTACATTTTTGTAGCTGTAAATGTTTCTATCAAAATTACTATTTTTTATTATTGCTCTTTTATTAATGTGTTAATTTGTCATTTAAAAATACTTTCTTTTCTCTGTATCTTTCTTCTCTTCTATTAATTTCTTATATGATTGTTTTACATTATGTAGTACGCCTGTTACCCATTTTCTGTTGCTCATTTCAACTGCTGGGTTGCCTGGAAGAAATCGCTTTAAAGCGATAAGGTCGCCCATTGTTTTGTGTTCCTTCCTTGTGCTCTTTATGTATATTATGTTTTGGTGTACAAACAATAAAGTGTTAAATAAATAAATAAATAAATACTACGCAGATAATAGTTGAGTTATTCTGTAAGTTACATACGCGAAGTGTCCACCTACTCCCTTGTCAGATAACTTGTACGGAGCTGACTGCCATTGTCCATACTACAATAGCTTCACAAAGACCCCGAGAGACTTGTTTACCTACCACTAACGTAACACTTTTAGTTTATTCGAAACTAGTTACAAACCTCGCTTCACTTCGGGTAAAACATTTTGTAGGTAATATTGAGCACTATAATTATTACAAACATTATTTATAATTATGTTTATTATTAACACGCCAAATCATGCCTTTTAGGGACCAAATTTTAGTACCTTGGGTTACACTATGGCAGTTTTCGTAGGGATCTCTCAGGACATGGTACTTATTATCCCGGGACAGCATTAGTGGATTATACGTATAATCACACGTTATATACCTATTGTAGTCTGTATATTATAGAGCCTGGCACAAGAATTATTAATTTCGTGCGAATCGACAACTATTGCTTATCGTCGTAGCACAGAATAGGCTTATGTTATTTACTTTTAAGATGGTAGACTACTTAGCATGTAAAATGTAGCATGTAAAATGTATTACTTACGTATGCTTTTCAATATATTTATTGCTATTTCTATGTTGAAAAAGTATTAAATCTGTACACAGTTACACACATCATACAATACATAATACAAATATTGTTTTACAAAACCAAGTATATATTTACTTTTGCGGACCAATAGTCCAACTGAAGTAGATTCTCAAGGGATTCTCTCAGCTGCTATAAACACCTCAATATTCTCAGAGGACTGAAGGTTTAATAAAACATTGTATTTACTTATTTAGATAGGTATGTACTTGGTTTGAGACAACACAAAGAGTTGTTAACGCAAATGAGATAATGATTCCTTCGTAGTAACTTTAGCTATAGTTTTACAGCTACATTTAAATATTAATATGGTAGTTGGATTTCAACTCCAAATGTGAATAAATAAATAAATCACTAACCTTTCGTACCTACGACATCGTAACGTCGCGTCGCGTCGTGATGTTAAGTATGTAAGTTTATTCGCTTCGATACTACAAATATCGTACTAATAGTAGGTACCTACTTACTAATGGAATTGTACTTCTTTGAAATCGTAGTTTTTTGCAACCGAGTTCACAGTAATAGTTCGCCGTGCGGTAACTGCTCTTCATCAGTAGTAGGTGCTCTTACATTCCCTATCATAATTTATGATTTGACTTAAAATCCATATTTCAATTCTAAAAAGTATATAATTCAATTCAATACAAAGATATAAGAGTTCAATACAAAGATATGACAATTTTTATAGGTGATTTTTTATTTTATTTAAAATAACTGTGTTTTTTTCTTGTTTCAGGTAAGCAAGCGTTTGCAAGTTGTAGTCGACATCGCCAAGATGTTGACTAGTTTTAAAGGTAAAAACATTTTATCCATTGCAATAAAAAACTGAAGAGTCTGTGTATTACCATATAAGAAATAATATCAGTAAATTCACATCACATGACTGAGTGGGTATGGCATAAGAAGAACGCGACTTTTTGGAGCACGCATTTCATTTGTTTCTTTATTATTATTGTATTCTTAAAGCTGCAAAAAACAATAAAACACTGTCGAAGTGATCGTATACTATGGTTTATAATACTGTCTTAAGGATAAGAAAATTAAGTAGAGGTAATACTAGCATATCTGCGCAAATAAGTCGAGTTTGCTAGCCGCAAGCAAAAGGGAATTGCATTAGAAAGTGTCGCGGTTAGCCACGCCCGCCCCGAGTTTAAACTAGGCATCCAACCCCGCTAATTTAACCAGTCACGACTTAATCAGGTTGCGATTTCTCGGATACCAAGCGTGGTGCTTGCGAATAGTTGCGTCAGTGATGTACCTATACCTAGAAATTTAATTTGTTTCACATCAAGAACAAAACACTGTTTCAAAGCGAAGAAGAATATAGATAGGTATATCCTTTTGCGCCTTTTAGCCGTAGTTACTTTTCTTTTTTACATTTACTATTCAGATCGTGGTCATTATTACATTTTCCTGATGACTCTTAAGGATTAACTCATCACACGATATCCCACTATCTATCACCAGCAGAAATTCTGCTGCTTTCATCGTTAATGTTTGTAACTGTTAGTTTTTATGTATATATAGCTGATAAAGGAGCTATCAGCCCAGCTACAAGCCATCTGCGATCAAGCTGGACAAGCAAGATACAAGCAGGGGATCCACTAATTTACAGCTCTCTAATACTACAATTGAATTACGTTAAAAATACTCGTACTTTATAGTTCACTAGCTGCTGTGCCCCGCGTTTTCACCCGCATTAATTTGTAGAAAAAACTAACTACTAAAATATATGATGTTATATAGCATATAGCCTTCCTCGATAAATGGACTATCAAACACAAAAATAATTTTTCAATTCGAACCAGTAGTTCCTGAGATTAGCGCGTTCAGCCAAACAAACTCTTCAGCTTTATAATATTAGTACAGATTCGAGGAGGGCTACCCAGACTAAACATGCTAATACAAAGCCGAGCGAATTTTGGGGGGGGGGGCGCATAGCTTCATTGTATTCGTTCCAAATATTGTAACTAAATAATTTTATACACCCTCAATTTTGCAGTCCCGAACGCGAAAATGCAATTAACGTCACTGGCAATAAACCAATTTATCAGTCTCGCCCGGCTCGCCTAGAGGCAAGGGCGGATCCAGGGGGGGGGTCATGGGGGTCATGACCCCCCCCTGGGCTGGGTCCAGGACCACTAATTAAAATTGTTAAACATAATGTTTTTATATTTTTTTTGTCACAATATAGATTTTATTTAAGTACCTTCAATATTTAATTAATTTAATAATACTTTGTTTGATTAGTCTAGTCAACAAGTTCAAAAACGTGTTAAATAGAAATAAAGGTCCTAAAAATATGTGAGATAGCTCATTCGATTCGGAATGACGACTAGAAAAATGTTTTTTAAGGGTTTATTTAGCACATAAAAAAATGCGTTTTTATTAACAAAATAAGATAAAAAAAAGATATTTAGTTTTTAATTAATAACTTCAAAAATAATGATATTTAAGGAATTTTGCAAAAAGATCCTGAAAGAGGGAATTTCCAATAAAAAAGTCTCAACTCACGGAACTTTATCTTCATTATTTATAAACGAGTAACCGCCCTCGTTTGCTTCGGTTTTCTTATTTTTTACACCTTGGGTTACATTATTGGAGTTTTATTAAGGATCCCTAATTTTTTTGAAAATATAATATAGCCTATGTTACTCGGGGATAGTGTAGCTTCCCAACAGTGAAAGAATTTTTCAAATCGGTTCAGTAGTTTCGGAACCTATTCAATGCAAACAAAAAATCAAATCTTTCCTCTTTATACACCGTGTTCCTGAGGTTGTGCACGAACTTCGGCCTGTTATTCAGACCATTAAATTGGTCATCTTTCGTTATGGATTCATTATTGAAATTTTTTATTTTTTTTATTTTTCATTTTCATACAAACTAAAAAGCTGAACGTAAATTGCCTAATGTGTAATCTCTTGACGCAAGCTGGCAACATCGCATTATGATTGATATGAGACTTTGACATTAGTAAACTTTTATTGACGTTAACAATCATTTCTCATCAATTTTGCTCTCTGTGCGACCAGTGACATTAACAAAACCAAATAGGTAATAATACTAGTTCGAAAAGTTTTACGATGTTTGTTTACTTTAAGGCCCATTTAGACGGAGAGTTTCTAGTATCTATCGTACATTACTATCACTGGTAATAATCGCCATAACATTATCGTATTAAATGTTTACATACAGGAAAGAACTAAATTCTCACCGACGATTATCTCATATGACATTCGTAACTTATCGATTAGGGCGATAATTTCCTACGTCTATTTAGGTACACATTGTACGTAAGATTACTTACGACAATCTCGACTTGTATTTGACTCACATTTTTCAAATTCATACGTGTATCATACAAGACGGTTGAAAACGTTTTGAATGCGAGATTTGTCATTGGAGTTAAGTTTACAATCAATATTTTTTTATAAACAAATATTCCATTGCGAGGAAATTGTCGTCAAATAGCGAGAGGTAATGTATGTAAGATAGGTAATGTAGTAATGTAGATAAGGTACCTATGTAAGAAAGATTTTTTTATTAATTCGATCGTGGCTTCTTCGAGGTGAGAAGCTCTCCGTCTAAATGGGCCTTTATTAACGAGTCAAGCCAATAATGACATGACATTTAAAATGAAACAAGTATAGTTTGAATGATTATGATCGTACTGAGCGGCAACATAGCACAAATAAAGACCCTTTTACAATGTACACCCATATTAAATGGAATTAGCAATAACTTAAAAACTAAGCTTTATAATGCACTAGTACCTGTATAAGATATGTTTAGTAAATGCTATAGAATCATTTGGTAAAGTTTGTGCACAACCTCAAAAACACCCGGTATATTACGAGTAACCGCCCTCGCTTTGCTTCAGTTTTCTTATTTTTTACACCTTGGGTTACATTATTGGAGCTTTATTAAGGATCCCTATTTTTTTTTAAATATAATATAGCCTATGTTACTCGGGGATAGTGTAGCTTCACAACAGTGAAAGAATTTTTCAAATCGGGTCAGTAGTTTCGGAGCCTATTCAATGCAAACAAAAAATCAAATCTTTCCTCTTTATATATCAGTATAGATAGATAAAATTTAACACTGAAAATAGGGCTCCGCGAGGTCGTTACTGCCTAAAAAGCCGGTATAACACATAAAATATTTTTTTTTATAGTATTAAATAACTACTTAAAATTTTGAATAAATTATGATGTAATCTAGACACTTGAACGAACAAAACCTCGGTGAAAAAAAAATTTATGTCGATTTTTCAAAAAGTTACATCGTTGTTAATTAACTAATTTTTTTCCAATCTCTGTTTTTATAAATTAGGGCATAGAAGTTAACATAATTGGTCTATACATTTTTCGCTTCGTGGAGCTGTTTTTATTTAGGTAATTAATAAAGTTATGCAAAAAAAATATATTAAAGTTTATTATTTTGTTAATTCTAATTTTTTTAAGTTAACAAAAAATTAAATTTATAAAAAACGTTATCAAAAAAGATTTTTTTTGTAATATAGTATTATTGCTGTTTTTGCATCTAGTATATGTATTAATTAACATTGGAAAAAAATTTACGTCATTTTTTAAGAAAATGTTTATAAACAAATAGACTATTTTGAGATTAAAAAAAAATGTTACCATCTTATTGCATAAGCGAAATAATTTTTTGAAAAAAAAAAATTTCTTAAATATTTTTTTTTATTGTTTATAATCTTTTTTTATACATTTTTAATGCTTTAATAATTAGTTCAGAAATTATTTTAATCTCAAAAATCATCATTGACCGTTTCCAATGGATTAACAGAAAAAATATTGTTTTTCAACTTAATAATTTGTTATTAACGAATAATATTAACCTTTATATTTTTTTCTAAAACTTCAAAAAATTACAAAAACAAATATATTATAATATCTAACAAAGTATAGAAAAAAATTATTTTTAAAAATATATTTTTTTAATATTTTTTTCTATACTTTGTTATAAACGATAATAAACAATAAAAAAAAATTAAATTTTTTTTTTCAAAAAATCATTATTTCGCCTATGCAATAAGATAGTAACAATTTTTTTTGGTCCCAAAATAGTCTATTTGTTTATACACATTGTCTTAAAAAATTACGTAAACATTTTTTCCAATGTTAATTAATACCTATACTAGATGCAAAAACAGCAATAATACTATATTACTAAAAAAATCTTTTTTGATAACGTTTTTTATAAATTTATTTTTTGTTAACTTAAAAAATTAGAATTAACAAAATAATAAACTTTAATAAATTTTTTTTTTGCATAACTTTATTAAGTACCTAAATAAGAAGAGCTCCACGAAACGAAAAATGTATAGACCAATTATTTAAATTTCTATGCCGTAATTTATAAAAGCAGAGATTGGAAAAAAAATAGTTATTTAACAACGATGTAACTTTTTGAAGAATCGACATTTTTTTTTCTTTCACCGAGGTTTTGTTCATTCAAGTGTCTAGATTACACCATAATTTATTCAAAATTTTAAATAGTTATTTAATACTATGAAAAAATTATTTTATGTGATATACCAGCTTTTTAGGCAGCACGCCTATGCCGTAACGTCTTCGCAGAGATTTTCAGCGTTAAATTTTATTTATAAATTAAAGATAAAGTTCCGTGAGTTAAGACTTTTTTATTGGAAATTCCCTCCTCTTTCAGGATCTTTTTCCAAAATTCCTTAAATATAATTATTTTTGAAGTTATTAATTAAAAGCTAAATATTTTTTTGTTTTTAATCTTATTTTGTTAATAACAATCGCATTTTTTTATGTGTTAATAAACCCTAAAAAAAACATTTTTCTAGACGTCATTCCGAATCGAATGAGCTATCGCACATATTTTAGGAGCTTTATTTCTATTTAACACGTTTTTGAACTTGTTGACTAGACTAGATGGCAAACATAGTATCGGGAACGAACGCATCGAAAAATCGTTTCGGGTGAAGTGACGACGTAAAAGATTTTTTTTTAATTTAAGTATAGTTCATCATACTTGTATCTATTATCATCAAAATTAAATTATAACTTCTTGTGATTTGACCACGACTATGTGACCCCCCCCTGGCGCCAAAGCTGGATCCGCCCTTGCCTAGAGGGCGTGGTATTCGTATTATACCATGCTACTTAGCAGTCGTAAGACGCGCCTTCCATTGTGGACTGACCTTATGCATTCATGCAATAACCCTAAAGCCCATCCAACAGCAATTGAGTGATCCTAATTACACGTAAGGTCCATGTCCTCAATTGTTCCTGAATTTTGCCTAATTGTAGCGTACCTACTCGTAGTTTCGCAGTCTCTCCTTTTCTAGCTTTGTTACTAAAAAAAAATCGCTTCCCTTCGTGATGTAACTCGGGTTACGCGGTTAATTGATACGGATTTTTTTTTCATGCGTTTCCTGAATTTTATGAGTACTTACCCCATTATGAGGGTTTTTCCTAAATCTATGGATTAAAACCCATGAACCTCAAAACTCGAAATCTTACACTCGTAGGTATAGTAGAAGTTAAATATTGATCAATTTTTCTCTATCAAAGGTCAATGTACTAAAAGCTGTTGGTATTTATAATGAACAATCACCTTGACTATTTCCTTCAGTCGTAGAAGGAAACCGGAAATCATTATAATATGAATTAAAATTGTATAAAATATCATATAAACATAACAAGAACTTATAGTGCAACTTTTGTCTTGATTAATCTAGGTACCTACCTAGAGAATTTTAATCATCTGTCTGTGAGGTATCTGTACCTACCTAGGTAGGTATCTGTTATTAAAATCATTCGTACCGCAGTGTTTCGTTTGATTCATAATTATGTTTGTGTAATTTCCTGTTATGTTCTCTTATTTTTATTTGGTAAGCACATTTTGTTTCTACTAACAATAAAATTACTAAATTGCATTTATATTTCATTATCCTATCCGCTACATCTTGAACTACGGACTTTACTCAGTCAATTCGACACGACAAAATATTTTGTTTCACTTGTGTTAGAATTTAATATTTGACGCTAACCTGTCTCGGAAATATATTGAAATTTTAGTAACAAATTGCAAATCCATTACATTGTATAATAATTAAATCAATAACTACATCAGCTGTAGTTGCCAACTTGCCTAAACCCTAAACATAGGTAGGTCAAAAGTGTCAAGACTTACTAAATCCCAAAAAGGAAGTGTTAAAATTTGTGACACAATTATTAACAACTGAAAATAAGTGCCCTGTATCAATTTATATTTATAATATTATAATGTTTTGAAGTTATTTAGATAGTGCTTACCAAATTTTAATCTTGATAGGTCATTAGCAATAATATTTTTATTGTATGTGCTACAACCAGCGCCATCTCTTATCGACGTGAAGAACTTTCACGGTCTTACGTCGTGCCGACATTGACCGCTAGATGGAAGTACTAGCGCACGCGATGAATGACGCAAGCGGTAAACGAACGTTCTTGACTGAGCCACTTGAGTTCATACTGACACAACAGTGGAAATCGTGCCGAGGAATGAACTCGCGTGTATGTACCTACCTACTTTACCTTGGCGTGCATAGAACACTCACCCACTATTTTTGGAACTTGTATTCTCATTTATACATAATTATAATAATAAACTACCTATCTACCTATTTGTATCGCTTACGCTTGGTGGAATTTGTACACTTTATCTATTTACATAATACGTACATTATTTAGGCTGTATTAAAATAAGGTATCCGTTACGAACATTTATATTTCATTGCCGCCAATAAATTACATATGATGTAAATAATTAATGTCGTTGAATATTATTTCACATAGTAAGTTGTAAACAGCTTACTTCCCGATTACGTGATAGATGGCGCCACATGTATTACTGTGTGCTTTGATTACAATGAGTTAACACTTAACACGTACCACAGATAAAGTTATACATAGACCTTTAAACTCGTATTATATACAAAACATGACATGTTTTAAAAAAGCCATTTAAATTTAATCCCCAAGTTAGTAACTATGGTATAAAGAAATATCATTTTAGGATTACTTTCAACAATTTTTAAGCAGGAACTACCTACTTACCTGTTTACTAGGTACCTACTACTCATTCGCCCCAACTCAGAATCACTAACAATTAATTAAATCGCTCCTTATTACAGAATTTGTATGGTGATTCTTTACTAAAGAGTGATTAAAGTAAAGTGACTGAGTTGGGCCGTTAAAGTCTAATAAACAGACCTTTTTTATTGATCTGAGTACATAGAGAAAAGTATTTTGTGTAAATAGTAACTTGCAATATCCTATGCAGACTCTCTTTTCCAAAAATATCATTCATAAAATTGAACGAAATTTATAATTAAGACACTTGGTAAGAATCCTACAGTAAGATCATTATAATGTAAATGAATTACTCAAATTAGCATTATTTAAACGCAATACGTAATAACTTACTGTACTGTTAGTTATATCCAGTTATTTTAATTATATTATTAGTCATACTTACAAGTAGGCACCTATTATACCTATTTGAAACATAGAAGTTACAGATTTAAAAATAATACATTATAGGTAGCTAGGTACACTACACGTCTAGTATAATGCACTCTCAGATCAATAAAAATAGGAATGCACTAGATATTATCTGCATAGACGCGTCCAATATTCAAAAACTTTGGAGCTCCTATAATTATAGGTACCTAGGTGAATTTATACAATGGTGGTACAAGTGAATTTATTAAATCGCAGATTAAATCGAATAAAACACGGCTTCAGTATTATATCGTGCGTAATGCCTATAAAGTCAAATTCGAATCAAAAGAAAGATCAATTATATTATGCAATCAATTATATATGCTATATTATTTACCTCAGGCAACATAGGCCTGCTGAGACTGCAGATAATAATGTTATAAAATTAGTGGTGATACAATGAAATCTGAATTGACCTCGCCCTCTATAGGTTGCATACAGTGTGGAGACTGGTTAAAGTGGTAACACATAAATCTTCATTGATGGGTTTACTTGACTTAGCGGCTTCATTAATATCTAGGTACCATTTATTCACATTTACAGTCATCTGGCCATCCATGTTTTTGTTGTTAATTTAAATATCATACAGTGTATAAATAAATTTTTAACCCCCGACGCAAAAAGAGTGGTGTTATAAGTTTGACGTGTCTGTGTTTGTGTGTGTGTGTGTGTATGTGTGTCTGTTGGTCTATAGATACTACTAAAGTACCCAAAAGTGCCCAAAACATTTTGATTTGTCGAAATCTTAACTGTATATAGATTACGTGTTACGTTGTTTGTCCGCGATGGACTCCTAAGCCTAAACTACTAAACCAATTTGAATCAAATTTGCACACCGTGTGCAGTTTGAACAACGAAAGATAGGATAGCTTACATCTCCCTTAAGGCACACGGAAGGTTTTAATAAAAAAATAACTTTAGACAGAACGAAGTCTGTCCGGGCAGCTAGTATAAATATAAAATAACTTAGGTAGGTGACGTTACACCCACATTACATACATATACGTACCTACTTTAGTACTGTAATTTGCTGTAAAGTACCAGGGTAACACAAAGCTTCATTGGTTGTTCGTAATTGAAAATAAAAGAACATCTCTCCAGTCCTCTATATTCGGCCAGTGATCTCACCCGACTGCACTCTGCACCGCTGAGCGGCCGTGCGCGGAGTCGAGCAGCATTACCAACATTGTGATTAATGCCTGTCTGTCGCTCTTCGTTTATAAATTATCCTCGGACGTTATCCGTCGATCTCTAATTGAAGGAATTGCGGCAATTTAAAAGACAGTCTTTTGTACGGCGAATTGAGTAATTAGCTGAATTGCAATTTATTTCATAAAGCGGCAATACAGACAGATTTAATTTGTGCTTCTAAATTGTTAACTGCGCTGTAAATGTGTTGTTGTTTGCAGATTGGAATTGTTTTTATATCATTTGTTGTGTCTAGAGACATCTAGGATTTTTAACCGACTTCAAAAAAAGGACGAGGTTCTCAATTCGACTGTATTTTTTTTTAATGTTTGTTACCTCAGAACTTTGGACTGGGCGAACCGATTTTGATGATTGTTTTTTTAATCGAAAGCTGGTGGCTGCCATGTGGTTCCACATAAATTTTATTGAGATCTGACAATGGCATCCATGAGAAAACGACATAAGTCGTAAATTTGTGTTAAGATGTGCGCGACAAATTGACGAATAACTCAATATCACGCCAACCGATTTCGATGATTCTTTTTTTAATCGAAAGCAGGTGCTTGTCATGTGGTCCCACATAAATTTGAACGAGATCTGAAAAGTAGTTTTTGAGACTTTGAAGTCGGTTATTTTTTGTTAGTAAAATTTAGATTATAATTATACGGTATAGCGAAGTTCACTAAGATCGCGTAGGAGAGTTGTGAGACAATAGCTCTACAATATGCTGCGCAAAATTTAGAATAGGTTGTCGTGTATGAGATATCAATAATACTAAGATATAATCTCTGATCTAAATAGTGCCAGCGTAAGGATACGGCGCGGTTGGGCGACCCGCCCAGGGCGCCAGATTTGAAGGGGCGTCGCAGGTAGTCATAGCTTCTGCTATTATATAGTTTCCCTTATAGTTTCGTCTTGTCTGTCTGTCTGTCTGTCCGTCTGTCCGTCTGTCCGTCTGTCCGTCTGTCCGTCTGTCCGTCTGTCCGTCTGTCCGTCTGTCCGTCTGTCCGTCTGTCCGTCCGTCCGTCCGTCCGTCCGTCCGTCCGTCCGTCCGTCCGTCCGTCCGTCCACAGCTCGGCGTCGAGACTCATAGTGCTGGAAAGCTGTAACTTGGCATGGATTTACATATGTATTTATTATTTTTGTATGGGTTTTAATGGCAGAAGCAGGGCGCCGTAGAAATCTCGCCCAGGGCGCTGGTAGTGCTAAAACCTTCACTGAATAGGTATAGTGTTAAAAAGTTGTAAATATAATTTAGACGCTCTAAATTATCAACAATTTGACCATTCACAATGGAAATAGATAACCATCTATTTTGATAGAGAAATCTCTTTCCTATATTTTTTTATCATTGAAAATACAAGTAAAAATTGTAAAATCACATAATGTGACCAAAGTTTAAAATATTATCTACATTGTTTTTTTCATCTAATAAACTAATACATACTAATAAAATTATATAGGCTATGTAGCTTTTAATGTTCAGTAAGCATGCCAAAGTGATATAAAAACAAAAATATACGAAACACGATCTCTAGGGAAGTCATTAATCTGTATAATGTGCATGTTATCATTAATTATTTATTGGAACAAAAGATCGAGAATAAATAACAAGAACGCTATGCTATGCTTAAAATAGATTGTTGGCTTTTTATGAGAGCACAGCAATTTATAAATAGAAACCAATTTATTGGAAGTTCCATTCTCATATCTGAGGTTTTATTACAGCTGTTATAGAAGTTTTAATTCATTCCAGTTCCTTGTAGACTTCAACTTCTCTATTTGGTTCAATTTAGTCCAACTGCACTGATATTTTTTTAAAGACAGTAAATAGTTGATAACTATTTATTAAATATAAAAAAAATATAGACCGATTCCACACTACTCATATCACAGAAGACATAATAGTACTTAGGGGTCATCCATAAATTACGTCACACGTAGGGGGGAGGGGGGGATGCAGTGTGACATTGTGTGACAAGGGGTGGGAGGGGCTCCTAAATTTCGTGACGTCACATTTCAAATTTGAATAATTGGTATGTATAGGTCAATATTAAAAAAAAATAATGGAAATAACCAACTATGACAAGGAGGGGGGAGGGGACAAAATGTCATGAAATTAGTGTGACGTAATTTACGGATGGCACCTTATACAATAATGCTTCACACTCATAGCCCCACACTTGGATTCCCTGTGTCGTGGGTGCCATGGATAACACATTAGACAAGGACATTCACACCCAGACCGAGAACAGAAATTCAAACTCATCATTCAAATTTCCGCCTCGCTGGGAATCGAACCCAGGACCTTCGGTGCGGCGATCCGGCATGGTAACCATTGCGCCACACTGGTCGTCCCAATTTGAACTCCAAATGTGAATAAATCTATACATATATATAAATAAATTAAATTGGAATGTCTGTTTGTAATATTAAAATAACCGCTTTTTACTAAGTGCAATTATTATATTCACAATTTCTGTCTGTCTTTCTGTCTGTCGGTCTGTAAATAAATAGTACTCATACTCAAAATCCTTGCTGTCGACAGTACTGCTATAATATTAAAAGTCTGAAAATTTTGAAGGATATTTGTGACTCTGTCACACAAAAACTACTGAATCGATTTTCATGAAATTTAGCACTCCGGTAGGCCATAGGATATAAGTAGGATACTTATTATCGGAAAACGCGAGCACAGCGGGGTAGAGGGGTAATATAAAAAAATTATGAACACAACTAAACTTAGCTTGTTTAGTTTTGTAGTTAAGTCAGGACTTTAGATCAACGGAGACAAAACCCGGCAATAAAAAAATACATAAATTTTAATGTTGTAATGTAATGTACCGTCTCGGAACCGAGTTCACTTGGGAAAATAGTTCCTTGCAGTTGCGAACGTTTGAGTAAAATAATAAAAATTGTAATAAACTGACAAAATACCGTATCCGAGTACAAGTAAAGTGGTTATTTTTTTATAATGGTTAAAACATTAACTTTTTCCCACGTGTCTCGCTTATAGTCGGGTCGGGTTTACTTATTTATCATCAGGTTACTTACAAACAACTATGTAGGTACTTATTATAGGTTTTAAAACATTTTTTAAGTTTTTGAAAAGGGTGTTATTTTGAGTTCTGTGGTACTTAAGTGAATGTCTTTTAACGTATAGCGGTAAATGTATTGATATTTGGTATAAATTAGAAATGTATGGACTTGCGTTTTTTTTTTAAATGTAAATAAGGGTAGATTTAACGCTAATAATCAGCAGTTTTCATATCTACCTAACACATAAATTATTATACGCACGTATACCGATCGTAAGCAAGAAAAAATTTAAAAAAATCAAATTTTTGTCATCTTCTAAAACAAGAAATTGAGTGATTTCTCCGTCAAAGGAATAATAAATATTGATTGAAATATTAAGACACAATAAAGTACCACTCTGCTTTCCGTTACGTGAAAGTACGATGTTAATTTGTATCAATTTCGTATAATGTATTCATTACTTTTATGGTAGGTAGGTTCTTTATATACAGCATACAAATTAAGATTTAATATTTTATTACCGTATTCATCGTATACGAGTATGTTTACAGAATATTTAACCGTTATTTTTTACTTTTATTAGCAAAAAATATATAATCGAGGAACTTTGATTGTTTTGATTTCAAACTTACATACCTAATTAATCTATACTAATATTATAAAAAAGCGGCCAAGTGCGAGTCGGACTCGCCCATGAAGGGTTCCGTAGCAGCAAGTAACATAATATAAAAGTTCTTGTAGTTCGTTGTAACTTTGATCGATGTTTTTTGCGGTTTACGATTTATGACGTATTAAAAAAAACTTCTTATCAAATCTTATTCAAACCAATTTTCGTTGGAAGTTTTCATGGTAATGTACATCATATATTTTTTTTAGTTTTATCATTCTCTTATTTTAGAAGTTACAGGGGGGGGGACACACATTTTACCACTTTGGAAGTGTCTCTCGCGCAAACTATTCAGTTTAGAAAAAAATGATATTAGAAACCTCAATATCATTTTTGAAGACCTATCCATATATACCCCACACGTATGGGTTTGATGAAAAAAACATTTTTGAGTTTCAGTTCTAAGTATGGGGAACCCCCAAAATTTATTGTTTTTTTTCTATTTTTGTATGAAAATCTTAATGAGGTTCACAGAATACATCTACTCACCAAGTTTCAACAGTATAGCTCTTATAGTTTCGGAGAAAAGTGGCTGTGACATACGGACGGACAGACAGACAGACAGACAGACAGACAGACAGACAGACAGACAGACAGACAGACATGACGAATCTATAAGGGTTCCGTTTTTTGCCATTCGGCTACGGAACCCTAAAAAGGAAAGATTTGATTGTTAGTTTGCATTGAATAGGCTCCGAAACTACTGAACCGATTTGAAAAATTCTTTCACTGTTGGGAAGCTACACTATCCCCGGGTGACACAGGCTACTATATTATAATTTCAAAAATTTAGGGATCTTTAATAAAACTCCAATAATGTAACCTAAGGTGTAAAAAAATAAGAAAACCGAAGCAAAGCGAAGGCGGTTACTCGTACATAATAAAAACTTTTAAAAAGTTTAACTGAATTCAAAAATATTACGATAAAGTATGAAATAATGAACTGAGGTCATATAATTTTTAGATGCCAGCAAAGGAGCAAAGTCCGTAATTCATTCTTGTAGGTACATCAAACTTAATACTTGGCTTGTTTCTTGTATCCAGATCTACGTATTATACCTACTTCTCATTTATTTAAATTAACCTAAAGTTCAATAAATGACAACTTCCTAAAATATAACACAAAAATAAATTATTTGTTTGCACAAAATTATCTGAGGTTTCTTTTTGCCACAATCTGGTTGGTTGAGTTTGAAGTTTCTAATGACGAAATACTTGATGAAAATCGCGAATAATTTAATCGAATTCATCTTGAGGCTGAGCCACTCCAGACGGCAAACATTGATAGCTAAAACCAACATCTTGAGAGCGTTTATCCACCAACCCTTACTGAATTGTATTTACCTTTTAGTTGAGTATATTTTTATAGGATAAGTTGTAGGAAAAAAACGTTTGCGGCTCCTTCGGACGTAAACATTTGTTCTTGAAATGACTTACAGCAGGAAAATTATGTAATTTTATTATTGTAATCCATATTAATTTACCTTTGTTTTTATTAATTTTGCTGAATAAAAGAAGGCGTACGCCAATAGTCCAGTATTTCAGCCAAATGCAGATGGAAAACTTAACCCACTCTTAAGTACCTACAATAT
The DNA here is from genome assembly GCA_951805285.1 of Thymelicus acteon. NCBI lineage: Eukaryota > Metazoa > Arthropoda > Insecta > Lepidoptera > Hesperiidae > Thymelicus > Thymelicus acteon. Next base: position 7,428,014 of record OX638217.1, read on the forward strand.
GAAGAGCCCTTCAGGTTTCGTCACTATAATATTGTTTCCCAAAGAAATTAATTAACAATTTATATTAATGGCTAATAAAATATTAATCATGTAACTCTAAAACATTTATTCTGAAGTTTAAAGGCCAATGCATACGTAACGGATTTTCTCCCGTCCCGTACGTGCCACGTCCCGTACGGGATTCCGCTGCATATGCACTATCGTATTACATTTTCTATGAAACGATGTTTCCAAAACTTCACGTTCCGTCTCATACGGGAAAAAATCCATTACATATTATGCATTGGCCTTAAATCACTACGCTGATTAATGGCACCTGATCCTCAAAAGTAATAATTTCCGAGGACTCTGTAACCTAGACAGTGATGACCTTGCCTGCTGAGTTAAGGATTCTAGTGACAATTGACAGCTGAAAGACTTTTATGTCAAAAATAAATATTTACCCCCGTATTCAAGAACAATACTTGTTTAAGTATAGAAGCAATACTATGCGAAGTAAGGCATTTCTCAGTGCGTTCGTCATGGCAACCCTTATGTTTCACAGTCGACCCTTAAGTATCACTTGGCTGTGCGGACGCATAGGCTGTATACAGCCCTCTTATTGGTCCATTTGATGCGGCTAACTTCACTCTAGTCATTTGACACAAGCAAAAGACAAAGATAACAATACAAACAATCGATCCTTTCTTTCTATTTTGATAGAAGTCAAACCAACACTATGCGTTCGGTAAAGTAGCTCGGCAGCTACTTTCTCGAGACTTGTTTGTTTGTGGCTTTATGTGTAAATTCATTCTCAGTGTCCCGGGTGTCAAAGAATCCTAATGCGTGAGTCGGCCTTTATTTATTTAACTTTGTAACCGATTTGAACAAGGAATTCTTTTCTGTCTTATTTCAGTTTTATATGAATACAGTGTAATGCCTGATGGATTTCACGTCCATTTGCTACGTCTATATGAATAATAAATAAAAATAATTGTTTGATAATTGTGCGTGGTATATGACTGGCTCTCAAAGTTAGCTTCAAGTGCTCAAACACTCATGAAAATTATCTTGAGACTGCGCAAGCAGGTAGGTAATGCAATGTTTGCGTCGGCCAATTCGCAAACGCAAATATCACGTTACCGTTCGGATACCGAATACTCAATATGTGTTTGTACACATCAACCAGATAGGTGCGAATTTTATTTCTCACTAAACCTTCGACTTGGCAAACAGTTGAAAGGGTAACGACCGGGAGCTTTTTTGCAAATGCCAAATTTATGGATTTTTATATGCCAGAATGCTTCGCAAACAGCACAGTAGGTACTTCATTTACGCATGTATGCGCCCAAGATTAAAAACACATCGTCTCAACCATCGCTATAATATGATAAGCTATTTTTTTATGAAACTTCTCTGAAAATTCTTGTTGGACGAAGCTAAATCGTTGCATGATCAATACAAAAATCCGGTTGGATTAGTTATGGTTTAAAATTAGAAAACCGGGGGTGTCTATTTCCTTTCCGTTTTACGATTTAACACATCTCTTTTTAGGGTTCCGAAGTAAAATCGGAACCCTTACAGTTTCGTCGTGTCCGTCCGTCCGTCCGGCTGTCAGTCCGTCTGTCCGTCTGTCCGTCTGTACATCTATTCGAGACCCTTTAGTGCTAGAAAGCTGTAATTTGGCATGGATATACATATTTATTAAAACTCCAGAATCGTGGAATAAAATATTGAAAAACTTTTTTTTCAGGGTACCTCCCCTACAGGTAATAAACGTGAGGATAAAAAAATGTGAGGATAATTTTTTTATTTGTTGCATACCCTATGGTGTAGGGTATTGTTGCAAAGGTCTTCCAAAAATATTATGGGTCTTTTAAGACTATTTTTTTTTAAAGGTTTAGACTTTATAGCAGGCTTTCGGTAAACCGTGCTCATCTTAAAGGTGTAAGTTAATGAAATATGTACGTATATTGCTAATACTATAATGCCTTTGTCAAATTTACGAAATCATAAAACAACGCACAACGCCAAAAATTAAGATTCCTATTGCCTTGACGAACTAGGGCAACAGAACAAAACGGGACGCAGACTATCCTAGACTGCATGCACGGCGCATGTGCAGGGAGAAAGCTAGACGGGTCGATGACCTGGCTAAATTCGGCCAAGGTCCGTCCGGGATGTGTCCGGCTTGCCGCCACACAGGAAGTCGTTGTGATCGATCGTACAGATCGTACTTCGTTAACAATGCAGTGGTCTACAACACGAAGTAGATTAGATCTAGTAGAAGTTAGAAGTAGATCCGTCATCCGATGTTGTGGTAGGATGAACTGAATGAACAACGTACCTATGTATACCTACCAGGTACCAGTTACAATTTAAAAAAAATATTTAAAAATTATAGAAATAGCTATTAATATAATATGTACCTAGATTAAAATTGAAAACAGAGCTTTTCAAACAGTCAACAGTGGCAAGTGGCTCCCCTAGTTAGTACCAAAATTACAAGTTTACAATAATAAAATTGTTCTCTCCCATCTGGCCATGTGCATAATATATTTCTGCGTGTAAACGGAAACAAGTTCAGACATAAACTTTATCGTCGATCGGGAAAGTTATAAAACGCAGAGCGAATGATTCAAACACCGACCGAGCGTCGAACCTGCGTTTAAAATCGGCCAAGGTCTTCCCGGTTACCGACCTTAGCTTCTCGTCCGAAAAACTACTTGATGCTTCATTCTTAACGTTCATAGAATGAATGTCAATAAAAGTCGATCGAGCGGAGAAGTTGGATGGGTCACCGCGATGCAAAACTTGAGCGCTTACTTCGCGAACGTTACCTATTTTATCGTTAGAACTAGGTATCTAACTAATAGTCTAATGTTTATGAGTGGAGTAAGAAGTTCTGACACTCACAACTGATTTAGCATTGCAACTATTTAGGTTAATTGAATTATAATAGATGGTCTACTCTATGATTAAAGGCATAATGAATGGCTACAAACTCACCAAGGAATAGATGAGTTGGTAAGTGAGATGAGTGAGAAAGGATGTGGAAGAGATTGTGAGATGAAATGCTTTACAAATCCAGACATCGATAGCGAAAATATTACACCGCTAATCGACTGAATCGATTCAACAGCTGTCCAGTACGATCTTAAAAACCCACAAATTAACCAACCAATTAAGGTTCGGGTCACCGAAAGCTGCAATAAAAGGGCCAAACACAAAATCAGAACTAAAACGTATGGCTGAGTCCATCGAACTGCGTCTAAATACAGCCAAGGTCTCGCGTTGAAGGGCACTCCGTCCGGCTTTGAGGCCGTTTACACCACAGCCGATAACAAAGGATATCGTCAAACACCTACCACTGACTCATTCATTATCTAGATAGGTTGAGAAAGTAAATAACAAAGAACAAACGAGCCCTGCACTCTCTCTTTGAAAATGTTCAGTTTTTGGAAAAATTGTTATGCATAAAGGCGGTGATTTTATTTGATTTCTTGCAAGGATGGAATAGGATTGGATTTTAGGTTTTTTACAATTTTAGATAATTCCTCGTATACCTACTGCCTCTATGGTGAAATCTCAACGTGTGTTTTACTATATAACTTCAATTAAGCTTCCCTCTCTAATTGTTTGTGTTATGTGTTTTATGCGTGGTATGAAACCATTCTGTTTGAAGTACTAAATTAATAAATATCTTTGCATTATAATTATAACTTGATACAAGTGATTAATATCCAAACCGAGGCATCTTAAATTTATCGCAGATGAATTCGATTATCGCTTGCCAGACCGCCCGATGTGCTGCACGATTCTTATTCGGAGAACTGTTAAACAAATTAAATCAGTTTATATGCAAGCGTTAATAAACACCATCTCGCCAATATAAAAGGATCTCGCAGACGTCTCAAGGGATTCTGAAACGGAGAAATATAAAAGAAAGTGAGAGGAATATAGCAGATCTGAGTATAATGGTAGAATTAATATACACGGCCGTCTAGACGTGGTTTTGCTTCAGTGCGCTAAGATACGCTTGTGCCTGGGTTGCGGCGAGACCCCGCTGAGTTCTCACAAACGCGGTCACGTTTATAACAAAAAAACATTTATTTTTTCCGTAAAACACTCCACTAATTGTAATTGAGAACAAAGCTCGTGATGTACGAATTGAGCTCGACATACCGAAACTAGTCCTGATAACGCCACTATCATAATATTCAAGGGCAATAACCTCGCCGACCTACCCCAAACGCCGTGAATTCGCAACGCTGATAAAGAACGGATGCACTGAACTTTCCCCAGCATTGCGAAGTGCGGTCGAAAAACAGAAATTGCTTTCCGCTCGGCAGGCACGTACAATGGCGTTGTTCCCTTAATGACCTATATTGATGTTCCCCCAGTACTTAGGGTTTACGGTGGAGTGACTGTGCCTGGAACTGACCTACCCTAAGTGCGGTAGGCTGCGCACTAAAATAACCGGGACGCAAGGACGCTGGCGTCGTATGTCACGAGGTAAGTACTCTTTCCGTACCACTTTCTCATTCACTTATAGCAGTGTCTGCGAAACCGCGACACTTTAGAGAGCTTGCTTGTACCTGCGACAAGCCAATGAATTTGCACTTTTACTTTTGAAAACGATATGCAGATAATTATTATGATGTTTATATCAGAAATGCAGTGACCATTCAGATTGATTTAGCGGTTGTCTAGTTTAGTTATTTATAATGAAGGAAGTGCTGCAAGCAAAATATACTAAATATTTGTATTTCGAGATTTACCACTGTCAAGAGATACATAAATTACCTCTTATCTGTTTACATTTATCTTCATAATTTTACATCTACGACTAAATTAAAAATAAATTTCAGAGTTGTGACATATTTGATTTACATGTTGTTACGAAGATTGAACAAATTTAATGTTTTCGATAGCAGCCTATTTGGCGCTAAGAACTTAGTAGATGGGTTGCAGAAATAAATAATTCAACACAGCCAAATTTGTTATGAATTAGAATAGGATCCCTCAAAGACAAATCTCTTGAAATTCATTAACGCTAAAACAAAACGAGAATGTTAACTCAATTACTCTGGTATTCGAAGCTACCTCGAAGTCCAGCAGTTACAAGAATAGAAGGAATAACGATTAGCTCTGGCTCGAAGTATGCGCGTGAAATGGCGGCGCACAGCACGGAACTACTTCGGCTTTCGGTATTGATTGGTGCGACGCGATGCATCGTCATTGTTCCAGGATCGATTCCTACTCGTCTCCGTCGCCCCCGAGTCTATTTTTATCGCTTCATTGCCTACTCCCCTCGCTGCCTGTTTCCTGCCTTTTATTAAACTATCTGTATGTTAATTAACAACGGCCTCGCCGCTCGGTTTGCCTCTGTTTATTTTTCTGTAAGCCTGTTCCTATGTAACGTTTATTTGCTCTTTAAGGCGGTTTGAAACCTCTTCGGGCTCCATGCTTATTATTACAGCTGCGTTTTTAAGCAGCTCGTTTTTCTAAAGTTTTGTTTTAAACGTGCCTGTCATAATGTCGCATACATCCTTTTATTTTTTCGACCTTCAACTACATTTAATTAGAGTTCTCTGCACGTTGTGGAACCGAACCGCACTCCCTATCGCCCTATCTTTGTCTATCGTCAAGGATACAGTTATCTTCGTCTCTTTCTATGGGGGCATCTGGTATACACAACCTAAGTCTGTTTACGTTACGTCTACGTGTCTTATTTGTGTATGTGTTAATATGCGTGTTTCGATGTGTGTGTGTAGGGGTGCGAGTGTTGCATGTGTTGGCGGTGTGGCGTTTCGTTTACAGCTGTTGTGGGTTTGTAGAGTCGAGGTATCGGCTTCTTTAAATTTATGCTTCCTCATGACCTACGCCTACGTCGCTAGTATCCTTTAGGTTCTAAGGCAGACATATTTAATGGTGAACAGGGACTACTTAAAATTCTGTTCAGAATGCTTCAAGCGAGAAATTTATTCGAATGTCTTTGTAACATTTCAATTCAATGCTCGCTTCCTAGCTTGTAATTGTATACCTAATGGTCTTAATGGAACTTTTGTAACGTTACGATGTGATTTTGGTTTTAATGATTTCGTCAAGGGGCCCGTGATTTCCGTCACGCCGTCCGACGTCATTATTATCGCGATTGTCTAAGAAGAAAATAATGGTGTCATTATTCACGGCTGTTTTGTCACGGATCGAGTGTACCGGAATATTCCTGTAACCCGTCTTGGCTTGCACTTGCCTCACAATAGTGAAACAGCTGGCGAGAGGTCAACGACACCAAGGCGCTACTGCAAATTGTATAGTTACACATTGAAGTAAGCAAAAAACGTCCATTTTGTTGTTGAGTCCGTGTCTGTTCAAGCAATGGTTCTAAGAAGTCGGCGTTCAAAAGCACGAATGTTTGAGCATTACTCGTTATCTTTATTCAGGTATTGGGACTGTATTCTGTAAACATGCTCAGCTCAAACGCTCAATTTGCATATAATACGATGATGAATTGCTGGTTTTTTCGTCGATGTTAATCAATAACCCTTAATATCAATAATGTAAGCTCATGTTCAAACACGGAATGCACATTCGTTGTTTTCAATGCGCATACGCCATCGACATTGGTGACGTCACACAACCCTGGGGTCGATGCACGGGCCCCTGTCTGAGTACCTGCATTTTTTATTGCATCCCTAAATGACGCAAGCGGATCAATTCCACCATTAGACTGAGGCCACAGGAATCTCCCCTCAGAAATTTCTCGAAAGGGAAATAAAATAAACTGACAGTCAACTTTTTTGTACAACTGTTGCGTTTTGTCTTAGAAAAAAATTGTTAGGTGTAATAAATAAAATGACATCAGACATCATTTGAAACACGCACTTTGGCAGTAATAGCATTAGAATAGATGTTATTTAATTATGTCATCGTCAAAATAACAATTGTGGAAAAATACACATTAAGTGTAACTGACTTTTAACACCTGCTCGGGAAACAGTTTGTGTCAACATATTTTTTGTAAAATGTTAAAATGACGGGACATTCCTTCTTGTAGACAATAGAATAGTCATATTAAAATTTTATTATCTTTGAACTAACTTATGAATTGAATACATCTATTAAAACAATAATCTTAAAATAAAATTAAAAAAAAAACCGATAGTTTTATTAACACTACACATAGTTAAGAACACTCGCGATTAAGTCACCTTTCAAAAAAAAAGATCGAAATTGATTCATCAGTTTGGGAGCTACGATACCACAGACAGACATACAGATCCACAGATACACAGACACACAGACACACAGATACACAGTTACACAGATACACATAATACTTATAACTAATACTCAAACTTATAACACGCCTCTTTATTGTCGGGGGTTAAAAACAGAATTTAATACTAATCTCTACTACTAATCTCTAATACTAAACACAGAAAGTTTTCATAACCCGAATTTCCATTACACTAATTTTCCACGAAAACAGTTTGTTGCGCAAAGCAGCAAGAAGAACCCAAATTATGTGCCGTGATTTTTATACTAATCACATTTTATAGCATTCTGAAATAAGCTTTTTTTTTAATTGAGTAGTTTACGTCAAAAGAACTACATAATAACCTTTTTTTATGCTTTGAGCAGGCAAACCAGCAGACGGGTCACCTGATGGTAAGTGATCACTGGCGCCCATGGACATTAGCAACACCAGGTCACCAACGCGTTGCCGGCGAAGAAGATGACGATAGACCGCCTTCTTGAAGGACCCCATGTCATAGCTTAGATAGAACACCGATGCAGGAAGTTCGTGCGATAGTTTACACGTACGAGGTAGAAATTTCGTGAGAACCGAACTGTAGACGAATGCCAGGTATCCAGGTGATGTTGGTGGAACCTGGTACACCGTCATGTGCGGTGACGAAAATCAACTGCAGATATTAAGCCAAACAGTTCTTCAGAACTTTCCCCATTGTACAGACGGTAGAATACGCAGAGAGAGCCTACATCTCTCCTCAAATCTAGTGATTCCAGTCCGTCTGTAAGCTTTGGATCGTCGACAAGACGAATAGCTTGTCTTTGAATTCGATTGAACGGATCCACTTGGCTAGCTTGGGCTCCGGCCGAAAGTGGGAGCAGTACTCCATGTATGGTCGAATTTGCGCCTTATAGACTTCAATCACTTATAAAAGAACTCTACGAAGTTCTGTTATAAGTGATCGAAGCTTATAGAGCATCAACCTGTGCTTAGGCGTGAAGTACTGCTTAGCTCTATTGAGTACTGCCAATTCTTTGCAGCTACTTTGGCCTTACTAACCAAGTGGTTCCGTAAATGAACTTCATTTGAAATGTCGACACCAAGGATCCCATGGCTTTCAGAAATGTTAAGAGGACCTTAGATGTTAAGAGGATGTTAATGTATAAAATACCCAAATCATTCATTAAAATCGTCATTCTATCTATACAATACTCCATGCGTAGTCGGTAATATGGGTAAAAAAAGACAAAAACAAGGAAGTGGGAGAGGGGCGAGACAAGCGGTCAGGCAGTAATTTACTTGCCATAGGGTTTGGCTGCCAAGCCCAAACTTGCCAAACATGCAAACATTGCCCAAATGACCCAGGTAGGTATTATACACATTCCCTAGGGACTGTGTTGAATACCTGCATTATACAGATATCCGGTTAAATACCTATATTAGAGAACATAATTATTTATGACGCAATGCTTTTCTATTTTACTATATTCTCGTAAATAAAAATAAAACCTGCTTAAATTTTCGACAGTATTATAACCTAATTTTACAAAGTAAAGGTAAAGTTTAAAGTACCATTTTTTTTTGTCATAATCGTAATAAAATGATCATGATTTAGACATGAACATGTGAAAAAACAACTTCCACGCTAACAAACTATCAATATCGGTAGTCATTTATTGGTAATTATCAACATCAGACAGCATTTGATTAACATTGAAAATTCTATTTTATGTACTATAATACTCACGATTTTTATTTTGTATACTGATCGTCGAAATATCGGTGAAATATCGTCAAAATAAATATCGCGAGTACCCGACCCGTATTATAGTAAAATGGTTCCACGAAGAGTGAAGTTCAAAATCTTGTATTGAAAATTCTATAGATACCTACCTGTTCAAACGCTCGTTGGAGTAGTCCGTCCGTAACTGTCGGTAGTATTGTAAAGCCAAAAGGTCGGCGATTGCCTCAAAGCCCTACATCCTCCGATTGGCAGCGAGGCCAGAAGTTCCCGTTGTGCAACCCGCCGATCCACAATCGGGCACCCGGCGCCCGGGCGGCCCAAAAATGTGTCAAGTTGAACCCCGGTCGTTCACCTCACCGTATTTATATTTACCTCTTCGCGACGCAATGCACTTAACTCTTTGTGACGATACAGCGTTTGCAATGCAAATCGCATCGGATAAATCTTAAACATTAAACATTGTTGTGACATGTTAAAACGGAAGCATGAAGTTTTAACATTGTCAAAACATTTTTGTGAGATAAAAGTTATGTTTTGACAGGATTTTTACGTACTTTGTGTGATGTAAAGCTCAGAAAACTTGCTATCACGCTTTTCTTTTTAAGGCCACTGCAACGTACATAATGGTATTTATTTATAAATTATTGTTTATGTAGGTACTCTTAACAACTTTAATTTTTTTTTACATTGATCATCGTCACCTAACTAACTTATAAAGCATTCTCATACAATAAGTAACTTATAATAACTAACTAATTATAATAATTAAATACATGTTCAAATCTATTTTTCTCCATTTTAAAAACTTTTGGGCCAAATAAAGGTTTTACTATACTACTTTTACTTTCGTTCTCAACTTAGTCATTGTACTTAAAAAATACAGCAAAATACAAAGTTGAAAATTTTCTTCTAACGCTCTTTCTTTAGTTTAGTAGATCGTTCTACAGAAGTATCCTAAATCGTATCCGAGTAGGCTAAATAGTAAACAGTATCCAAAATGATTAAGGTACCTAACGATTGTAAATTCCATTTTTCCCAGGTATGCAATTTTAAAATATTTCCCTTTTGAAACCAACCCCGTACTTATTATGCACGACTCGTTATCATTTTGTAGAAAAGAAATAATTGTAATAGTGTCTACGTGAGGAATAAATAATTCATGGCGATCTTTTGAAAAATATCATGGTCCGCCGACGCGGCCGCATTATAATTGTAAATTCCGGAATAAAACTAACTCCCACAGACACAGACCGTCTTACTCCTGACTGTCTACTCGTGTAAAAGATTAAATGTAAAGTGTTGCCATAAAAAAACAAATCACAGCCAGGTACGGCGGCCACTGTCGGGCCTGTCGGCCATCTTGGGTCTCATTTGTGACACTTGGGATTGACGTCTTTTGATGAATCATAATTAGAAAAAATCCGGCCTGTTTTTGCTGCATTTTAACTAGATCGGTATGATAAAACTCTGCTTAGTCTCTAGATTACGTAAAAATAAGACCATAACAAGCTTACTTCTATCGTATAATACTAAGATTTTCATATTACATAGTTATAACCTCAAACCTCGAACCTATTTCTACTTATTTATTTTGTTAGTTGTAATTTTTTTCAATAATTTGAAAATACTCGTCATTTATTGCGTTTAAAAAGCTTTAACGGCCGATGTAGACGTAACGCACGGTTATTTTATATTATTTTGACGGCTAAGCACGCGCTATTCTTTTGCACCTTTTGCACCTGCGCTTGCGCTGCGGCTGTGCCGAGGACGGCCGTTACATTTATAAACCTGGGTTCCGGGTCACAAACAACAACATATTATTGTTGTTAGCTCGCTTCACTGGACGTAAATTAAAGTTTTGTGGAAATTAATAGATCTTTTATTATTTTATAAGTCGTTTAGAAATTTTTGTCTGTTCCACTACTTAATAGATTCCTTTGCCTAGTTGTATCAAAATGATTCAGAATCCTTCAATAGAGTGTGATCTGACAAACCGAAAGTAACATTTTCTTAAAAATATTTTCACTCCTAATATAATGAAAGCGTTCATTTCTCTATAATAAAACATTGTTTTTAATTTGTTTATTTACTGATATGTTAAATATGTTAAATTTCATAAAATACTAAGGCCCATCATTTCCATACAAAATTAATAAATTTTTGCCAATGTTCACGAGTTTTTAACACTTTTGTCATTGAATAGATATAAAGTTATAATTCATAGAAAAAAATTATTGACATAATTATATTTTAATTAGTGCTTTATTTTACATACACGGGTCAACACTGATTCTTTAAAAAATAGAGTATTGGTTGAACAATATTGCCATAATATTTTTTATGCGTTTGTTTCTACCAAAGTTAAAGCTAAATTTATTTCGCTTTATATTGATTAATTTATTTCTTATTAATTTACTTCTTCTTCTTCAATTTTGATATGCTTTTGATGTTAAATTGACAGCAGATGTTTGTCAATAAATTTAACATTGACAATGTTTCAAGGGACTCGGGTACCCAGTGACTTGTGAAGCCGCAAATTGCTAGAAAAGACCCCCGAGCTCTACTGATGTTATAGGGTTGTCACTTGTCAATATTGCCATCGTTCAATTATATTAATAAACTTATCATGTTTTTTTGACCTCTTTCAAGCCTCCGATATCAAAATATTCATAACTGAATTAAAGATTTTGTTTGTTTCCATTCATTAGAGGTTAGTTGTTCTTGTTCAAAATTGTTCTAAAAGATCTTCATTAAAACAAGCATAGTTGACTATTCACACAACCAATGATCTTTTAAAATGTTATTAAAAATAAGCGTCTGATTTTTATACAAATAGCGGACAATAAAAAGCAGACGAGCCCCCTAATAAGTGGTCACTATTGCCCGTGCACAGTAACACATCCTAAAGCACTAAACACAGAAAGTCCGCATGATAAGAAACTATTCGTTACTCCTTAATAGTCCATATATTACTTTTAATGAATCTTGTGCATGGTTTTAATACAATTATAATTCATCTTTTTATTTATGAATTGTCTATCAGCCCTTGTTTGCCATGCCCTTCACATGCATGTGATCGCTTCGTTGGCCACGGCGCGGCTCAGGCACACGCATGACAAGGTTCAGTTAGACGGTGCGCATGCGACTGCCTAGCACGCAAATAATGAACGCCAGGCTGCTTCGAACTAAAAACATATTGAATTTTGTCTACATCACTATTCAACACGCTATTAGCTTGTGGTGTTATGTTCTGCTCAAAAAACTAAAAAGACACAAAAAACATTGTTAGTTAATAAGTTGATTAACTAGATATTTGATAGTTTCAATACAGGATTAATTACTTTCAGATAACATTCTTTAAACAATGCTTTAGCACATTGAAAATGCAGTAATATGAAAACATGTCCCTTAGCTCAATTATAAATAGGTACATATAGGGTTGCCAGGTCGGCCAACCAAAAAGCCGGACAGACCAGCCAGTTTGGCCGGACATTTGGGTAAAAAGGCCGGACACCCTAAATTATGAAGAATTTTATGTATTAATTATTGTTATTATTAAGACAATTTTTTAGAACTTCTTCACTAATTAACAACATTTTAAGTAAAGAAACTAAAAATATTAAATAATTGTCAGAAACGTGCTTTAAAAGCTCAATATTTTTCAAAATAAATTTGTAATAATCTTTAAACGTCAAATATTTCAAATTAAAAGCCATCTGGACTACTCTCATCGATTTAAAATAGGCTACTCATTTATTGTATACTAACAGCTTCTTAAAATCAACCATCAACATCCCCATTTTTGATCAGAAAATATTTAAGGTTTTGCAATTGGCCAAAACCTTTGCAATCGTCAACTTTAATGTTTTTTTCGTGGATACTAATAGTTTCAGAAACTTGATTACATGCAGAACGTCTTTTAACAGCCATCAATATAAATTGTTTTGTGTCCTTGTGTAATTTTTTTGTAAGTAAAATGTAAAAAGTTTGGTTAAAATGTAAAAAGCCTAACAAAGCCGGACAAGCCGGACACCGTTAAATTTGGCCGGACACGCACTGAAAAAGCCTAACCTTGTCCGGCTTTATCCGGACGTCTGGCAACCGTAGGTACATATTACACTATGTTGACACAGTTACCTATAAACTATTCAAGTAAGTTTAGCTACATTTTTTTGAAGTTATACTTCTTTAGGCGTGTTATGAAATAAATGGAAAAAATGATGAGTGAAATTTTAAGATTTGTAACATGGACCGGTGACACAAAAACGACGGTGACGAAAAACGACACGCGCGTTTTTAAAAACGCTTGTTTTGAAAAAAATATTATTATATATATTCAGTATTATTACTATATACTATACTTATATTACTATATATATTATTATATATATATATCAGTTTTTTTTTGGAATATTGTTAGAATATTGTTTTTGAATGTTGTTTTTTAATAATTTTGTTTAATGTTGTTTATTAATATTGTTTTTTGAATTTTTTTATTGCTTTAAAAAAATTTAATCTTTTTTGAAATGGTTTTTTTTAATGCCAAAGAAGTATAACTTCTCACGCGCTTTTATTATACTTACATTGTTTGTGGGACATAATTATTATAACTGACTATTTTCTCAGTATATTGTGGCACATAATAGCTGCATTTACGGAGCAGTAAACAAGAAATTCATATCAGACATTTATGTCTGGTTCATGTCTGTCGCTGCCAATGTTTGAGATTGGATGGGATTCTTGTGGCTATTTTAAACTTTATGCATACACATAAATTATAGAATGTATCGGCATCATTATTGTAAAAATCAATTAAATGTTAAGCTATATACTTGCGTTTATGGTTTAGATGATTATTTATTACAAAAAAAGTCCATGGAAAAAAAATATACCTACCTAAGTAATGAACAATTATTTGAGCAAGGCAAAAATAATTGCTTGTGAGCAATGAAATGAATGTTAGGTACTTTTACAGATACCAATTTAGGTGTAGAAAATAGTAGAAATAGCTTTTTAGGGTTCCGAAGTAAAATTGGAAACCTTAGGTACAGTTTCGTCATGTCCGTCCATCCTTTCGTCCTTCCGAAGCAAAGCGGCGAGACGTTTTTTCTACGTTTTTAAGTCTATTATGGTTCCTAGAAAGAGTATAAATCTCCTAACTCAATCGCTCGTAAAAGCAGACCCTCTTGAAAACGGCTAACTTGCTTACTTTGAGAAATATATTTTTTATCTCTTAGTATTCTCATAATAATAATTAATTCTCTGCGGTGCTGCGCTTAATAGGTACAACAATGTATGTTAAATATTAAAGTGCGTGTATAGTTTGAAATAAAAATAAGTTTCAATAAACTTATATTTCTTATACATAGAAGTACTTTTATTCTTTTATTTGTTTATTTAACAATTGTTGTATACAAATAGAGTATATAACACATAGTAAAAGAAACTTTACTAGGTAGGTAGGTACTGCTTCTTTCTATCACAAATCTCTTCCAACAGACCTAGGAATGGAAAGGTGATGTAGAACCTGATTAGCGTGCACATTGTTTTTAACAAACTAAAAATATATATTAACATACACATATTTAGATAAATACTTAGCAAATACATATGCACTATACATATACAAATATATACAAATACATATACATAAATGAATAGAAATATATAACTAGCTGACCCAGCGAACTTCGTATCGCCTAACAAACTATGTTTTTTCTAAAATAATAGTAGCCTAATTTATTCCTTGTTTTATCAGTTATCTGCCAGTGAAAGTTCCGTCAAAATCGGTCCAGCCATTTCAGAGATTAGCCGGAAGAAACAGACAGACAAACAGAGAAAAATTGCAAAAATTGTTGTTTTGGTATATGTACCGTGTATACGTACATACATCCAAATGCACTTAGATAAAAACGGTTATTTTAATATTGTAAACAGACACTCCAATTTTATTTATTTGTATAGATGTATAGATGAATAGAAATAGATAGTTTTGTGCGTTGTTTGTCTACATTGAATACTAGTCATGAACTAAGAATCATTTTGAGTTCATATTCCTAATAGGATACATGTATTTTGATAACACAGAAGGGCTTTTTATGTGATGCAGCTGCCGATAAATTTGCAAACGCCCCAATTTTATTCAAATAAAATGTCACCGAAACGACAATATTACGGAGTGTTGTCTATTCAAAGTTGTATGGACATTGTGCAGTTCTGTCTAGTTTTAACAAAGCACTCATTGATGTGAAGATAGCACACGTCGCCGTAGCAACGGTGTAAATGCAGGGGATGAATCCCTTTTGGTGCGTCACCCACAAAAATCTTCACTACGGAAAACCCCCGGTGAATATTTTTTTACAACGCATTCTACCAATCTCGTTTGGCCGCTGCTAAAATAACAATAATGCCCACTCGTGTAGAAATTGGCGACAAATCGGTTTTGTCATGGGAAATAAGAATTTTGTTGATGTTTTCTTAATTACTTTATTAATTATGTCTGCCTACTCGTGCAGCAAAATGATTTGCCACAAGAGAAATTTTGTCCTTTGAAATAATTTTAACTTGTTGTCAATAACTAAAGTCCTTTAAACTTTAAGCTAGGCTTGGTTGGCTCTGCGTTATTATCATTCGTCTAGAGTTTATTTACATAATAATTTATGTTGAGAAGAGATCAATGAATCCCAGTTTCAAGGTTCTCTATATGACAGCCAAACTATGGACTTTACGGTAAAACGCAAACCACAAGTGCACTTTTCTCAACTTCAATTTACCAGACGAGATGAACTTGCTGAAAATTCTAAGCGAAATGTAGAAAATATCCCGAAACGAGTCTGCTGTGGTTGAGCTGTACTAAAAGATCGCCGTCGAATCTTTACTTTGCGGCGACTCATTTCTTTCTAGACGATTTAGTCTAAAAGTTTTCGTCACTTTCTAGAAACCTCGGTTCTTTAGAAAAGGTGAAAAATCTACTTATTCTGGACGCTTTAAGATTCTCTAAAAGTGCAAACCAAAACTGTAAATAGTAGTAGTGTTTTGGTAAACATTTTAAAAAGAAAAATTCCAGAAAACTCTTTGACTGACATAGAGCATTCAGCATATCAAACGCGACGAACCAATGGAAATGGCCGGTATAATCATTATAAATACTTCTCCTGTCATTCTCGATAACATGCCAAAACAACTTGAATTAATCGGCTCGGGGCATGCAAAAAATTAATGTAAAATGCGCCGGGGCCTGCACGGGGAACAAAACAGCGTAGCTTATGCAACATCCTGCGGTACGATCACACCATGTGAAGGAAGGGTTAGATATATAAGTGTGTGTGGTATGGAGTGGGTTCGCATTTTGTCTGGCGTGGCCTTGATTTTTTCCGAATCGCTGAGACTGGCCTCGAGCCGGCAGGTGATTAGGTTACATAAACTAAGTTGTTCTCCACTTCCTGTTGGCGCGCTCTGCAGTTGTCGGAGGTTTCTAAGAAATCGCCGAATTCGCCCGCCCCCATTGTTTTGCTCCTGTTGCCTTTCCAGTTTGCCGGGTTAGGATACGCGTCTACAGGGCTGTTATATAACATACTGGGCTGGTCTTTGTTCACTTTTACGTAATGCCTGTTTTGTATAGTAATGTGGAACTGGTGGTTTTAAGAAGTCAGATAAGATGTTATCTTTAACTTAAGGTTTTAACAGGTATCTAAAATGCTTTAGTTCAAATAATTTCTATTTAGTTAGTTCATAGGTATGTACATACAACTTGATTGAACTACGAATAGTGGAAACTTGGTTGAATTTAAAATGTTTCTTGCCCTGCGGATAGTCGCAATTAGAGAACTTATGAACTTCAACTATTTTAATAACTATCACAAGCCGTCAATAAGAAATAATATGGAGGAAAAGATATTAGAGATTTATTACTCTGCAAATGGATAACAATTAATGTAAAGGCCACTAGCCATAAAATTTAAATTGAAGCGCCAAGTAAAAGAATTTTAGGACTGTATGTCCGTCAAAAACCCATTACACACCGTAATCGTTAGAAGCGTAATAGGCGGACTGCCTTACGAATGGAGTGGACACGAGCATCAAACTGGTTTGGTCGCACGCGATCCGGCTCCGACGGAGGGAAGGGACATGCTACAAATAAATAAAAAGAAACCTAAATGCAGCTCTAGGAAACGTCGACCTTGAACGCAAGACGCACGGCACCTGGCGTTTTTATCTGTCCTTCATTTGCGAACCTATTTTGTAACTTCGTCACGCCTTAGGTTAGTTTAGGGCATCTTGCAATTTGGTGCTGTGCCAATATTTTTAACTTCCTGTTTGACCTATCAATAATGTTTATAATAATACCAATTATAAACAAAGATTCATCAGAATAAGACATAAAATACCCACGACCAATAAACATTTATTTGTCCCAAAGGTCACAATCTCAAGAGTCCCAAGACACCCTCATCAGGTCATTACCCACTTGTCTATAGAGTCGTCAAATCGGCCTTTAATTATCGTGAAGTTGTTAGACAACTGGTGATTTCTTTATACAAAGTCCGTGGGAAATGTAAGCATCAGCAACGTCAGAACTCAGAAGCGCTTTCGAGCCGGTGATATGTATGTCGGTCGTTCTCGTAGTCGCTAGTTGCGTAACCGGTGTCGATTGTCACGTCGTGAGGAAAGTGAATGCAGCATTCGAGGTCGACTAGAAAGTTGCCATCGCACACGCTCAGAACTGCCAGTACTGCCACCGATAAGACATCGTTATTAATATCATCCTTATACCATAACCAGTCAATCATTCAATCTCATCTTCAATTCAATTTCAACCATTCAAGCCATAAGCTTGCATCTGAAAAGAAATCTTTTGTTTCTGTCGAAAATGGAACAAACGAGTAATGCGCCAAAATTCAACCAGATTCAAACTTAATGCTCTTCTAAAAACGAATCTAAATAGCGACAGTTCCAAAATTAATTTGAATACCGAACTCCATTGCATAATAAGATATTCAACTCCAAATCTTTTCCGAGACATAGTATTAAAGAATTCCAAGGAGTTTTGCAAAAAAAGTTACACGTGCCGAGTGCCGACCGACTCAATCGCTCAGGGCTATTGAAATTTTGGCCAGGGCCACTCGCTTCGGTGCATATAATGGACATCAGTGAATAAAAGAAATCTTAGATATGATCAAACTAAAGAGTTATGGTACTGTTACGCTATGTTACAAGAAGTATCTTCCATCTTTTGATCACAGCACATTGTTACATTTTATTATCCATGAACTCGTAATAAAAACTAGTCAAATCCGAATCTAACTCGTGAAGTTTGGGTTCAGTGTTGTAACTGCTTAAGAATATTTTTTCCTTTCATGTTGAAGTTTGGGAACTTAGGATTATGTTAGACTCTGCTATTCGTAAGTTATGGACCGAAATTACTTTTCCAAATCAAGGTTTAAGTTATTTAATTAGGGGAAAATTTTAAGATTTTATAAGCCTTTATTTTAGTGTTCTTTCTTTAGTTAGAGTAGGTCACTAGTATTTTCAATGTGATTCTCTTAACTGACTAGTTTTTTATTTTCTACTTTATACCCCAAAGTTAAACAATCAAAAAAATATTGAGAGTATAATTAGTAAATTCTTGTCAATTAAATTTAATTTTAGATTTTTCTTTTAGTTAGTTCCAAGAAAATGGATTGTGGGAGATAGGCATTAGGCACGCAATACCTTTTTTACCAAATTACCACGGATTTTTATCAGCTGTCCGGAACCTAAATCACTCTTGGTATAATCGATATAGAATACTTTTGTAGTCCGTAATGTTAAAAGGGATTCGATCCAGCGATTGCGTTTAAGATTGATTAGTGATGCAGTTTTACGAGCGAATTTAATTCTTACTACTAGCCGACGAGGTATTCATCTCAGTCACCGCGTAGCTATTTACCTGCCCACATTGTATCACTGTTCGTTTCATCAAGAGACAGCTTGCATACTAAACGACCCCACAGTGACTTACAATAGCTTCTATAAAAAGTACTCTGACTTGACATAGAAGAACGAGCAAAGATTACGCACACAGGAACCACAGATTCCGTGGTTACGTACGGCATGGCATTTCCTTCATTTGAAAATAAGTTTTCATCATAAACATTACACCACATCAATGTTAAATCGATTTAGTAAGTGGTTTGAAATTCAAGAGTTCAATAATTATTTATAAAGAATGTCATTAATTGATAATTTTATGTGAAGTAAAAGCAAAAAGATGGACGCGGCTCTAGTAATAATACTTCAGTGAGGTGTCTAACTCCAACGTGTCTTACATTGCGAGTTGCGAGTCGAAACTCGCATGCTTCGTTTGCATATGAAACGAAAGATGTTTTCAGCGTTTCGATTTTTATAAACTCCCTTTGGTATTCTTTGAGCTGCAGACCTTTAGTCGCAAGCTCATTTATGTGCGATGTTTTATCTTGTTTGGATAGTGCGCCGAGTTATTTTAAGATCCTTTATCTTGGGAACTCGTTCACTAAGTGTGTATGCGTTAGAATTCCAATAAGATGCAATGGTGTGCGACCAAAATTATGCTCAACATTTTCGTCTCAAGTGCTATGAATACGGAGTCAGACATCGTTATCTGTCAAGTTTCCCATCAAGTGTCTCTCTTATCTCCCCATTCCCCATATGTTTGATCAGGTGCTGTTACAGAATAGTGGAGTTACTTTGTTGCTTTGACCACATTGCTGATCAAGGTCTCCGCGTATCACTTTGACCGTGAACATGAGTCTCTGTGCTCGTATCAAATTATATACTAAGGCTTCTAATACAACTTTTAGAGAAACTTGTGATCTAATCAATAACAGAACATTTTAATGTACCCATTGAATCGTCTGTTAAACATCTAATCATGACTTTTATTAATTGCTACAGTGGAAAATATTATATTTGTATTATATTTGTGGAATATATATATATGTCAATTTTTGTGTACTGGAGATACAAAGCTTCCCTTCAATGATACTTTGGATATCAATGTTAGCTGTTTGTTTTTATTTGAATACTCAAAAATATTTACACTAAGTTAGAGTTATGTTGACTACCACTTTTTTCTTTATTAAGTAGAAATTCAAATAAATAATAGCAGGTATACGATATCAATTTATAACAAATATTTAGTCGTTTATAATTTAATTGTAATATATTGCTCATTTGGGAGTATTAATAGATCAAGAGTCCGTTTTATTTTGTTCAACGATTCCTAAAACGAATTCAAAGCTAATATTTACAGTATTTGAAAGGGCAGGAAATTAATTAATTTTCTTTGAAGTCATCAGTTTTAAGGCTTGACAGCCCGGAATGTAGTTCTGCGCGCGCGCATGACTCAAGCGACATTCTATGGCTTTTACAACCAGAGGAAACTCTCCCTCCGATTTCTTAGAAGTGTTGCAAAAGGAAACTTGCGTGTACTTTGTTAAATGCGAAGTTTCCATCATTTTTACGTTTTTCGTACATTTAAAGAACAAATCCTTCAAAACAATTAACAATTACCTAATTTTAAATTGCATTCGTAAATTAAAATCCACAGTAGAAATACATATCCAAAAATACAATACTGAATTATAGTCGAAGCAAATAAATATTCGTTATGAAAAACACTAATACTGATAGCAATGGGCATTGTAAAATTTCTTAAAAAAAATTACTCGGGTCTATACGAACGAGTACGATATTAATCCGAGGTGGGAAGTAACGGTTTGGTAACTTAATGCGAAGATAAGAGGCGAACCAAACGGTACCTCTGTTGGTCGCTGATGGACCGGGCCGCCATTTTGTGAAATAAAAACACGGCAAGCACATATTCATGTCAGTGTTTACAGCATTAAAATACAATATCTATTAATTTTGGAGCAATTTTGACCATATACTACCGTGGGAAAAAGATGGCGTGCAAAAAATTATAGTTGAGAACTTGATGTCAGTAAATATAGGGGTACGGGAGTGTCATTGACAAGACGGCGCTGACTACTTTTTCTCGAAGCTATATCGAGCGGTTTTTAAGAGCAAGTTAATAACTGGGTTACCGCTCCTTGCGTGGTCAACAACGCCTCAGTAAACTGTATTTGACATTACAGATATTGATGGATAAGTTTTCATTGCTGCAAACGTCGAAACGGTATAATTATTGTACAATTGTATTGTATAATTATCTTCGTTTCTGGTTGATGCAAGATTGATGTAATACCTATGTTACTTTTCTAAAACTGTGTTTGTTGGTTGCTAACTAATGAAAACTAGCCAAGTCAACTGTAAAGCTTGAAATACATCTTCTTGTGACTAAAATTTTAGGCTTTTCTACACAGAACTTGGCACCCATTTAGATCTCAATTCTTTTTTTTGAAAAGGTAGGTTAAATATTTCTCGAGTTATGAAGGGGTCAAAAGTAGCTCGAAATAGTTCGTGTAATATTACACATGGCGCTACGACAGTGTTGCCAATGAAATTTTTTGGAAGGCCGTGTACATGAGATAAAAAAGCCGTGTTTGTATGGAAAAAGATCAACTGTGGGCCGTGTCCACAGCTGCTAATATATTATGCTATCCAATTATGCCAATATATACCATCGGTTCAGCGCTCGGACTAAAAAAAAAAAAAGGTCATCAGCAGTGAATTTCATGTCCACAAAACAAGGAACACTGTTCATTAGCCTAGTGACACTGTTTTAAGGGTTTAATATTCGTTAAATGTCTGCAAAAATAATAAATAACAGAAAGATCGTAGAATTTGCGAAAAGCCGTAGAATTTGCTACGGCCCTAGGGTTCGGGCCGTAGACCGTAGATTTTGTGATTTTTTGGCCTGAAAGCCGTAGAACACGGTAATTGCCGTAGCATTGGCAACACTGCGCTACGACACCAGATCTTTTGATTTGAACTTGGCTAGTTACGCTGCCGCGTGTCTAGATCTACCTACGGCATACTGCATACTGCATACATAATGCAGATGGTATTTTTAACTGACAGCAAATATCTGTGAAAGTCTGAAATAAACATTAAAATTTGGAATTTAAGCAGGGTGAAAAAAGGGTACAGACATTTTGTACAAAAACACATCCGTTTCCTTCCACTTTCGACCAAAAACGACGCAGTTATCGTTCTGTGGAATTCGAATATCGAACACGTCAAGGTCATTGCCTCAGACTGCTTGAGCAATAATTTCCTGGTTTTTTTTCCTAAATATTCGTGGAGACCTAGCTTTTATTTACTAGTTTTTCAAGTTTATTACGCCCATTCCTAAAATTGCTACCTAATTGACAAATGTAGAGCGTGCAAATGTATTCAAACCTATTCAAAAATTCCAAGATGTAGGACGTTAAAATGTAGGAATATACCTACTTAGAACGTTTATTTACTCAATAAATTTTTGTTGTATTCTTATTAAAATTTATCGTGACAACCAAAATGCAAAAATTATGATAGTTCATTCGTTGTATTGACCTTCTATTTTATCAGCCATCGCTGCCATCCTGCCTCTCGATGTACAATGGTCAAAGAATATAAATTATTAATATAAGAATCTTACCATAAAAGTCAATCCTTGCTCGAGAGGTAAAGGTAAAAGTATTCAAGATAAATAAAGAATTTACTTCTACATACCACACCACACTACTACCATAGAAAATATACCATGGGCTGATTCATGGCATAAACGTTTATTATTAATTTTAAGTTAATGCAAATACACGTTATAAATGATACAACATTGCAGAGTTATTGATTATAAGGAATATAATTATTATTTTTGCTGTCCTTATCATCCTAGTCAAAAGTAAATGACACTGGCGGTTTACTAATGTAATGTTAAATGAATGACGAAAAAACATAATACGTTCTTTGTTTAAATGCTGGAATTAACGATCCAAATTCAAATTCTCAAGCAGTTAGCGCTTTATTAGATGCAGTCCGTACGATTATAGCTTGTTATTAACCATTATGCTTGTACTAGCAGTAAAAACTAAACTCGTTTCCCATGACTAGAATGATTAACCACTTTCGTGCTGCACCAGTCACTGCTGGCTAGTTAATGTTAAGATATCTTGTTTTAATACACCTTTTTACATTTTAACTTATCATCGTACGAGACAGTGCACATTGCACATAGCCTATGTAATATTGGCATGGTACCTATGATGTAAATTATAACATTTTTTTTAGAATCATGGTTGTATACAATAACGTAGGTAGATATACCTACCTAATAAGTACCTACCTAATAAGGCCATTGAAGATTTATAACTTATTCTCATGTTCTTGTTTAACACAAAAAATATCGTTTATCATAATTATTAGGACTTGGTACCTATTCTTGTCATGTAAGGAATAAAAATATTTTTAATAGAATAGGTATACCTAATGGTTCAAATTAAATAACCAATTCGCAACCAACTACAACCATAAAATTACAATTACAAACGTAAAGGAACTCTAGGTTATTTATGTAAAAACAGATCATGCTAACAACCTATTCGTGTCGCGATTTAAAATTGCAGCGATATAAAAAGGCTTCCGATGTAGGCACTAGGCACTCGCGGCCAGGCGTTCCACCGATGGCCTTGATTGGTCGCGCGAGGAGACCTTGAGCGGAGATACGTTGAGACCGATTGTAGGGTTGACACTTGACAGGCGTCACGCATTCATTAGTTCTCTAGAATATAAATTGTTTTTTCTTTATCTCGGTTGCAGAGTCATAACCAGTTACAATTAAATGTATTAAGCCATGTCGGAGGCCCTTCGGGAGGCATGAAAATTTCTGACACTTGGGTTGGCCACTAACCCTTCCGTAATTCACACTGGAGCAGCGTGGCGGAGTATGCTCTAGGCCTCCTCAAGGGGAGAGACCCCTGCTCAGTAGTGGGCCATTAATGGGTTGAAGCTAACCAGTTATCCACCGGTCCTCTCAGGTCTAACAGTTTCATTTAGGCAGAGGTATTGATTCAGGCGATTCTGTGTTGGTGTCCATGCAACTGCGATGCGATTATCTGAAACAGTGGTATGGCAGCATTCGTTTATCTGGCACTCACGGCTTACAGGGTTAGATAAAAAAGGATTGAATACTTACCTAGTATTTTCTCTTACTCTCCAAAACAGTTTTTCAATAAATAAAATTGTTCAACATTTTATGCAGTTTCTCATAATTATGAATTTTTTTTCATGCAAATTGGTTTTGACAACCCTAATACGCGGCATGGTACGTTACGTACGATGTGGCGCGTTCACTAAACTTTGCCATTACGTCACTTGTATTTTGGTCTCGGCATGTTGTAGATGAATAGCCTGCCAAAGTTCCATGATCGCGAAAATAGTGTTAATAACGGAATGATGAAGTAGGCTGTTCTTACAATGTTGTTTGTTTTTATATTTCCACACAATATAACTATGCCATAACTAGTTTATCTTTTACGTAGATAGTTTATGTAGGTAGGTATATGTATACTTATAAATCTTGTAATACTTACAATACTTACCTACAAATGTAAGATGACAACACGGTACGAAGGTTACCTTTCAACAAAGTGTTTCAGGTACAATTTTGTACATAAATTGTTGTACAGAAGATTAAGGTATTAACCTTTATATCTGGAAATGTTCAAGTAAAATAAAGTAGGTAGGTACTTGCCTCCTCGTTGGTACCTAGTGTTAGTGTTCTTTGTTTCTTTGATGTCGTGACGTCCATGGGGAAAAATTAAAAAGGAATTAAAACTAGCCATTAATCGATATTATTATAATATCGTATCTATAGATATTATTTGTTACAACTTACAGTTACCTTAGCTTCAATACTTACCTTAATTACACCACCTTTTCTAAATACATTACTTCTCATACTCATGTTTAGTAATGATCATACGGGTCCTCTTCCCACCCACACGTGATTTTGGATATGAGATGACAAATATTACAATGTTCTGTCAGGGAGTGTATGAGAGAATATTTTATATCTTACGACACGACGAAATGTTCATCGCTTATGGCATCCGTAATACTAAAGACACAGAATTACGTCGTCGGTTAAGGAAGCGATGACAGTACATTTTTGATCTTATAAATTACAATATAAACATACTTACCTACCCTGCTTATGAATTATATGACTGGGTCCATATTTTCACATTTAAAACGCCTATATTCGCTCTCCAACTCTCCTACTTTAATTCAAAACGCAAGACTTTTTTGACGACTTGTTAGTGACTGTGACAACTTAGGCCTCGGTCTGAATTCAGAGAATAATAAAATAAATTAATTTTCGATTTGGTTCGAAGTTGGTAGAGCCAGAAAATGGAGTCAAATAGAATAGTGTCGCGTAATTAATGAGTTATAGTCTTATTCGTCGTCATCGTAAAGTATGATTGGTTACAGCCCAAGCAAAAAACTTATTATCACTGTCGCCCACACAAAGACAAATAATCTTGCCGAGTTCTCATTTGGAAGTGACAGTCAATACATGCAGCTTCTAAGTCGAATTTATTTTCCATCATCAATTTTAAGATTAAAATTGACATTAGTTTGCGAAATAAACTACTGGCGATAAATTCATATTTTATTAAAATAGAACGATTTAACTAGATGGTAGTGCTTTCAATGATCCCTTGCTTATTAATAGCAAATGGAAGTATGATATGGGCTTATTAACATTTTCACATAGAGGTCCTCTAATTTTCTTAACTCGATCACAGCTGTTAGCTATCTGCAAAATTGTAAAATACTTACTGATATAATTATGATTTTTGAAGTTATTCTTCTTTAGGCGCGATAAGAAATAAATGGAAAAAATGATGAGAGTGAAATTTTAAGATTTGTAACACGGTGACACAGTAACGACGGTCACGAAAAACGTCACGCGCGTTTTTAAAAACGCTCGTTTTGAAAAAAATAATTATTATTATATTTATTATATTGTTTTTTTTAATGTTGTTAGAATATTGTTTTTGAATATTGCTTTATTAAATTATTGTTTTTTTTGTATTGTTATTTTAATTTGTTTTTTTTTTTGGATTTTGGAATCCTTGGAGTCCCAGCAGCACCTAGGTTCTTTAGTCAAGAAGATAGGGGGCGTGGTTCTCGAGATATTCTAACAGGATTTTTTGGAAAAACCAAAAATCCTGGATATCTTAGGAACGGTGCGTCCTAGACGATTTTTGACCAAAAAAAATCGAATCCCCCTATCTACTCACCCCTAAACTTTATATATAAAGTTTATCCTTGACTCCGCCTACCCCCTATATCCCCAAAGGCGGTACTAAGTTGGCACACCAAAGGCGGCTTAAATTGGAGTCCCAGTCTATTTTATTTGTATTGGTCGCAGTTTGTATTATTATAAATGGAAGGCAACCGGTTTCGCTTTTGGTGTTCCTTTTGTCCATCGGCACCGTGACCACTATGGCCTCTTACCTTCAGTTTCCTCTGCTAGTTTGTCAGCTATTATGTAAACTCTTCTACTTTCTTATATTTGCTCCGTATTATGATGCGTTGTAATCCTGAATACGTAGTTAGAGCGCAGGTTCTCTTGTTCTATCCACGCTTTTACGACTTTCAAACCAGTTTCAATATGCCACTTGTAATGGTCATTGCTCGTTTCACCAGCGGTTCTCAAACTTTTTTGGTGACGAAACATTTTTATCTCTGCAACATGTCCTTTAATATTCATCTCTTATGATCAGTATTTCCCTAAAGTCTTGCAGAGAACACTTTGAGAGTGACTGATGTTAAAAAAATTAATATTAATTACTAGTAAGTGTGGCACTAGATTATATCAAGTTGTGTTACATACCTACTTATTTATTCAGATAATGTGTCTTTATCAGTTTATTTCTACGTCAATGTCACTGAGTCGCCGAGAGGGCAATGCACGCGCTATATAAATGTATGTAACGTTATTTTGTATCCTCACACATTACTGATATTATATTTTCATCTAAACAAAACACAGGGTTGCCAAGATAAAGATTTCAAAACAACATGATAAGTTAGTAATGCCAACGATATTGAGCATTCTGACACCACATTTTAAATTTAAAACATTGATATTTTTAATAATATATTTGAGTATTTTATTTGTTATTTTTCTCGTTCTTTCTTAATGGAGTTGACCAGTAAAAATAGTTAGGATTCATTGACATTATTATTTCTTTAAGTGACATCCCTAGATAGGTGCAAAATGGATTATACCGGTGATAAAAACGGGTATTATAATTCATTGCCCTTGCTTGCTATCTGCAAGTCAGTCTACGTCCTACAAAAGATTAAATATTTATTGAATTAAATTACATTGTAATTTAAATAAGTCAGACAAAAGGCAAAACAGTTGAATGCTTTTAAAACTGAAACAGAAATATTTATTATCAACATTGGCTATTCATCTAGGAGTCGACAAAGAGAGACAAGAGTAGAATCAACAATATAAACCCCATTTGACGTTTACTGCCATTTAACTCATAAAGACAGTAGACATTTATTCACCTGTTACGAGTGAAACCTAAAAATGACGTACAAATAGAGCTATACCTAATTTGGCTTGAGAGCCAGTTCTTTCTTTTTTTTTTCTTCTCTCTTACTTGGCCGGCAACGCATTAATGATGCCTTTGGTGTTCCTGATGTCCATGGGCGACGTTTGCCACTTAACATCAGGTGGATCGTCAGCTCGTTTGCCGGCTATTTCCATAAAAAAAAGGGAACTCTCGGAACTTCGCTAGAAAACAAATAGCGGCTTACCCTCCAGTTTACCTTAATGCGAGTACAATGGCAGCAGTTACCACGTGTCTCAGTGGACCGAAGCGATGAGGGCCAGTACTAGGTCAATTGCGCAACACATGGTCTCGGCCATACCCACGGCACGATTCCTCGGAAATGGTTAAAGTATTTAGTACCTAGTCTGTGTGTGAAAATTCTTATAGTGAATATTTTTGTGTATCAAGCATTGTTATTTGTAAAGTCTCCATCCATCCATCCATGAGCCTTTGGAGGTCCACTGCTGGACATAGGCCTCTCCTAACTTGCGCCACTCTGACCGGTCCTGAGCCTTCTGAATCTAGTTCGCTATGTTCTTCAGGTCGTACGTCCAAGGGTTATCGGTCCTTCGAACAATGTGGCCAGTCCATTGCCACTTCAGCCGGCTAATTCTTTGAGCTATGTCGGTTACCTTTGTTCGTCTACGGACCTCCTCATTTCTGACGCGATCACGTAGAGAAATACCGAGCATAGCCTTCTCCATAGTCCGCTGCGCTACTCCGAGCTTGTGGATTAGGCTAGTAGTAAAGCACCATGTCTCTTAAAGTCTATCATCAGTTGAATAATTGATTTTATCAATTAGGTTATCTATTTCAGTAATTTGTACACTATTACGTAAATCAAATGTGACAAATACTTTAAGAAGTTCACTATTAAACAAAAACTTTCACTGGACATTATATCAGCAAATTCAAAATATCCAAAACTTAAAAATGTAAAATCAACCTAGAATATTAACCCAGTAGGTAAAGAATTAAATGATCCATGCGCTAACTTCAACGTGCTTCTGAACAAAGAAAACGCTTATCATGATTGACTCAGCTTAACTTAAATCTAGAGAACTTGCTTCGTGAATTCAGAGCTATGCATTAGAGATTTATGTATGTCCAAGATGAAGTTTGAAATTAGTTTTACACTTAGCAACTTCATTTTAGTTAACAGCTGGTGTTAACTTTGAATAAAAAATATAGAAATAATACCTGCAACACTTTGATTTCCACTATTGCGAGAACTACTTATGCGTTGAAATCCATAATAAACGATTTTTTTTTTTAATTTTACCTAAAATAGTTTTAAGTTGAGAAAATACCACTGAAGGCAAACACCGCGAAGAGTACAGTTTGAACTTGCGAATTGTACATTATCTTGAGAGTGAACATTCAATTATTGACATTGGATAGAATTATCAAGTTCGGTTTACGTGTTCCGATGACGCTCCGATTCGTGAGCTGTGAGCTGTGAGCTCGTGACTCATAGTGTGACAGGCATGACATGCTAATGAACTCGGATCATTTTCTCAGACTTCGACCAAGGACAATAATTTGTGATCTGTGTTAACGTACAGTGGTCATTTTGTTTACACTAGTGTTTATAAAGACCAGAAGTAGGTTCATGTACTTATGTAGTTTTCGGGGAATTTGGCATACTACAGGGCAGCAGATATGATTTGGGGACTCTGCAATTATTGATTTTCTTCAGTAAAATGAGTAAAAATTTATGTATGCAATGTTAAATCGTTTTCAGACTGGTAAGAAATAATGTGGGTCCCCAGATTCCTTTTTGGCCGGCATCAATGATGATTATGTAGTGATGAGTCTGATGAGTGATGACTATGGGCGACGGTGATCTCTTACCATCAAGGTGACTAGGTTATGAATTCAAAAACATCTAATAAATCTTAATGAGGTACCTAATTAAAACATGACACTAGTGCTATATAATTATTTTGTTTATTTATTTATCGATAATATTGCATGTATAGTTATTTATTTACACAAAAGTGCTAGTATAATGTATATGTTTTCTTTTTATAGTATATGTATTTATAATCTACATTCTCGTATCTTTTATGTATGTATTGTATTATAATTAGTATACAACTTTTATTATTAATTTAATATAAGTAAACGTTTGCTGGGAGACCTCCGTGACATAATTTAACGGATACTGCGGAAGATCAGCGCTGGCTGTCTCCGGACTCCAGCACAATGCTGAGCAGGCTCCGATTTGTAAAGGGTCCACTTATACTTAAGTTTAGTTATTACCTTGTGTATATAAGTTGTGTTTAGATAACCATAAGTGTATCTTTTGCAAATAAATGTATTTTCTTTCTTTCTTCTTTCTTTCTTTCTTTCTAATTATTCGTAACAGATCCATCAACGTTCAGAAACAGCTAAATCTGGAAGTACAAAATTTTCACAGTAACCCTTTTTAACGTAGAAATCCCATTTTGGGAATTTCATCAAAGACGGCAAAATAGACGATGTCAGTAGCGTGAGTCGGTCATTAATAATAAACATTTCTTACCATACGAGAGCAATTCAGAACCGTTTGGGTATGCCCTCGTTATTTCATCGTTACCGTTACGTAGTATTGTGCAACTCACACAGATACGGCCATACGGCACTGTAGGAAAGCGTGATATCGTGGTACGAGTATGTTCCATTTTTACGGCAAATCTTTCGAAACGCCGTACAAGTATGGCATGGCCACATGTATAAATACCAAAGCGTAGCCAATATTCTTGTGTAAGTTGTGCTTTTAGAGAATTTAGGTAGTTTTTTGGCTAATTGCATGCGGCTAATTCAATTTGTAGGATATCTCAAATGAAGCAATGAAATATTTATTTTATAAGTAATACTAGCTGCCCGGACAGACTCCGTTCTGTCAAAAGTTTATTTTTACTAAAACCTTCCGTGTGCCTTAAGGGAGATGTAAGCTATCCTACCTTTCAATTTGGATCAAACTGCGTACGGTGTGCAAATTTGATTAAAATCAGTTAAGTAGTTTAGGAGTCTATCGCGGACAAACAACGTGACATGTAATTTATATTATATTAAGATTTAGTTTTCAATTCTAAAGAGGTTAAAAGTGGACCATCTCTTCTGAAAGACAAATCTTTTTTCACTTCAAGGAACAGGAGAATTGATATCTATTGTAGTAGATAATGCTCTAAAAGTAAAATCCTTTAGGGATAAGTTTAGATATGTTACTACATCCTACATCGATTTATCTTTTTTTAGTAAGAATATTATGAACCCTCTTTCGCCCTAACAATAACATTACCGGTTTTTCCACATTTCGAAAGATTTTCAATTAGTTGAAACAACCAATTGGTTATTTCATAACATTTAATTTATTCAAAGCTATTTTAATTGTAATTTAGTTATACCGGTATTTTAAATGCTAATGCGATAATATTTGGTTATAGTTTATTTTAAACAACATTTTTAATTTAATACGTTGTTATGCTGCCCGAGAATTGATGTGTTACGAAATGAGACAAAATAGATAAAAAATAAATATAATAATAAATTCAACGATTCTTATAATTACCTTCCTAAGATTCAAAATACAAAAGTATGATAGAGAAAACGATTATATTAAGGGTCATGAAATAAGTCATATTGTAGTTAATAACCATAATTTTATTATCCTTCCCAAGGCATCTATTCAGTGTGACTAAAACCAATAGTAGTAATTTTCTAAAGTAAACTTTTAACTTGTTTATCAGGAAAAAGACTGGAGAAAGAGATACTACTAATTAACACCAGGAAAATTTCACAGGCTAACAGGCAGAAAAAAATTACTACCTACAATGCACTCAAAATTGAACATTGAATTTTATCAAGCTCTTTATCATCGTACAATATTTTTTTCTAAACGGGTTTTTGACCTCATTCTTTATTCTTTATGATTCGACGTAATTGCTGGCGAGTTATATTATGCTACATAATTACTACGTACTTAAATACATGTAGAATATCGAATTCGTTTGTTAAAAATGAATTATTGACGACCCTGTAGCCTAGTTGGTAGCGACCCTGCCTGCGAAGCGAGGGGTCCCGGGTTTGATTCCCGGTCGGGGCAGATATTTATGTGACAGATAAATATTTGTACTCAGGTCATGGGTGTTATTGTGATGTGTTATATGTGTTGTCCATGTCATTTGCGACACAGGTAATAACCTACTGCGGGGGTATGAGTGTGTAAGCGTTTATTGTTATTATTTATTCTGTATTGCTTTCGAGGTTTTTTCGACTTTATAATTCCATTTCTATTTGTATAGCTCTGTAAGCTGTCAAGTATATTTAGAGGACTCTAAATCACTCATAAGTCTGAGACTTTCAAAGACTCCAAAGGACAGTAATTTATAGGACAAAAGGATACACAATTTTATTGCTCTATAACTCTTACGAGTATGTGTGATAGACGAACAGGCAACAAGCTATTTATACGTGCAACTCAGGTGCTAGGGACAACGCAGGTGTCGCATAGTCCACTGCATTATATTATGACCTTTGCATAAGAATACAGCTTTGGTATTACTAATTGGACACTGCCTCGAATAGATGCTTCATTATACGATGTTCAAGCCCTAAGTTTTTCAAGTTTTTGTCTCTACTTATTGCTTCGATCATTTATTTAAAATAACTAATAAAAAACGTATTTTTATGGAAATAGAAAACTAGCAGGTGTGTTATATGATAGTAGACATAACTACCTTTGTATGTATGTGTATTCGTTTATTATATTTATGTTGTCAGTTTTGTCAATTTTGACTTTCGTTAAGTGAGCCGTTTGTTCCTGCGGCAAAATAAATAATTTTAATTTGACATCCACAACAATATCTATTATTTTTGCAGATTTTTTACGTAAAAATTCGTTAAGTCAAGCATCCCGATGATAAGTCGTCGTGAGTAAAGAACTGAACAATCAGCAGAACCTCACGTTTAGAAAAATCTAGGGCTTCTATGACCATTTCAGTCTAAATAACTCTAAACACCCGTCCATTCATCTTCAACTCTAATAAATTACTAAGTGAATACAAATTCAATGTATACTTTTTGTTCGTCGCGATTTTGGTAGTTACGTAGGTATCTAATGAGATCGACAGAAAAAAAAGTAAATCGAATCACGTCGTGATTGGTTCTTCGATAAGCCAAATTAAGCTATTGTAATTTCTGTATTCTACGAATGTAATTTACAGAATATCGGTAAACGGTGCATATAAATTATATGTAAGTATAAACGGTAGTAATGTAACCATTAAACAATGTCATTATAGCTTTAAATGAAATAAAAACTTTGTGAATATAATCTTCAAAATAAGATAAATAAAATTACGTAAAGCTTATGAAATTACATAATATAAGGATAAAAGACCGAATTTATATGTATAAACGAAGTCATCAAATGTCTTACAACCTTTTGAGAAGTGTTAAATAGATCTATTGTAAATCGGGGAAGCCATCCAGTTGGTTGAGGTGGTATATTGACCGAACAAAGGATTTTTTTCTATAGTTGGAGGTAGGAGTATGAAGATATACGTGTGGCGTTCTCGCAGATCTGGTTGGTACATTGAGACATGTTCGAGAGTAAGTAGGTCGGGTGAGTCAATTTGGGTTTCTAAGATTTAAGTACTTATTATAACAAATTCCTTCAATACTTTTAACATTGAACTTATTCGCACTTTGACTTCCGCATATTCTGCCGATCAGTTCAAGTTATATCGGCTTTATGTAACGGCCATCCTATCTGTTCCAAGGTCCTCCACAAACCTGCGCCAGCCTCCGGCGTCTCCACCATTCACGGAACCGATTGCAGCGTAAAAAACTGATGAAAGATGTTATCGTCTCAAAGCTACAAGTATAATTGCTTTATTACTATTAGGATTTTAATTCGGTATTGGATAGGTTTGTTTGGTTTTTGTCATAGCAATTATATTTTTTATTGTGTTTATTAACTTCTGTACTTATCTATGACGTCAGGAAGGATAATAATTAATAATAAATAATATACGTTCTTATTACATTCCATACTCGGTAAAAATGCATTGTCATCGGAACTAAAGCAATTAGTAAAATTGTAATCCGTATAATAGGAATTAGTTCAAATAAGCATGTTATCTTCCTGCTGGTCGATTGTCAAGCAGAAAGATAGACGGACGTTAATTTATAATTAGTTCTATAGACAGTAATATCTTAAAAATAATTGTTCGTACTTCAGAAAACGGAGATATTATTAAATTATACACAAGCACATAAATTATATTTTTATGTAATGATAGTGGGACTTCCAATATTAATAAAATGGACAGAAACATTAATAAAAACCTATCTACTCACTTCAAGATGAAGTGTCCTTATAATCGTCGGTGGCAAAGAACAAATAGGTACACTTGCTTAAAATCCACTTATATTAACTTACAAAGAAGATACTTAGTTTGCATTTTGAAGATACATGAGTAGAAGCAAAGTAATGAAAACATTCAAAAATTATTTATAATTCAAATTCTTAAAAGATCATACTAAATTACCGAAAAATCTATGGAAGCGAAATGAATAATTTCCAGTAGCTTCCTACAGCATCCAGCAAGGCCAAAATAATTCGCATGTGCCAGTATTCTGCTCACGCAGTGGAATCGCAGGCGATCTGTCGTTATCAGATGCCACGATACTGTACCTATGTGGATCAAGGGCGTCGCGATAACAAGGTTGACTGCATGCAGCTTACCTCCATACATTAAGTATGAAATCTAGACCAGTACTTGCTTTTCGTTCTTGGTTCATAATGTTAAAATATGATTTTATTGGTAGTTTCCTATGATAAATTATGTTTAATTTTCTAGATCGCAATTGTTCATCAGGGGCCATCCATAAATTACGTCACACTAATTGCATGACTTTTGGACTCCTCCCCCCTTTGTCACAGCTGGTCACATTTGTGAGACCTCCCCCCCTAGTGTGACGTCACATATTATGAAATTTTACACCTAGAAATTATTAAATTAAAACAGCAGTTCCGAAATAAGTTTTATTTCCATTGATTGTTTTTTAATATTTACCTATACATACCAGTTATTCGATTTTGAAATGTGACGTCACGAAATTTAGGACCCCCTCCCACCCCTTGTCACACAATGTCACACTTCATCGACCTCCCCCCATCCCCTGGTACGTGTAACATTATTTATGGATGGCCCCTTAGTCACAGTTATGTAACAGATAGGAGATAATTAAGGTTTAATTGTACGTTTTTTGATTAATTCCTGGAATTGTAAATTAAGAGGTTTGAAAGATAGAAGAAGAAGATTTCAAGAAGAAAAATGCGCATGTTTTAAAAGTATATAAAATTGGTTGTAAAATTAATTATGTAATTATTAGTATTTAGGTAGAGCTCCTACGTCGGCGACTAAACTTGTAATAATGACACTATCGTACTTATATGTTCTGTATTATCAAAGTTCTAATTATTAGAAACTTATTATTTTTTGTGAAAATAGATTTAACCGGAAAACATATTGGTTAGTATTACAAATGTAGAGTCTGTGAATGTGTGTAGAGAGA
The DNA here is from genome assembly GCA_951805285.1 of Thymelicus acteon. Taxonomy (NCBI): domain Eukaryota; kingdom Metazoa; phylum Arthropoda; class Insecta; order Lepidoptera; family Hesperiidae; genus Thymelicus; species Thymelicus acteon. The sequence goes on from OX638217.1 coordinate 7,463,103, forward strand.
GAGAGAATTATGTTAATGAATCTACAAAGTACAATAAATTCAAAACTTTATTTTTTAACCTCAACAAGAAATATAATTCAAATAAAGTAATCCTCTCTAACCATTATTTCTACTGTAGCGATATGGCAATAAAGCGTCGCGCATTGAACCCATGACCGCACACGTAACTTATACAATATGTACAAAGTCAATTGCTCAGAGTGCTCAGGAATTTAGTAACACTATGTGCTAACTGGTAGACTCTTTAGTAATCCTAACCTTTTGTGGGATGAGACGAGTCAAGTATACACATTATTTACCTTAAAATGTAGTATAATTAGCTAAATTATTTCCATTTAAATAAAATAGTATTTGAATCATATTGTAATGGTCATGTAATGAATAATGATAGTCGGCGATCATTACTCCAAGACAATATAATTATCACAAAAATGTCTGCCCCGGGTATCGAATGCGATCTTTCATTCTGCTAGGGAATCTTCTAGAACTTTGGAGTCGGGATTGATGTAACATAGGCACAATCCCTAAATCCTAATCGTGACAACAAAACACCGACCGCCCGAGCGATAATAACGGATGCATTGCTTTCGGGCTATAGAGGTCACAAATGATAACGTTGGCGACCTCGTGAACACGGAAGGAATCACTACAATGTTACATTACCAAATTATGTGGACCGTGGAGTCGGGGACGGCTATCGACAACGTTATCCAACAACGCGACACGCTAACACTTTTTGTCGGCTAAACGTTTCTGTAAATATGTCAAGCGTCGGGCTTCAAGGTTGGCCTCGTAGATAAGGTATGATAATTTGGGACATGCATAGCTTTGAGTTTATGCCCATGCGCCGTAAGGTTGCCTTCACACTAATATTTGCTGCGGTCTACGATTTCGTCCGCGCAACTTTATCGTTTATCAATAAATAATCTCACTTGTCCCTGACATTATTTTAAATATACAAGTTTGGATTTCGATAAAATGAAAGTAGGTTCGGTTATCACTGTTAAAGATTCGAATTTATTTAAGTATCTATATAAATCCTTCAGAAATGAATTACAAGCAAGTGTGCTTAATTTTTTTAAAGCTGATTTTTTTGTCAATACATGTCTATAAGCCATGACGTAAAATGTTTCGCTTGTGCAAGAGTCCTAATATTTATCTTTAATCGTTGTGCCTAAAAATCTTGTAGTCACGTACGTCCATCAAAAGATGTCACCCTGGATTAAACTAAATGTTTCTGGCAGTCAATTATTAAGGTTTACACGTTGACATTCACCTGTTTTTGTAAAATTTTATTTTCTTTATAGGCACTTTGATTATAATAATAACGCTTACCATACACGATCATTTTGAACGAATAAGTTGAAAAACCGGGCCACTGAACCGGGCAAGTGCATGTCAGGCCACGCGCAATGTAGGGTTCCGAAGTAGTAAGTTTATCGACTAATACTCATTAATTACTTGTGCCAACATAGCCGTGATAGTTTTCCTTGTATATTCATCATATAACCTATTTTTGAGAATTTTTTCCCTTGTCCAACTCGAACTGTTTAGCCGGCAGGGGGGACCATTTGACTCTAACCAAAATTAGCACATTAAAGCCAACTATTTCGCAAACGGACCCCTAATTCCAAAAATGGTCTTAGAAGAGCCATAATATTTTTATCTTTTAAAAATCCGTTTCAACGATACCCCACACTATAGGGTAACTACGCGACGAATAAAAAAATCATCCTCACATTACCAGTAGGCGAGGTACCTTGAAAAAAAATGTTTTCAATATTTTATTGTATGATTCTGGAGTTTTAATAAAAATATGTATATCCATGCAAATTACGACTTTCTAGCACTAAGGGTCTCGCCGCTTTGCTTCGAACGGACGGATGGACGAACAGACAGACGGGCGGACGGACGTGACGAAACTATAATGGTTCCGATTTTACTTCGGAATCCTAAAAAGTACGTACATGACACGTATTACCAAAAAATTAAACTTAATTTAAAATAAATATTATATTACAGTTGTTTCATATTTATTAACAATATGCTTTACAAAAACGAATATAAAGCTATAATTACCGTTAATAATACTGTTATTAAAGCTATAATTATTCGTTACCGCATGATACTTATTTAATCTATAGATTTGTCACAGATATAATGTAATCTTAATAGAATTATGTATCTGTACTTCAATTTTGTTTATGGTTATGTTTTTATTTTTCAATAGCGGAAACTGCGTCAACAGACTCTAGAGCGTTATTTCCGTCCGAAAAATAAATAATCTGAGTTACTCTCAAGTCGCGCATAGAAGTTTTACTTCAACATAATTATTGATTTTATTATTTGTGTATTATGCAAAAAGGCAATACTGACAGCTTAATATGAACATCCATCCATCAGCCCTTTGAGGTCCACTGCTGGACATAGGCCTCCCCTAATCTACGCCACTCAGACCGGTCCTGAGCCTTCTGAATTCAGCGGATACCCGCTGTCTTCTTCAGGTCGTCGGTCCACCTGGTCGGGGGGCGTCCTGTGCTCCTTTTACCGAGGCGTGGTCTCCATTCGAGGACCTTTCTTCCCCAACGGTTATCGGTCCTTCGAACTATGTGGCCAGCCCATTGCCACTTCAGCCTACTAATTCTCTGAGCTACGTCGGTCACCCTCGTTCGTCTATGGATTTCATCATTTCTGATTCGATCGCGTAGAGAAATACCGAGCATAGCTCGTTCCATAGCCCGCTTATGAACATGCTTCTTCAGATTAAATAACCAGTCACTTATTTACGTATAATGATAGATCTTAACCTAGAATTACCTAACCTTAGAAATAAGCAGTATAATGGTGTAATATGCGACCTCAATACCACGACTGTCAGTCACAAGTATAATCCGTTCTGTATAAACACTATAAACAGTTCAAGTACCTTAGAACTATTTATTGTACAGTTGAAGGCGTTGAAACTGACCCGCAAATAGAGGGGAGGCAGCTAGATAGAATAATGCGCCCCCCCAACCTTGCCCTCGATTCGCGACCCAGTTGTCATATTGTCCTGACTGGCATCCACTTCGTTCTGATTTCAGTGCACACATACCTACTATTATGAATTCCTAGTATTTTCTCGGCGTTACAAACGCTTGAATTTTTTTATCGAGGAGAATAATAATATGTTTTTTCCTTTCGATGCACAGATTTTTCTACTGATATTTTTGATACGAAGTTTCTTTTGAGGACAGTGTAAAATAGTTTGTGTTCCACTTATTGCTTTATGGTAATCATAGCAACTAAATAATGTGCCTTCTTGCAAAATAAACTACTTTTACGAAAGAAGTTCAGTGTAAAACTAAATACGTACCAACCTATTGTGTGATGTGTCAACGGCTCTTCATTCAGCACTCAAAGAATACCTACACAATAATAAATTCTTGAAGTAATATTCAAGAAGCAAATCAGACGGAGCGCAGACGGTTACCTGCGTTGAAGTTACGCCAAAATAAACTAATCGTGTTGTAATATTATTATCATTATAAATAGTTGAACTGAATGTCAGTGACGCACGAGTGCATGGTGACATCGGTGAGCCGGTGAGCCGGTGAGCTGACTCAGACCGGGTCAAGGCTGGCGGAAAACGCCCCGCGGACCGATGACCTGGTTCCACAGCCAACTGATCCCAATACGATTTTGTCAGCGCTGATTTTGTTTGAGCGAGCACTTTTTGTTGACGCTTACGATTTTTGGGTAACGAAGTATCGTTGAATCGAACGTATACACGAGTATTCGTTTTGCTGATGAGTTTGATCTTTCCCTATTAGTTTGCATTAATAAGGTAACTCGAATTAATTTCGTTTCTTGTTTTAGCTGTTGTAGGTATGCCTTTAAAATGTTTCATTCTTTTTTCATTGTTTCATTGAAAAATCTTGCACCTTTGTTCAAGAAATGATACAGTACTTATCTGTGTTTTTTTTTTGCAATTAATAAGAACTTAATAAATTAGCTATGATAATAAGAAGGATTTATTACAATTTCACAATGTTTATAATTATTTTATTTTTGTTATAGATTACCTGAGCGCCATACTCTAACGAAGCAGATTTTTATTAACCAATAACATTCCTTATAGAAGCAGCAAAATTCAATGACAATTATAATCTTAAGCGTTGATTGCATTTGATAAACAAATTACCAAAAGATTGGCAGGATGCAAAACGCGTCACGCCCGCATCACCGTGACCTATTTACCCGTTACACGGCCTCCCCAGGTGGCGACTGTGCCAATTGCCGCATTTGATTCATGTGTCCGATTCAACCGACCTTCACAGTACTTTACATTTAGTGATGCTCATCAAGATTATGATTGAGGTTATTAGGATTCACATTTAAAGCGACTGGAATTAATGCGTTCGTGGAATCTGATGCAGATTATAATCTATGGGTTGCTTTCGTTCTAAATTAGCATCGTTGTGACTTGTGATCGCGTTTGAGGAACGAACGAAGTGATTCACTATGAATTTATGATCTTAGTACCTATACATAAGTATAATCTCCTGCTATTCGCTCTCGTAGTTCAAACATTTAAGTGAGTGAACTACCAAGATTACACAATAGTTTAATAATTAATCCATTTATGACTAACAGAATTATTACCTACATCATAATTCAAAGGTTTTTACTTTTTACAGTTTTTACTCATTGGGAAATGGGGTTGACAGACAGACGAGTAAACAACGAAGTGATTCTAGGGTTCGATCTTCTCTTTTGAGGTAAGGAACCCTAAGAATACTCAAATACAAAATACCCAATCCAATCAATAAACACGGCTAACTTTAAACCTAATTTGTATGCCTATTTCTCTTCTAGTTTAATTTAAAGTAACATTAAAATTCAAAGTTGTCCTAATGCTTCTGTATAATCTCCGCAACCAGCTGCAAACAAAGTTGAAAGTCTAATTACAACTGAGATCATAATGATTATTTAATGCAACATTGTAGAACAAGCAATGTTCCATCTTGGCTCATGACATACATAATAATTAACAGTGGGTAATTTTCAAATTAATTACCTGTAAATGGCTGCAATCTTAATAACGTAAAGTGCAGACAACACGACGACATTCGGTAGCATTTTGTCATTGTAGAATGGACTTTAATGAGGTGAATTTAGTGTTAATTATGGATAATCAGACTGTTCGGGGTACCTGTATCATTTTCTCGCGTGAATCTACTAATAATATTATTATGTACTCTCCATCAATCCGCACCTCCGCAGCGTAGTAGTATACAATATCATAATGCTCTAAGTTTCCTCAGTTATAAAGGTACCCGTGTCTTGTGGTGGGCTATTAATGGGTTAAAGTCATGTATGTGCTCTTGCCATTTGCTTGGCTTTGCCAATCAGAAGATATATAAAATATAATATAAAATATCTCCACCAATCCGCACTGGAGCCTCGTGGTGGAGTATGCTCTACGCCACCTCAAGAGGTAGAGACCCGTGTTCAATCATGAGCCATTGAAGGTTGAAGCCAAGAAGATAAAAAATTACATCTAGATCATCTTCTAAATAATTTGAATGTTGATTGTTATATTTAAATTGCAATAGGTTTTTAAAATGAAGTAATTTATGCACTTGATCATAGACTTAAATAATATATAGACGGGCTGTTCCGAATAAAATCTGTGTCTCATTTTTCATACTCTGTGACAGCGCTTCGTTCGGTCAAGTTCGGTTCAAGGTGGCGATGTCAAATATTTTGCATCAAATAATTTTTAAAAATGTAATTAAAAATATATAATTATAATTTAAATAAACTCAAATAAAGTTCAAACGTAAATAATGAAAATATTTTAACTGTGCACAATAAACAATATGCGTTATTGTGTTCTTGAACGGTCGGGGTTTTTCAAAAATGACATCCTTGTTTTGCTTATTCGCCACCACTTGGGGTCAATATGTCCGTCTTTTTAGTACTGAACAGCCAGAACAGCCTAAGTATAGTATATTATATACATACATATGTTATGTCTGTGGACTTGATACATTGTTGTTGTAAAACGATATAAACAGGGGCAGTCATCAATGTTAAAATGTACTTAATCCTTTGCTTATAAGTTATTTATTACTCAAGTATCTTGTATTAAACAAGTTTTGACGTAATGTAGTTTAACAATGTTGTCGTTGTTGCTAAGTAGAGTGTGGGCTTTTTACGCCCCCTGTAGTTTATGAAGAATGAAGATAAAATCGGTATGTAGATATAATAGTGATTCCCGTACCTACTTGATTTAAAACAAGCTTTTCTGAATAGGTACCAGTCATATTCCTTTCCTACTTTTTACTAAAACTAAACTTAGGCCACCAAAAAATCAAAGCAAGGATTAAAAGATCTTAAATAAAGGTTTAAACTATAACATTCGCTCCTATTAACGATTATATTCCATTCAAAGTATCTATGCAATGCCTTAAGTCTTTCTATTGTTATAAATATTGATATTTCTGTGCTCTAGTTAATTTGGTAGTGTGACGCTTAAAACCTCATTGTAAGAACATTAAAGCACCTTAGTCCGTCGGTATGCATTACGTAACGTCTCGAGTCGACAAACAGTTCATTATCACGATTCAAGGGCGCTTCCGTCCACTGCAGCACAGACTGAGCGACGTTCACTATAATGAATTATCACTGCGGCTTGCATTCCTTTCAATATTGGTTAGTTTGAGATTATTAAGGGAAGGTAAAAATATTCGTCTTATCGACGCTGATATTATAAGAATTGTGGAGGACAAATTATGATGGATCATCTCTCGATTTTGTTTCGTTGTAATACAGACTTATTGAATACAGTAAAGTCTAAAAAGAAAGATGTTAGACACAATACATGTTAGATCTGTCTCCTTCATTCATGAATTTGAAGAGGCCACTATTATAAAAAAATATTCGTGGAAAAGTTTGAGTTAACATCAAACAATAATCAAAGTGTCATAGAATAAATAAAAAACCGGGCAAGTGTGTCAGGGCGTCAGACCAAGCGCAATGTAGGGTTCCGAAGTAGTAAGTTTATGCTAACATAGCTGTAATAGTTTTCCTAGTAAATTCATCGTAATAATTATTATTAACTATTTTTGAGATTTTTTTCAGTTGTCCAACTTCGACCGTTTAGCTGGCAGGGAAGGGACACTTGACTGTAATCAAAATTAGCACTTTTTAAAGCCAAATATTTCACAAACGGACCCCTTTAATAGTGTGCATAAAATGATTAAGTAATTAAAATAAATTATACCTAGGTACGTATGTATGTACTTGTTGTAGGCGTTATAGCAGAGTTAATAACTTTACTTGTTTCAAGATAATAGGTATTGACTTATGCTTCGTAACAACTAGGACATAAAATTAATGATTTACAACCACGGGAACTACAATAAAACGTTGGCATGAACCAAATGTCTTTCCGAAGCTAAAGATGTGTGGATTTATAGATTCAAGAGTTTTAATAGTTTCCGGCAGATTATATTCTGTACCATATAAATAGGTACATCGGTAGGTACATACCTACGATCGCTAAAAAAATGTTAAAGGTACTTATTATTCTGTAATTTCTGTTTTATTAATTTAGGACGAAACATTTTTTTCAGTCATAATAATTATTACGCCTGAAATCAGCACTTAAATTTGTTTAAAGAAACACTAAAATTATGTTCTTGAGAATATTGTTATGATCACTTTTTTAAAAGAAATGAAATATACAAAAAGGTACCAAGCATTATAAGTTTATAACCATAAAACCCAATAAAGAGTCCATAGGGACTCCAAAATCGGCAGAATCTTAAAATATATTAATAAAATTCAAATAAAAGACTCTCGATGTATAGCTAAATAAACATTTTGCTGCAGATGCAGACGAATTCTGCAATAAAAGAGTCTACACTACATTGGCTTCAGTCCAAAAAAGAGACAAAGTGGAAAAAGAAAATTTCTCTGGAACTTTCTATCCATTTATTCCAACGTCTATTCGAAATTTCAAACATACCAACAGTCTTTACGCACAAATTGACGGCCCTTAATATAAACCATGTATTTATGGAGTAACGGTATTGTGATAGCGTTTTAACCGTTCAACTTAATTATTTATTAAGATATTCGTCGGAACGTTAGAGCAGGACGGCCGTAGCATTAACAAGTAAGAGATAAGGATAGTCGCTAAGCTATAATTAAAGCGATAGTGGCGGTTGAAATGTCAAACTTAATGCACATGCATTGCAGTAAAAAACACCACTTGCACTGAAGACGTGACCTGTGATATTAAAATAGCACAGAAAATATAAACGTACGTTGCATTGTATTGTAGAACTCGTTTAACGCTTTCCGTTTTGTTTTAACGTTTTCTGTTTTAGTTATCCATTTTTGTTTAAGTTATTTCATACTTTTATTATCTTTTTAGTGCATTGTCGTGTCTAGATATCAGGTTAATTTTTCTGTAAAATAAGCCTTTTCTGCTTAGAAAAGTGCTGGGGCTTATTAACAATAATGCGTTGCATCAGAGAAGACTAGATCTCATATCTGCCCGTCCTCAAGTACTAAGTCGTATTTGCGGTCCTCAGATTATGTTAGACCTTAAATTGGTCGAATAAATAAATTATCAATCGGGATAGTAATTTACCAACTAGGCAAAAGTGATTGACTGATGTATCAACGCACAGGCCAAACCCTTAGGGCTAGAAACTTAAAATTTCGCTTACGTATTTCTCTTATGACGTAGGCATCTATGTATCTGCTAAGGAAGGATTTTTCAAAATTTAACCCCCAAGGGGGTGATAAGCATAATAATTAATAAGCGCGTGCGAAGCTGCGGGCAACAGCTAGTTTTTTAAACATATTTGAGGTTACTTTAATTTTTTAATATTATTTGTACAAGTATCATCGTATCTTGACTTTCCGATTGCATTGAGCAAGTTGATTTACAGCTCTTTATTATATTCGACTCGGCTGCCTTCGATTCGATCTTCTGAGCTATTGTTGATTGTATTCTCTGTATTCAATAAAATTAAAAGTCAAAAGGTTTCAAGCCTTGTTTTATGTATTGCCGTAATTATACGTCTCGGTTATTCGTCGTTATTGCGCGCCAATAAATTTCTGAAGTTTATATGACAATTTCCGCACAATAATAAGAAAGTATATTTTTAGAGGCTTTTGGGGTCGGTTGAGGTTAATCTTTGAAATAACCTAACTGGTTGATTCAGCTCATAATATGTGACTGATATGTGTCTGTAGTCTTAGTTATCCTAGAATTCGTTAGCATCTGTAGCAATATGTTTATTTAGCTATACATCGTGGTTATTTTTATTACATAAAGAGTTAAAAACCAATTTAAATTCACTATGTAAAATTTGTAATCTAAGTACGTTTATAAGATACGAGTAACCGCCCTCGCTTTGCTTCGGTTTTCTTATTTTTTTACACCTTGGGTTACATTATTGGAGTTTTATTAAGGATCCCTATTTTTTTAAGAATTTTTCAAATCGGTTCAGTAGTTTCGGAGCCTATTCAATGCAAACAAAAATCAAATCTTTCCTCTTTATATATTAGTATAGATAACCAAGACAGGTTGCATTGTATCAAAATAGTAGGTAGAGCTGTAATGAATGATTCAGACTCGAAGTTCGTGTACTTTATTTATTCTTCAGGTAGGTTTAAAAGTTTAAACAAGTGCACTTATTGGCGACGCCGAGGCCATTCCAGTTTTATTCCTAGCGTGAACAATAGCCCTCTCGGTAACGACTGGTTTTGTTGCCTTCCTCCGATCACAACGAGTTACGATCCTATAAATTCAATATAGCAAGACGTGCCTGAGCTAGTGTTGCCAGATTCTTTTTCATCCTGTGAGTTTGAGATTTTTTCACTTGTCCAACTCTAACCGTTTAGCCGGCAGGCTAACCAAAATTAGCAATTTAAAACCAAATATTTCGCATACGGAACCCTAATTGCAAAAATGGTCTTAGAAGAACCGTAATATTTTTGGAAGACCTTTTCAACTATACTCCACACTATAGGGTAAGCGACGAATAAAAAATTCATCCTCACGTTACATTTGGGGGAGGTAATACCCTGAAAAAAAATGTTTTTCAATATTTTATTCTACGATTCTGGAGTTTTAATAAATATGTATATCCATGCCAAATTACAGCTTTCTAGCACTAAGGGTCTCGGCGCTTTGCTTCGGACAGACGGACGGACATGACGAAACTATAAGGGTTCCGATTTTACTTCGAAACCCTAAAAACGATCATTAATTCACTTTTTATTAAGTATGGGGTACATTTGTTTCGTAATCGTAAGTCAGTCCACTTCAACACCATTTGTTCAAATACGGGAATGAGTCAAACCCGGTGGGTCATTTAAAATTATGCCTAAAATACGGCACGTCGCGTCCCCTGAAAAACGAGACGTCTGGCAACACTTTGCCTGCCCCGCACTGCGCTGCGCCCGTCGCGCCGTGCCGAGCGGAGCCGATTCCGCGCTGCACTTCTGTGTAACATGAGCTTTACACTCGACTATTTTCATATTCATCGTGGTATTTGCAGGGACATTTTATCGCACTAAATTGAGAGGCCGTGATGTTTTCGGTGCGTGACTTTGGACGTTAGTTGAGCGCTGTTTATATTTACTTTTAGCTAGATCCCCTTTTCCTGTTCCGTGGCGGATTTTGCAGTGAATATTCCGATACTGTTGTAGGTACACGTCAGTTTAGCCGTGGATGTCTTCAAGAAAAGAGTGAATAGGCTTTTTCTTAAGTTAATGTGCTCACCACCTTGGACCACATCTACACTTACCATCAGGTGGTGGTCAAGCATTAACTTATTCGTGTAAAAAAAAAAGGTTGTACGATGGCTTGTCGATTGTATCTGTAGATGATTCGGGCGCTGTCCATAGGTTACTGATGTTATTATTAGGTACGGTAAAGTATGTTCGAAGGCCTTCGCGTTAGTATTACTGCCAACACTTGGGTTGGCTAGTATCAAACAATGGAACAACATGGTTCCGCTTTAGAACTCGGTTACGACCCGTGCTCAAAGAACATTCATTATCGAATCGCAAAACCAAGGCAGCCAACCTAGTAGACTTTGCAACACGGAGTTATTCAATACATTCGGGTCGGTGAACATCCTCAAATAAATTCAAATACCTAGCCGTGTTAGACTGAGCCTTGGCGACTGTCCAGTTGCAACTAGGACAAGCGTTCGTAGGTGCCCATCGAGAAACCGTTTGTTGGCAATCGCCTTAATAGGTTATGCGGAATTCACACGAATACGTGAATACAATACTTTTTAATAATAATGAGTCAAATAAACAAAACGGGTGTAAAATTACAGTAGCAAAGTCTAATTTTAAGTAAAAACATGTTAGATATTAAGAAGACAAATGAAACAGAACGGGTCACCTTCATCCGCCTACAGACATCCGCAAGAGAAACCAGCTGAAAAAGAAGCGTCGGATCCGCTACTTCATGGACCCTAGGTGCTAGCACTAATGGTAGTTTTCACAGAGGCACAGTTAGGTCCGAAGTGTCAAAATATATTTATATTTTGCACACAGAGACAAACACGAACAACTTATAAAAAAAATACTTATTTTTCATGTTATTCATAGTAAGAGCCTTGATGTAAATAGCATATTTCACACGAACTTCTATGTTACGTCTATTCTATGCTTTAGGCGCAGAATGTCCCATTCGCAAACTGTCCAGTGTTCAAAATGCGCAAAATGTTCTCAGGTAATCAAATTCGCAAAATGTCCAATGTTCAAAATGCGCAAAATGTTCTCAGGTAATCAAATTCGCAAAATGTCCAATGTTCAAAATGTGCTAAATGTTCTCAGATAATCAAATTCGTAAAATGTCCGACAGCAGCAATAAAAAAGAGACACTTCAATTTTATCCTTCGTGAAGATTCATCACACGCGACAGCAAACGATTGAAGCCTCAGTTGAATGTTGAGATTTTAATTAATGTTATACAATTCTTATACAAATAATCGAAGCTGATATCATGTTAATTTCACACACTGTCCATGTGATTTGTACCGAACATGCAATTGATGCACTCTGAGTGAGACGAAGACCTTCAGTACCTTCTCATGTTCTTGCTTATTGGTGCTTATTGGCCATGACCGTGACTTGCAATTAGATATAATTACCTTCAATTTGTTACTACCAATGTTATTTGCAGTCTGTTCTCTTGTCTAACGTACTATGCAATTACTGGGCCTTAGCAAATTAAACCTTACCTTCGAACAGCCAAAGGATCTTATTAACTTCGCATCGGTATTCCACCACTGAATTTCCTCGACATTATACACACGCGTGTATTTGCTTCCTAGACTAACATCACAGTTGGAAGACATCTGGTAGGCGAATTACTGATCTGAAAAAACTGTAATGACTGACACGTAAAGACTCAACCACATGTATTTTTGTTTGTATGTATTATCAGCTTGTCTAATTGCAAAGTTGGCAAGGAAGCGGGAGGCGACACAGGCTGTCAATCTGTTTCTATAATAAACTCTTAAGCTTAAGCTTTTTGGCAAAATATCTTCTCTAGCCGGAGTCAACGATTCCTCTGACAGCCGACACGGCTCATGTCAAGGAAATAAATAGATACTTCACGATCTTGTGCAAAAATAAAACATTAATAGTTTAGTTATTGTTTATTTGTGAACATTATGAATTGCTGTAAAAATTTTAACAGATCCCATTTTTCTCTGTTTTTTTTATATGAAACAAACTTAGCAAACACTTATAATATAAATAAAAATATCAATTAATCGTATTCGTTGAGATGTTTTTTCAGAAGCTCACTCATATTTTAGTAATAGCTCCTTCAGCTCCTTGTATAAGGTATAAAAATAGAAAGTACAGAATGGCCATCTAATCAAACGCATTTGAATAGTATTCGCTAGACGCAAATGGGTCACCGACGATGCATCGGCGATGACCGTTGCATGCGCGTGCGTCGCCTACTGATGCCTCGGTTGTGTAATGTCATGTCCTGGCAGGACTTGCACAATCACATTATGCCATCCTTTGTTACACTCTTTCTAACTTCAGTAATGTCTTAATTTACGTAACAGATTATTTTATTCTGTGGCCGATTTTCAAACACTATTCCACAAATTATAAGTTTTCTCTCAAAATTGATTTTTTTATGTTTTTGGAACGAAGTTCCTTATCGCGCGTTGCGAAAGCGGGCTAGGCGGAAAATTTTGTAACGAAAAGTTGTAACGACACTTTTTGCCGTCGTTAGTCGTTACAACTCGTGCGGCGTCGTTACATGTCGTGCGGCGTGCGCATGTTTCTCTGTCTGTCTCTCTCTCTCTCTCTCTTATAGAAAGCAAGCCAGATATTTTCGTTTCTTGCAGTAAGTACTAGGATAGCAAAAACATGCAAGCGAGTGTGCCAAAACAAATCTGGGGTATTAAATTTCTCATCGGCTTTGTTCACCTAGTAGCTTGCTATAGCTTGCACCTAGTACTTACTGCAAGGAACTTCGTTCCATCCGGGTGTCCCTTGACACCTCTCAAGTTTTTTTTTTATTTATTCATTTTCAGGCAACTAAAGCCTAATTATATACATATATATTTATACACAATTTTTTTTCTAGCTTTATTATAGTTTTGAATGGGATGGTTTTCAATTATTTAAAATAATCAAGCGTATTTTTCAGCGTAGATGATTCTAAGTAAATGAAAATTTCAAGGCTCCTTAGTTTTTATAAAGAAAAAAAGTTAGGTGTACAATCTAGGTAAGCACGCTGTGCAAACAATTGTCCACGAGGAAAAACCCACGGAGATTGATTCATTTCGGTTTTTGTTGCCAAAGAATTTGTTATACAAACGTATGTGTCGATTATTGACTATAATAGTCTCGATAACAAAGACCTGTCTCTGAACTACTCTGAAGTTTCGCTAAGGGTCAGTTTATCAGTTTATTTTATGACTCGGTTCCTATACACTATTATGTCGAATTAAGTGGTTATTACTTCGATCACGGTTATTAAAAGAAAAAATATTCCCTAGTCAATTGTAGTCGCTGAATGAACTTTTGGAACAAAACCAACAATCCCTTGTATTTTAAGGCAGGTACTGATATGAAAAAAATAAATCCTTAGTAGGTACTACTAGGTACTCTAGGTAGGTACCTAGATATTACATGGCGCGCTCGAATATTTTTTCTTATACATGATTTATTATTAACTTATTTCTCTGCCAGCTTATTGACTATAATTCTACTTTAACTTCAACGCGGTACTAATTTCCTGACAATCCGGATTCGATGTGTTTACACAGGCTCGTAATAAAGGAGCCAACATAAACGCCTAAAACAAACATCAATATTTCACATTAAGTTTCTCGCAAAAAATAACTTGCTCTCGCAGTGACTCGTAAATTACCTCGTAAAGCATTACCGGTCCCAATTATTACATTTTACGACTTTAATCATGATTAATACTGAGCAACGAAATAAACCATGTCCACGCAAAAGTTGTCTTCTTCGTCACCTTTTAGCAGAAATGTTATTTTGTCTCAATACTTTGTTATCTGGTCTCAATACTTACCTAAGTTATTCTAAAAAAGCATTACAGCTCAGAATGTGTCTTAAAAAAGTTATATTAAAATTATTAAACTTTCAATAAAAATTAAAAAAAAAATAGAAGAGTTACTCGACCGTGAAAAAATTCGCCAAGTTCTTTACGGTAGGTACTTATTTGTTGATGCTACTCGGAATTACGATTTATGTTAAAAAGTCGTAAGATATTAGTGTAAATAACAAAAATGAAATTGCGAAAAAATTGTCAAGTTTTTACCATTTCAATCCCGCCCATACTTCCTATAAATCGATAATTTAAAAGTTTTCAATTTTACATTCCCAGGAACTACTATAACAAGTCTAAGTAGGTACGAATATCTACTCAGTTAATTCCACTAGCATATTTTATCACTGTTCGGACTCAATAGTTACATCACGTAAATGATAGTATTAGAAGTTCGTGTGTAAAACAGCGCAATGCTATTACTGCAGACTAGCAAAATGAATCTAAAAGTATTGCGATAAGGTTTACATCACTTAGCATTTCTACATTCGGCAGTCCTGCAACTACACATGGATGGGAATTTTATGCAATTCGGTTGCAAGCGAAAGTAAATCTATTGCACTGAATAGAAAGTCCATCTTCGCATAACCTTTCTGTACAATGTCTTGGTTGCATAATGTAAGTGTTCGTGTGACTGCGAGAAACGGTAACATGGTTCCTTAGCAGGTCACATTAGCGCATGACATCAGTGACTGTCAAGTGCATAGAGGCAGGAGTCAACGAACAGGATTTGCTATTAGCATTGTGAATGCAATAGATGCGTTGTATTCTTGATTTCCTCTTGCGTTCAACGCATACAGGACCTATAAACTTGCACATTGGAATAAAAAACTTTATTTCTAGGCTGTTAATTAATGAATAATGAAACGAATGACATCAGTATAGCTAGCTACACATCGGACCTGTAATACGTTAATTGAACTCGCATACAGCTTTTGCTGTTAATGTATAGTTAGTGCAGAACGAATGGACTGCGCTATGTGGGCATTTAAAACTATGCAGCCGGCGTGTTAACCCTGCTATTATCTTTTAATACCATCGGCATCATTATTTGCTACATTTTTTGCGACGGCAGCGAGGCGCGGCCGGATCGAGTCGCCGGCACGGGTTTGATAACCTGGAGACCTTGGTCTTAATTGCGCTTCAGCAGACCATTCCGCCGCGGATACTTTTTATACCCTGCACATCGCTAGTAAAAACGACAACTCTAACTACACACCGGAATCGCAAAGCTGCACTAGCGATGGAAAATGGACGCGAGCGGGGACAACGCGAAATGGTCGGGTTATATCAAGTGGTTTGAGTGCGCTCTACCGAGAAAGCCATGCTTTGTACCTTGAGATCTATTGCTGATTATGCTTTAAGATTTCTATTATTTACCTTTGTCACTGTAAAATATTAAAAACGTTTTTAAACATTTTTCAAGTTTAAAAGATATTATTATGTTCAATGTCCTTGAATGGTGATGAGTGATAAGTGACATTTATTATCATCGTTTGGGGTTAGTCATTTGTAATGTCTAAAAAGTATAGAAAAAAACATTGTCCACTTTTGCTTTCCATTTTGGATGAAACGTTGTACACCTACATAAAAGTGAAATCATTCAACATACGACACCCATTCTGAGCATTCCAGCTTCCAGCCGGCAGCCAACATGATTTATTTGGTTAAGATGCGTATTATTAGAATTGTGAAATACCAATAATTATGTTTTTGTTCAAAATCTTATGAAAATTTTGTTTTGTTTCAGGTAAGGAATCAAAAATGAATCTGCCCACGCTGGTTATGTCTACAAAAACAAAAATGTAAGATTACCTCAACAAATATATTTTCTTCGCCAGAACGTTACGGGAATGACCCGAAATAATTTATTACGTTGTAGCTATCGCTTGAATTAAATATTTTATCTAATATTAAACAATTATGTGTCACTTTCTAAAATCCAAACCAAATACATTTGGCGCATGGCTCGGGGCCAAGTTCGGGAACATTAATCATCCTGCGGTATAGAAACCGCGATTTATTAATTCCATCCATTATTATTACTTTCCTCCGTATACATAAGTTATGTTTTGTTGTATCGTGAATTTTCCTTTATGTTACACCTATTAATTTATATATTTGGTAATAATGGAGTTACAAAACGAGTAATGAGTCTGTCGCTTGTAGGTACATAAATTAATATCAGCTTTAAAAACATCATTGACGTGACTGGCATATTTTTTTCATTTTATAGTATCTGATTATGTATTTAAAATGGCGTTGCAAACAAGAAAGTAGTATTATACAAAGTATAGATAAATTACAAAATATATAAAATGTTATCCATTTCGAGTAAATTTCACACAAACAAAGAGGATGTAGTGCAAAATATACTTTACGCAGTTACATCTAATTCCGACAGAACAGACATTCAGTAAACTCTAAAATTAATTCTCATTTGACTGACCAGCTGAACTGGACAAGACTGTGACGAATTAAGAGTTGCAGCGATAACTTGTCGTTTAACAAAAACATTAATGCTAGTCCACAATGTCCACATCGCTTAGACAGCTATTGCTGTCTTTGGCATTTTAAGTGTTTTTTCCTTCGAGAAAATGTAATAAAAATACAAATTGAAAGAACTTAGTGAAAGAGGACCTGTCCATGATCGGATAACAGTAGACATAATTATTCCGAGTAATGCTCTACGTTATCCGATTCTTTTTTTAAACTTCAAGTATCAAGACCGATATATATGTTTTGTACAGATTGTACTGAGTACATCCTCGGATCCTCCCAAAAGTTATCTTTATTTAATTTATAATTCAAATAAAACATTATAAAATTATATTTATTTTACTACCTATAAATAAAATTGTACTAAGATAAGTACAAAAATATGACCAAACACTAAAGAAATTATAAAATCAAATGTTGAAGACAATGGAAACCTTAGTTTAATTTGCACTGATTGTTAATGGATCTTCTAGTATTGTCTCTATTCGGATAAGGTATCACTGCTCGGAATTTAATTAAAATTTTCTTAAATTGGAATACAAATTAAAAGCAATTGCGAAGACAATTCGAATGAATAACTTATTGGAAACGGACTGGTGGGGAGAATTGTAAAGTCGAACCGAGCACTTTACTGCACGCACGACTGGCCAACATCACGACTGGAACACAAATACTACGTCAGAATCAGGGTTGTCGTTGTCGTTGCCTTTTTTAATATCGATAAATAATAATTCTAAACTAATTGTAAGTTTACCTCCTTTTCCTTGAACTGCGCACCTAGGTATATCGTACCGGATTACTATTATATAATTGTTATGTGCCAATACAAATCTACGTGTTATGTTTTTCGTTGTATGTTAATCATCTATTAACGAGCAGCCGAGGCTTGTGATGGTAAGTTGTCGTGGTTGGCCATGGACATCTGTAAGACCACGAAAAGCCTCACTTCGAATCTAAGCCGAAAGTGCCTGACTGAAAATTAATAATAATACTTTACCAGTCTAGTAACACATGCTTTAATTCTCAATTATTATAGACATAGTTGCCTTCGGGCGTCTGCCTATAGGGAAGGGATAGGAACAATGTAACACCACCAATTTGAAATGTATAAGAAAATAACCGCTTGTATGCTATGTTGCTAATATCAAGCGATATTACTAACCTAATCAACTTGGGATTGACAACCCAAGCTAAAGAGTTGAGGTTAATAAAAGAATAAGTTTTTGTATTTAAACTTCTGCTTCGACTTTTGACAATAAATCTTCGTCAGCTGTCTGTCTATATTCTATTAAGACAAATCACGTCAAAAGCTCAACACTTTTCCGCCTTCAAAATTCGAATTTCGGCTAGATTACACCTTCATAATAAAGAATAATTACCTAATCTGAGATTACAACAGTATCGACTGAGCCAAACACAAGCTTAACTGAATTTGCTAAGTTCAGTAGAGTTGGGAACCCTACGGACTATCGTGGATGTTTAGATGAAAATCTCTCACGCAGTCAAACAGTGATTAGATTTCGTTTAACATTTTTAAACTAACAGTAAGTATTAATTTGTTGCCATGTAGGCATTAGTTTAAAATGAGCGTACTTGCGAAGTTGCGAAATAATCCATGATCTTGTACAATAAGTATTTCATAATCACAAGCAATATTTCATGTACATAATTATTTCAGTAACTGAATAGGTCGGGAACGTAAATATCATTAACATGAGTGTTTATTAATCATATATGTATTACAAATTTGCCAATATTATATGGTTAGGTAAATGTTCATTCGAATTGAACACAAAAAGGATGAGATTTAGAGATCCAATTAAGTTACCTGTGCGCTGCACTGTGTAATGTTTTTAACTGACTCGTAAATTAATTTTCCTCAAACTAAATACAGTAACTAAACCAAACTTCCAAGTAATCCGAGATAAGTGGAGGCGAAATTAAAAATCGTGAATAATATAATTTTTATACAATAGCGTTCCTTCATATGTTTCATAGTGAAATAAATGATTTCAATATTTCAATGCTATTGTGACGGAAGTAGAATCTACACAGATGGCTGCGTATTTCCAAAACACTGCAGGTCAACGCTCCGGCGCGACCACGTGACAATGACGACAGTGGCCGGTGATGACCGCGTCATAATGATTCCTAATCTAGTCTTCTTGTATTATATAGCTTCAATGTATCTTCCAACATACTTGATTACCTTCAAAGTATTTTTATGGTTAAAAAATATCAGGAACTCACAAAAAGATCCACTTTTAGCACGTCTTGATAATAATAAAAGTGACTATGAAGTAAATTACAGATTAAAAATAATTAAGTACATTACATTACCTAAAATAAAGTTAATATCTTGAGACAATATTCTTATTTAGGTACCTCTAACCTGCGGAATAACAGTTGGCAGCTAACCTGCAAATGATTATTTATTGATTACACAACCGATGCCATTGAACAGTGTGATAACCTGAATACAATTTGGGTCGTTGTTCCATTTATTGAATTCAGAGATTAGAAGAATCAATGCCATTTTGTTTTGCGTGATCAGTGTCATAAATGTTATTATAATCTAGAGGTGTACCTGTCGCTTTATATTACACGATTTGGTATTTTAAGCCACTAACATAAACTCACTTAAATTATGCTAGACGTAATAAAATTTGCATGTTACTACATAGTTACTACTTGTACTTATGTATCTACTTTACCCACCAAAATTATTTCCGCCAACTATGACGATATTTACTAAAATATAACTTTATAAGATCATGACTTTAGAATATTAATGATAATGTCGACTCTAAAATTTATTTACTCTATGAAATCTTACGTGAAACATCGAATAAATAGATATGTATCTTCATACACACGTATTTGAATGCGACTACAGTGTACCGTGTAACTAACCTTGGCGGGAGCACTGCCATGCGCCGAAAAATTTTGACTTCTCTACTTAGTAATATTACAAAGTACCTACCTACATGATTTCTGTAAGTGTAAACTAAGAAATTAAGAATCTATAAGCTCTACCAATAAAATTCAGTATTATTTAACTCATAGTAAAATATAGATACTTAGTTTTCAATATGGGCGTGTTTTACCAATCACACCGCACCGCCCATTGCCGCTAATGAAGCAAAATAATTAACAAAATCACGCCTCCATTTTAAGACTACAAAAGACTACAAATTACTTTCTCAAGTTGGAAAGTTGCGTAACAAATAGCGAAGTTGTTTTGATACGGCGAGAAGAGGTGCTTCATAAATTTTACCGAGGGTGTTATCGCGCTACATTCTGTCGCCGGTGACTTGACTTTCTGTGCCACGGCTGCGCGCGGCGGGCAGGGCGGGCGCGGGCGCGGGGGGTGACGTCACGCTCGACCGTGGCAGTGAGCAGTGAGAGCGGCCGCGTCGCTGGTTCGCTCGGCCGACGTACTCCGTTGACGACGGTCGCGCGTGTATAACGTGCTCGTTTCCTCATCTCGCTCGAATCTCGTCCGCGACAATCTCGCCACTCCACTACACCATCGGACGGACGTGTGTCTCCTGTCTCACCTGTTGCACGTATCGTATTTTGTGTTGTGCTACGAAAAAGTTACCACACGAGACTGCCCGTCGTATTGAAGTGATTAGAAGAACACTGTGGGAAGCGATTCGTTTCAGTTTCGACGCCGCGGCCGGAGACTATAGTGTCGATATAGCGTTAGAATAGTTCAGTGAAGCAGTAGTGAAGTGATAGGAAAATCGGAGTTAATCGGAGGATGTCCTTCGGCGATCGCGGCTACGGGAGCGTGTGACGCGCTCGTCGACATGAGACGCCGCTGGTCCAACAACGGAGGGTTCCAGACGTTGCGAATGCTGGAAGAGAGCTCGTCGGAAGTGACGTCTTCCTCGGCTCTGGGATTGCCGCCGGCTATGGTTATGTCGCCCGAGTCGCTGGCCTCGCCGGAATACGGTGGGCTGGAGCTCTGGGGGTACGACGATGGTATCACTTATAACACGGCGCCGTCGCTGCTGGCCAGCACGTGCACGATGCAGCAGCAGCAGGCACCGACGCAAGCGCTGCCGTCAATGCCGCTTCCGATGCCTCCCACGACACCCAAATCTGAAAACGAGTCCATATCATCAGGTTAGTTAAAGTAACGTTTTTCTAGACGTGGAATTCGAAATACGAATGTAGAGACCGGGAGTTGCGTTCGATTTTTACATGCAAATGTTTACACGAATTTTTGGCGGCAAGCGTGGCTCGGCGCGAGAGGCCGAGGCGCCGGCTGTCATCGACCTTTGGCCCGGATACCTTGACCGGGCGCCACGGTCGATGTCTCCGTACAATGCATATGATCACACTTTTGTTTACTTGTATGCATTTATGATAAGGAAACGGTAATCGGACTTCATTAATTAATTGCTGCTCGATGTGCATTTATTTTAGGTAATTTCCGGCGCCTTGTTACGTATAATGGTCTGTTATGTTAATAATGTCAGTTATTTTAAATGCACTTTAATGAATTCCGCCGTCATATAGTAACCTAAATAGTAAATGTGTGCTATAATTTGAAAGAGAAGCGCTGCATAATTGTAACGCTGCATAACGTGTTTAAGCTTTTTACTTAGTTATAAAAATTCCACATTTCATAACTTAACAGCAGTGTGACTAAGATTTTGAATGACGAATGGCAGTGGCCTGTGGCCTGTGGGTGACGTTAAAAAATGAGTCCCACGCAGATGTAACACCTCTGTAAGTTATACCTGACACTATTGAGGCTAGTTGTAATTAAAGTAACCCCATTAACATTATTACAAAAAAGTAGATACTTATAGATAAAGGTACTGATTATCCTTATGGTTATGATAATAAAATTATAATCAAAATTTTACTAACAAAAAATAACCGACTTCAAAATTACTCAAAAACTACTTTTCAGATCTCGTTCAAATTTAAGTGGGACCACATGACAAGCACCAGCTTTCGATTAAATAAGGAATCATCAAAATCGGTTCACCCAGTCGAAAGTTCTGAGGTAACAAACATAAAAAAAATACAGTCGAATTGAGAACCTCCTCCTTTTTTTGAAGTCTGTTAAAAACCAAGAAGTTAACGTAAATCGGTCTATTCTTAGTAAACATTGTGCTACGTATGTTTGATTTGTGGACATTAAACTTAATAAATACTTGCGTAGGTAGGAGGAACACTAGGTATGAGTAATTGTAATCGCACATGTTCAAGGTTAATATGGAAAATTTAATGCTAAAATTCCATGTCATTGCGGAAATCTAACCTGTTTTAACGGCTTAAATATTAGGAACGAAATTGTGCACCTGTTCCATTTGGAAATTGCGTTTTGGAACGTTTTATTTAGACCTACCTATATTTTTAACCCTCGACAAAAAAAGAGGGGTGTTTTAAGTTTAACTTGTCTGTGTGTCTGTATGTCTGTATGTCTGTGTCATCGTAACTCCCAAACGGATGAACCGATTTTGATCTAGTTTTTTTGACTGGAGAGTGTTTTTAGCTATGTTTAGTATAGGTAATTAAAACTGTCGGAGGGTTTTTAAATTTTAATTCAAGATTATAAGCGAAAAACGAGTAGGGTCATCAATAACCTAAGTTAGAGCGAAATGGTTTCAAAATAACTCGACTAACATAAAAACAACAGTATGGTAGAGTTGTTTAGATATTGGTTGGTTAGGCTTATATTTTCTAAGATAAGATCTTGTTAGGAAATACAATTTCTCTGTTGCGTTTACATCATAGTTAAATTGTGTAACTTGCCTAAATATGTAGGTATTAATAAATTATAGGTACCTCTATACTGGAATAACCTAGGAATAGCGGGGCTGCCGGGGACTGGGGGCCGAGGCTTAATTGTGGCTATCATTTGGGGGTTGTAGCCGATATTCAACACGCTTGGCTAGTACGTGTTGGTGACCGCAGTAGAAGTAATTAGTCCGCAGGGAGACGCTACAGCCCGTCTCCTGGAATATCCTATTAGTCGCCTGACGACCTGAAAAAGACAGCGGGCATCCGCTGGATTCAGAAGGCTCCGGACTGGTCAGTGGCCCAATTTACAGGAGGCCTATGTCCAGCAGAGTGGACCTCCAAAGGCTGATAGATGGATGGATGGATGGACTGAAATAACCTATAGAACAGAATATGTATGTAGATAGAAAAGATAACATAATATGTACTGCAAACAAGACTGATTAGACATAGCTATACATGTACTAGGAATTGTTACCAACTAGGAGACTCATTTGAAGTTATCATGTTTGTAACTAAGTAGGTACTTGTACCTACTTTGTTTACTTAGTAGGTACGTTATATTGTTTCTAAATCGAAAATATTATCTAGATATAATACCTATAAGTAGGTAGGTGGTTCGTTTTAATATTCGAACGAGTAACAGATGAATGTTTTTTAATATTCAAAGTATTCAAACCTACTATGTACTTAACAGAAGCCGTATTACAAATACAAAGAAAAATATTTTAGACGAAAGTTCTTTGGTTAATTTATTTTCGTTCAATCTCTTGAATTTCTATTGACATCGAAACCGGGTACCAGCACAGAAATAAAGGCTCCATAAATCATCTATCTTATTACTTATATCGAACGGAGGCTGTTCGTTTATTAAAAAGTTAAAATATGAAGGTATATTTTTCTATTAAAAGCGAAACCCCTCGTAATAGCTTTCTTAGTGCATAATATTTTGTACAAGTCAGTCGTTTACCTACAGTACAGTAACCTCGTCAGATTAGACATGACCGAATGGCCATTTCTGTTATTTCCACAAAAAACCTCTCACTATCAGGACAGTAATCTCTCGCATTATACCCAAAGAGATTGACGGTGACAGAAAACGTGTAGGAGTTCGGTGAGACCCCTCTATCAATAATAATAGGATATGTCACAGTTGTCACTATATATCCCCATAACTGTTGCTTTTAGGGTCCTCTAGTGAGCATTTTTACCAATCAATCACATTCTTCGCAAATTGTACATTGGGTATCCGTATTTGTAAGTAATAATAGGGAATAAGACTAGCTAGGTACTCTCTAATTTGATCAATGGAAATAAATATTTTAATTACTTAATTAGTTATTGTGTATTAATAATACAATTAAAACGTTTTGCTTGTAAACAAAGACAATACATAAAATTCAGTGTAAAGACGTAACCCAACTTAGTTACCAATAATGATTAATGTTAATTCCTTTGGATATAACATTTTTTTTGCGATAAAGTTGGGGATGAAATTAATTAATGACCAATCGCCGACTTATGTCACTAAAGATTTTTATGTTTTCGAATGTAATTTATTTACTCATCACATCATGCGAACAAACCACCAAAAATTGTCGATATACCTAAATTGATTTTTGTTTTGTTTCATTTTGTTAGAATAGTACGATACTTAATCTATCATCGAACGGCGAGGGTGGCTCACTCCCTCCCACTTAACCAATCGTCGACAACCGTTGCCTGAGAAACTCTATTTTAAGCACGAGACGAAAAAACGGCTCCTTGATTTTATGAATAAACGAGAAATATTATATTATGATATTAGTTTTATAACAAGGCATATCTTATTGCGTCTTGTGTATTACAAAATTGCGTCTCGTCGCTTCGAATATCCAATTTGGGTAACTCTCTACGGTTGCGTAAAGTGATACCTATTTTTATCGTTTCGGTAATGTTGTCATAGCACCTATATAATTTCACTTCATTAGTTTGTTTGTTCGACAGCTTTCTGGGACTCTAAAAATATTTCTAAATTTCAACCACATAATGGTATTGAATAACATTAATGACAGATATTCTATTTCTGTTTTTCTGTAGTTTTATATTAGCGTCTCGTGTTATTACCATTCTGTTATTACTGTTTAGATTTCTGTCCGTTTGATAATCTCGATAGATTAAAGCTTATTCAAAAGATATTGATGTAATTTCTAAAACAGATTTACAAAATCCATGCCGGATATTAAACTGAGAAATCAATACAATAATGACAAAAAGCTTTGTCAAAATAGCTTTGCAATTGACGAAGATATATATAGGTACCAGACGCTTAGTAACAAGCAGGTATTTAGTATTTTCGTCGAGTCAGTTAATTGAATCACATCCACTTAACCATATGCAGTAGACCCTTAAGCAATAATATCTTATACATATGTATATAAAATTCTCGTGTCACGGTGTTAGAAGTTGAACTCCTCCGAAACGGCTCGACCGATTTTCGTGAATCTTTGCGTGCATATCGGCTAGGGTTGAGAATCGGACAACATCTATTTTTCATTTCCCTACCCCTAAATAATTTTTGGCAGAACAACGTTTGCCCGGTCAGCTAGTTATTAGCATAAAAAATAAATAGCTTGAAACTAATTTGGCTAACGTGTTGTTAGGTACGGTGATAAGAAATATTTTAACACTTTGATATCAATTAATTATTACTGATTTAGTGCCGTAGTCCAAATACTTTATTGCGTGTAGACAAACTGCGTGCTTGTTAGTCGATAACGCGATCGTTTTGTGCCGTTTAGGGCTTCCAAATATTCGATAAAATTTATATTCGAATATTCGAAATTTTTTTGGGAACTATTCGAATATTCGAATATTATTCGAATATCAAAAAAAAACTAATAATCACGTGTTTATCCGTATATACGTGTTAATAATCACGTAATTTGCAAGTACAATTTGTAAGTACAATATTATTTGCAAGTACAGTAGTTTCCATAAATAGTTGGTTGTCTCTAAAAAATGGTTTTTAAGGAAAATAAAAATACCAAGTTTGATGATATCGTTAATTTATCTAACTTTATGAGTTTTTTGTGAATTTTCAAATATACCAAGGTAGCCAGCCATAGCTAGAGAGTACTTAATCACTACATAGTGGCGTAACTAGCCCTTGCGGGGCCCTATATCAAAATTTTGCCGGGGGGCCCTCTCGACTTGAGAGTAAAGATCTTTCTCAAAAGAAATAAAAAAGCGCGCGTAAATTAAAACAAGTATAATATGTCTACTTACTTATTTCGATTAATAAACCACATACAGTCAATACTCGAAAATTTTACCCTGGAGGCAGCTCTGTTTCGTTTCCGACAGACTCCGTAGCCAATGTGATACGACAGGGCATGTTTTAATCGTAAATCTGGCATATCCAGTGGTGGTAAAAACCAGCTCTGGTATAGCAGTCCCTGTATCTCGGCATCTAACCAAAAGCACGCCACTTGCCAGGCCTGGTCATCCGCGTGCACGCTTATGTATCTATCCACCCCAGGGCTTAATACAAAGCTCAACGCTGTCTACCGGTCAGCAAAGAAGCAAATGGCTAAAATTAAAGCAAAGTTCATCGGCAAAATTGGCGAGCGAATGGTCGATTACTCCTCTGGTAGTCGAGAATTCTGGTCGCTAGCTCAAGCTGCCGAGGGTAACTTCTGTCAGTCATCTCTTCCACAACTACGTAAATCGGGCGACTCCGTGGTCCATACGGCAAAGGGGAAAGCCAAACTTCTTGGCATGCTTTCTGCCGCCAACTCAACTCTTGAGATAGATAGAGGGATCACACCGCCTAACATCCTGCAGTGTGAGAGCTCGTTGAATGATATACTTTTTCCCAAAAGTCTGTCAGAGAGCTCTTTATAGCCACTTGATATTAAGAAGATGAGAGGACCAGACAGTGGTGTTAAAGACGTGTGCTCCCAAGTTGACTCCAGCCCCGGATCTAGGGGAGGGAGGCAAACCGGGGCACCCGCCCCGGGTGGTAGTTTCAGGGAGCGCCAAAATCATAATATAGTAGGATTAAAAATAAAAAACTTGCATACGGAAGCCTGGTTGGGAGAACAAATTTTGTTAAAAAAGGGTTCTTATTGTCCCATTTACGAAAAATACCAACTATTATTTATTTGTGAGTTTTTTAAAGTATCTCAAAGGCTGGATAGAGGGATGCCACTATCAAGTTTCTGCCCTGGTTCGAAAAAATCGTAGAAAGGTTGACCTCGTTTATCACATCCCCAAAATGGGCGATCTCAGTGACCCGGCTAACTACAGGCCTATAGCTATAACTTCCCTGGTTGCAACGGTAATGGAGCGCGTGATTAACATGCAGCTCCTGGCATATCTGGAAGATCATCAGCTGATCTGTGATCGACAATACGGTTTTCGCCATGTTCATTCAGCTGGTGATCATCTAATTTATCTTACGCACCTGTAGGCACCATCAGGCTCTTGATCGCAACAGGGAAGCACTGGCAGTCAGCTTAGATTTCGCTAAGGCCTGTGACCGGGTCTGGCACAGGGGGGTCTCACGAAGTTACCATCTTACGGTCGCTGTGAGAGGTTATGCAATTGGGTAGCCAGCTTTCTATCTGAGCGACATATCAAGGTCGTAGTAGATGGTTGTTGCTCATATATGAAACCTATAAAATGCTGGTGTTCCCCAAGGATATGTCCTACGCTGTTCATTCTACATATCAATGACATGGTATGAGTTGCAACAGTTGCTATGCAGATGACAGCACAGGGGATGTCTACTAAACAGGCCCCCTTAATTCCTCTCAGTTGCAAGTAGTGGATAACAGACTTAAACTCGTGTCTGAAGCCGAGAACTCTCTGGAGCAAGTCTCGGAATGGGGTCAACTTAATTAAGTGGAGTTCAACCCAAAACCCCATTTGTCATAGCACCTCAATTCCAGGGTACCTCGCTCACTGTCACTAAAAGTGTTGAGTAAGAGTAAGATTCTGGGAGTTGACATCTCGAGTGATGTGCAGTATCTGCGTCATTTGGAAGCCAAGGCTAAGTTGGCTTCTAGGTAGGCTTCTTGTGGTAGCTACGCCCCTGTCACTACGTCACCTACGTATCATAGCTTTGAGTATTTACTCCGAAGTTCCGAATCATATTTCCCGAGGGCGACTCTTTCCATATTTCTCATAATTCGCGCAGAGATAGACCTCTAATCCCGTATATACAATGTTACTCTATGCAAGTGATGTAACACGCCAATGCCGGTTACAAACGCAACGCGACACCGACTGACGTCCCAGGTATTCCCGAAGTCCGAACAATTCCATATTTTGAAAGATTGCGTACTCTCACCGCCCAAAACGACATTTTGAAGGTCACGCACCACGGCACTAACTTTAAAATTGTATTTTGACTATTTTGTGCACATTGGAATCCGAATTTGGTGTTGAGTTAGGTTTTGTAGAAATTGATCGAATATTCGAATATTCGATTCTTGTATTCGAATATTTGAGCGAATTTATTATTCGAATTATTCGAATATTCGAATATTCGATGAAAGCCCTAGTGCCGTTTGATCTAGATTTTATTCTCTAAAACTTCCCTTAATCACATGGCGAATTGTATTTGTAATTTGATCACGATGGTTAGAGGCTAATAGGGTATTTGACAAATTTTTAAAAATCATTTTAATTTATTCTTTATTACAAAATAAACCCACTCCATTGATATTTCCGAAAAAATTAACAGTATTTTTAATAAAAATCAATGTTAAAGTTTAAACTTCCAAAACCGCGCCAAAAACGCTGTTTCTGTCATGGCGGCGGTCTATGATACGTGTGACGTCACACGCAAGTATCTATTAAGATTCTTTATAGGAAAGATCTGATTTATTACTAGCGTGTGACGTCATCAAAGTTGTCACCAATCAAAGGGCGTTTCGGTCACTGGTAAAATTTCCTAAAATTACAGTATTTTAATTTCGTGTTATTTGCAAAAATATACATGATTTACTTGAAAATAAAGTGAAATATGTTTTTAAGTGCTACTATCTGATAGAATAATAACAATTTGTAGTATATTTTCAATGTTGTCAAATACCCTATTATGCATACTTAACTTCCCACACAAAAACATCAGTAACTGACACAAATAAGATTTGAAAGTAGAGTCGGCCAAACATTGAATCTGGATCTCTTAATAAAAAATAAATAGTCACAACTCACTGCCTAGAAAAAGAACACTTCAATCCAAAGCTAAAACAAATTATAAGTTTCTGTCAACTTATAATGAAACAATTTTTCTGTTGTCAATGTCGTTTAACATGATTGTAACATTCTATTAGATACAGTTCGATTGCTTCTAACATGGCAACTATGGCAAGTAAAATAATATAGTCAGCATGAACAATTTGAGTGGCTGGATGCAACGGAGATTCGTCGAAGACGGCGCGCCGGTCCGACCGGTTTGAGACCACTTCTGATGGTAAATCGCATCGCCTGACAAGGCACGTATGTCTGATATATGTAACCAGCTAATATATGCGGTGCGAGCGAGTGGTGCGACCATGTTTCCATTCGTGAGACGCGCGATCCAATTGTTATTTATGTTCCCTTA
Organism: Thymelicus acteon; assembly: GCA_951805285.1. Lineage (NCBI taxonomy): Eukaryota > Metazoa > Arthropoda > Insecta > Lepidoptera > Hesperiidae > Thymelicus > Thymelicus acteon. The sequence continues at coordinate 7,492,598 of OX638217.1, forward strand.
AGCTGACTGGAGTGAAGGCAATACAGTAGTAGTCTAGTAACTAGACTCTACTTAGTTAAACAGATATTCTTGTTTAATTAGTAAATTGTTAGCGTCATACTGTAGTTTGCTTTGTTTGTTTCTCTATAGGTACCCTTTTTTGCTCGTAAGTATCCTTAGGGCCATCCATAAATTACGTCATTATAAGTATGGATGGCCCCTTATCAGATAAATTACGAGTAGATAGGATCAAGATGTAGAGTAGGTATTATTATTTGTACCTCTCCCATGTCGAAAAAGATGGTCGAATGTTTCCCAATATCTGAGTTGGTGGCTGTCTGCAGATAGAAGATCTTGTCCTTTTGTGGTAAGTATGACAATACCTTTATGGTTTCTTAATTTAAAAAAATTGTTATGTAATAATTTGGATGGGTAGTAGAAGATTTATTTACATCACAACTATAAATTCTGGCATAAACTAGTTGCTCCAAGAAATACGTCCATGAGGCGGCCTCAAAATGTTAATGATTGAGATTATCGTATTCCTTTCACGCTCAATCGCACCTTAAGCAAGGCTTTCTGTTATAAAAGAAAAAAAACCAGTCCAATGAGCCTTTAAACACCTAACGTCAATTTGCAATTACTTAGAGGCTCTATTATTGCGCAAGTAACGATCTATTTCTTTGGCAATTTACTCATAGATTTGATTTTTATTCAATGTGCCGAACAAAGCGCTACCGGGCCATTATTTAACGCTCAAAAGAATATGTATAAATAAAATGTTTGTGGCTTTATTCAAATAAGTTCAAAGAAAACGTCTATAGTACAAAGGTAAATGGGGGTTTCTTTTGCAAAATCACTTTGTAAATGAATCTGTCAGGTCTACGTTTACATGAACTGCGCACGTGTTAAGCTTATTACATTTAAAGTAAACGTTAACATTTCGACGCTTTATTATTCATATACATGAATACCACATATGTACATATACCACATAGGTACATATGTAAATATAGGTAATATTTAGTTGATATTTTATGGTAGTCTTTTATTCTATAGTATAATATAATATTTATTTTATGTACTAAACGTCCCCCACATTTTTAAGAATCCATCATAGTTACCCACCATCCTGTTGACAACATTGTGCAAACCCCTTCGATTGAGTGATTTTTTTTTCGCAAATGCGTACTGCTTCATTCAATTTCCACATCTCACAGAATTTTGCAGAAAAAAGCGCGCGGTGAAAAACCGTTGCGTGCTAAGCCTTAAAGTAACACGTCTACTAGGGCTTATTGAGTCGAAGGGTTTAATAACCTGATGCTTAGTTCATTTTCCATCGTCGTACTACTTTCCAAAAAAATGAAGTTCTATCCTAATCGTGACATGACTATCGTGAACTTTCTATCTTCTGAATTACTCCTGAAACGCTATTGCATATAGTTCTTCAAATAAGTTGTACAAAAACTTTTTATAGTTTAATAATTGACATAAAATAACCGACTTCAAAATTAGAGATAACTTAAAAACTACTTGTCAGATCTCACTCAAAAAGCACCAGCTTTCGATTAAAAAAAGAATCATTAAAATCGGTTCACCCAGACAAAAATTCTGAGGTAACAAACATAAAAAACACTCGAATTTAATACCTCCTCCTTTTTTGAAGTCGGTTAAAAATGCATTGAGAGCTCCCATCTCCCATGATGAACAAACAGCTATTCACTTGTCTTTTTTAACTAATTGTCATTTTTATACAGTTGATGTTCACAGGCGAACTAAATTTAACATCGACTCTGTAAAAATGACAATTAGCTAACAAATATAAGTGAATAGTCAATAAGTGTTGGTTTAAGTGGTTACCGGTCAGCGACCTCCTAAATAATGCAAACAATAATTATAGGTATTTTCACTTACCAAAGTTAACAAACTTGTCACAGAAACTTTGATGGATTGTTCCTAGTAATCGGCTCTACAATGGAACAAAGTTTTTCAGTACCAAATCCCGCCTAAGAAACCGCCTAAGTGATTTTTGTATAATATACCTACCATATTATTCATTACAGATTATTTCGGTTTCTCATGAAAATTATCAAGGTTATATTTAATCTATTGAATGCTTAATTAAAACAATATACATACTGGAAGTACAATTTGACAAATTAATTATTTATTGTTTCTTAGGTCTGTATAAGAATGTGTTAGAAAATACGTAGGAATTTAATTTTAGCTCGACTTCATTGAAGTTAAGCAAATTATATTCTTTTCTCTCTTCGCCTCAGTCAAATGTATGAATGTGTGAAGTCTTTAGAAGCTCGCTTTCAATAACAGACTGGACTGAACAATCACGTCTTACTAGTAGTTTACACAAGCATAGTGAAGTCAAGAATTCAAGATACGAAATGTCGAGTTAATACCAGCGTGAAAACGAATTACTCCATTTAATCCTGCACTAATAAAGTGACCCGCATCTGCTGACTAAATACATCAATAAAACTCTAAGTCATGGGGAATTAAAACTACAAGAGATAGCTGGTAGCTAAGCCGAACATGCGGGCATAATGTATTCCGAACCATTCTGTGTGTTTGAACAATAATACTAATTTGAAATACACGTTGTTATATCACATTGTCGTGATACCAACTAGATTTTTTGTTAGTTCATTCCTAGGTACATTAATTACTGTCAGTTAATGTTTATTTTTAATTCATATCGGTCATTGTGTTTTGGCATCGTGTTTCATAAACGACATCTGAAACACGAAAATTAACGACATGTATTAATAAAATTTCAGAGGAATTTAACACATTAGACAACCTTATTTATTATATTAATTCTAAAGCTGTTGCGAAGTGAAATTCATCTTGTTAACCACATAATTAACTAGAAATTCCAATTAAACATACGTCACAAACAGGACAAGTAAGTTAGGATTTAGTAATTGCTGATTTAAATGACCCGTAAAGTTCGTTAACATTTTTATTGAAGATAACATTTAAAGTTATGTTAAACATTTCTATCAAATACCAAAGTTCACGTCCAGAAATATCTTACTTATAAACTGTAATAAAATATCCGGTTTCCACACTTTCGCTGAAAGAATGGAAAATCATAGAGTCATGTAGGTACCTAATTTAGAACTTTACGTCTGTTTCGATTTACTATTATAGTGATACTCATGAGATTTATATTTTAGCCTGGCATTTCAACCCTAGATCGTCGTCACGTTGTGTAGTTAGATACTTATTAGGTACTTATCCGTTCATATAAAAGTATAAAGTTGTAATTGAAGAAAAATGTGGGTGGAAACGATTCGAAGTGAGGTCCTTGAAGAGTGGCGTTCTTTAATCTAGTCTAGGCTTACATACTGCTTTTTATTTCCTTGTTTATTTATGAGTTTGAGTTGGTACTCTATCACATACATAGGTATCGGATGATGTAATGGAACTAATGTAGGTACCTAAAGTGTATCCTTGAAGATAATGACAAGGCGGCACGTTCAGAAACCTATTTAGATAAAGAAGTCACTGGGAACTAACTAGCTATTACAGATGAGTAAGGTTAAGTTTAATATCGTTATAATAACTACGGTAAATTTCCAGCTTATTTACCGCGTTTCCTTTCAAAGTGTTGCCAAAACGTCTTTTCAAGTGGTAGGTAAACATACCTTTAACTTACAGGGTGACCATGTCAATTTGTAATAATATTGTATAAGTCCGCCAATTAGGTACTATTACAATGCCAATTTGATGTCATCTATAAAGTTTTGGCGGTTAAGACACAAAATAATTTGTTGCATTTTTTTCTTTTATAATATGGAATGTATTGTTTGAGTCAGAAATTAAAACAATTTTTTTTGAGATGAGGCCGATTAGAGACATGATTATAGTTAATAATGGGCGGACTGTAGCACCGAATATTTGTTGCGTTTTTAAGTTCATTTTTTTATTTTTAAATATCCCGCCAAAAGCCAAAAGTGTACATGTCCGGACAAATCCGGAAGTTTGGCAAATATACCTGTAGTACACAGTCGTCCCAACGGGCCCCACCTGAGGTGAATGTGTTGTGTGTCCGCGCGGGGGCGCCAAGGTCACCGCGGTTTTTTGACACCTCGTAGTATAAATAGTTCCAGAATCATCGTGTTCCGCAGACTACTAATTACTTTTTAGGGTTCTCAACGTAAGTATACTAAGCTTACGTCCGACCGTCTAGTCTAGCCCAATTTATAAATCTGTAACTTACTGACAATTTTGTAATAGCAGAGTAACGTAAACCGAAATCAATTTTGTTGACGATAAAAAAACCCTACTGGTCATAGGTTCTAAAATAAGTGCAGAAAAATATCCTATGGGGTTCCCATGCGCTATGAAACCCAAACTTATTAAAATGAAAGTTTAAACATTTTAAAGAGTGAAAACTTGCAAAGTGAATACAAACGCATAGGTCTACTATGGTTATACAAAACCTTCAATGCGTGAATCCAACTCCCACTTGGCAAAGTTTTTGTACATTATTTACTTAACCGGAAATTATTTGTTTCTAGCTTTGATTAGACATTAACTCTACCGCAACCGCGAACAGGTTACAGACCTTGCCCAAGGCCCCTGACGATTCGTTGGTCATTAGAAAACGAATAAATGTTTGTTTCCTGCAACCTGCTTCATCAATCGACTGACATTATTGACGGTCCGAAAAAAGAGTTTTTATTACTTTGAATCAATAACTATAATTTTTAATTACGTATCTGGTCTACATGTAAATGTTAAGTATTCTGCGACTGTGTACAGAAGAAAATATAATTTTCACAGATACGATTTTTATAAGTAGATATCGCACACATCTAACAAAGTATGTATTGGTGATTTGAATAGTGTGAAACACGATATTCTCTGGGTTGGTGGATACGCGGAATAATGATTGATGGATTCCTTCATCAAAGAGTTCGCTGAACCCGCACGTTTCCACGCAAACGCTCTTGAATAACATTTGTGACGAATAAAATTTTAACTTATCTTATTATGCAACAAATATGAAACAGTTCCACCGGAGTGTGCGCGAGATCCGTTTAATCTCGTCTTTGAAGCTTTCAGCGAGTTTTGTGACGAAATTAGCATTTTAAGCGGATCAACTTGATAGTTTGTGGACCGGGATTTGGTTTTAGAATAATATTACTTAATCAAAACCAAGCAAGCAGCTGCCGCTAACTAGGAAGGGTCCAATTTTTTTTGTAAACGCGTTAGATTTGGCAACCCTTTTTGTATGTAATCTAATGGTTGTCCTAGCCCCTTCATTTTCCGGGTGCCGTACGTTCGTACGCCAGTCAATATTCTATTGAATACGATGGTGGTAATAATACCCCATCGCCTTGCGGGCGGCGTTAGAAACAAAGTCGGGTGATCGCTTTAATAAATTGTTTTTCCAGCTGTTCAACATTGGTGTCATTTTATTAGCAACTATTGAATTTGATAGGTAAGTCCATGACAAATAATCATTATTCGATCTGTCTGACCTTTTCGGTTCATCGACTTAGTGGACATTAGTTTGAAGAATTTGTTAGGAATCACATTAATTTGGCGATTTGGTACCTACTTAATTATGCATGTGGTCATTTGTCATACATCAGTATGGACTGCGTTTAAAGCTTAAAGTAAATAGGTATACATTGTTTACCTAATGTAGCTATGACCTGAACCATTTTTTTCCGCTCTCCTAGACGCAACGATGAAGTTGTAATTTTATCCTTACAAAACAAGTACAAGTACAATAAAAAGATATGACGGGAGAAGTGAATGGATTTTCTCAGCGTTTGTGCTAGAGTCGTATCGTAGTGCTAGGAAGAGGCATTGGGCGGATATGCGGTCGAGCGCGCGTCGCGGTCGGCTGCGCCTGCGCTGCCATCGCTTGTTACTCTATTATCTCCCTCAACCACCCGTCGTGACCACCGTGAGATGGTCTATCTTGATACTCTTGATTCAAATCACTCGGGTTTCAATTCCAAGCGATAAGCGTCAAATTGAAGCAGGTTTTTACTGTTTTTAGACGTATTCACTAGATCGACGAGGTAACTGCCGTCTGCGTAAGATTAAAATGTTAGGTGCCTTGTTACGCACATCTTTGGTCGTCATTTTAAACGGTTTTATTTATTTTGCCCTGTTTGTTTGGGTAAAATCATGCAAGCCTAATTATACCTACTTCACTTATCCTAAGGAGTTGTTTTCCATATTGTTTTAGTTCTGATGACAATGCATTTTTGTGATAAGCATGACCTGATACAACACACTGGTTTGGCTCCAGCTGAGGGAACACCTTAATGGTAAACAGCAGTCCCAATTTTTTTTAGTATCTACGCTGACATTATAAAACCGTGTATTGCTTAGTTTTTTAAACTATTATATTATTTTTATCTTTTGTAATATGGGTTTTTATCTTTTGTAATTTTGTAATATGGTTTTTTTTCGGACTTAAAGTCTCATATTCAGATACATGTTTGGATTCGTATATTTGTGAATATAATAAGTTTAACATTAACATTATGTTGGAACTATATGTATATTGTTTAATATTCCCATGTGTTTTGGTGGTAATATCCCGCTAAAGTTTAAGTTAAATAACTTGTCATTTACCCATTTTTTGTTTTCATAGTTTTGTATAAAATTTGTGTAAATCGGTAAAATGTGTAATCCTTGCCCGTGCTAGGTGACAGGACACAGTTTGATCTGCAGAAATTTGCAATTAATCTGTTAAGTCAATTATTAGAATGAATACCATTATTACTAATTAATATTAATTTATTAAATTTAACAATCAAAAACACTTTGTAAAAAATTAAAAAGTACCTACATTAATTTATGAAATACGGTTATTACGTGCCGATTTTCTTTAATAAACACTTGGGACAGCCGTTGTTTTAATGTGACACTCGAATAGCGTGACACAATATGAAACATTGACCTCATTTGCATAACAAAAAATATTTACGCCATGTTTCTCAGATAAAATAATGTCTCGTACATTTATTAACATAAGAGCTGAACGATGTTTAATAATATTGATTGTTGTTAAGCAGCTATTATTTATGTCCTAAAATAAATATTACTTAAACTAAATTATTATACTATTTGACGACCCTGTAGCCTAGTTGGTAGCGACCCTGCCTGCGAAGCGAGGGGTCCCGGGTTCGATTCCCGGCCGGGGCAGATATTTATGTGACAGATAAATATTTGTACTCGGGTCATGGGTGTTATTGTGACGTGTTATATGTGTCGTCCATGCCACCCGCGACACAGGTGAAAACCTACTGCGGGGGTATGAGTGTGAAAGCGTTTATTATTATTTATTTATTATTATTATAAACAACACCAACATACATGAATAGCTTTTCAAGTTGTCCTAGTATAATGCTAATTAGAGTTGTTCTTGAAGTGGCTGTAAGATAATGATCATTAGATGAATCTTTAATGCGATTGTTAATTCCATGCCACAATAGTTGACATGAAACCCTGGTGTTTAACAAGGTATTAATATTTTTTATCGCTTGTTAATTAAATTAATTTATAATACGCTTATTCGACCTAATTTATATAAGTAGTTGTAAATGGCTGTAGTCTTTATGTCAGTGATTGATTATAACGAAATACCTGCCAGCTTTAAATACATTAGGAAGACCTAGAAAAACAATCTTTGTGCTCCTTAATCATACCATTTATCTTTGCGAAGGCATCTGTTGTATCACAACGCGCGTTTGAACAGACTAATCTTTTGATTGTGAGTTCCTATTGCTACGTCCCGGATCTTTGGAGCGGTGATCTAAATCGAGATACAGCATAACGGTTAATATATGCTCATAAAAGCGCCATTGTATTTTTTGTAAGTTAAACGCATAAAGTAAACATTGTTGGGCAAACTCTCGTCGGGCGATGATCTTATTATCTGACCGGTTGGTTCAACGTGAACACTTGTACATATTTAGAGGCGACCAAATAAACCTGTTGGCTTTGAGTCACAAGACATCCAGCTTGCTAAAATACGGCTGCTTGTGTTAGATGTTTAAATCGTCTTAGTTTGCATTAACTTGGGCACACTTGGCTATAATACAGTTCTCTGTTACATGTAATTTGAAAACTAAAGGCTTCTAGTAGATTTCAGTTACATGAATTGAATTCAAACAGTTTTCTTTCATTAATTGATATACTATTTGTAGCCCTTAATTTATAACATGGTGCATCTCTCAATATTAGGATAGTACTTCCTTCATAATAACACAGTTAATCTTCGCCCTTAAAATCCCTTTAGCAATGTTAATTTCAATATTATCAAAAACTGCTTCAGTTCCTTTAATGCACTACTGACTGAGTACGGGTTTCTCCTTATAAGAAATCCTAGAGCATACACCCACAAGCTACTACAATCAAAGCTTAATCACATAGAAATGCCATTAAAATTGTTGTTATACTTGCGAGCGATTATTGGAAATACTTGAGAATAACATTGGAATAAGTTTTAAACACCGAGCCACGTCGTAATGATATATATCAGTATTGAAGATTCGAATCCCTGTTCCGCCCACACTCGTTAGTCCTGTGTCTAATGTACCGTCCGCGTCGTCTGCCCACACCTGAATCGAGTGAAGCATTGCATACATCTTTGATATCTTGTGTAGTGTTGTAGCTAAGAGAATTGTAATGTTATTTTTAGAATTCAAGTCGATTTTACTTGAATTTACACTTGAGTTTTACTTGTCACAAAAACAAATAAGCCTTTCTTTCTTTGACTTGAGTAGCAATAATAGGACAATAATCCTAGTTGTTGGATTGCAGTGGTCTTATCTACCACTACAAGTAAACTTCCTGTTTGCTAGTTCAATTTAAATATGAATATTAAATCCACTATAATATATCACCATATTATGTCACACATCTATTTTAGGCACTTTAATTTCTATTGAATATTCATTCGTTGCGATGTGATAAATTATGTAGATATAATATTTTTATTTTAATATTGAACTTTGGCAATACAATAAAATGCCTAAAAGATTAATAAGTCACATGTTTTTGTTCATTTTTTAGTTAAATAATATTGTTTTTGACAATAGCAACATGGACAATCTCTTTGATTCACACTAATATTGTTTTGGCCAAGCGAAATTTGCACTCAGCGAATTTCCTTAAAAAGTGCAATGTCCTATGCTATCTAGTTTCTAGTTGTTTTTTATGCACAAATGCTTATTAAACGTAGCACCTGGATCTCGTTTAATAAGTAATAAGCAGCTGCTTGTACCAGTACTGCATTAACATGGCTAGATGTTACAACTGCCGACATCTAAGCCAATCTGCATTGCAAAATTATTTCCTCTTTGTAAAAGAAGTCAAAGGCATAATAAATAACAAAATAAGTTTTTTGTTTCATGCCATGGCGCATTTGTAACGGTTGAGAGTCTGCGTTGGGAGTTTTTTTTTTTCTACTTTTAACCATTTAATATGCGAGTTCGCTTTTCGAGTGGGCTCTACTTAGTAGAGCTTAGTGAATTATTTACTAGTCTCCATGTCATATAAGATTTTATGAAAAATAAAGCACGATAATTAAACATTCAGATAAAGTAATGGCCTGTTACGTGTCATAATGATAACAAATTCAACAAAGGTAAGGTAAGAATTTTGTGTGTGGTATATTGTAATGACAGGTTTTGAAATAAAATCCTAATAACTGTCAGTCTTCAGATCATTAAACTTAGTTTATGCTACGGAGATGTGGGAGTAAGGATTAATTATGCTTTAGATTCAAAGGATTATTAGTGAGATAGATGTACTGCCATTTATTTTAAATGAGCTAATCGAGATCATAAACGATATCGTAAAGTATTATATATGGCACAGATCAAGTTAATTGAAATCTGTCTGAGATTCGCATCGTAAAAAAACTTCCTACTCACCATGCGCGAGACTAATGAGGCAAACATTAAACATCAAAGAAAATATTTTTCGTAAAAATAACGGCCGCCTGGACAAAAACACGCCGAGTTGTTCGTGAATTTATCATCGCAATGCCACCCAATAATGAATGTCTTTGTGTAAATAATAGGTCATTAAATACGTCACAAGCTATTCGATTCAAGTGAAATAGAACTCCTATCTATAAAATATTGCGACAGTTTACTTTCAGTTCATAGATCAAGACAGGTTTTTGATTTATTTCGCAGAAATATTAATTGAACATTTACATAAGTGCATCCAGTGATCTGGTAAATTAATAAATTCGGATTTCAATGATCCATATCAGAGGATACACGAGTGTATCATTACATTTAATGAATCATCATTATCTATATATATAAAATTGAAAAGCGACACACCGCTGATTAAACAAGAAATCTCAGAAACTGCCGAACCGATTAAGATGAAATTTGGCAGGGAGATAGTTTATGCTAAGGAGACGTCCACTAAGAACGGATTTTTGGAAATTCATCCCCTAAGGGGTACAAATAAGGGTTAGAAGTCACTTTCATACAAACCAACTTTGTTAGTTTTAGATTTATAAATTTGAATTTTTTTATGTAGGTTTATAGTAATGAACAAAAGTTAACTTTAAAACATTTTTTTGGAAAATCATCCCTTAAAGGGTTAATTTCTTCAATTTAAGTTAGTACGCAACTTCGTCATTTTTGAAGTTAAAAACATGAAAATTTATATATTGGTTCAAGAATAGAAACAAAATTTAAAAGGTATGTATTTTTTTGGAAAATCAACCCCTAAAAGGTTGAATAAGGTTGTACAAGTTAGTATGGGAACTTCGTCAGTTTTGAAGTAAGAAGGGTGAAAATTTGTATATAAGCTTATACTTGGACACAAAAAATAACTGTATTACTGTTTTCTCGAAATTCATCCCCTAAAAATAGGGGTTGGAAGTCTTTTACATATAAATCAGCTTCTTCAATTTTAGAGTTATAAATATGAAATTTTTTATGTACGTTTATAGTAGTAAACAAAAGTTAACTTCAACACATTTTTTTGGAAAATCATCCCTTAAGGGGTTAATTTCTTGCATGGAACTTAGTACGCAACTTCGTCATTTTTGAAGTTAAAAACATGAAAATGTATGTATTAGTTCAAGATTAGAAACAAAATTTAAAGTTATGTGTTTTTTGGGAAAATCAACCCCTAAAGGGTTGTATAAGATTGTGGAAGTTAGTATAGGAACTTCGTCAGTTTTGAAGTAAGAAGAGTGAAAATTTGTATATAAGCTTATAGTTAGACACAAAAAATAACTGTATTACTGTTTTCTCGAAATTCATCCCCTAAAAATAGGGGTTAGAAGTCATTTACATACAAATCAACTTCGTCATTTTTAGAGCTATAAATATGAAAATTTTAATGTATGTTTGTTGTTATGAACAAAAGTTTACTTCAATACATTTTTTTGGAAAATCATCCCTTAAAGGGTTAATTTCTTGGATGGAACTTAGTACCTTACTTCGTCATTTTTGAAGTTAAAAACATGAAAATTTATATATTAGTTCAAAATTAGAAAGAAAATGTAATGGTTACGTGTTTTTTGGGAAAATCAACCCCTAAAGGGTTGAATAAGGTTGTTCAAGTTTGTATGGGAAGTTCGTCAGTTTTGAAGTAAGAAGGGTGAAAATTTGCATATAAGCTTATAGTTATACACAACCAATAACTGTTTCACTGTTTTCTCGAAATTCGTCCCATAAAAATAGGGGTTAGAAGTCTTTTACATGTAAATCGGCTTCGTCAGTTTTAGAGTCATAAATATGAAATTTTTAATGAATGTTTATTGTTATGAACAAAAGTTAAAATTTAGCTGAAAATCATCCCTTAAAGGGTTACTTTAGGGGATGGGACTTACTACGCAACTTCGTCATTTTTGAAGTTAAAAACATGAAAATTTATAATATTGGCTCAAGATTAGAAACAATCAATCAGTAATTAATGTGTTTTTTTTTTGGATAATTCTCCCTTAAAGGGTTAATTAATTAAGGGAGTGTATGTTAATATGGCAACTTCGTCACTTTTGAAGTAAAAAGGATGAAAATTTGTATATAAGCTTATAGTTAGACACAAAAACTAACTGTATCACGGTTTTCTCGAAATTCATCCCCATATAGAGTAATACTAAGGGGTTGTAAATATCTATTTAAGAAACTATGTCATTTTAAACTCAGTAATGTGAAAATGTATATGTTAACTTATAATTAGAAACAAAAATTAATTGTAAGTTTTTTTTTTTGGAAATTCATCCACTAAGGGGTAAAACCAGGGGATGTAAATTTGTACGAAACTTCGTCAATATCGAACTCAGAAATGTGAAAATAAATCAAAAATTAACTGTAACAGGTTTTTTGGAATTTCATCCCCTAAGAGGTAAATAAAGGGGTTGCCAGTTTTTTCAGACCTTTGTCATTTTCGAACTCAGAAATATGAAAAATAATATGTAAGCTTATAGTGAGAAACAAAAAAATTGTGTAGTGGACTTTACGGACGGTAGGGGGAGGAGAGAGGGACAGGAAGCGAGAGAGGGACCGGGAACGGGAGAGGAACAGGGAGCGGGAGAGGGCCGGGGAGCGGGAGAGGGAGAGGGAAAGGAAACGGGAGAGGACCTGGGAGCGGGAGAAGGAGAGGGGGGGACAGGGAGCGGGAGAGGAATGAGAGGGACAGGGACAGGAAGCGGGAGAGGGAGTGGGACAGAAAGCGGGAGAGGGACCGAGTGCGAGAGAGGAACTGGAAGTGGGAGAGGAACAGGAAGCGAGAGAAGGACCGTGAATGGGCGAAGGAAAGGGACAGGGAGCGGGAGAGGGAGAGAGAGAGAGAGTTTGAGTGGGAGAGAGAGTGGGAGCGGGAGAGGGAGTGGGAGCGGGAGAGGGAGAAGGAGTGTAACTGTCCAGATGGAAACAACAGAACCGTTTTTAAAATATTTGTACTGTTCATGTTGACATCGTAAAACCAGTTCATTACTGATCCATTTAGAATCTGGTGGTGTTACTTCGAGATAAGATATGTAACTCCTGGATGGATGGAAATAACGGGACCTTTTTGTTTTTTTTTTTCTAATGAAACTCAAGTTTTTCTGAACTTATAATATTTTTAAAAATTTCGGTTAGGAGCACTTCAATACGTGTTAGAACACCAAAAATTTTGTTTTTAAAATTATTGTCTGTTTGTATGTTCGGGCATAACATGAAAACCCTTGAACTGATTTCGACGGAAATTAGTTATGTTGTTCCTCATACTTTGGATCACGTTTTAAAAAACTTTTCGTCCCGATAAAATTAAAAGTTTTCACCGGAAACCAGATGAAACTTAGTGTGGAATATTTTGAAATATCAACGATTTGCTTTAAATTTGCAACAAACATTTCTCATTTAATTGATGAAATACATGTTTTCGAGTTTTTCAAAATTTTTCATGAAAAAGAAAAAACTAATATTAACTAATGTTGTTTATTTTTTAAAATTCGTTCCCGGAGGAATGATTTGTGATTATATCGTACGTTTCAGTATATAAATTCCTAAATATAAGTACTTCCATATATGTAAATTAACGTGTTTTTAATTTTTTTCTGCAAGGGGTACAAATATGATAAGCATAATTTCCGCATGCGAAGCTGCGGGCAACAGCTAGTCTATATTATAAAAGGCAAAAGTGATTGACTGATCAATCAACGCACAGGCCAAACCCTTAGGGCTAGAAACTTAAAATTTCGGATACATATTCCTCATGACGTAGGCTAAGGAAGGATTTTTCAAAATTCAACCCCCAAGGGGGTGAAAAGCCCAAGGGAGGGATAAGCATAATTTACGAGTGCGAAGCTGCGGGCAACAGCTAGTTACGAATAAAACAATTGGTGCGAAATTTAGAATTTTTTTATTAATTTCTCACAAACTCGCACAACTAAATGTTTATAAATTATTCTTTATTGTAATTGTCATTGAAATAAGAATGAATTACAATAAGATGGAACCGTTTTCATTGGTCTAAGTGTTCTTTAATTTTTCTAAAGTCAAGCTCAGAGTTATTAATAATTTGGGCACAACAAACATAAACGAAAACCTAAATTGAACACATAAAATATCGAATTTAACAAGCCCTGATTTCAATATAGCATTCGCGTGATTTCAAAGTGCATTTGAAGCACTACTGATAATTCAGTTCGCTCGGCCTTGATCGCAGTGCTCCGTTGCATGGCGCGTTGGCATTCACCTTATCGTATGTTGAACTGTTCTATATCGTACCCACCAGAGATGGGCCTAAATTCAGAGATGTTATTATACGCAGCCACGTATAAATATACCGTGGCGTATTTTTAAAACTCCGCCCGAGCGTCCATCTGAAATCGGAGGAATAATACCTAGTGTTTGCTAGCTTTAAATACATTCGTGACGAATACATTCCTGATGGCAGTGGGTATGTATGGTCGGGTGTGCATGTGTGCGGTGCTTGATATACGAGGCAGTAGTCAAGGTCGATAGTGTCATTGTACGAGCGAGACTGACGCGGATTCACACACTGACACAACTTGCATTCTTTGTATGTAGTGGAGCTATTGAAGTAATCTTATCATATAGGTCACCTTACTTTGTAGATTATAAACACAGTAAGTGCATATACCTACTAGTTCGAGTAGTTCTGAGTACGCTTTCAGCGCAGATTATTTTTGCTATCCGACGACAATTTTAAGCGCCCTCGTTTTAAAAGTGTACCGAGATGTGAAATGTTAACGTATGTTTTATGTCACGTACGTACCTATGTATGCAAATGTTTGTTAGGTACTTAAGTACAATTATTTAAAATAAATCTCTTTATAATAGGTTTGAACTAGGTTCCTAATATGAAAATAGGTGCTTCAACCATATTTAAAATCGTTTTGAAATTTTTTTATACGTCTAAATTTGGTATTTAGGTAGGTAAAACGTTCACAGATTTACCTATTTATTTATGTACGAGTATGTACCTATGAATTATTAACGAGAAATTATTTTAATAATTTAATGGCGTTACATAAATATTTATAGCTATAGGTACTTAGGTATTAGGGCGTATTGGGGCGGCATAGAATACTAACCCCAATCCCACGCCGGATGGATGTCATAAGAGGCGACTAAATCCGGCCCGCTGGGAGTCCTCGGGGGCCCCTCGGGGGATTATATCGGTAATATTGATTTTAATGGTTAATTAATACCATTATTACTATTATTATTTCTCTATGGGGTTCGCCTGGATAGCTACCACCCTTGAGCTCATGCCGCCAAACGACATGTTGTGTTCCGGCTGGGGGCTTAAGAGTTCTTTCTTTCTTTTTTTTCCCTCTTTCTTGGCCAGCAACGCATCATTGATGCCTTTGATGTTGCTGATGTCCATGGGCGACGATAGCCACTTATGATCAGGTGGATCGTAAGTGAATCACTATGTTCTCCTTCATCGTATAAAATAAATTAATTAATTTTCATCAAACCTCTCAACTGAAAACAGACCGCCTTTGTTTTTCTCAAACTTCGATACGCCGGATGTTGACTGGCAGAAAATTCCTTTATTACATTACCTTAAATTCTCCTACAAAAGTTTAAAAGAAATAACTAGGTACATAATGTTAGGTAAGTAATTGGTATAACAATTATGTATTTAGTAATGGAATTTTTTTGCTAACATTTAATTAACTAGTGCTAGCTAAATTCTCTATTGCTAAAGAATGACTAGTATTTTATCTATCCAGAATTCATTAGAAAAAGCTAGAACTTTATGTTCTGAATACGAATGTGAGCAATATCACAATTTACAATAGCGCTATCAGAGATCCACATTAGGTTAATTGCTAGAGTCACGACAACTAGCTACTGCCTGTGCGGCGTTTGAAATACATCTGCCTAGTGCCTATCTATATGCACTGTTTATCTATACTAGCTGCACGGACGTGAAAAAAGAACGGACATAACCTTGTCTAATCGAGAGTGAAGCATACTAATGGCCGATCGCTTACTACGTGTGCGTAATTTTGGGGTTACCACAATATGAACATTTTCCCATTTTTTCTTTATGTAGTAGTAAAATCTAAACACTAACGGCCATATTAATAAACATAGACTAAAGCAAGAGTAACTTTAAAACTTGTCGTAAATAAGATTTAATTAAATTCAGTATTAATAAATATAGAGTAACGAAGAAGTAAGCTACTCCGAGTCTCATCTCAGAATCAAAGTTAGTCCATGTCGCTACATAGTTTAGCGACTGATTAGGCGTGGACTAGGCGTGCATTTACGACATTGACGTTGACTTGACGCATATCAAGAGTACTTCGTTGTTCTAACTAAACGTCATTCACATTGATATTTTCTTTGACCTTTTCTTCTTCATCCCAGTTAACTGAGCGAGCACGTTTTTGGTTCATGTAAATCAATTTTAAATTTAACAAGTAACCATAGCATGAAACAAACTGCGAGGAGCGAAATTAGGCGCTTGAAATTGAAAGCTGATCACGTCGTTTGAAGTTGTCAATCCCAAAATATTGTTGTCACTGTCATTTTAATGCATGAAGTCATTCACTGACTCACTCTTTTTACTTTTAAATTACAAAGGTTGCCATATTTTACTCGTTGAAACCGGACTAAGAAATGTATTGTTAGTTCGAGGTTACTCCATATTTATTAATAACATTGCAATTACGAAGTTATTACTTAGTTAATCCAGAATTAACTAGTCCAAGTGTAGCTTCAGATGATGCTTGGATTAAGCGATTTTTATTAATAAGGGTGTAAATGTATTACTTACTGAATAACATTCCGTAATGTTCGGTTTACACGTATTAAGTAGTTAAGTAGATAACTAAATTTTAAGTAAATTAATACGGTAAACGAACAATTTAGTAGTTAAAATTTAGTACGCAAGTAAACAAAAAAAAAGATTGAATTTTTTCTATTTTTCTGTTAAGTAGGTGGGCGGGGCTTATCACTAAACATGGTTGGACAGACACTTTTTAGTTAAAATTTAGTAAAAATGCATAAGTAATTAAGTAGGCTGTGAAGAATTGTATGAACTAAAGAGCTTTACTAAATTATTACGTTTAGACGCGCACTAAAAATTATTCACTTAAAATTTAGTTATCTACTTAAATACTTAATGCATGTAAATCGAAAATAACACATTCCACACTCAATAAAAGCAAGTTATTATATTTGATGAGATTAATGAATTTTATTATTTGACAACAGATTAAATACACTGATTTACCCACTTCACTTATAGGAGAGGTAGCTAAAAAAATTTTTTCAAATTTTGTTCTATCATTATCTTAACCAATTTCTTATCATTATCATTATCTTAACACCAAATTTCAGCTTTCTAATATTGTTAGTTTGTACGCAATGCCGCGGACAGATGGACAGACATGGCAAACATAAATATAGGTAAGGGTTCCTTGTTATTTACCACGGAACCCCAAAAATATATATTATTAAACTAAAGTAAGAAACTCGAGGATTTTATATATACTATAATTTTCCCACACATTCTGGGTATTTGCATATGCAATATTGTTGGCAACACTGGCTGATTTTGTGGTTACAATTTTTGTAGTTTATTTTGTTAATAACTTTAGGAAAAATAAAAGAAATCAGTGATTAAATTACAAGCTTACTTGTGAAAGGTGATCCCTTTATGTTTTTTAACTGAATTACTATTGTTCTTGCAACTTTTAACAGCACACAAAGGCATTTTTATTATTTTTTATCAACTCCCGTTGTCCGTATGACTCGAGTGCGGTCCGGCGCCGGAATGGCGGCCGATGGTGTCAATGTGTGCGTGTTTACTTGTACGAATAGAAAGTTTGTATTCCGATGGGTGCTTCACTGAATTTGTTCTTGAGATTACGTCCGTATTTTTTTAAGGTCCGTGACTAGCTGATATTAAACTAGTCATGTATGTAAGTTTGTAAATAATTTTGACAGCTGTTTTGAAATTTACCATTCCAATAGGTCTTCCTATTTACCTGGGTTTAGTTTATTAGCCCCCGACGAAAAAAGAGGGGTGTTATAAGTTTGACGTGTCTGTGTATCTGTATGTCTGTGGCATCGTAGCTCCCAACGGATGAACCGATTTTGATCTAGTTTTTTTTGTCTGAAAGGTGACTTAATCGAGTGTTCTTAACTATGTTTATTGTAAATAAAACTGTCGGGATTTTTTTAAACCAATTTTAAGCGAATCACACAAAACACGTTTCTCCGTCTCTTTCGCGAAACAAGACGCCATTAGGTATCAATTTGAGCTTATTGCTGTATCTCCCCGATTCATGTGCATCATCTAATATGAGGATTGCATTTCTGGCAGCCGTAACTTCCCCACGGAATGTTTGATGTTCCAGAAATAGTACATAGTTAAACGAACACATCAATGGTTGGGCGAGGCCCGCGCCCGGGCGCCCGTCGCGGCGTGCACTCGATTGACGCAAACAGCGTCAGTTGTTTACAATACTACCGCCTCAGGTTATTTACATCGGGGTCACAGACACTCCGAAGGAGACCGAGGTTCAATCGATATAATTTATCTAACCTGCAGCTAGAAGCGGCGCGGGCCGCGGCGGCGCTCGGCTCGGTCGTCGGTCGCAGCCCGCCGCCTTCGCCCCACCGTTCGCAAAATGCGACAATGACCCCCTTTGACATTACGAGGTCGTTTATGCAACGATTGCGAATAAGCCAGTGGGTGTCTGTCTACTAGAGGATTCGGAGCATTAAACGGACAAGGTCACGAGTTTACGTTATGAAATTAGAACTGAACTTAGGCTTTAGGCTTAGACGGCGACGATGTTGTCGATTTTCGTTATCGCTAAATGACAGTTTTATCTGGCAAGGTGCGTGATATGCGTGCTATCAGTGTCATATTTCCCGGGGTCAACGCTCCAACACGTGGCCGCTTATGCAACACATTCTCGCGGGGTGCTGACATTCGTCGTTGAAAGCAAGCGCGAACTGTTATTACAAACCTGTATAAGCCAGGAGATATGGAACAGTCAGTTAGTAATTGCTTTATCAGATAAATTCAGCATTAGAGAGCGGAGGTAGACATTAGTGAAAGTGAAGTTATGTGCTAAGAACTAATAGTCTGGCAGCGTTTACTTATTTATTGATGTAACTGCATATGGGATTGAAACTATACGACTTTCTAAGATATAAATTGTTGTGAGATATAAGATAGAGTAAAAAAATAAATTAATGTTAAGGCTCCACGTAATGAATTATTTTGTATTTTTATCTGGTTAACTAGGTCCGGTCACACACGATATAAAATAGAATGTTATCCATTTTCAAAATCTTAATATACCTACCTACCTCGTTGCATAAAATGACACACGTTGCATAAAATGACACAATATGTTATTTTCAACTTGTACGTGGAGTCTTGGCTTCCCTTCTATGAGATAGTGTCAATACCTATTTCTCTTGATACAAATTTAGTCTTGAGCTCTACATTGCGGAGGTCCATTGAGGTCAATCATGTTTTGCGTGTATTGATTGATTTCCAAGCGGATGAATTAGCAGATCAAAGTCTATTTCAAAAATGACTCAACTTCTTGATTACCATAGTTCACTCCACTTCAAAGCTTGGGCTGCAATTCACCTTTTATCTGTCATAGGTGCTCTTTACCTAAAATTGGTTGACAGGCCTACATTACAATTTAACAATAAAACCGGCAAGAATGGTTTAACGTCTTGTAATCACGGAAAGCGAAATTTTGGAGGCACTACTAGCTGAGCGTTTTATGTTTATCCTAAAGTGATTGAAAGCGCAAAAAAAAATATCAGTCACTAAACAACATTTTTGTTCAAACAATGTTAAAGACATTATCTATTCTTTTAGATAACCTGACCGATCGTTTGGTTGTATCATTCACTTCATATTTGACTGATGCATCAAATTAACTTGCTTTACAACTTCGTCATTCGCTGGCCTTTATCAAACATTATTGTCATGACAGGCGTGTAGATTTATTTACGTCTTCTATCCATTAATCTGCTAAACTCTAACGAGAACCATTACGTGCAATCTCATTAGTTCTGACTTTTGATCTGAATAATTCTCGAAGCTTAATTGTTTTACTTAGATCGAATCGTGGCGCAAGTTTAAAAACATTCGTGTATTCCACGGCGAGTTAAAAAGTAAAACATTAAGATGGATGTTTGCAGCATATCTATTTATATCTGGTCCGGCCATAAACAGCTTGCTTGGAACCGGTCAGCCCGGCTCCGAGGAATGCTCTGCTCTCGCTAACTACGGCACTGGCTATCACTGCTACACTGCTACACTGCCCGAGAACGATTGCAAATGTGCTAACAATGTATTTGTTTCAACGGCCCCGACTATTAAACTCATTTATAGCCTCGCATTCCGATTGTGTTCACATGCCTTGGGTTATATGTATATGCTGAGAATGATTTCTAGGATCGACCAATTAATACATAACCTAACGCCCCAACTTAGTCACTAATGATTACTTAAATCGCTCCTTAGTACAGAATTTGTATGGTTAATCTTTACTAAAGAGCGATTAAAGTAACCGTTAGTGACTTTTGAGTTGGGCCGTAAGTATCATTAGTGATAATTTATTTGCTTGGTAAGTCAACATTTTGCTTGGTAAGTAAACATATTCACTTGTAATAATTAACAAAAAACATGTCATTTATTTATATGTACATGCTCATATTACTTAAATGTACAAGGAGATGATATTTCTTACTGAATATTTTGTATTCTACACTTATTCAAATTAATTATAGTAAATAAATAAAAACTGTGCTTATAACATAACTTCGGACAAACTTAACGTCTCAAAACGATGAAGCCATGTTTTATATAGCGTATTCGTCCGCGACACCCACGCTTGACTTGACGCGTCTTCCTTTTTTCCCCTCCACTTCTATCTAAGCTTACAATCCTATTCATAATAATTTAATGTATTCTGCCCACATTCAGTTTTATGGTGTAGGTCTCCAACGTCCTTTGCGATTAATTGAAATATACTGACATATTCATTACAAATTACAATACATTGATATTTACGCGTATCTATTACTTCATTATGTTAATATTATATCAAGTCAAGGCATGTCGATGTAATATTATATACAACATAATTTAAGGTTTATTTGTTATAAGTAAATTATAAATAAAAGACAGAACAGATAGCGATAAATGAATTTAAAACTGTAAGCTTTTCCTTCACCGTGTATTATGTAACAGACTTGCAGTCAACGTGTGACCGGACGAACAATGAATTCGATGCCAATTGAATTTTCTCCTTTGAGATTTCCCCTCCGTTCGGGCAAATTAAGTTGCAAGAACGTGTAGGAAAGTGTGAAACAATAGCTACCGTTCAATTCCAGCAAGGGGTTAATCTTTATTCGATCTTAATTTCAAATATGTGAGAAGTTGAGAATGTTAGGTGATAAAAATTCTCCGTGTATGATGGAGAATAACATTAACAAATGGGAGAACAAAAGTAGCTTAGTTGTCATGGAAAGATTTCTCAGCTCGAGTAAATACCATATGACAGTCCATGCATAACGTAGCGCCGCGATGAAAATTACATGACGTTCTGGCCTAGCGAGAGTCGTTCAGCGAGACCGTTTATAAACAAGAAAGATTTTCTAAGCAGAGAGAGTAACACGGCACGATTGGCGAACAGTAAATTAGCAAGCCAATGAAATTATTTAGCCACATAGCGTTGTGTTAGCTTGTTGGCGACTTTCAGCGAGCAAGGACGCAATATTTATAATCGTCGGTTATCTTGTAACTTTCGAATCTTGGATCGTTTCGCACTTTGAGATCGTATTCGCAGTGGTTACGGTTTACTACTGATTTAATAGTAGCCGATAGATGGCGTTGTTACAAATTTATTTCTAAACCGATTGACTGTTTGAAAACAACATTGGTAATGTCTGCAAGTTTTATATTAAAGATTCACTGTCAATCGCAGAGTACCTAAGTTGATTTCAGCAGTAATGGCGTTGAATGGGTAGGGTGGCGAGCGGTTGGGGGTGGGTGAGAGTGTCTTCCGCGCCGCGTCATTCTCAGCCCATCCATCAAGCTGACAGCGCCGATTATTGTTGCTACCATCGTGTGCTTACGGCTTTCACTGAAACCCGCGTGGGTGAGCTCCAAAAGGATTGTTAAGTCCATATTTCATTGCTAAAAATATCCCTATCTCCCTTTATTATGATCTACCGCTTAAAATTTTTACCGGTAAAATAAGCACGTTAACCTTTGCTCTTAAACACGATTTAAACCTTTTATAAGTAATTGAGTAAATAGCGGAACGTGGCGAATGCGTGCTTAGGTGGTAATACAGTAATCGATAAGATGGCGCGACGATTTTTCTATATAACACAGTAGGTACACTATACATTTATGTAAATAGTTTTCTACAATCCTTATTTTATTTATACTTACAAGTTCCAAACTTGGTACAATTTGATCACGGCTACTCCCCAATCCTCATACATAACCCATGCTCAATTTGTACTTTGTAATAGTCACACACGTAACTCCCATCAGTTACGTAAAATGTATTGAAATCATTGTAAACTTAATATCGCGATTAGTATTGCAAAGACAGAATGAATTTATTTATTGCTAAGTAAAATTTACTCTGTAAAGTGGAGGGCGGGCGACCTTCCGCCGAGCGTGGGCCGAGCCCATGACACAATTCACGAGATGTGCTATACACCGACCGATTATTTCTGTCGCACCGTTTCCACGTAAACTCGTTACAATGTACCTTATATTGATATTTATTTGGCATCTAAATGATCGCTAGCAGGCTCCAACAAAGTTGTTTATTGCTTGTACTACGAGGTCTACGAGGTCGTTTATTTTGAACAATGCCCCATAAAAATATCATTCGCTGGTCCCATCAAGCCGGACGCATATGGACTAGGCGTTTACAACTCGTACGTTTTGTTTTTTACTGCACGCTCGGCAGTAGATGGAATTGTTACAAAAAGGCATGTGATACACGTACTTTGAGTGAATCGCTTTTAATCGTCGTCTGTTAGTCTCAGACAATGTATTCCTTTGGGAGACATTGAGAAATTCGCTGTAATTACAAAAAAATAATAACCAAGCTTCGAGGCCTTTGACTATAACGCCCGTCTCGCTTGACTTTAAAAGTGCAATTAAAATTAAACTGAGTCGCGTTGCTATGGAGCTGTTAAAACGCTTGGTTCCGGCAAGATTCAAGGATTGATTCTTTTATACTCTATTCTATTATCAAATTATATGCGTTATCGAACAATAATATGTTGCGCCTTATCAACAGGTTTCGCGGATTATAGCGCAAGGCGGCAAATGAATAATAAAAAATAAAATAAACGCTTACACACTCATACCCCCGCAGTAGGTTTTAACCTGTGTCGCAGGTGGCATGGACGACACATATAACACATCACAATAACACCCATGACCCGAGTACAAAATATTTATCTGTCACATAAATATCTGGCCCGGCCGGGAATCGAACCTGGGACCCCTTGCTTCGCAGGCAGGGTCACTACCAACTAGGCTACAGGGTCGTCAATAATGCATCATAAAATAAAATATTTTCTTAATTTCTTAATTTCTTTAACGTGCTCTGTAGATGGCATGTCTTTGCAATTTTTCTATGTATATGCCATTGTTATTATCTGACAGTCATTCAGTATAGTTGTGTGCGAAATAAATCCAATGGCTCATATTAAGATGTCGTTTATAGTTTTTGCTCGTTACTGAGGTACTTACTGGTCACGTCACGGCAAGAGGCCCCAACGGTGTGTACTCGTATATGTCTACAGTGATTACACTGATGTACAATACCGTCTCTATTATAGACAATCAGTATACTTAATATATTTTAAGTAACATAATATTTAGATAATTTAATGGTTTATGTGTCTGATAGTTATTTGCTAACCGATTGTTAAGATGATGGCGTTATAGGAAAATAAATAGTTTTGAGCCCCCACATTCGAAACGAATTGTACTCTTAGGGAAAAACGACGAGATTATTTTGAAACAATAATAAAATTATTATGTACATTTTAGAGGTCATATTATACAAAAGAAAGTATTGATATTACGCAAGTTAAAACTAAATCTTACGAATACATCTAATCAGTGTGGTAGTTTGGTGTGAAATTCGTTGAAAACAAAGGCGTTCTTTGTCGTACGCTGATAAGCGTTTCGTGGGGGCTTATCTTGACTGATATTCGGTCAGCGACCCCTAAGTTCCCGGATGGCTTGGCATATTAAACTACAAACATCGTGATGTGATTCCGTAGGTCACTTATACAATAACCTTCTTACGATAGAGTAGGATTTAGACGCGTCTTTTATTTTTAGACTTGTTTGTTATGTTGGTCAGATACAGGTCCTTGAAGATGTTTATTACAAATAATTATTAGGAGCTAAACAAAAAAGAGAAGTTACGTTTTTTATCAGTGTTTTAGGACCAAGAACATTCTTAATAAAGATTTTTATTTTTTTATCAGAAACATAATATAATACCGATAAGGTTTGTTATTTCGATATTTCTAGACCCTGCGACTTATCACAGAATCTAGACGCCCGAATATCGAACCTAAAACTCCTCGCCTAGTTGATTTAAGATAGATTTTGTAATGAAATAAATCTGACGATCAAAATAAAACGTCATTATTATGTTATTTCTATTTCTAATTAACTAATTAACTTAATACCAATCGCATTGTTATTTCAGTCTCGCGCGGGTGGCGACTCGACCTACTTTAACATTAGTCGATTTTCCTCTTTTACGTGACCTGTCTTTTTCCTGTAAATACGATGTTAATGACCTAAAAACGTAACTAGTTGTTATGACTTAATTTGCTAGTTGAATAACCTGTTTATAGTTAATTGTGCCTTAAAGTAATCAGTGTGCCGCTTATTTAACGTATTTTATTCGTTTTGCGAGCAATTCTTAAGATATAATATGTATAATATATTTTGTAAAATATTAATATATAGTCTAAGTAAAGATGACGTGATGTTTTGAAAGGCTTCGCATTCAAGGAACCAGAGTTCGAATCCTACATGTAGGTATTTGATTACTTCAGTGGCGTCTAGGCGCGTATGTCTCGCTTACGTCACATCGATTATGCCTGTATACGGAGTTTTCCATTATAATCATACCTTATGGACAGTAATAGACACATACATGATACAACATGGTGTTCTACGGCCTTGACTAGATTGTAACAATAGGACTGATAAAATATGGGCTTTCATGATAATATTATGTTCAGAAAACTTTTACATTTTATACTATACGACCTAGCATTATGAAACATTATCAGGTTAAGAACAAAGAGTCGTTGACCTACTTGGGAGTGAGCGGTCTCAATTAGCCCTTTATGACGACCGCTAAACGGACGATAACTTCATTGACGTCACGTTCAAACGCCTTGACCTAGTTTACCGATCTCTACAACAATTCCATGGAATCAGGTTAAATTAACATAAAACTGTATTTCCTAACTGCATTTTCAGTTAATATTTCGAAACTTCATTTACTAGAAGTATTGCAAAGTACAAAGAGTACAAAAAAGAAAAAAAATGTATCTGAACTGTTGTTTTTCTTAAATACCTACAAAAGTGGAGGTAAAGTATGACATTGAATATTGACAGTAAATAGAGAGTTACGTAAACAAACCTAGTGTTGCTAAGTGTTGCATTAGGTATACGATATACCTACCTAGTAACGTTGTGAAAGTACGATGCTAATGTAATATACGCGTGAGGTCGACGTTAGCGGGACAAGGACACAGATGGAGCTCAGAATCTTTAAATAATATGATTTATCGACACATTAGATCATTGATGCAACGCTCAGTAGAACTCGTTATCGACAGATGCAGCTGGCATACATACGTCTGTTTAATTTTAGTGAGGATTCCATGCGGCATTAATTCTAATTATATCTCCCTCCCTTTTCTATTTACTTACCCATTCCCATGTTTACTTGAAAAGGCGCGTCGGAGCGTGGGTGCATACGGCTTGCTTATACTAAATTAGGGAGAAGACAGGGATAAAAAATCATGTTACTATTTACGTTATGTTGATCGAAAGAGATAGAAAGCCAAAGTCAATAAATGTGTGGGGAGTAGTGCCGTATCCATTAAGCTCATATACGTTTCGAGCTCAACATTACTGGCCATGTCCACTTTCTAGTTTACTATAACTAATTGCATACAATGTGAAGTCGTCTTTAGCATATTGATTTAGATTCTGCTTATAACAAGTTAAGCAACGTTTACAATATTATTATTTGTTATTTAATTGATGCTTTATTTTAGTGTTTCCGGCTTGACTCTACGTCTTTTATTTGTGTTTAAAAATAGAACCCCAAGTATTGTATATCAAAATATTTAAAATTCAAGGGCAAAATATCGTTAAGTTGCTATCAATTAGCCGTATATTTTTATATTTCAGTCGAGTTGATTTCCAAAGAAAGAAACGAAGCTTCAGAAAATACCTCTGAAATATATCTTACAAAGAAAAAACTAATTACAGGACGCGGCGAAACTTTGTTGTAAGCTATTAATAGCAGTATTTTAACGTTTGGTTTATGAGATGCATTTGTTTTTGTATTCCGCTGTAATTCGGGCATGTGTTCCTCCGGATGCGATACACGGATTAAGGATGCGCCGGATGGAAGCACTTCCCCACATGGTGTTAGATGCTCTTCTATTTTGAATTCCCTTTCGTTAGGGAAAGTCAATCCCGCTTCCTGGTGTAATACTTTGAATGATTCAGATAAGTTAAATTCTATTAGATCTTTCCGTTAAAAGAAAGGATCTTTTAAAATGTTTTACTCGTAGTAGTTACACAAGACAGGACTCATAAGATTTTTCAGTTCCATTGCATGTCCAGACGTCTGAAACAAAAGAAACGGAATTATAAACTTTCTTTACGAGTTAATAAAATCATTCGGTGTACATACACACAATTTCCACGTTCGCATATGACGTGAAAATGGCGATTTTCACCTCGGCGCGATTTCTATTTCAATCCAATTTTCCCGGCGCGCAGAGAAACCGATCGCTCCAGTTGCGCTCGCTCGGCCCACATCTCTTGCTAGAAAGTATTGTAGAAAGTAATAGGTATTGTGAGCCGATCTCCGCCGAACCGATGCAATCACGTGTAGTGTTTTTCTGAATCACTTGCAAGACGCAAGCGGCAGATTATAAATCGATGTTAATGGATTCCGTTCGATTTTTAATTATGCCAATTAAAAGCGTTCATTGAAAGAGGTCTTATACCACTCCTGTTTCGGTTAGAATAAATACAACTAACGCTGTCGTCCTCTAACAAATCACTCATAGATCCTTAAGCGTAGTAGATAGCTCAACCGAGTTCTCTAGCTCGGTTAGTTTTCACTTGTAGACACATTTCAAATTCCAATAGTTGAAAGCTAAAGGGATTCCTAAATCGCATAGGTGTACAGTGCCTACCACGTACTTCAAAGCTTCTTAGACGTCAGCTCCAATCTTATTATCATTCAACTAAACATTTATAAGGTATTATTATAAATGAGTAATGAATTTATACAGCAAATTACTGTTTTGCGTCAGCAAAGTTGTCTTCGTGCAACATTTAGTATTTGACGAAGTGTCGAATTTGCAATCATTTTCATAGGCTTGATTTTTTCACATCTTACGTTCTTAGGAACAGGAACGAATCCCAATACATATAATGCAAGTTGTAAAGATGTGAAACACCAACATACCAACATGAATAATTCCATTCCTAGCAAGGGGAGATCTTTCTGGAAACAGTATGAAGAACTACAGTCCTGTATGAAGTTTTCACAGATATCCATGAGGAGCGTGGAAGGTGGCACTCCAAGCTCGTTTTCTATCATCATCACATAAAAAAGAACGCAGTTCTTGCCTATCTCAACACTCAGACCCGAGCAACAGTGCTTTTGAAAGTTCTCGCTTATTGATCAAGATAGCAAGGCTTTGCTTACAAAATCAACGACTTATCGTTGCTGCTAATGACTAATTGATATACCTACCAGTCAAGAGACGTGTGGCATACGCATACTTTCGCCGAATTTCAATGCGCATGTGCCGAGTAGGCTTGTGCAATAACTAACTAAGTTTGGGCAACTTTCACCAGCAGTGACTTACGCAGCCCGCCTGCGAAATGATTGCGTCGCCTGAGGTCACAGTGAAAGTCTGCGTATTGTTCAATCGCTACATGTTCCAAATTACTTATCCAGATGAGGATACAATGTTGCTAGCGATTTGTTATAGTCTGTACTTTTTGCAGGCTATTAAGACCATTCTCACAGGGAAACTGCAAGGAAGCGGGAACCGTGAAGTATTTGTAACTTTAAAATACAGTAGACAATATTATTTCTAAATTTCTCTTTCGTAACCAATGACCTTTTTAATTAATCTAATTAATTTTTAATTACCTTAGTTCGTAACTATGATAATTTTTATACATATAAGTACTTAAGTATAATATTTTTTTATTAAAAAAATTTCGAGCCACAGTGAAACTGATTATAACGATGCGTTTTAAGCCAGGTTTCTCATACAGAAACAAATATAAAACTTTTTGGGTTTGATCACAAAAGGAAAGTGTATTTTTCTTTTTAAACAATACATATTGTGTAAAACGAAGTAGATACGCAAATAAACAATGTTGTATTAACAGTATTTTTTTTTTTTTTTTTATTAAATATACGAGTATAGTAATGATTACTAAACTGTTAAGGTAATAACAGTGTTTGTTATTAAAATATGGCTTAATTGACCATATAACACAATGTAACAGTGAATCACATGCTTACCTATACATGAAGCCTTCGGCTGAGGTAGTCCGGAGGTAAAATTATGAGTTTTAAATTCATAACGGAAGTTAATGGCGTGTGAATTAACTGAAAATTGTGTAAGTACCTAAATAATTATAATATTTTTATTAATTTTACACAAAAAAAATATTTATTTAAATACACGGTCAAATTTATCGTAAAGGGATTGCGCATACAAAATAATATTATAGACATTACATAAAATAAATTATTATGCTACGTTCTCACTTCACGGTTCGCTCATGTTAATTAAATCTACCGTTTTAATGTCTATCTTTTTCCCACGAGTTCATGTTATGTGGAATTAATTGATATCCATGAGATAACATCTGAAAAGTTTTATAGTCGTTCGTGCATTTCTATTATTTTTTCGCCCCTTATATGTATTTTCATAACATATCCACGTCCCATAATGTTGGAACGAGTTGTATAACTAGCAAAAAGATTTATGACAAATCTGACAGAGATAGGTCCTCTCCCGAAGCGGCCGCTCTAGACAGAAAAACGTATGAAGCGTCTACGAGTTATAAATGTAATAATATTATCATCGCCGTGTTCATACTTCGCCAAATTGAGAGCATAGTCAGTCTCAGTGCCTATTTAAAAGGAATGAAAAACTCAAATCGCGTGAGAGGAAAAACGAGTTATTATTAGTCTGTTGAGAATCGCGAGCTTGCTTGAGCTCTGATGCTATCATAAATAATGTGGCGTCGCGGTGAGTGGGGGAAGGAGGGGGGGACTTAAGAGTCAAGGCCGCACGCTGCCCCCGGTCGACGCTCGCGCCCCACTTGTCGCTCATCTCTCCGTCTCGTTCGCACACCCGACCCGGTCCGACGACGGCCGAGCCGCCACGAACTAGACCTTCTATGCGCGAGCGCAACACGAACAGCTGAGACGTAATAGCATAACACACTGACTCGGTCATCCGTGCATTCAACTTTTGATTGCCTTTCTTTTCAAGTGATATTTGATCGATATGAAATTAACACGTGATTTCATTGTTAGCCTTGATTTATCATTAAACAACATTATCTGTAACGGAATATTTGATACGATATTGTTGTTTCAGTAAATTATTTACGACGAATGTAAACTATTACCGAAAATGATTGTCTGTTTATTTCCGTTTAATAGTCATTTCTTTTTAGTAAATTGTTTAAATGAAAAAAGTTAGTTTATACTATTTATTTTAAAAGTAGAAATGTAAACAATAATGTTTTCTGTTGACAGAATAGTTACATTCCTACTGTGAGCCAGTATGTCTGTGACTGTGAGTGACGTGTCACGTGACCAGTCTAGTGATCCAAACCAGTTAAACCATCTCGGCCACTTTCACCGACGTCGACCGTTGCGTCACTAACCCACAAAATGTTATTTAATGCCAGTCAATTTACAAATCAAATGTTAACGACGTTGTTGGCTAGTTCATAAGTACCTATTACTTATTTGTTCCAGCAGTTTAACTTTTTGAATGTATAAAGTTTGAAACTCCCGATGTGGTATAGAACTAAATATGATGAGTATTGTTTATGTTAAGGCAAGATTAAATGAAAGAATTGGATTCTAAACACTTGTCATTTTTATTAGGTAAGGTAACTAAGGTAAGCTTGATGATAACGTTTGACAGTTTATTGAAAGAAATAGAAGAAATGAGGATATTTTATTAGAGGATTAAAAATATGCTATGAAATAACGTAATATGTAGATGGTCTTATTCTAATCATCCATAATAGCAGAATATTGCAGAAGAATAGATTTAATAGTTTTAAGACATCCAGTATTAAATTTATGCTTTCAAAGAGTGAAGTAGTTATTTTTGACGTTCTATTCCTAAATGAATGTAAGAGAAGACCGCTCGGAAACTGACATACAAATAAAATTACCAGTGTTAGTAATGAACTGGTAATAAGAACAAACTCGATATCCGATAAGTAGATCAGTGCACTGGGGTTAGAACGATGCCAATAAACAACATTTATTTTAACGTTGTATCTACACGAGAGTTTTGAGACAGCTTTAGTTGAACTCTTGAGGTTAACGGCACAATATCTTTCTATGGATCCAAGAATGATGAAACTTAACTTGACCTCGTTCAGGCTGAGTTGTGAAGTTTACCTTCATAATCTTAGCGTTCGTTGAACAAAATAGAACGTAAGGAAAATGCATATCATTGCTCCTTTGAAACATGGCTAGATACGATCTATTAAAACAGTATCTGATTATAAAATTGTGAGTAACAATACTCAAAACCAAAACATAATACAACTCCATAGAACAAATAATGTTCTTCGACGTTTTTGTGACCTCATCAAACCAAAAATAGAGATTGCATGTGATGTAGAGATATTGACACCGCTTCTTTTAAAGGTCGTTCACCATTACATTGTATTTATTGGTCGGTACTCGGTACATATTATTTGTTCTATCGTGTGTTTTATGTCATCTTTTTAACCAAACTTTAAACTGAAATGACTTTGAAACTAGTTTTTCTACGTATACATCATCGCGGCTAACCTCTAATTGGTTTTAATCTCTGGTTTAAATTTAATTAAGCTAATTAACCAAACTGTAGTTAAAATGCGTCTATCGCATGCGCCATTTTATTCTACAGTCTATTCGTGTTTGTATGCTGATTTTCATGCGGCAATTCTTTATCTTGAACTACTTCAAGAACATTCTTACTAGGCTAATGTATATCAGTGACGTCATCGGTTGCGTTATGAATATCCATTTTAATAGAGTTATTCTGCTTGGAAAGTTTGGTTGTTAGTGACCGCGGCAACCGCGACCGGATCGGATTTTCGTTCTTACTTGGAACTAGTTTTTTTGGCTTGCTATTTTGGCCGGTTGCGCAACGTAGGTACTCGGCACGGCCACCGACCCGAGGCCTCCTAATGGACATAATAAAATGTAAATAACATTAATGAATAGAGTTCCGACCCGTGCTTTTATACTTTTACTAATTCATATTTTTGAAGGAGTGTGAATCCATGTATTTTAAGAGCAATTAATGAATTACAATAACGTTATAAGAATTACAGGGTAATTAATTTGATTACACAGCATAATTTAAACAGGACGAATTTATTGTTAAATGCTTATTAGATAAAGACAGATTCGAAGAATCATACTGTTGCTCGAATGTGTGACAGTAATAATATTGAAACTCTTATGTTACTTTTTAAGGAGTTCCGACTGCTTGATTGACAATTGCCGATTAAATTTCCATCGCGCATCGCTCATGTGGCTCCCTTCTTATTGAATACAAAAACTGTTCGCCTGGCTCATCAGTATGCGGACCATGGCTCTAGCCACCTTTTGTTTGGGCAGGAAACGTCCACGGTACCACCGAAAATTACTCGATCGCAACGAAAACATCTTTTCGTTGAAGGAACACGGCACCGAATGTAAAGATATGAAATAAACGAACTGCACGCGCCCGACGACTCGACAAATGGTTTATGAAATGTATGCAAATTTTATAGCATCCGATTTTAGATGTGCTCGACACCCGGCGCCCCTCGGCCACCGGACTTGTATTTATTTATTGCGCGTTGCATTCTGCTGATGCATAACTACGATCGTATCTGTTTGCCTTCCCGAACCTCGAAGTAAAAATGGCAATGTAGGCGTTGCCGCCTACGTGTAGTGGACTGTATAATGTTTACAGTTAGAGAATGAAAAGCAGGGATCTTATTCCAAACACACTTTTATTCAGGGGTTTTCCTATGAAGTTTCTTAGGCTTCAGGGAGGAGTTGGTTCTCACAGAATGAGTACAATTTTACATAAAAAATATCCTAGTTATATTCTAAATCTATGGGTCATAGCCCGTGGCGTTGGTAGCGCGCTACCTCAAATTTCCCGCCAATCCATTGAGCTATACCCGTCTCTTTTACTCTGACAGAAGGTCTTACTAAAATTGCGCCAATCAGAACGCTTACTTTAATTTCGACTGAAGGCCACATATTTCTTCTAGAAGGATCGTCTTCTATCTTACTCTAACACATGGTATTTATCTCTTTCTACAAATACACATTTTTCAGTTTACAAAATTTACGTAATAATTTCCTGAAACGTTGCTCGGGGCCTTTATTGGTGAGCTTTTTATTAATGATTTTATTAAACTTATAACTATTCAAAAAACTTATTCTAATACACAATAAAAACTTATTCTAATACATAATAACTTCCAATGATTTATATAAAACAAGTTATTTACTGATTCCGTCCGCAACATTCTCCCCCCGGCGTAGAGTCCTCGCAGCCTCATCTGTTGGAAGGACGGCAAGCTTGGTTGTGGGCCTCCGGAACACACCTTTGGTCCTGACGTCAGCTGATCGGATGACGCCATCGGCTCCTGGGTTGACTCGTTCAATGATTCCTCTCGGCCAGGTGTTGCGGGGTAGCGAGTTGTCGACCACCACCACGAGATCGCCTTGTCGCAGCTGCGGTGCATTGGTGCTGGTTTGGCCGCGTGGGATGAGCGTGGGTAAGTACTCATATACCCAACGCTGCCAAAATTGATCTGCGAGCGCCTGTGCCCGCTTCCAAGTGCTGCGATCCGTTTCCTCGCAGGGTCCGGTTCTTGGTAGGCCAGACGATGAGCCAATAAGGAAGTGATTCGGTGTAAGGGCTTCGTCGTCGTCTGGATCCACGGAGACGTGCGTGAGTGGTCGGGCGTTCACGCTGTACTCAGCTTCGGCGAGTAGAGTCTGCAGTACTTCTTCCTTCGGTGACCTGTGGGAGAGAGTTGTTTTTAGTGCTGTTTTTACTGAGCGCACCAAACGCTCCCAAGCTCCTCCCATATACGGGGCCCCTGGCGGGATGAATCGCCAATCTGTATTGTACTGCAAGCTATAATCTCTGAGTTCGGGTAACCATTTCTCGTAAGTGGTTCGTAATTCAGTATCCGCTCCACGGAAGTTGGTAGCATTATCAGAAAATATGACGCGAGGCCATCCTCTTCTTGCTGCCATTCTCCTCAATGCCATGATGGCTGAGTCCGTAGAGAGCGAATGAACCAATTCTAGGTGTACCGCTCGTGTGGTGAGGCATGTAAATAGTGCACACCACCTTTTCTCGTGTCTACGACCGATTGTGACTGTCAATGGTCCGAAGTAATCTACACCGCAATAGGTGAACGCTCTGTGTCCTGGTTCTAGCCTAATTCTAGGCAAATTCCCTCTTGACGGTATTTTCGGAGTTGCTTTATATATTCTGCAAAATTGACAATCTCTCGCCGCTTTCTTTACGGTCGGTCGCAGTCGTATAATAATAAATTCTTGACGCAATTCGTTGACGACTCGTTCGTTATTCGCGTGGTTTGCTCGCCGATGGTACTCTGCGACGAGTAAACGTGTGAACGGGTGTCGACCATCTAATATTATCGGGTTATTGGAGTGCGAGGTTGAGTTGAGGGCGCCGATTCGGCCTCTTGCTCTTATCACGTCGTTATCCAATTCCGGATCGTACATTTTCAATTTGCTATTTTGCGGCAAAGGTTGGTTACTTCTTAGTCTTGCTATCTCCTCCCCGAACGTGTCCTGCTGTGCCCGTTTGATCCATCGAATTTTAGCCCTTTCAATATGCGAGACTTGCAGATTTTGCGTTCGATTTTTCAATTTCTCGATGAAGAGGTGCGTAAGCGCTGTTGTCCTGATAAGCTTATTATAACTCGAAAACCGTTCTATTTTCGGTAATGCGTCGTCCTGTTTTAATATGCTTGGCGCGATGACGTAACATGCGTCCTCTTCTACCGGCGTGTTTGTTTCCGTGGGCCAGTTTTCTTTCGACGTTCTTAAGAATGGAGGGCCAATGAACCATCTGTCTGCATTGGATATTACGTCGCTGTGAATTCTGGTGGCATCGTCCGCCACGTTCAGTGCTGTAGGCACCCATCGCCAGTCTTCAGCTTGCGTAAGTTCCGTTATTTCGGCTAGTCTATGTGCTACGAACGGTGTATACTTCTTTGTTTCGTTTCGTATCCAATGCAATACAGTGCGTGAGTCGCTCCAATATGTGGTTCTTTTTGGTTTCCAGCTATGTTCCTTAATTATTGTACTTGCTATTCGCGCTCCGATTAATGCCGCTTGGAGCTCTAACCGCGGTATTGTTTGCAACTTCAACGGTGCTACTTTTGCCTTGGCCATCACTTGTACCGTCTCTACGTGATTTTCATGTTCTATCCGCCAATAGGCTACAGCAGCATATGCCTGTTCGCTTGCGTCTGCGAATACGTGCAATTCAATATTCATTTCTGGTGTTGCGTTCATGCTATAACACCGCGGTATGGTTAACGTCGATATATCCTCTAATCGTTGTAACCATTTTTCGATTGTATATGCTTCTTCTTGCGGTAGTTTACTATCCCAGTCTATTTTCTTGATCCAAAGCTGTTGTAATACAATTTTGCCGATGATCGTATATGGACTTATAAGCCCGAGAGGGTCATAGACCGACATGACGGCGCTAAGCGTTTCACGCTTCGTCGGTGTCCTCCTTTGCTTTTTTACGTCATCGGGTACTCTCTTTATGTCGGTATTAAATGTCAACGTGTCCGAGCTTGGATCCCATCTTAGTCCTAGGGTCTTTTCCTTTTGATGTGCCGCAAGTTTGACATTACTATTTTTCGATCGTTTATGCTCAGGTATGGTATCTATTACATCTCGATCGTTGGAGTTCCAGCTTCTCAGGTTGAAGTCGGCTTGTTCGTGTATGAATGATACTTCCTGTACAATCTGGATAGCTTCTTCTTTCGTCTGAAAACTATCTAGGTAGTCATCCATGTAGTGCCTTTCTTGTATCGCGGCGGCCGCTTCTGGGTACTCTTTTTCATATTCTGTCGCGTTCCGGTTTCTCACGCTGTGGGCGGGATACGGCGAACTGCTGGCTCCAAATATCATAGATACCATCTTCATGGTTTTCGGCGGATCTGTGGGTTTGTCCCTCCACAGAAATAACTGAGCGGGTTGATCTTTCTTTCTTATCTTAACGCGTAAGAACATTTCTTCAATATCAGCTGTTACAGCTATTCGTTTCTCTCTAAAGCCAAATAAAATCCTGGTGAGCGATACAAGCAGGTCGGGTCCTTCTAGTAAACAGTCGTTCAGACACATGCCTTGTGTTCTGGCTGCTGCGTCGAACACCATTCGTACCTTCCCTGGCTTGTTGTGGTTTGTTACAGCGAAATGAGGCAGAAACCATTTAATCGGGCTTTTGTATTCGCTGCCATCACATTCCGTTGCATATCCTTTACTGAATAAATTATTTACTTGTTCTATATACTGTTCTTTAAATTCCGGTTCTTTATTCAGTTTCCTTTCTAATATTTGTAGACGCTTTAAAGCTGGCTCGTAGCTGTCGGGTAATATCGGTTCATCCGTTTTCCAAGGCAGTCCAACTTCGAAGTGGCCGTCTTTCCGTTGAACGGTCGCTTCAAATATCTCGTTGGCTCGTTCCTCAAGCTTATTAGGCCTTTCCTTGGACGATATCCCCAGTGCGTCGATAGCGAAGTGCGATTCTACAAGTCTATGTAGTTGAGTGTCGCAAATGTGAAGCACGGATGCCTGGTCTTCGTATATAGTCTTACGTGGCATCGATCCGTGTAGTACCCATCCCAGCTTCGTCCATGAAGCTGCGGGTTCATGCTTCTTGCCGGCGCATAGCTTTCGCGATACAATTAAATGCCAATTATCCGCTCCGATCAATATAGTAGGCTTTGCGTCGCCTGTGCAGATGTTTTTGCTTATCGAGCGCAAGTGTGCGTACCGATGTAAATTGGTAGGTATGCGCTGTTGATGGAGTGACAGTCCTTGTATCGTTCTGGCTGTGATTTCGTGCGCTTGTGACTCTTGTAGCCCTTGTATCTTAATCTTGATCGCTTTACTTATAATCCTTCGCTGATCATTAATTCCCTTTATATTCAGAGGCTGAGTTGGTCCGCTGTTGAGCTGGTTGGCAATCTTCTCATCAATCAGAGTGACTGTCGAGCCTTCGTCTAGGAGAGCGTGAGTTACTATCTCCCCCCGTGGACCGCTGAGCTTCACCTTGCAGGTCTTGAGAAGTATGGCTGTGGGCGTCTTTGCTGTTGTGACGCTCATCACCGCTGCTGCTTGGTCGTCAGGTAATGTTGCGCAAGCTGTAGTCGCGGTTCTTCTCGGTCCGTCCTGGTGGAGCAAAGAGTGGTGCAAGTATTTGCAACCTCTTACTCCACATGCCTTTGCTTTGCAGGTGTATCTGTTGTGCTTGCGTTTCAGGCATTTGAAGCATGCACGACTTTTCTTAGCCCATTCCCAGCGCTCATCTATGGTCATTGCTTTGAGCTTTGAGCATTCCGTTGAGTTGTGTTCTCCCGAATGACAGACAAGGCATGTTAATTCTTCGCGGTGTTTCGAGACGTCAACCGTGTATACCCCTCTTGGAGTCACTCTCCTGGTGACTTGCGTTTCTCGCTTGATGGGTAACGGTACAGGTGCGTGGCGTCTTGCCGTATGAGTATAGCGTAACATCAGGTCTGCCTCGGTCATGAGGAACTCCGTGAGAACTGACATCTCGTTCTCGCTCATTATCCTTTGCTCATTTCTTGCAGCATATTCGGCCCATTTGCTTATGAGGTGAGGATTCAGCTTGTCCATCACGTCACGTACCAGCAATGGGTTTTGGAGGTAACCTCTCTTGTCTACAGTCTTAATTGTGTAGACGATGTTTTGTACCTTGACCGCAAGGTCGTAAAGGTCGGCGCTTGTATTACCCAGTCTTGGTAATTTCTTGAGGTCCTCCATTGCTCTGTCGATAATAAATTCCGGGCGTCCATATTTCATTTCTAATGTACGCATTATTATCTCTGGATTCGTCGCGGTAAAGAGTTGTGACAGAACCGTTTCACGGGCCTCCCCCCGTAGGCTATTTCGTAACCGAAGCAGATTCTCTGTTGCCGAGAACTTAAATATTCGCGTCGAGTCCTCCATCGTGGCTTTGAACGGCAGCCACTCGGCGATGGTTCCCGTGAAGGTCGGCAATTCTGCTGTTTGGCGAGGCGGCGGTCTTGCTGTCATCATCTTTTCTAGTGTGTCGGCGAGTTTCTGAATCCCCCTATGTTTGTTGTTGTCGCCCCATTGTTCATTCGTCGGAGGGCGGGCATCCTGTTGTTCCCCTTGGTGCTGTGGTCGCGAAGTCCTTTCCTGTTCGATGCTTCTGTCGACCCAGTCCGTTACGCGGTTGTTGTTGTTTTCGGCCTCATATTGAGACTCAACGTCAATTGCCGACATTTCCGCGGCTAGACGAGACTTGACAAGGTTCTCTTGCATACGTAGTCTTCTTTCTTCTAGCTCGGCAAGTTGCTTATCCGCTTCGTATTGTGCCATTTTCATCCTGGCGTCTGCGCTTAGTCTTGACGTGTTCGTCCGAGCGCTGTGTGTTGGTGATACGGGCCTCATTTGTTCAGGCGATGCGTCGTTACGTGTCGTTGTAGCGTCGCGTCTGGCTGGCGTACTCGTCGGCGGCGCGGGCGGTCCCATTTCTCGGGGAGGAGAGCGTTCCAGTCTTCTCCCTACAGGTATCCCCGCAATTGTCGACGGCGATTGTGGAGGTTCTTCATATATTCTGTGCAAGTTTGACGGCCCCGGCGCGCCTCTAGCGCTATGAGCCATGTCAGACTCGCTAAACCCCGACTCCGATCGAACACGGCCTCTCGTGTTCATTGTACGTGGCAGCTCCGTATATTTCCCTAATAATCCCTAACAATCCCTATCAATCCCTAACAATCCCTACCGAACCGTACTGAACCCACAGCCGCTCGTCGAGCGTCGTGGATCGTTCCGAATCCGCTTTCCGATACCGGCTGATTGCAATAACCAAATCCGGCACTCGAAGGACCAACACTGTAGGCGTTGCCGCCTACGTGTTGGGGACTGTATAATGTTTACAGTTAGAGAATGAAAAGCAGGGATCTTATTCCAAACACACTTTTATTCAGGGGTTTTCCTATGAAGTTTCTTAGGCTTCAGGGAGGAGTTGGTTCTCACAGAATGAGTACAATTTTACATAAAAAATATCCTAGTTATATTCTAAATCTATGGGTCATAGCCCGTGGCGTTGGTAGCGCGCTACCTCAAATTTCCCGCCAATCCATTGAGCTATACCCGTCTCTTTTACTCTGACAGAAGGTCTTACTAAAATTGCGCCAATCAGAACGCTTACTTTAATTTCGACTGAAGGCCACATATTTCTTCTAGAAGGATCGTCTTCTATCTTACTCTAACACATGGTATTTATCTCTTTCTACAAATACACATTTTTCAGTTTACAAAATTTACGTAATAATTTCCTGAAACGTTGCTCGGGGCCTTTATTGGTGAGCTTTTTATTAATGATTTTATTAAACTTATAACTATTCAAAAAACTTATTCTAATACACAATAAAAACTTATTCTAATACATAATAACTTCCAATGATTTATATAAAACAAGTTATTTACTGATTCCGTCCGCAACAGGCAAGTTATTTGTGGCATTATCTTTTAGCCAATCTCGCGCGTCGTCGTAAATTGATTTCTGTGAGATCGTCCACTGTATTTTTGTATCATAAATTCGGACCGACCGCGAACGTTATCAAACTCGGCATAAAAGCAGAAAGTGATTTGGCGTATAAATGCCAATTCAATTTTATAATTTTATTCGCCGCAGAGTCCGGACTCTGAGAGTCACAAAAGTCCATTTATATTTTGTTATTTCTGTAGACTTTTCTAGAAACACAAACCATACACGCGCAACAGAAATAAAGATACAAATTACTCGAGTACAATTGTGGACGATTATGATTACTACAATACAATTACGTTTATAGTGTACTTTTATAACCTTGTATCGATTGTAAGTGATGAAAGTATCATATTAGCTTAGTGTTACTGGTGCTCCTATTCTGTGAGAGCACGTTGGGCACTCTATGATAGAGGCACTATGTGACCAAGTCTCAAGTGTCTTTGGACACCTATGGACATCAATGAAAGGGGGAAGCACACACAGTTGTCTTCTCAAAAAAATGATCAAATTCAATGCATTGTTGCCCAGTAGGTTAGCAGTGACTGAACACGGGTGTCTTTTGAGGAGGCCTAGAGCATACACTAGTTATTCCACCACGCTGCTACAGTGCGGATTGTTGGAGAAAAAAAAGATTACCTCTAATCAATGCCTATACTGCCTGCCAAGGGAGACATTTAGCCATTTTCTCAATTACCTGTTATTTATTTCCCGCTCAATTGTTTCAGGTCGTGAGGAGCTCTCACCAGCATCTAGTGTGAACGGCTGCAGGTCGGACAGCGAAGCGCGAAGACAGAAGAAGGGTCCAGCGCCGCGTCAGCAGGAGGAACTGTGTCTCGTTTGTGGCGATCGGGCCTCTGGATATCACTACAATGCGCTCACGTGTGAAGGGTGTAAAGGTAATATTTCAGTGGATAATATATTATGTACTTTACTTATACGCATTTTTTACTCCATCAATTGAAGTGGAAGTTCCAAGTCTCCTCCAGAATTTTTGCCCTTCTTTAGACTCACATAACTTGTCAGTAACTGTAAATAAAAACTTCTGAAAGAAAGTTTCACAAGACTTTCCTTAGCAAGACTTTTAACCAATTTAATAACTTAAGTGGTAAATGAAGAAAAATAAAAATGTGTGCAATTCACACGTAGTAGAAGTAAAACCTTCAATTTTGGTTTCAAGATAATGAGACGAATGTAAAATTTCGGGAAGATGATAATGGTAGGTTTTAGTAATGATCATAGTAATGCAAAGTTAATAATTATTTTACATTTTATTCGAATATATTACATAGATTTATTCAGACTCAGAGCTTACATTTTCGATAAATGATACAAGAGGCTTATGCTAAAAATAAAGGTATTAATTTAATAACGTGTATTATATTAGTTTTAATTATCTTTCAAAAACTATTTTGTACTAAACAATAATAAAACAGTGGTAACTAAGACCATCTCTTAACATAATATGAAGAGTAAAATAAGCAGCTAGCGCAATCTATCCAGCAATAAAACAAATCTTCTATCTTGTTCCTCGCGCCATCTATGAATACAACTTAGCACATTTAAAAGTAACACAAAGAGACCCACGAACATAAGAAACACTGAATAATGCTTCCTATCTCATTTTCTCCCACGTTAAATCTTATGAATTTGTGTCTGTCTCTTTTTACTGCCGCTTTTTCGTTTCATCGACTTTCAAGTCACAACGATGCTAAAGAAGTTTTCACTTCAAAAATTAATTATGTGGAAGATTTCTAGTTTTTGCTTTTTCTTAAACATGAAATGTGATGTCATCTTAAAACTTCAACTGGTTTTAAAAAGCTGCTCTATTTAAGGCAAACGCTCGATTTAAATAAATGGTTTATCATGTTTAGATAACAAAAGAAGATCTATTAAGAGATAATATATAAGTTTAAAGTTCTTTAATGGGACCATGTTGTTTCGTTGCCACGAATGATAAAAGCTTAATTAATATCTGACAATGTCGGCGTAGTGTTAACATTATGCAATATGTTTAAAAAGAATAATTTCGTAAAGGGCACAGTGGTCAGTCAGATTGACGAATGTTCTTAGAAGGAAGGGAATGGAAGAGATAAAATATTGTTGTTTTATTATTAAAACATGCTACTCTGATGTGTTTTCGATACTATCTTTTTAATGTTAGTAAAATAGTAATATCAAGAAGCTTCTCATTCTTCGATTTAAATCCCTTGTTCCAAGAAAATCATCCTGTGCTCACAACAGGATTTTCAAACATTACCTTATATTTTTGAGCGTATGTGAAGTTAATTTTATTTTTACTTTTAGTGCTCATGTAGTTTTTTAACTTTTGTAATGTCTGATAAGCTCCAACACCAGTAAGGCTATTTTTAGATTTCGAGGCTTATTCCGTCAACTGTCATATGTCATTTAATAAGAACACATGCAGATACGTTGTTATGCCATTTAATAAGCTTGTTTACTAGAGCGTCAAACGGTCGAGCCGTTTATGCTAATGAAACTACAATCGTCGCTAAGCTGCGTACAGCGTTGGTTGCCTGAGCCAATTCAGTCCTGAATTGGTGCTTTGTGTAACCCTGCGCGTGCACATTGTGTTCGAGACCGAACGTCACAATACCGTCTGCTACCCGTCTGCTCCTTGATTCGGGCATCAGTTAACCTTCAACTAACACGTGGTTGTATCGCCTCCGCAGTCATTGTACTACCGATAAGCCGACGCATGAACAATAATTGATTCTTTACAAAGTCGAAATGATGCAGACGTAGATGGAGATTATAGGACAAAATTATTCCGTCTTTTGTTTGGAAAAGGGTCGAAGAGACCTTTGTATGCGTCGCGTCTAATTCTTGATAATTTCTATCGGTGCCGCCTATCGGTCATCGGTTAACCTTCATACACGTTTCAGGTTATTTTATCAGAGATAAAGCGATAGTCTGCGAAGAACACATTGCTATTCGTTATTTTGTCGCTGATTATGTTTGGTATGAATAATGTTATCTATATCAGGACCACCAAGTAATACGATTCCTGTCCCTTTCCTCAGTATGAAATGACAAGAAATGTAGTCTGTCACAAACAATAAGGCTCCTATTATTCGCGTCTGCACTTTGTCCGTATAATTACGTCCGAATGCATGAAATATCACCGTTCGCTATCTTGTTTATTTGTTTCATACGGTAAAAATTCCGATACTCTTGATGCAGTCATTGCCCTATGTCTTTCAAGCAACCTTTCCTGCCTAGTTAGGCATTGAGTGACTCTTTGTGGGTTTATACAGCCGGCATTTTATATTCATCTTTGTTCTCTGACAGCACTTTTACAATGTTTACATTATTATCATGTCATGCAAAAATAACTGGAAATGTAAATTATGGAACCCACCTGTTGTTTGTACCTAACTGCTTAGGTATCTAATTACATCTATAGAAATATTTGGCGTAACTGCATTTTTATTAGAGTTCTATAGTTAATATTTTGTGTGTACTTAGTTGAAACGCCAATTTGTGAAAGTGCGTGCTGGGAACTGCACCTTTATGATCGAAACGCAACAGCAACACGACAGAAATAGGTGTGGTTGTGGCACTTCCCTTAGTCATAAACCACACAGATTTTATCAACGTATTTTGGTGAATTATGGATTTCCATTATGAGTGCCCGCGCACTTTCTTGACTTAGTCTACAATCTGATGACGCAATACGTTTAATTAGTAAAGCCGTAACAAACAAATTATATGACAGCGATGTGTATAATGTCTAGGATTTAACTTTCTCTTTCCAATAGCGCTTTCTCTGGTCCCATAACTTCATATTTTATTTCTTTAATTCCAGGTTTCTTCAGGCGCAGTGTCACCAAAAATGCAGTGTACATATGCAAGTTCGGTCATGCGTGCGAAATGGACATGTATATGCGACGGAAATGTCAAGAGTGCCGGTTGAAAAAGTGTCTCGCGGTGGGCATGAGGCCAGAGTGCGTTGTGCCGGAGCCTCAGTGCGCGTTGAAGAGGAAAGAGAAGAAGCAGCAGAGAGAAAAAGACAAATTACCAGTTAGCACAACGACAGTAGACGATCACATGCCGCCTATAATGCGGTGTGATCCTCCGCCGTCTGATGCTGCTAAGGTCGTAAGTATCATCGTAGTCTACACATTTTTTCATTTCTTGACATCTGGTAGGTGAACTCTCATGATATCTCCCCTCTATCTACTTCCTCTGATCTACTTACAGAAAGAACGTAGCCTGAAGATATAGTAAGAGTTCATAACGTATTAGGGAAGGAGAAAGAGTTTGAGGATTAAATTTAAATAAATCCTAAAATGCCAAAAGCATTTGATCTGATATTAAGTCATCAAACATTTTGGACCGTACGTTTCAGGATTTAAAGCTACGATAACACTATGATAGATTGTCAGTTACCATTAATATTGACCACAATATTATTACACAAAAGTTTTGGGACATTCGTTTTATATTAAGACTAGTTTGTGTTTTAATTTTGATTCACGATGACCAACTTCATCACTACCTGTTGCTACCCCTGATCACATCACTATCTCCATTGTTAGCCATTCACCACTACGTTTAACATATCGATTGTTTGCTCGAAGCTGGACTATTTGCAGCACGACGTGGTCCCCCGGTTCCTGTCTGACAAGCTGCTGGAGCAGAACCGGCTGAAGAACATCCCCCCGCTGTCCGACAACCAACAGTTCCTGATCGCGAGGCTCGTGTGGTACCAGGATGGGTACGAACAGCCGTCGGAAGAGGACCTCAAGAGGGTTACTCAGGTTAGGTGCTAATAATAA
This sequence comes from Thymelicus acteon, assembly GCA_951805285.1. Lineage (NCBI taxonomy): Eukaryota > Metazoa > Arthropoda > Insecta > Lepidoptera > Hesperiidae > Thymelicus > Thymelicus acteon. The sequence goes on from OX638217.1 coordinate 7,536,786, forward strand.
CTCTTAGTTTAAGAAAACATACAACTGTCACATGTAATGCCAATACATTAGATGCGACAGTAGAAAACGGAGATTATACATATATTTTAAACAGGTAACTCACAGGAGGTACTCACGATTTTTTTACTCTGGGTTGTAATATCGGCATGAAATTCTGAATCCCCTTTGCATTTAAAATAATTATTATAAAAATGTTTTGTTAGTAACATAAACAATATAAATTAAACGGCAGAATCTGGCGAATAAAAATATTAAGAATAGTAATAATTTATATCATAATATTTAACCAGCTTCATGTATTGAAGTCACGGTTAAACTGTCAATAAAACGCACTGACATAAACATTGCTCTACATATAAAGATAAACATAAAAAAAATGTTAAATGTTACTTGTTACCAAAATCTCTTCCCAAGTTACCAAAAGGTCTTCAGCACAGTTGTTTGTCGATATTGATTGCCACTTCGCCAATCACTAACCAGTAACAAGGTCTAGAGTAAACAGGAAAAAATATTTAAATATTTACTTATTATACCTGGGTGTCGAAATCATGAAGGCCACTAGTGATCATTTCGGGTATGAGTTGAAAATTATGACTTATCAATATTGTAATAAAAAACGCAAATTCAATTAAAAATAATCAAGATAAAGTTGACGAAATAATCACGTATTTTCGTAATCAATGCTTCGAGTGCGAAAGGTTTTGCAAATCGGTTTCTTTTACTTTAATAATTCATACATTAATTTTCATAATTCATACATTGACTCAATATTGAGAAGGTATCAGATGACATGTAACTTTGATAGTCTCGAAAGGGACGAATGCAAATTACGACGTAAAGTATTTTGATCATAAAGTTGCCAAGCGGCATATAACGCGGTTATATGATCATACTGACGTCTTAACCAATCAATCTTGATCATTGAAGCGATGCTTGAATGTAATGCTTCACGCTCGTGGTTGTTCGCTATATATTTAGATATATCAATCTAAATATATCTACGGTGTAGGATTTAAAACATTTTGAAAAATATGTTATTGTTATTGTTATTTGAAAAATATGTTATTTAAATGGCTGCCAATTAAAACGTGTTATTACCTTAATTTCAAACACTTTTTCTTTGAAACAAATTTTTATTTCTGTCTTCTGAATTCCGAACACAAATATCACTCCACACAGACGAATTCGCGGGCAAAAACCAGCAGCTAATTACTTAATAAAAAGCAATGAACATTTAATGTTTCATTATAATGTGACTTCAAAGATAGTATTACAAACAGCAAATTGAAGTAGAACATAAAACGATATTCCATTTTGAAGATTAATCAGCAACGATCCTAAATAAAAATAAGAAATAAAAAAGCTACCTCTTAATAAAATTGCATAAAGTTAATTAAAGAACTGGCAGCTTCATACTCCACTCAAATACAAAAAATACAATACTTTAAAAATAACTATCTACATCTACAATATAAAATAAAATTTGAAAATAATGCTCATAGACGTATAAAAAATGGAACACCGAAGAAAATCAGTCAGTCATGATCGAGACAGCTCCTAATCAAGCCATCGAACACTGTTTTGATTTATAGTGTATCATTTTTATAATTTAAATGAGTTTGATATTAACTTTCAGACCTGGCAGAATGCGGAGGAAGACGAAGAGGAATCCGACCTGCCGTTCCGTCAGATCACAGAGATGACGATCCTCACGGTGCAGCTTATAGTGGAGTTCGCTAAGGGACTGCCTGGCTTCGCCAAGATCTCCCAGCCTGATCAGATTACGCTGTTGAAGGTATTGTTTCTTACTTCTATTCTTCCTTATCTTTTTTGTCCGGCAATATATCATTTTGATTCCAATGGACAGAGGCAATGTATGGTCTATGGTGTTACAAATTTCTATGAGCGACTCTATAATATTCTGTACCTACTCAATCGATTCACATATTCTAGCCTCGAGTATTTCACACCGTACGAGAATTGGGTCTTTCCATGGATTATTGATTGACGTCGACATGAAATTAAAAAAGATCCATTAATGGCTTTTATACTGGATTTTAGTGGACATCGTAGAATTGTGAGATGATTGAAACAAAAAACATTTTTCACATGATGGTAATGTTAGAGAAACAACCAAAAAACTTGGTAGTTTCTTGCTGTCTCTTCTCCCGGTATCGCGGTAGGGTTTTTCTGAAGCAATGGCGTAATGTGACTTTTTTGAAAAATGTTTAAACACTAATCTATACATAAAGCTATACAAATAAATAAAATTGGAGTGTCTGTATGTAACATTAAAATAACCGCTTTTTACTAAGTGCATTTGGATGTATACACGGTAGACGGTACATATATCAAAACAACATTTTTTACAATTTTTGTCTGTTTGTCTGTCTGTTTGTTCCGGCTAATCTCTGCAACGGCTGGACCGATTTTGACGGGACTTTCACTGGCAGATAGCTGATCTAACAAGGAGTAACTTAGGCAATTATTTAGTATTTTAGAAAAAAAATTAGTTTGTTAGGCGATACGAAGTTCGCCGGGTCAGCTAGTTTTGAATAAAAATGTTTGAGTTTGAGTTCGAGAACGTTTCACCAAAATTAAAATTCCGTTTCATTGTTATCCGTATGAACCACCCAGGTAAAAGTAACGTATAAAGTCTACCAAACCTATGCAGCCAGGTGACTTTCAGTACACTCACCACCAAACTCTATCCCCAGGCCTGCTCAAGCGAAGTAATGATGTTGCGGGTAGCGCGGCGATACGACGCGGCGACCGACAGCGTTCTCTTCGCGACCAACCAGGCGTACACCCGCGACAACTACCGCAAGGCCGGCATGGCGTACGTCATCGAGGACCTCCTGCACTTCTGTCGCTGCATGTACGACATGTCGATGGACAACGTACATTATGCCCTTCTCACAGCTATCGTCATCTTCTCAGGTAAGGGTTGAGTATCTTTGGAGCTTTGGACGTAAGGGTTGATGTATGTAAACTTAAGAAGATATTATTATTCACAAATCCGACAGAGGCCTTTCTTTGAAATTTATGTGAATTCTTGTATATTTCATTTACATACTAAACCTTGTAATCTGAGTTTAGGTCGCTCATAAGTTACTTAGTGAGCGCCTTTTGTTCCTAGTTACAAATGTGATATTCTGTTCCAAAATGCTGATGAATACTGATTGGCGTATTATAATTGGTTGTAATGCGGCATATAACTGACATATTACAGATCGACCGGGTCTGGAGCATCCACAGTTAGTAGAGGAGATCCAGCGGTACTATCTCAACACGCTGCGGGTGTACATCCTGAACCAGCTGAGCGCGTCCCCACGCTGCTCCATCGTCTACGGGAAGATCCTGTCCATCCTCTCCGAACTGCGAACCCTCGGCATGCAGAACTCAAACATGTGCATCTCGCTCAAACTCAAGAACAGAAAGCTCCCACCCTTCCTCGAGGAGATCTGGGACGTGGCCGACGTCTCCACGCAACCCCCTCCCATCATCGACCCCCCGGAGCTCTAGCCGCGCGCCCCCCGACCCCCCGGAGAGAACTCATAGACTGCTAGCTTTAGTGAAGTGCACGGACACTGTCGGACGTGATATTTATAAGGACTGCCCCCGGGCTTCGTACGTATTCGGTGACCGACGGCGATGTGTGCGATAGTGAATATATGTGATGTTGAACGTTGGAGATATATTAGTGTTGATCGTTAACGGGTGCCCGAGTTTGTTCCCTTCCGACTGGATACCGAGTTGGTCACTCGGATACGACCTATCGTAAGTTCGTTGTAAGTACACCTCCTAAATTACATACACGAGAGTTATAGAGAAAATAATATATGAAGAGATGAATCTATTGGATGAAAAATAGTCGTGTTTATTTACCAAAATTAAACGGTTGATCGACCTTTTCTATTATATTGGAGTCGTTCGCAGTGGACGTCCCAGCGGACATTGTTGATTTACGAATGTTTGTTTTTGTATAGTTTATGTCTGACGTGTTATCGTGTTTAGTTCGATTCATGTTCCATTGGCGTACTGCGTCCGCGTCCCTCGATTTTACGGATAATTTTAATTTATTATTGCTGTGATTACAATTATAAACGTGTTGAAATATCTTACGTAGCCTGAGATAAGTGTGTCTTATTACTTGTAATAGTTCTACTGTCTCCAGTAGCGATCACCCAGTCGCCATTTCCTCGTCTGCGTTCGTTATAGTCTACTCCGATAGGACGGCCATGTTTCACTCTGCACCGAGTCAATGTTACGTTAATTAATAGTTAATTTCGATGCGAATACTACCGTACTTAGGACCTGTTATTTGATGAGTTCCAAACGTCTTTCGCCATCCAGTTACTAAAAGGCCAAATAATAGGTATCGTTCTGTGTAATGTACCGTAGTTTTCGCTATAGGTGTGGAATATTCAGTACTTCTAAATGTTTCATAATGAACTAAATTTAGGGTTACCAGAGACAGGTTTGGTTGACACTATTTTGTATTGAACTACGACCGTTTTACTTAAATATTGTATACTTTTATTGATTACTGTTATGCATAACATTGCGTGTGTGTTGTCAGGCAGCTGTTATGTAGGTGGAGATTAGGATTGTCGTCCCCAGATAGGTACTCTGCCCCGTAGTTACTTTTGGTTGATCCTTATGTCCTCTAGCTATTAGTTTAGTTACCAACGGCAGCTGATTATATAATTGTATAATTCGATATTTATTACAAAAAGAGGAAAATTAACTTTCACATTCGGCTGAGCTTACTACATGGGAACAATATTGGAATAGTAGAAGTTATAAATGTATATGAGGGTAGTTGTAACATGCATGCAATGCTATGTTTTGGTTATATATTAAACCAAACCTGCCTCTTACAATAATTTAAGGCAACTTGGATTCAATAAGAGCTACAAATTAATGTTATAAATACAAAATCGAGAAATTTTAATAAAGAAATTATAACTGCCCATATGCGATAAACCGTACGAAATGCCTTATTTCGCGTTACCTGTACTATGTACCTACATTGTTGATGGAATATCATAGTATATAGAAACTAAAATTAATCGATCTCAATTACCCCTAAGTGTCAAAGCATACGTTAAGCATTACGTTTGCTGGTGGGCATTTTCATTGTTTGTTTCGTTCAATATTTTCGTATGATAGTTGTACAATATCTGTCTTGAAGGCTTCATCAGTCGCGATCATCGTGCGCTCATCTTGACGTAACGTCACTTACTCGCCGACACTTCACCTCACCCTCCATGCCATAGAATTACGAGGAGAACAGACGGGGCGCACTTACTTAATAGTTGACATACAAGTAAGAGGTTAGAAAAAGAGACAGATAATGTCAAGGATATTTTAAAAGTTTATATATTTTAAAAGTTTATATATTTTAAAAGTTCAAGACGTCAAAATGTAATCCGGATATACGGAAAAAAATATATAAGTGGTATTCAAATAGACACTATTAGTATTGGCAATTGGTGGGAAAACGAGCTAGGTTTTTATATTTCAGCTATTATTTATCTACGCTTCATCTGTTTTCCTCATTAGTCTATGCTCCGTTAAGCGATTAAAGTTAATTATAAGTATCTGTTTGGTGCGTGTTGAATGTGTCTTCTTTACATGCCATAGTGTGATGTAAATTTACATGATTAGCGTGAATGAGGTTTTGGACATGCATTTCTTAATATACGTATAAATTACGTGCGACCTTTTCGCTGCCACCGCGGACCGCGCGCTAGTCCGCTTGTATTACATCTTTTCGACTTATATAATTTTATTGTAGCAGTAGGCGATTCTAAAATATAGAAACGAAGCACAAAACGTCACGAGTGTCTTAACGTCTCCATCGATGGGGCGAATGACAACACACTGCCATTAACGTATGTTCACGTCTCGTGTGGTTGATAGTGGTCGGGTTATGACGTTTATACGAGTCTGAATGTTATGTCATATTAATAACTTAATGCTAAGATGCCTTAATTGAGATGCGGTGCGCTCTCATATGCTGAACGCACATTTTGTCCGCACCGTCCGCGCCGGACGCATCGTATTTGTATGAAATCATATGAGAGCCCGATGCTTTCCCGAGGCTTTCATACGAGTATGATTTCGTACAAATGCGGCGCGTCCGGCGCGGACGGTGCGGACAGATGTGCGTTGACCATTAGTGTTCGTCACACGGCCCGTGTATACTTTTCATCTCGAGTTTGTGACAATTATAACTGCCATTCGATAAGTAAATTGTTATATGTACATCATTGACGCGTAGACTCATTATGGATAGCTTCATAGTTTACGGATTCCGTCGGTGCGCAGCCGGTCGTATTTGATACATATTATTCAATTTCGAAATTGTAATAGATTTATTAAGTATAATAATCTCACATGAGAAAGTAATAAGTAATGAGATACCCTAATATAATTTGTGTCTTAGGTGATAATTAGTGCCGGATCCGTTTATCGGATCAGGATAGTTTACGGAAGTTGAGGCATGTGGCGTTGACGGAACGGGATGGAATCGAGTATTGGGGCCCTTCGATGACTTTTTACTATTTATTTGATATGGGAAGCGATGTTTAATGTATAGCAGTGACCAAACGTGGCACCTCCAGTCTGTCAACAAACTAGTGGGCTTCGGACCGGCCCACTTGTGTCCATTCATACTTTGTATATAAGTACCTTTAGATTCTATTGTCATATGTTTGACATATGTTTAATTTTATTCATCTAAGGAAGTACAGATGGCTGTTGTTATTTTTATATTATTTGGGTAGAAGTATATTTTTTGTAAATGACCTCTGTATTTATCTTTTGTAAGCTTTGTAAGCCATAGGGACTTAGATTACGAGAGCTACGAACATTGTGATTGAAACTAATTTCTTTGAATTTGTATTTACTGAGATATTTTTGTTCTGCTTATATATTCTTCGTTTCGACAGATTTTTTTCTAATAATTTTTGTTACTTCAGAGTGCAATATGTACAAATATTTACATATAAAATATAAAATGTACAGTCAATTTTTAGTTTTAATGTGTCAACGCAATATCTTTCGCTAATCATTCGTTGAATGTACACTGAAAGGCATAATATACGATATCACAAGCAAGGCTCTTGCCTTCGCTCTTGTGTTTTTTTCTAATACTTACTTAAGTGTTTAATTTTACATAGATGGACTAGGTGACATTTGTATTTAAATTTGCTAATTTTTTGTAGCAGATTAGATTCGTTTACTGTAATAAGATGAATAATGTACATTTTGAATTGATTTTAAAGTGATTTAGTTGTTATTAGTGACGAATTTTTCTTATAAGTGTAACTGGCAGCCTAGCCAGTCGCTGATACCAGTGCGATTTGTGCAATGTCCATTAGAAAAATTGTGTAGGAGTCCGATATAGGAGCCACGTACGAATGTTGCAGGAAGGCTGATTATGGTCGTTCTCAATATTCTATCTATCCATAATCTGGTAAATCAGTAACAGCTAATATGTATGCATGACTTATTGGAAGTTTCGTACTGAGGATAATAGATAGATAGCACATTGTGAACGGTCGTTATACGATACGAGCCCATTCCGTGTTCAAGAAACACAATTTTTGTATTGTTTCGTAACTTGTCTACCACGGTAACCTTTATTTCCTCCTAATACTTTGCCTTAGTGAATCCTCTTGTATGATTTAACTGCAGCGGTGAAGCGAATTAGATATAGGGAACAGACATGATGATATGTTAAATTTTAGAGAGTCAACTTTTATAAAAGATAATAACTACAAAACAAAACGTGAAAAGGTGTGTACAAAATGAGGAAATTTGTATGAAACATTGTTATGCGAATAAACTTACACCTCAATATAAAAATATTGCTGTCTTTCATTTTAAATTTCTGTCACCCTTTGACGCCCTATTTGAAATTCTAATAATTATATCTCGCCTTCTAAGCCGTATCACGGCAAACCAAGCGCCAGATTTTATGTAAGATCTCCAGAAATACAAGTCTGAAAATCGAACCCAATTACGTCGAATACTTTTTGCGTAGTTTGCGGTTAAACATTACAGACAAAAAGAAAAAAATTCTTAAGATGATTGTTTTTGCGACTTTCGTTCCTATCAAGTCTCATAGTGTTATTTTCTTAAATATCGCTTTTACTAGAATCAACTTATTACAATTTTATTATACGTATATAATGACCTTAACGCATTTTTTGTATTAAATACAAAACATTATTGTTTATGTTCAATTTTTGCTATCTAGGTATAGACGTTTACTAAACTTTAACGCACCATTGCTCGGAAACTATGCATTACATTTTCATTAAGTACATATTTTTGTTGTAATTAGTGATGTAATCAAATTTCTAATCTCTTCACTAAATCCAGTGAATTCGTAAGAGAAAGCATCAACCTTCCTTCTTTTAATACGGCTCGAACCGAAACAGTTTTTTTTTATGGAAATAGACGATCCACCTGATGGTAAGTGGCTATCGTCGCCCATGAACATCAGCTCAAGCATAGCATATGAATAGAAGCAGTAAGAGAGAAGAAAAAGAAACAACTGGCTCTCAAGCCCCCCGCTGGAACACCCTACCACCAGCGGGCCGGATTAAAGTTGGGCGTGGTTTGGCAGAGTTGTTTCAGTCAGAGTCCGACATCGAAATTGTCCATGTTACTAGGAATCAATAAGTAAGTGTAATAAAGTAGATGAGGTAAGACGCAAAGTCCAGATGAGTAGTCTCCAAAAATTACCAAGGCGTCATCAATATAAGGAGGTGATTTTGTCACTCATTTTATAAATGATACTGTATACACAGTAGGGAAGACCGAGGTGAAAACAAAGGTAAGTTGAAACAACAGAATTTTTTCGAAAACAAAAAACACTAGCAAGTTGGCTAAATCGCACCCCCCTGACGTCCGGTCAAATGTCAGGTCGAAAAATGCATAAAAGTAACTTTTAAGCTAAAATATATAGTGTATCGAAATATTGATAAAATAACTGTTTTATCCCTAATACGTTATTTGCCAGCTTATTTATCCAAGATTTAAATTGTAATAAAGTTATGTCAGTTCAACCGTAATAACGGCCAATTTTTTTAGCCTAGGAGATTCGAAACACCATGTTTCAACTCACCTCGTATACATTTTTTTTTGCATTGGCGTTTTATTTCACATTTATGTTTTTTCTTTGTAATGGTATAAATTTATTGAGTATTGAAAAGTGAAAATTTTTAATACTTTCTACTTTGATCTTTTTTACTTCTCAAATCTCAATATTTTAATTAGACATGTCACATGACAAATTACGGTTGGTTGTAGCTATAAAATACAGTAGGTATAGTTTCAAAAACTGCGTTTTTATTAAAAAAATCTTTCCAAGTTATATGTGTGTCAACTCTCCTAGACTATTGTTTCAATTTCAATTTACCTCAGTAAGAGGAGAGTTGAAACAAAGTCACCAGTTGTCTTCAAATCGACTTTTTGTTAGTAAAGCAACAACCCATAATTATCCCACTGCTGGGCTCGGGGTCTCCTTTCACAATGTGTCAAATTTCACAATAGTCTACCACGCTGTGTGAGTGATAGCCTAGCGGTTAGAACGTTGGTCTCCCGAACGAAGGGGCCCGAGTTCAAATCCTGACACGCACCTCTAATTTTCAAATACATATTATGTGCGTATTAGAAGTTAATTATCGCTTGCTTCGGTGAAGGAAAACATCATGAGGAAACCTGCACACCGGAGAGTTCTCCATAAAGTTCTCAAAGGTGTGTGAAGTCTACCAATCCGCACTTGGCTAGCGTGGTAGACTATGGCCTAACACTTCTCACATTGTGAGAGAAGACCCCGAGCCCAATAGTGGGACAATTATGGGTTGTTGCTTTTTTTTGCTACCACGCTGGCCAAGTGCGGATTGGTAGACTTCACACACCTTTGAGAACTTTATGGAGATCTCTCCGGTGTGCAGGTTTCCTCACGATGTTTTCCTTCACCGAAGCAAGTGATAATTAACTTCTAATACGCACATACTATTTGAAAATTAGAGGTGCGTGCCAGGATTTGCATTCGGGCCCCTTTGTTCGGGAGACCAATGTTCTAACCGCTAGGCTATCACTGCTTTAGTTTGTTAGTAAAAAGAGAAAAAAAGCAAATTTTATCCTGACTATCTGTTAGTCAAATAAATAAGGTTTGATTCAGTGTATTTTAATAAACAACCTTTCTATGCTGTCGCTTATTTAAAAAGTAAAAAAAATGTTTCAACTCTCCTCGGTTTCCCTTACTAACAAGGTCAGTATACTAGGCGTATAGTACCAGGTGTAAAGTACCGGGCGCAGTGAGCATACTTGGTCGCACGTACAATTTTTCGATGGTTATAATTGAATAACCATCACAACAACCCAGTTATCAGTCTTTGCAGGTGGTCTTTGGTCTACTTATCGGCTATTCCGATTGCCCAAGTAGAACCGTAGTGGTGATATTTCAGTAAATAAACCACAACCATAACTCGTAGATTAATAGACTAGTAATTGGTTTACGGTTTTTAACAATGGGGGCAAAGACGAAGGTCAGCATGAAGTATGCTCAAGGCCTCTTTTAACAGATATGTCCACGTCAGATACCTCTGTCAGACGTCTACGAAAAAAAAGTTATTTAGTTTTTTTTTTATATAATATCTATCTACAAAAAAGTGTTCCTCTTGCTAGACGTAAATTCATAGTACCCTGAAAGTGCAAGTTGAGAAAATTGATTGTCATTGAAACGTCGAGAATAGAGAGAGACACGTTGAGGAGACGTGCAATACGTATAATAATGTGAAGCTCAATCGTCTCTGTGCCATTCAAACTGAAGTAACAATCTTTAAAGTAGTTTTTTAATAATTTACTTTTTATTTACTTACTTATGTAACGAATTATTTTAATAACGTAAACAATAAAGAAAGGAATGTACGAAGTAAAATATATTTTTATTGGACTTGAAAAGAAAATAACTATATTAATATAGATTACTTACCTACCACTCATTTATAAAATTAATACTTATTTAAATACCGGTCGGTGAGTATATTAAATAATATGTAGGCAGGGAGAATACACACGTCAGTCACAAGGTAAATCCCCTTGCGGTTTTTTATTGAGGATTTTAATTACGAAATCTTGCTCGACGACGCGTATTTTAATGAATAAAAGGCGTGAGATGAGCATAACTGAAATACCTGACCACTTGATTATACGTGTTAATAACCAGTTCTAACTCGTTTCAAACATACAAAAATATGAATTCAATGACACCACTGATGAATTGAGTTTCGATCGTTATTTTAAATAATAACTTATTTATCACTGAAGAAGCACATTAGGTATCTACCTACCTACAGTTTGACCTCAGTTACAAGACTTGGATACAAGCTTGTTAAATATTAATAAAAGAAATAAAAAATCGGTGTTTTAATTTGCCTAGGGTTGCCAGTCAGTCGGATTTCGTTTGTATTTTCCCAACTTTTGATATTTTGATGTCCGCACTCCTGGTTTCCCGAGACTCGACTAAATTGAAAATCCCTTTAACGATAGTTACTAGTTACTACACGCAGGCCACCCACTAAATACTGACTTTTGGATAGTAGGTAGTTACAACCTAAACACTTAAAACCTACAAAAACCCTTGAGTATAAACCACAAATCTCCACAGCTCTCCACCTCAAACTTGTTTATTATTATTGTTGGTAAATACCCGGATTCGCAACGCAATACTCGGAAATCGAGTATTAATGGTTTCGAACCCGGTTTCCTAAATTGGCGGTGGTGCCATGCCACTGGTGACGAATCGAATCGAACGTATACTGTATTATTTTTAATGATAAAGGGAACTGCTTGATTTTAAAATACCGTGATGCGAAGATTTCTGGCGGGTTCATTACCCTAACGTGCTGTCCTACGTGGGCGAATCAACGCGAAGTGCGAACGCGATCGCGAAGCGATCCGATGCGAATTCAGTGCGACGCGGAGCGAAGCGACGCCGCGGCGTCTCTGTCCTACGTGCACGCGAATTGTCACTTCACCGCCATTGACATACGCCGCGCCGTGCCGCTGAAGTTCGCGCGAAAATATCAAACCAACTGATCGCGTTCGCTTCAAACCGCGCCGCACCGCAACGCCCTCTACGTGCTTTTGGTCACGTAGGACACTTCAATACATCTCGAACGTTTGTTATTTTCGCTTCGCACCGCGTCGCTTCGCGTTCGCGTTGATTCACCCACGTAGGACAGCGCGTAAGCCTACACGGCGCGAATTGCGACCCGAGGGGACGGGAGTTTGCGGGACGCACGGTAGCGGTTAAAATGCCTACAGCGGACGGGAGTCCCTTTCTGGGCAATACACAAGAATCAACAATATGTACACATCAAAAAGTGGGTCCACCAACCTGTTCCATGGCGTCGCGTGGCGTCAGTCGATACTGTTTTGACTGTTGACTTGCTTTGCACCAGTTTCACCTGAACTTCACTCAGTAGCTCGTATAGTAGAAAGATCGTTGCGGCCGAATTACCGAACAGATGACAAACAAAACGAATTGCAGCGATGCACCGAATTATGTACTCCACTGCACTCTGTCGCTAAACAAACCGCGAATCGAACTCACCTGACCTGACGCAATCGGCGGCACTTATGTTCGGTTTACACGTATTAAGTAGATAAGTAGTTAACTAAATTTTAAGTAAATTAATACGTGTAAACGGACAATTTAGTAGTTTAGTAATTTAGTAGTTAAGTAATCAAGTAGATAAGTAATTTAGAAATTTTTCTATTTTCTGTTAAGTAGGTGGGCGGGGCTTATCACTTAACACGTTTGGACAGGCACTTTTAAGTTAAAATTTAGTAAAATGCTAAAGTAGTTAAGTAGAATTGTATGAACTAAAGAACTTTACTAAATTATTACGTGTGGACGGACACTAAAAATTATTCACTTAAAATTTAGTTAAAATTTACTTATCTACTTAACTACTTAATACGTGTAAACCAGACTTTAGGTACGCACGACGAACGAAAATAGGAGGGTAGAACCTAAAATTATGCATAAAAAAATATTAATTGCGAATGTATTGCCAGAATCAAAATAAACTACATAGATATTACCGAACGATTAACATTAAAAAATGACATTGGAATATGGAAAATAAATACAAGGCTTTATTGAGTTACGATTGTTTATTTTTTGAGTTCGATTTACATCATTCTTATTAAGGTTTGCTAGATAAAGGCGTATAATTTTTGGGACACTTATTCCCCCTGTCCCTTTTGTATCAACTATCAATAAATTTCAACGTGGCGCCCCTCTAAAGAAGCTCGCCAGCCACCCTTAGTGCTACTACTGTTTCAGCGCTCTTTGGTGACTGTTTTGTTTGACACTGATTATAATCCAGGATTTTTCCAGCCATCTCGCGACTCTACTTTTATTGGAGCTCAACTAACAACTCAAGAGTCATCCAAAACTGATCATCAATGAACACTAGGCACATGAATAGATAAGTACGAACAGAATGAAAACTTCATAACAGACACAAAAATTCTTACACACTTTTATAGGGTTGTCACACGTTTATGTTCGATTTACATAATATTAAGTACTTAACTAAATTTCAAGTAAATTAATACGTGTAAACGGAGAAAGTACTTAACATTTAATACGCAAGTAAACAAGTAATTTAGAAAATTTTCTATTTTCTGATAAGTAGGTGGGCGGGGCTTATCACGTTTGGCCTGTCCAAGTTTTAGTTAAAATTTAGTAAAATGCTTAAATAATTAAGTTGGTTGTGAAGAATTGTATGAACTAAAGAGCTTTACTAAATTATTACGTTTGGACGCTAACTAAAAATTATTCACTTAAAATTAATTAATTTATCTACTTAACTACTTAACACGTCTAAACCGGATTTTACTGATAAATAAAAATAAAACGGGCAAGTGCGTGTCGAGCGAGAGTCAGCAATAAGTACAGACGGACGGACAGACGGATGGACAGTTGTGTGGTCATTTATTGTATGTTCCGTTTTCAAATTTTGGTATATTAAAAACGGTGTACCTTTGAAAGATGAAATGGTTGACTGTGTAACAGTTTGTTTAATATTAAGTAGGAACTTACATTTTATTGTTAGAAATGAAAAAATAATATTCGAATCAAAATATTTTATTTAAACAGTAGAATAATAACCTTATCGCAACTTTAATTATTTTGGATATTAGGTACCTACTTCTTAACTAAATACTTTATTTAATAAATATAAAAATGTGTACAATTATTACCTGTCAAAATCCTTGGGATATACAAAAAAAGAAATCTCTTTGGTTTTCCTCCCATTATTTAAACAAACAGTGCAACAGTTTGGCATCTTTAAAATCAATACGTCGTCACAAAACGTCGCTTGTGTCGCCGCCGCTGGCACACCGAACTTGTCCGCTTACTGAACCGGTTTGTACCCGAGCGGGCGCCGGCGCACGCTCCCCCCGTCTTGTCGGTCAAAGTCACGCACACATAGTTGTGCGTGTATTAGTGTTCTCGCGCATGGCATTAGTGTTAAGTTTTCATTCTGTATAATATTCATGTGACATAGGTAAGCTGCCTTCAATATCTAGTTATAGTTTATCTATTACATTAATTTAAAATATGAGTATAATATTAATTGCTATGTTGATGACAGTACGGGTGACGCCCGTTAAACATGCCAAGCAAAAGGTTTGGGTGCAGATTGAGGAGAAGAGGATAAAACTTGTGTCTGATCTCGAGACATCTCTGGAGCGGGTCTCAGAATGGGGCAGACTAAATTTAGTCCAGCTCAACCCCGAGAAGACACAAGTTTGCGCGTTAACCGCTAAAAAACCCTATTTGTCATAGCATTACAGTTCCAGAATATTCCCCTTAACATCTTCAAAAGCATTGGGATCCTTGGTGTCGACATTTCGAATGAAGTTCAGTTTCGGGACCACTTGGTTAGTAAGGCCAAACTAGCTGCAAAGAAATTGGGAGTGCTCAATAGAGCTAAGCAGTACTTCACGCCTAAGCACAGGTTGATGCTCTATAAGGCGCAAATTTGACCACACATGGAGTACTGCTCCCACCTTTAGGCTGGAGCCCCAGCTAGCCAAGTGGATCCGTTCAATCGAATTCAACGGCGAGCTTTTCGTCTTGTCGACGATCCCAAGCTTACAGACGGACTAGAATCACTCAAGTTGAGGAGAGGTGTAGGCTCTCTTTGCGTATTCTGGACATTCGTCCACAGTTCGGTTCTCACGTAATTTTCTACTTCATACGTGTAAACTGTGGAACGAACTTCCTGCATCGGTGTTCCCTCTAAGCTATGACATGGGGTCCTTCAAGAAGCGGGTCTATCGTCATCTTCTTGGCCGGCAACGCGTTGGTGACGCCCCCGGTGTTGCTTATGTCCATGGGCGGCGGTGATCATTTACCATCAGGTGACCCGTCTGCTCGTTTGCCTGCTAAAATCATAAAAAAAAAACTATTTAATATATGTTCAAAATTGTCTTATTAACTTTTAAATAAAAATTAATAACTTAAGCTAAGTAGCTCAGTTGAAAACCAACTACTTAGGGGTTCCAAAAATTTTCTTAATATTATCTTCAATGGACGTCTGAGATGTATCATCTCCAAACTTGTAGCCTATAATTTCACTTTGGATCGATATTTCGTGTTCGCATATAAAGAACATTTTCTGGAAGCAGCCGATGTCATTCAGCTCTCCGTTGAAGAACATAGAGCCACAGGTCTCAGCACTACCGCCATCTGGCTGCTGGATAGCCCAACGGCTGTAACCGCTCATTTCAAGTGGTACACCTAGAAAAATATAACGATATTAATTTATTTTTAAATAAAATTTAACACAAAAGATCCTACCTAAAGCTGACCTCAAAATTGTCACAATTATGCAAATACTTAATTACCTGGTTGGCTGATTGAGATAATATGCAAACATTTTTTTTTGTATTGGACCCAAAATCTTCATATTTCATATCTATTCTAGACAATTTTAATTAAAAAGTCCTTTTTTACAACTTATAAATAAGTAATATAAACCTATGAGTAGTTAAGGTATATAAGAGCTTTATCACACGGCGTATCTTTGAAGCGCGTCCGAAGCGACGCGCGACATCCGCGCGTTTACCGCGCTGTAATGACGAGGCGGATGAGACGTTTCCTCGTTCGATCGCGTTTGAAGCGCGTCTACGCCGTGTGCAAAGGCTATAGTTAACGTGTATTTTTAGCTATCGAGGCAACCTGGGCCAGTTTCACTGTACTAGGCCTCTGCAAAGGTTATAACCTTAGTTTATGTCATATTTAAGTCATTTTTGTTTTGTGACGCCGCAATAAAGTGCAGATATCTAAATAGATCGTTTTGCTTTGATTGCATTATGGGATACCTAAAGTTGTAGAATGTGATAGGCTTTTCTGCTGTCTTGTTGATTAAGTCCATTGTAAGATTTGACAGTAGGTATACAAGTACAAAGTATTTACATCGAAAAGTTTTTAAAATTAGAAGCAAAACTTTGTTTATGAACAATGTTTCAGAAACTCTGAAAGAAGTTTGTTTCTAATAATCTAAATTTTACTAACAAAAAATAACCGACTTTAAAATTACTCAAAAACTACTTGTCAGATCTCGTTCAAATTTATGTGGGACCACATGACAAGCACCTGCTTTCGACTAAAAAAAAATCATCGAAAACGGTTGGCGGGATATTGAGTTATTTGTCCATTTGTCACGCACTTACTTAATGCAAATTTAAGACTTATATGGTTTTCTCATGGATGCCGTTATCAGATCTCAATAAAATTTTAGTGGGACCACATGACAAGCACCAGCTTTCGTTTAAAAAAACAATCATCAAAATCGGTTCACCCAGTCGAAAGTTCTGAGGTAACAAACATAAAAAAATACAGTCGAATTGAGAACCTCCTCCTTTTTTTGAAGTCGGTTAAAAATATATAATTTGAGTTTGTTGCGGTTTTAACGTCTATGTGAATGAATTTGTGCTCCCCACTAGTGATGCGGAGGAGACAATTAGGTAGATACATATTTCAGTTCCAAGATTCATGCAAGTGTACCTGACGCGTGTTTATGAACATGGCGCTAGCTAGTGTGCAACGATGACAAAAAACGAACCTTTAACAGTAATCCAGCCTTTCTTATTCTGGAAGCCCAGATGAACGCCACCGTACAAGAAGTCGTCAGTCACTGTGTCCTTGGGCGCTGAAGCTGTCATGTTGACCAAAAATTCTCGTTCAAGCTCACTATTTATGACGGCCAAGTATGACTCCTCAGCGTTGCAATGAGCGTGTGCGTCAGTCCAGTTCCGTGGCTTCAGATGAAACTTGTAACATCTTTTTAATGCATCACTGTATACGTATTCTAAAAAGATAACATATTAATAATAATTATTAAATGTACATAAATTATCATAATAAACGCTCATAAACGCAAACCCATGACGTCAAAGCAACGGTAATAATTGTTAGCGGTTTTATGAGTTTTAATTGTACGCAGTGGCGTAGCTAGCCCTAAGGAGGCCCCATTTCAATATTTGTTGTGAGGGCCCCCTCAACGACAACTGTCAAATATACAAGGAGTACCAACTGTAGCGGTCGTAGGCCGCAGGCGAGCTTTGTTTGGGAGTGTTAGTGGAGGCCCATATACGCTGGGGGCCCCGTATAATTGATACGGCTGATACGGTGGTAGCTACGCTCCTGACTGTACGTTTGAAGCACACATTTAAAATAAAAATGAAATGTATTAGGTACGTCTGTTAGATAAGTATCTAGTCGTTAACGCTGCGTGGAAAACTGTGGTTTCCTTCTGCGAAATCGTATTGATAGAGAGTGAGAGAGAACCGATGCTTCTTGGAGAAGGCAACAACGGTGACCATGATCAGCGCCTACGGGACTCTTATATAGAGGACTCTTATATTTTCCTTTAGAATCTTGTAACTTAAACCACAATGTTTAAAACTTAAAAATAATGTGATTTACAATGACATGACTCCAATACGAATAATATATTATCTAACTGTAATATTAAAATTGTAATGACATTTAACACACTGTTTAAATGTTTGAGTGTGTATTTAAATAAATAAGGCACATACGTATATCAGGAATGTTACACTCCTTGTTCCACTGCACTGTAGCGGAGGTTTTTTTGCAGATGAACGGGTATTTATTTTCGCATTTATCATCATTGAGGGTTCCATCTCTTCGCAAGATCACGCAGCCTTCCTTGTCGTCTGCGTTATTGGGCTCTCCATGTCCCCAGTTACTGTATACGGCAGAAACTGGCCTGCCTGAAAAAAAAAACATTTTTTACACCCATTTATTCTGTAACTATTTGTAATTTTGTACGATAAGTGGCTCCATCTATCAAAGTGCAAGCCAACTTCCCTGCTTAACAGCAGGCTGCTTTACGAATCAATGGAATCCGGGCTATAGGCTATAGTTATATGTATAGTATGTATATATAACCACCCAAATTTATTCACATAACTAAATAATGAAACGCCTACACACTTATACCCCCGTAATAGGTTTTTAGGGTTCCGAAGTAAAATCGGAACCCTTATAGTTCGTCATGTCTGTCCGTCAATCTGTCCTTCTGTCCGTCTGTCCGCCTGTCCGTCCGTCCGTCCGTTCGTCCGTCCGTCCGTCCGTCTGTCCGAAGCAAAGCGCCAAAACTCTTTAGAGCTAGAAAGCTGTAATTTGGCATGGATATACATATTTATTAAAAATCCTAAATCGTTGAACATAATACTTATTGCAAAAAAAATTTCAGGGTACCTCCCCTACAGATAACAGGATGATTTTTTTATTCGTCGCGTATCCTATAGTGTGGGATACACCACGCTGAAAAGGTCTTGCAAAAATATTATGGGTCTTCTAAGACAATTTTTGGCGTTAGGGGTCTGTTTGCGGAATATTTGGCTTTAAAGTGCTAATATAGGTTAGTCAAGTGTCCCCCCCCTCTTCTGGCTAAACGGTTGGAGTTGGAGAAGTGAATTTTTTTTCAAAAATAGGTTATATGTTGAATTTACAAGGAAAACTATCACGATTATGTTAGTATAAGTAGTTAATGAGTAACAGTCGATAAACTTACTACTTCGGAACCCTACATTGCGCGTGGCCTGACACGTACTTGTTTTCTTTTTTACTTGTGTCACGGGTGGCATGGAACACATTACAGTATTACCTATGACCCAAGTACAAATATTTATCTGTCACATAAATATCTGCCCCGGCCAGGAATCGAACCCGGGGCTCCTCACTTCGCATTTCGCAGGCAGAGTCGCTACCGACTAGACTACAGGGTCGTCTAACATTATTTCTTGTATGAGTTTGTTACGTAGCTTGAGAGCCACCCCATTTTAAGATCTACAAAATCTATTTATTGTTTTGACCATCTCTCATGGACATTAGATACCAATACATATACATTTACGTCCAGGAATGGACGAGCTTTCGGGATTGACGGAGTTTCCCTAGGCCTAGTGTATACAGTATAAACAGGACGGTAGGCTGAGAAGGTGAGGCAATTTTTTAACAATTTTTTTTTATAAAAATAATATGGTGAAATGACGGCTCATCTTTAAGACTTTGTATCTAAAACATTGTTTCTAAGCAAAAATAAATTGTATATTGACCTACGTGTTTTAATTTCCAGAGTTAAATAGAAGTGCAGGGGAATATCATCATTCATTATTGAGATGTTCCGGCAGCTTAATATGCGTGTCAAATTTAAAAACACATCCTCAATTCTAACAGCTTTACAACCGGTTTTGTGTTGGCGATATTTACTTTGATAGATTCCATTGTTATTAAGAAATGTCTATCAATAAATAACAAATTTGTATAGGATTATATACATAAATAAATATTTACAACAGTTACAACGAGTAATGGATTATGATATTTAATATTGTATACGTAAATGTATTAGGACACTGGCATCAAGAATTTTGTTTAAGTCAAGAGTTTTGTATTATACAATCATTTATAGCACAGAATTTTTAAAAATCTTAGACTAAAAAAAGTTTATATTACATTATAAGATTATTGCTGATGACTCACCGTCGATTGTCTCGAAGACTTCTTTGACATTCCAATCAGCTACGCCAATATACACCCAATGGTAATTTGGTTGCGTCGCATTCCAGTGCGCTATAACGGCTAAGGCCTCATCATCATCTTCAGGATAGAAGAGCGTAGCCCCCTCCGCTTCGCACTTAGCCTTCGCATCCTCCCAGTTCTTATGCAAAGTGTGGACTTTATAGAAATTGTCGGTACCTTCTATGTAACTGTAGTCTTGCCGGAAAAAATCTTGGCCGTCTAAAAAGATATAAATTACACGGTTAACACTAAACCACTAAAGATATTTAAAGTGCAAAATTATTTATAACACTCACTAGTTGATTGAAAAATATTTTCTAAAATCAAAACGAGCACAATAAACTTCGTAATCATGGCTACTAAGAAGCACCCGACCGTGCACGCCTGCGCAGCTGCGGTGTTATAATGAAGGCTATACGTTGGTAGCTTTGCAACTCTACAACAAGATTAACAGGAAAACTCTCAAGCTTAAGTATTGTAGAAGTGACGACATTCTTTTTTAGGTTTTGTATTCATGTTCTCAGTTATAATATAACGTAAATCAATACATTCAGTCTTCATAATTAATTAATTAATATGTAGTGTGTTTAAAGTATAATATGTATTACGTTTTACGTCATCTATGGTTTTACTTGTACATAATTTTCCTGAAAATTGCGATTTTAGAGAAAGTGTAGGTATTTCATTTTGATCCAAGTTGTTAATTTTCAGTTACAAAAGAAGTAGCGGAATACAGACCATAAATTCTGTTTAAAACTCTCCTAGTTTTACAGTAGCTTTTTTTACTAAACATTTTGTCTAAACTCTTATGTATCCCTATCTGTATGCGCCTTACTTCTCCAAATATCCACTTCAACTTCATCATCTCCAAATATCCACTTCAACTTCATCATCTGTGTATTTTAGAGTAAAATTCTATTAATTGCTTGAGAAACTACCTACACGGTACTTTTTGATATTATTAGGATTTAGGAGGTTCTCAATTGGACTAAATTCTTTGTGTATTGCATTAACTTTATAACTTTTTAGTGGGTATACCGTACCGATTTTGATTATTCTTTTTATATTCGAAAGCTGGTGCATGTCTTGGTCCCATTTAAATTTGCGAGACCGGTTATTTTGTTAGTCATAAAAAAGATTATTAGATATCCAGGTGGTGGGTAAGCTTAGGTATGTTTAGGATTTTGTTTGCGATGCGGGATTGTGAAGTAGTTTCATGCGTCGATAAATTTATTCCTTCATAAATATTAATACCCGCACCAAAAAGTTATTGCTACTAAATTTAATCAGGCATATATAAACACAAAAACATTTTTTTAAATCTAGGTAATAGGTACTAGCGATGCGTACTTCTATGCACAAAAATGATGGATGTAAATGGAATGTAATAATATTTTTGTGTTATTTACATGGCTTATTTAAACCATTGCTAACGCCGCTCAGTTCCACTTCATCTTCTCTTTGATCTTCTTTGACGACCCTGTAGCCTAGTTGGTAACGACCCTGCCTGCGAAGCGAGGGGTCTCGGGTTCGATTCCCGGCCGGGGAAGATATATATGTGATGACAGACAAATATTTGCACACGGGTCATGGGTGTGATTATGATGTGTTATATGTGTCGTCCATGCTACCCGCGACACAGGTAATAAACTACTGCGGGGGTATGAGTGTGTTAGCGTTTATTGTTAGCGTTTTCTCTTCTGACTTGCTTTTTATGTATCAGAATTACTTAAGTAATAACACAGATGAAATATTAGTACTCATAATAGTAATAGGTAGGTACTATTAAAGCGGGTCCACCGGTTCCTTTCTGGTCTGCGACGCGTCGACGCGCGCGTGGTAGTGACATATTTTTTTCTTTTATTTGCTAAGTAATAGCTTTAAATTACTATCGCATGTGGATAATGACATGTGAATCGAAGATAACCACAATTCAAAACTGGTTGGGCAATTGCAGATCAAGCTGTTAAATACAGGATACAGTAGGTACCTATACTTTGTCGTTTAGTAAATAATTATTATCACATTTTCTTTATTCGGTTTTATTTCAGCCTTAGTATTTAATTCGAGAAAAAATTTCTCTGTGTTTGTATTTTTATTGTAGGTATCTACTTATGTAATTCTTGTATCATATTGAAATGCTTTCAATATTTCTGATCAACAGGCTAATAAACATGTTCACTACGCTGCCCTGGAATAATGATGCCAAGATATTTACGTAGGAACCATCAAATCCATACTTCTAAAAATTAATGTATGTTTGTTATTTACGCGTAACACATTAAGAATGACTGCTACTAACAGTTAGCGCGCTACAAAGGGCCTGGTTGTTTTAATGTAGTTAAACGTGAAGCGATAATTCCTGTGACAGTTTTCAGTGGAATTAACAGAATAAACGAAGGGCAAAAGGAAAACGAAAATAAAATTATTACAATTATTATAAAACTGTAACAATACACAATGTGTCCCAGCGCGGAGTGACCGCCCGGCGTTGATTGCATCTGCAAGAAGATTAATTTGATTAGTTTTTAATTTTAATTATCATTGTTAGTATTAATTTATTACTCGTATTACTTTGAATATTATTTTATTTTAACTTGTCAATTATTTAATGTGGACATTTATTTTGATTATTTTATAATGTTAATGGATTATGTAAACCTTGTGTAACATAATATGGAGAAATCTGAAATAAAGTTATTATTATTATTATAAAAAACATATATTTATTTATATAATATATTCAAATTTATATCATCTTATACAAAAATGATACACAAAGGGCAAACTTAATGCCTAATGGCATTGTCCACCAGTCAACCCTGGATGGACGTGGAAAGAACTGATGGCAATTGTTAAAACTACTTAAGAAAATAAAAACTAAAAAAAGAAGAAAAACAAATACTATTATAAATTTCAGTTAAATTCTTTAAAAAAATACATCCAATTTAATTTTGGGTAGATTTTATACCTCGAATAGATAAACTATGATAACAACTGATAAAGAAAAAAACAGAATGAAAAAATAAGTAAAAATTAAACCAATAATTTGAAAATAGTGCAGCAAGTCGTTTCTCTACAAAAAAAAAGTAAAAAAGCTACTAAAAAAACCAAACCGACGAGATCTGTGCTTTAATGGTATTTGTTGATAGTTTTGTCCAAATAATCAAGAGACGCCGGGACACATTGTATAACTGGCGAGCGATGTTTTGGAATTACCCTAGTGCACCAAGAAAGCGTATAAATTAAAAGTAATTCCGTAGCACTATGCCATTGTAACATCTTGTCGCGAGTAGTGGGTTGGGTGTATCACTGGGTTTTCTATCTGTTCATTTATTATGTGGTCAAAGTGTGCGATTATCCTACTTCTGGTAGCGTTGGAATCCAGATTAATTTGTAAGTCTATAACACGGAAGTTCGGAAAATGTTAATGTTGTTAATGGTAATGCCAAATGTTAACATTTGCATCGTTTGATTTGATACGTTTATCGGCAATTTTAATTTGAAGACATTATTTTGCTGAATTTTTCCAAAAAATTTTTTTATTAATATTATATATGTCTATTAAAATTTTAACGCAGTTCTCGTGGAATAGGTATTAATCGAAATATGTTTTGAATTATTGTAAGACGTTTTATTTTATGATATTAATAAGTATTATCTACATTTAATTATGTTTTGGAACGGAAATCAGGTTAACATTATTTAATTACCGCGACCCCGTAGTCTTGAGAGTACCTGGTCGTAGTCCCTAGTCGCCGTTGACCCTTTCTGAGTAATGGTCCGGGTTCTATCTTCAGACAGGGCAAATTTGTATGTGACAAATATATTTTTATTTATTTATTTTTTACAATAAATGTAAACATAACAGGTTCACTTAAACCTAACACCATTTACAATTTACACGTTGTAAATAATCTATGGCCGTTCTGCGAAATACAGCAGATGTGGAATAGAACAAGTCTAGATCCTTGTTCCAAGCCAAGATCCCATTGAGCACTTTGACGTAGGACGTAGATGTTTGTATTTGTTGTTCATCCTAACCGCAACACATAATCCTAGTCTGAATGGAAGGAATGAGCGTGTAAGCGTTGAATTATTATTCATTGATGTATAAATAACGCTTCAGGTGGCCAATTCTTCCGAAACGGCTATGTGTTCGTTGATACCGTGAACAATTTCTACAAAATAAATACATGGCCAAAAACATGGGCACAAGCGAAGATCAAATGTTTGCTGGAGGGTGCTACTCTCTTCTACCCCGAAGACGACGAGGAAGCACAAGTGGTTATCGATTTGTGGAATGTGACGCAGAGTCGAATTAACGAGATATTTATTGGCGTAGCTGATTGGAATGTCAAAGAAATTTATGAGACCATAGACGGTAAGTTTGTTTTATTAGCCGATAAGCACACAGACGAGCAACCAGATCCTTATTGGTCACCGTCGCTCATTGACATTAGTAACACAAAAAGCATTGCCGATGCGTCGTCGACAAGAAAAGAAGAGAGAGTTTTCTGTGTAACGGCTCATCAATATATCAAAGCATCCCACATATCGAGCATATTTCCTGCTCAATGTCAAATACTTCAATGCATGACATGTTCAGTAGACCCTAGATATAGGGATCAATAGAGATAACAATATTATTTACACCGCACTATCTACTTCTGTTGTATTTTACAAATTATTGAGGAAAAGTAAAAATAAACAATAATAGGTTTTCGTTGGGAAGTAACATATTGTATTGACTTACTTCCACCCATCCATCAACCTTTGGAAGTCCACTGCTGGACATAGGCCTCTCCTAACAAGCGCCACTCTGACCGATTTTGAGCCTTCTGAATCCAGTACCCGCTGTCTTTTTTCAGGCCCTTCTCTTCTGTCCTCCTTCAAGTGCTCCTTTACCGAGACGTGATCTCCATTCAAGGACCTTTCTTTCCCAATGGTTATCGGTCCTTCAAACTATATTTGAACTACGTCACTGAACTGCTTATGGCCATTTTTTTGCAGGAAAACTTATATCAGATATTTATGACAATTGGGCGTGGGGCGAGCCGTACAACAATGGTCGGGACAAGAGTTGTGTTGTCATGCAGAAAGACGGTACTCTCAGAGCTGAGAATTGCCAGTATAGATATCCCTACATCTGTAAAAAAACTCTTGGTACTCTCCAATGGAATCATGAATGTAATTTACCGGATCCATGTGAGTATTCCTTGTATAAATTTTCTTATCAAATTGCATTCCAGTAACGTAGAGGCCCTCTAGGGCAGAGGGCCTTTAGGCCTTCGTGGCGATGAGATATATGGTACGTAATGAGACAGAAAAAAGTATGGCTCATAATAATTTCACAATTGAAGTGTTATAGAATATATAAATAATAATAATAATAATAATAATTTATTTCTTATAAGAAGTTACACTTTGGTTACAGTATATTATTTGTTATTACTAATTTTTATTAATCCTCTAAAGAGATAATAAATGTCATGTCTAATATGTAATTGGTTTTTCCCGCAAACGGGAAAATAACTTCACTTTTCCTGTATAGATATATAATTATTGTTAATCAGCTAGTGTACATAAATTACTTATTTACATAATTAAAACAACAATATGATTTAGGGTAAACAATACTTAAATATATACTACTTTTGTAGTATTTATGTATGCCCAAAATTACCCATAATATAGCGATAAGTACCCATGCAATAGCCATTAAAAATAATTATTATTTCAGATTATAAATACAGTAGTGAAATGGGGAGGTGTTACAAATTTCACTTGGCCCCGAAGAATTGGTCGGATGCTTTCGTAACATGTCACGCTGAGCAGTCATACTTGGCTGTCATAAATTCTCCTGCCGAGGATCAGTATTTGATAAACATAACTGCGGAAGCACCCAAAGAGAATATTGGAGGTGATTACTTACGTGGGGCAGTGCATTTAGGCTTTCATAATAAGAATGGTATTTGGGAAACCATTAAAGGTATGTGATTTCAATACTATAGCATTATACCATCAATAAACAGATTTAATATAGTTCATTCATTCAATTTTATGTATAACAACAAAAGACATAATATGATATAATGTATAACCCATAATTATGTGACACTACAATATTTATTACATTTTGTATGTAATTATTATTAATCAATGTTATTTGATATAAATAATGGATCAAGTTTGTGTTAACTTACTCAAAACTATCGAATCGAGTAGACGGATTTTTCCGAACTTCAATTTGTCCCAATTTTCAGGAGTTCCTCTAGAATACAGTGGTTTTGGGGGAGGATGGGGATATACACAGCCTGACGGGAAAGGCGCTGAGACCTGCGGCTCCATGTTCTATACCGGGGAACTGAACGACATCGGCTGCTGGCAAAGAATGTTCTTCATATGCGAGCATGAGATAGATATTCGCGCCGAAGAAATTAAATACAAGTATGGAAGGTAACTTTAATTACGTTACTTAAAGTTAATTAAGTAGCTTTATTTTTTGGTTAAAAATTGTTGTGATTATTTTATAATGTAAATCTAATTAAGGATTTATTTTCATTGCAGCGAAATCCCAAATGTCATTGAAACTAATTAATTTCATATATCATTTAAGTAATTACTTACCATGAAATTAACAGTTATTCATGTCATCATAAAATACTAGAATGCATAATGTAAGTCAAATATATTGGCTGATGCATACATAAAAACCCTAACCGAAGATGGGAAATTAAAAATAAATGTGTGTGAAAGAAACTCACCAAGTCTACATCATGATTACAAAATCCTGGGACACCATCATATTTGGGTAACTCTCATTAAGAAAGTTAAGAAACTAAAAATCAGAAACAAAATAAAATCCATCAGAACGAACAAATCATAGCATCTACAAAATGTCTACCGAATGTTGGATACAACTCTTAAAAATATGAGTAACGATGATCAGGAAGAAAATAAACGTCGAATTAGAAAGTGTAATTTAAATCATATTTATAGTAAATAATTTAAATATGGCTTCAACCCATTAATGGCCCACTACTGGGCACGGGTCTCTCCTCTTGAGAAGGCCTAGAGCATACTCCACCACGCTGCTCCAGTGCGGATTGGTGGAGGGGTAAGTGGCCAACCCGAGTGTCGGAAGTTTTCAAACCGCCCGAGGGCCTCCGACATGGCTTAAGACTGTTATCTAACGATAACAACCGGGACCGCCGGCTTTACGTGCCCTCCGAAGCACGGAAACGCTCAAGAAGTTTTTGCCGCTAGCGGTCACCTAATTTAAATATATTTATGATGAAAACAGAACACCTTTAATAAGTTGTATAGTGTAGTTATTCAATCGTTATTGTCCTGATTTCATGTGGAATTTATCCTGTTACTATGTTTTCTCATGTAAACGAGTTCATTTTTCTGTTATATTGTTAATAGTTAAAGCTTAATTTTAATCACTGAACTATGAAATATGACCTGTGTAATAAAGTTTTAAATACACCTTGTGTGAGAAATCATTGAACAACCTCTTTTTAATATTTAGGTCAACTTTATTTTGCCTTGTTTTGCTGTTAACATAATGATTTTCCGTAATTAAACAGACATTACCGAAAATATTATTACTTACGTGTAATTATGACGCAAATTCGATAAAAGGCGAAAAAAAGACAAAAATTGAAATCTAGGGACAGTATTTCAGTAAGTATTCTTGTAAAATAAAATTTGAGTTGCCTTACAATTAGAGTCCGACCGAAACTGGTTTTTCAGCCGAAACCGAAACCGAAACCGAACCTTCGGCCTTAGTTCCAGTTTCGGCCGAAACCGAAACCGAAACCGAATCTTCAGGTGAGGCCAAACGAGCGTATTTTTGGAGCTGTGAGTCACGTGAAATGAGCTGGTTTTATACAAAAGTTCAAATTGAATTGTTTGGAATTTATATTATATGCGATTTTACGATTTACGCTATTTTACGCAATGCACAGCTCAAAAAATATGCTTGATTGGCCACACCATTAAGGTATTTTTGAGCTGCTCATTTGTGGACTCAACGTAGGGTAAAGGAACCGAATTGTTGAAATTTTACAAAGGGCATTTTTTGACATTTGGCAGGTCAACCCTCAAGCTATCTGTCCGCTAACGTAGATCCACTACTTACGGGATACCCTATATATAGGTACATATATACTGAAGTACCTATAGGTATTTCTGTACCTATAGGTATTGAAATATAGCGTGTTTCTTACACATTTGTATAGTAGTACGTG
Source organism: Thymelicus acteon (assembly GCA_951805285.1). NCBI lineage: Eukaryota > Metazoa > Arthropoda > Insecta > Lepidoptera > Hesperiidae > Thymelicus > Thymelicus acteon. Next base: position 7,565,211 of record OX638217.1, read on the forward strand.
CCTTGAGTTCGATAAACTTATATCTTAATACATAGACGGCAAAAATTCGAAAAAAATGTACTTATGAATGGGTGCTGTTTTAACCCCCGACGAAAAAGAGGGGTGTTATAAGTTTGACGTGTCTGTGTATTCTGTTGTATGTCTGTGCATCGTCGCTCCCAAACGGAGAAACAAAGGTGACTAAATCGAAAGTGTTCTTAGCTATGTTTAGTGTAGGTATATCAAACTGTCGGGCCTCACTCAATAAATGTAAGTATAGGCGAAATTTGCATAGCGTAATTTATTTGTGAACCGTTTGAAATAAAACAAACACTAAATGTTAACCCAAGCTCACTACAATATGTATAAGTCAGTGAAAACCGCAGCTAAATCTGTTAAGCCGTTCCTGAGATTAGCCGGAACAAACGCACAGACAAATAAACAAAAAATAATTTTTATTTAATCTATTATGGCTAATACATACATATTAAAAGTTTTACTCAAATATTAGTACAGTTACAGTTTCATTATATGGCTATGACGATGATGGTATATACCTACAGACAGTTAAATGGTGTTAGATAAGATCAAAAAAAAAACTATGCTCAACATAGGCCTATGCAAATGAGCGCCAAAGCACCCTGTCAATTAATTAATGAACAAATAAAATAAACATGTTAAATTAATGACTTTACTTGAAAAGTCAGTGCCCACGAGTTAGCCGCGAATTTAGCACGACGAGGAAATTACGCACGACAATTCACGAACACAGAGTTTCCGAGAGAAACCGAAACTAGATTTTTTGGCCGAAACTGGCCGAAACCGAAACCGAAACCGAAAGTTCGGTCGGTCTCTACTTACAATACATTTCGGTACAATACTTGTGACTTAAGTGTGCGACACGAGTAGGTATTTTCAATTAGCAATATCTCCTACCAACTTACAGCCAAAATTTCGATGCCGTTTGTAGCTTATCTCAAAATCTGTCGATTTTGTACAAAAGAATTGTTTTTGCAGAATTTAACAATAACTTATAGTTTCAATTTTTTTTTCTGATGAGTATTTTTTGGTTTTGAAGTATTTTTAGACTAATTCTTTTAAAAATTTACCTTTTTTTTGGATCTCTAACGATGCAAAATATAGTAACCAATCCATTAATACCATTTGCGTACCTGTGCAGCACACACTTTTAAGTTTTGGATTTTTACAACGTACTCCAAAAATGATATGTACTGAGAAATTGTTTATTTGTGCATTGGACATGTAACACACGGCCGCACCTGGGAGGGGCAAAGGAGCAGGACACTTTGGGAGGTCGTTTTAGAGTGGGGACGAGATGTAGAATCCATCCCCAAAATATCCGATCCGATCCCTGACACGCTGTATATTTTACAGTGCTGTTACTCATTAAATTATGTTAAATTAGTACGTTTTTCCTGTTCCACCTAATTCGATATTTGATCACTATTTAGTGTCTCGCATCATCATTGTCAGACCTCTGTAGAAGTTACACCTTAAATTTTATTGTATTTATGTAAAATTAATTTTGAAAATGATTCTTATTTATTTAGATTTTGTTCTTTTCGCAGTTCATTTTTCAAGTTACTCGTAAGTGAAAATATTTAGTCTAATTATTTTTATTATAATTTATTCTAATTATTTTGATTAAAAAATTAGCCAGTCACAAAGTATATCCAGTTATCAATGTATAATTTTAACACCTATGCTGTGACATATTTTAAAGTTGGTAAGTATGAATGTCACAAAAATGCCTGGCTGAGAATTAAAGCCGGGATTAAACCCCTCGGGCAGGGTTTTAGTCTAAGTTTGCTTACTGATTTGTTATCTTGGTGTAATCTTGGTGTTACACACACATACACGACAAAATGTCGCACAACAACATAGATAATCGTACAAGTAAAATATGTAAACGTTTAGCTTTCGTCGATGGCGGTCGTTAAATTGACAGCGACAATTTTCGAAGATCACCACAAATTATTATAATTTGTGTTACAACTGTGTGCGTATACAGTTTCACTTTCACGCGTGGGATATTTTTTCAGAAGGACAAATAACTTTTCGTAAGGATTATACATATGTTGAGGAATTTGATTCTTTTCACACAAAATTCATACTCTTCACAAAAGCTTTTCTGAAGCAATAACGGCGTGTGAAAGAGAAAGCGCTACGCTTTTTTTCCCAGAAGAATATAGCGAGACGTTAGTTATTGAAACATATTGGAAAAACACACAAAGATTCTACATTCACATACATCATTGGATTATTGTTAATGCCCATAAAAGCAATATTATGAATTCCGAAGGTAAATACTTGGTCAAATATTGTGACTGTCGATATTGTGACAGGTAAAGCTGCTGATAAAAATATCAGTAATAATTATTAATAAGTTTGTTAAATAATATACACCTTAAGATAATAAGACTATTTTCAGCTAGATTTTATTTTATCTACGCTTTACGTTTAAAATAGCAACGACCCTCAAACAATTTATTTTAAGTTTATAGGGTTTCAGGGCCAACAAAGTAGGTGCTTCAACAAAATGGGTGATGGTAACATGGTAATAGTAATCTCTATTTTTTTGAGGGCAAAACCTTCCTAAGGTAGTTACCTGGACCTAGAGGTTGTAGGGTTATCAACCTAGGCACAGTAGAAATTTAAATTTGTTTCCTGTCAATAAATAAGTGATTTTTACCGATCATATTATCATCTTAGCTGTTCTATTTGTATGTGATTTGTTAAAACATCTTAAAACAAATTAATGGTAAACAATATTTATGAACAATAACGTACCGAAAGATTACAAATCAACGCTTGAAAGGCAAAAATTACCAAGCGACATGTTGACAACTTTACACTAGAGCATTTTAGTTTTTAATTTTAGAAAAAAAATGTATTTATATTGCCTATTTCTGATGACAATGTATTTTTTTAAACATGATACTCAGTCTGGGCTGCAGACGACGGAGTTCCTCAACGGTTAACATCATCGGATAATTTTTTGTATCGTACCTTTTTTGACACTATAAACTGTGTATCATTTTTAAACTATTAACTTGTTTTTTTAGGTCAACCGATATCAGATATTTATAATAAGTGGCAACAAGGCGAGCTGAACAACGGTGGCAAGGATGGTTGTGTGGTGTTACAGACGGACGGTCTATTGCAGGATGAGAGCTGCAACACTCCGTTTCCTTACATATGCAAAAGACTCAAAATTTCAGATTCGGATAGAGTCTGTGAAATACACGGTTCCGTGCCTCCAGGTGAGTATAAAAAGTTAAAACTACTAACTGACCTAGAGTCTATTCGTCTGTCGTCTTTGGTCATTGTAGTATAAGTAAATAGTAAAAATAATCCCTTAATATTTTTTACATTACAGGTTACAAATACAACAATAAGATGAAAAAATGTTATAAGTTTCACCTTACGCTGAGAAACTGGACCGACGCCCTTTATACTTGCAATGAAGAGGGATCTTATTTAGCTGTTATCAATACTGAAGAAGAAGCTCATCACCTGGTCAACATTACTGCTTCTGCTAAAACCGATAGAGTTAAGGGGGATCACGTGAGAGGAGCAATCCATGTAGGCTTCAAAAAGAGTGATGTTCCTTCACTTACTTCAAAGACTATAGAAGAAAAAGAAAAGCAGAGAAATGGGTTACCGTCACAAGTACGTTCTATAATTGTTGGTATCAGAAACCTCTCGCTTCCCTATTTTAAAAACTAGTACCCGCATCCGAAACAAAGGCGACTAAATCCGGCCCGCTGGTGGTAGGGCCCCTCGAGGGATTATATTGGTAATATTAATTTTAATTCTTAATTAATACTATTATTATTACTATTATTATTTCTCCATGGGGTTCGCCTGGATAGCTACCACCCTCGAGCATGAGTCAGCTGCAAAACGACTCGTCGTGTTCCGGCTGGGGGCTTGAGAGCCAGTTCTTTCTTTCATTTTCTTCTCTCTTTCTTGGCCGGCAACGCATCAGTGATGCCTTTGGTGTTGCTGATGTCCATGGGCGACGATAGCCACTTAACATCAGGTGGATCGTCAGCTCGTTTGCCGGCTATTTCCATAAAAAAAAAGTTGCTACTCACTTTTATAAGGCGCTAGTACCCGCCCTCGCTTCACTTCGGAAAACATATTCGGAACGTGCGTTGAATATAGTAAATTATGCCTGTATAACTTGTAATGACGAATTTTAATTTACAGAAGTAGCATTACGAGACAGTGGTTACAATACCTGGGGCTTGTCACATCGCTTGAAACAGGATGCCAACTACGGTGTCATGTTCTACAATGGACAGCTGAATAACATTGAATGCCATCAAAAAATGTTTTTCATTTGTGAACGCAAAATAAACAAATACGTTTTTAATTAAATATGTAATGTAAATAATACTCAATATTTGTATTTTAGACATGAAGACTATTAAATAAATAAAAAAAAACATTTTTAATAACAGTTCAGGTGTTACTACTTGTATAATCAATACACTGTTTTTTAATTGTGTGCACGATTTTATTACTTTTTAAATAGTGATGTACCGCAATCGGAAAGTTATTTACGATCTATGATTGTTTTCTGATATTTATGTTTGAAATAAATACAATTGGTAATTAAAAATAAAAGGCAGATACAATATAATTTTTATAGAATATAATTTATTCAGACTCAGAATGTAACTCAGAACTATAAGAGGCATGTGAATGGCTACCATGGCTACCACCTTCTATTAAAAAATGTTCCACCATGTTGTCGATGACATGGCCTACATTGCACATTTCATTTTCTATTTTTATTACGTGTAATGCAGTCACCCCATCGCTGCGGTGTCACTAGCTGAAGTCCTTATTTAAATAATTTTTCGACTTCAGTCATTTTAAAAGATTTATTATTTTCCGCTACGTGCCTAAAATTAATTAATAATGAAGGACAACCTCAATCCAGCCTGTGATTGGTCGAAAATGGTCATTCAATGTTACGTCATTCGTCTTCAGGTAGGTATCTCTTAGGTACCTATAAGTGGCTACTTAAATTGCCATTTTCTTGTAAAAGTTCTGTGATTAATTTGCCTCGGGAATCCCTGTAGATCAGATTGAATTCTTTGCCGAGCTAAGATTATATACGAGAACCCATTCATCATTTGTGTGCAAAAATATAAAATATACATAACTGTATAAACAATAGTGGTATAATTATTATTACGCGATGATGCGCTTTGGACGTCGAAGAGCGACGCATATAAGTGGATTTTCCTGTATAGACGGAAAACTTGGCTATCTGTGTACAATGTAAAGGTGCTTCTTCACTAGGAACATTCTTTCATAACGTAACGTTTCAGATTCGAGAATTACATCTGTGAGGGAGGAGGAACAGAGCATTACATTGCGCCTGATAATGATACAATCTGTAATAGCTTGATGCAACTTGTAAGATAGTCTGCGGTACTAAATTAAAAGTTCAAAATCGAATCAGTAACATTAAATTAGAGGCAAATTCTCCCGGTGAGGGAGCACCCTATTATATCGAGACACACTATCTTGGAACTTCACGACGTATCCAAATCACTGGTAGTGTCAGTAACGGACTGACGTCCACTTTAATTATATTAATACTATAGATATAACTAAATTATAATGTTAACCAAATGTGTGCCTGTTATGTTATTAATAATAGCTTCTATAGGAATTATAAGTAAGTGGTATATTAATTTATTTTTGATATGTTAGATAAAGTGACTAGTGGCTTAAAATAAAATATACCTTTGTATTTTGTAGACGGTCAAGACAATAAATTTTTCCGCAATGATTACAAGTATATAAAAGATACGGAGAGCTTCTATAAAATCCACACGTTACCGAAAACGTGGGAAGAGGCTAAAGTCAAGTGCGAGACGGAAGGAGCTAGCTTGTTCTTCCCAGAAGACGAAGATGAAGCTGAAGTGGTTAGATCCTACTGGAATAAAACCCAGCCGTCTATTAAATGGGTTTTCATCGGTGTTGCCAATTGGAACGCTAAGGATGTCTTTGATACAATCGACGGTAAGTCGTCCAACACACCACTAATATTTCATCATCAATTAATCATCATAGTCATCGTAACTATAGCAATGATATTTAAAGAAACATAGATAAGTCATGCCCTTACAAATCAACCAAAAAATATGTTCCGAAAAGAGCTATAACACACACACGTTTATCTTTTGTTTCACTACACCAATCACATTGGTTTAATGCAATTTGACAATTTAATGCTGTATGTTAAATGTCAAGCACTTCTGACAACAACAAAAGCGTGCGTATCGTCTTGTATTGACAATGCGACTACGAGCAGAACGGTCAATTGCCTATTCTTACGCTCTTCATCGTCGGCGCGCGAGTGATATACCTACCTCTTTTTACATTATAATATCATTGAACTATAGTGCATCGTAAATGTGAATAACTTTCATGTCAATTTTTTCCCGTTTTTGCAAAATTTTTCACTGATGCTCCGCTACTATTAGTCGTAGCGTGATGTTATATAGCTAATAGCATTCCTCGATAAATGGACTATCCAACGCAAAAATAGTTTTTCAGTTCCGACCAGTAGTTCCTGAGATAAGTGCGTTCAACCAAACTAACAAACTAAATAATATTAAAGTACCTATATATTAAGTTTCTCAGTGTGAAAAAGTGACAAATAAATGTATTTAGTGTCACTGAATTCTTCCTCAGGTCGACCAGTATCGGATGTTTACGATGCATGGGGCCCTGGAGAACCCAACAACGCTGGTGGTGTGGAGGGCTGTGTGATGATGAGGAAGGATGACGGTACCCTCAATGATGATAACTGCAAGAAAAGTACCTGGTTCATTTGCAAAAAACCGTTGGCCACGCTGCAGTGGAACACTTTGTGCGATATACCTGATCCACGTAAGTTAGATGCAGTTTTCATAATGCCGATATTATCCATAAACGAGCGGTACCATTGGTGCTCAAAGGCGTCCATGGATATTTTTTTAATTTAAATAACCGACAAACGAGTCTAACAATCCACCTGATGGTAAGTGGCCGCCGTCGCCCGTGGACATCAGCGACAACAAAGTCATCCCTGATGCGCTACCGACCAAGAAAAAAGAGAGAGAAACTGTATGTTATAATATCATATACTTTGCCAATTCATCTGTATCAGTATCATCTGTATCTGTATATTGTGTCTGGCTTACTCAGGTTACGAGTACACTGAATTACTGAATAAATGCTACAAGTTTCACTTGGCACCAAAGAATTGGACTGACGCGTACGCTGTGTGCCGAGCCGAACAGTCCTACTTGGCCATTATCAATTCCAATCTAGAAGCTGACTACTTGGTCAATCTCACTGCTAATGCACCCAAGGATGACGTCAAGGGCAATTACTTGAGGGGAGCGGTGCACTTAGGGTTCAAGAATCAAGATGGCTGGATCACAATTCAAGGTAATGTTCTAACACTTATCAAGGTTTCTTCATACCTCTCTACGTATCTCTCATGTTATGTCCCATATTATCTAAATTCAATTTTTTTTTAAAGTGACCTAAAAACGAAAAATAAAGTAAAAAAAGGTTTTTATTATCGGGTTAAATTACATAACTATCAAAAAAATCTAATAAAAGATCTCTTTAAAAGGAATTCTAACTAAAACTTTTACATTTCAAATGATACATAGCTTATAAACCAAAAAGTTATCACCTTTTTATTATCAAACAGGGGCGCCTCTACACCAGAGTGGTTACAACAAGTGGGGCTACGCACAGCCCGACGGAGGGGAAACCGAGAATTGTGGCTCCATGTTCTATAACGGACATCTCAACGACATCGGCTGTTTTCACAAGATGTTCTTCATTTGCGAACATGAAGTGTCATATCGGAAGGAAGACATCACTCTAAGATTCAATACTGAACCAACTGTATTTTAGTTACACTGAATAAGTTGTTTTAAGCCCATGTGTGCTATTGGATCTTAATCCGATTCTTTTGGAGATAGTCAAGACTTTTTAAGTACACCAAATACAAACAGCAAGTATTAGGATTAAAATTCAAGGAAAGAATAACAGCAATAATATTTTTCTCTGAACACTTGCTAAGATAAGAAGGTCATGTTTGATAACTGTTGACTTCAACGCAGATAATATTACTCAAGAAGTCAGATTCTTTAAAATAAGGCGTGTATATTATTAGTTGTGTTACTGAGATGATCTCTCGTTTGCCTGCTAAAAGCATAAAAAAATGTGCGAATATCACATTAAAAAATTACAGGTTTCATCTTCGTATTTAGCAAATGTCACATTTCATGTATTAATTAAAACGTTGTAAATAGTCTGTAAACTTTTATTTGTAATTTTATAATAGTAGATAATTTATATATACCTGCTTAACTCAAAATACATGATGATAACTGTGTCGCAGGATAAGTGTGTCGTGTGTAAGGATAATAAAACAATTGTTGAACGATATTGTTAGGACTTTAACTCTGATATATTTCTAACACACACATTGATAAGTTGATAATACATTAGCATATGACGAGAATAATATATCGAAATATAATACGCAGTATATAATATAATCCCTTTTGTTAAAACACTTTTAATATTTATTTTCGCTTAAATGTAACTTAGACATAATCTTATAGCGAAATATGTAAATAAATGTAGGAAGTTCTTTTTGTTTTTTTCTTTAGACTGTGGCTTAAAAACACAATTCAGGAAGAATTCAACTCAGTGTTCGAAACTTAATCCTAATGTAGCTAAGATTTCTTATGCATCGAACACAGCATTGCCTACCAGCGGTAAGTATCGTACCAAAGGAATGTAACTTAACAACACTTTTAGTGGCGTGAAATACGTGACCATCACATAAAGCAGCAATAAATAGAAGAAGGCAGAGACCAGCAAATCCAGCACGAATAATCTGAAACAAAGTGGATTGATGTAGACGTTGTGACGTTGAAGTAGTGCGTGGGGCGACTGGGATCCGAAGTACTTAATTTTACAATACATATTGATATTAATAAATAACGCTTCACACTCATAGCCCCACACTAGGATTCCCTGTGTCGTGGGTGCCATGGACAACACACTAGACAAGGACATTCACACCCAGACCGAGAACAGAAATTCAAACTCATCATTCAAATTTCCGCCTCGCTGGGAATCGAACCCAGGACCCTTGGTGCGTCGATCCGGCATGGTAACCATTGCGCCACACGGGTCGTCAAATATTGACAACCATAATCAGGATTTAAATTGGAAATGTTATAACTAACAATTTAAATATTACCTATTTGAAACTTTAACTACTAATTAGCTGGATAATTTAGTATTCAACTATTACCTATACTAATCGAGACAAATTGATTTCATTGAAACAATTATTCCTATAATGTTACTCACATATTATTTTGCAGTCTCGCTTTCGGTAGATTTTCCATTTTTTCCTTGAGGCAGAACATTTTGCCTCCTATCATGCAGCTTTCTATGTATGGTACAATTTCGATGACTGCTAAATCCATTGGGAAGGTCGCGAAGTCCACAGGATTCAGCTTGGTGGCCAGCGCTTTGAAGTTATGAGTGTCGAACCACCATTCGCGAGTTGTGAAGTATTGTAAAACCTCCAGGCCCACCGAGATTCTATTTTGAATCCGCACCATACTGAAATAAATTATTAGGTAAACTCTTTGATTGTACACCAGAATCAAACATTGTTTCACGGGATTAATATGTCTGTAAAAAGGCAACCATAAGAAGCGATCTCTTTCAAGTGACCTTTTGCAAAGAAAAGAAGAAAAATAATAAAAAAAAAACAAAAACCCGACTGCGTAAAAAACTGAAAAGAAAAAACAAGCCCAGTAGTTTAGAATGTTGTTAAAAATAATACTGAACAACTACACCATAGAAGGATTAACAGTCGGGACCCATTTTTCAACCAATCAAATCTTGTTTGATTTTTCCCAAGCAGCCTTATAAAATCTAAATGGGTCCCGATATATGTACATATATAGACTGATAAACACATTACCCTCCTTGCACCGCGGAGTCGGGTAAATATAAAAAGACGAGATACAGATGAAAATAAAAGTAGGCATGTAACAGTTTTTTAACACGATAACAAAGTAGGTATCGTAGAGAGATATAAATTAAGTAGTCAGCAGCTGTTTTCTAGGTAGTCATAAACTTTTGAAATCGAAAGTAAATAAAAATCTTTTATATTATACACACTATAGAATAATTGATTTGGAAACGCTTTGTACTATCTACTTTGTAGGATTATTTTGATAACAAAGTAGGTATAGTAGAAGGATATAAATTAAGTAGTGAGCAGCTGTTTTCTAAGTAGTCATAATAAACTTTTAAATTCGAAAGTAAATAAAAATCTTTTAACTTATACACACTATCATACAATAATTGATTTGGACATGCTTCGTACTATCTACTTTGCAGGAATATCTTATAAACACAGCCGTCCAAATCAATTATATTACAACTTACAAGACAATCATAAATACATATAATTGCACAATGATACTCGCGTCACGTTTATGGAAACATGTTTATTTGACACGGAGTTGAAACCACTGTAGGTAAATTATAAGATAGATCTTAGTAAATACTAAGAAGTATATAACTACATTTACACTCAGTATCCTTAGTTTAATGCAGTAGGTATACAATATTGTTATAAGAACATCCAGCTTAACTTATGTTTTTTTTATGTGTATAGCCGATAAACGAAGAGAAGAGCTATAAATGTTGTGTCCACCGTTCCCTGTGGACATCAGTAACACCCATGGACGAAAGTATATACTAACGTAACACCAAAATTATCAATTATGTGTCGCTGACCACGAAAAATTTACGGATGCTTTACATAAGAACTAATTTATACAACCCCGTCCAATAAAAATCTACTTGTGACAATTTTATACGATTAAATAATTCACAAATTTTATGCGTAATTCAATGAAGTCAATTTACTCGTAACGGATAATTCACTCAATTTAAAAATTAATTTAAAATATGTACTTACAATCTCTTCTGTCCAAAAATGAGCATAAGGAAGTCAATTAAGTACGCGGGGATAATATGGTAGAAGAAGACGCACAGGTCATGTATGAACTTGTTGTGTCTGATATTCCCATTGGGGTACCACAAGGGACCTTCGAAAGGGAACTTGCGTACTGATGCCTTGCCGATGTCCAATACCTCTCGCCAGGTGGTATTCCTGTCATCACCAGTTGTCAAGTTGTAGACGGGTATCTCTGCAGGCCTGGTGATATAAAATTTACTGTGAACTATTTTTATAGGAGACAAATACACGACAAAAGTTGGATGAAAATGTATAGTTCCATTCTCATTTTGCAGTCCAAAGGTACGACAAAACTAACGACACAAGTAATGAATTGAGACGACTAATTTTAGGATTTCGATTTGTGGTAAAATTAAATAACTCAATGATTGAAGGGAAGAATTTATCAAGAATCAAGATGTCATCACAATTATGAAAATCAACAAAACAAACCAAACAATGGAGCTTCATTACAAACATACTTTTCAATTTGAGTGTTGATGTAGTAGGGGATGACAATGATGGCGTTGATAGCGCTGTCTACGGGAACGACTTCTGCGTGGTAGTGACCGTAGCAGTGCATCGACCGGATCACTCCCTTCCCGGCCCCGATCATTAGGCCTATGGGACCGTTCAGGTTGTCCACCCAGCCAGGCATCGGCTCCTTGTACGATGGCGTTACTGAAAATAAAATGAAATGAAAATACTTTACTGCACTTAAAAGGGACTTACTTAAAATAGGCGGGCTTAATGCCATTTTCTTCCAATCAACCAATGAAGAAAATCACATCATCAACCATCACGTAAGATTGGATAAATTTTAAGTTTACTTTTTAATCAATATTTCTATTTTAAATCAAATTGTTGAAACTTTATTTTTTATCTGTGCAGCTTGGTGGGATACTCGGCCGCACTCAGAGCACTTAACGATTTACTTAAATCTAAGGAAAGATTTAAATAACGGATAAAAGACTTTGAGTGCGGCCGTTACTGTCTAGTGTTAATTCTTCACAGCTTCACGCGGACAGAATATTATTTTGAATCACGTTCCTGTGTGTAATTTTTAGGTTGTACTTTTGGAATTGGGAGGACTTAGTTAAAAGAAAAAAAAAATTTGGAAGAGCAAAGAAATATTAGATATTTCCCCAAACAAAGTTCACCAAAAGATTTTGATAATGATCGTATCCGTAAATTTTTGATAAAAAGCAAATTGCTTCATCCATATAATAATATATTCAGGCTCGGCTTTAACTACCGAAGGCTTTTAAACCTTTTACTTTCTCAACGTCTTATCATACGTTGCAACTACTGTTAGTGATAATGACCAAAAGCCATAATAATGCTTGAAAAATCAAATTATCTACCGTACATTACTCTTTATCATTAAAGGCTTTTTACATCGTCACTCAAAAGAAAATTATTCCTATGGTTTCTAATTCTATAAAACCTTCTATTGTACTTCTATTGTACCTTATAACGACCTCTACCAACCTATATCAATCAACGGTATACCATTGTTCATTGTTTCTGTTACTCGTTAATATTATTTTGAAAACCTTTGCGGCATTTTAAATTACGCAATGATTGAAAATAAAGTCTGCGACTAGGGTCAGTAATAATAGATTTTTGAAGACTTAAGTCATTGCAATTAATCTTCTATCGTATACATATAATTCAGACAAAAATCTCTCTTTCACTTCTATTTCGCTTTCTATTTTTTGTCTGTTTCCCTTGATGTGCTTGCAGTCCTAACTCTATGTGGTCCAATGATCACTTGTCTACGATCTGATGGTCCGTCTGCTGGCTTTTTCCGCTTTGCCACCCTAAAAAAGAAACCCTACGGTGGATACTCGCAAACAAAATATACACAATCATATTTGGCAGACTTGCTAGACTTGTTCTCTTTTCTCTATGTGACGGAAGAATGTCATAACGCAAGACGCAGATCAGGTGCTCGAATTTTTGACGTTATGAAAAATTTTTAGGAAAGCAAGTTTCCTCACAATCTTTTTGTTAAATTATAGACTAAGAAAAGACTTAATGATGGTAATGCTTGTTTTACGCACCTATGCTGGGTCGAACAACAACTGCAGGTAGTTCCGGATAGCTGTCTCTGACGAGCGCCTCTGCTAATCTTTTGGAGTATGTGTACGAATTGGGATGTTTCTGCATGATACTCGGTGCTAAGGTATTCAACTGTTCCTCCGAGAGCCAGCTTGCTGCTCGAAGAACCTCCTCAGGATTTGCTGGAGGATCGTGAACCTGGGAAAATAAGATTTCTTTAGCTTCAACACATTAACTCTCCACTGCAGAGCACGATTTGGACTCCCTTCCTAATACTACAAGTTACACTACGTCTTTTGCTAGCTTTATAGCCTGTCTGGTGTATTTGCTATTGACTTCTCCAATGTCTTTTTCTCTAAAATTAATGCTACATTTTCGATTTTGTAAGCTTTTAGTTTAATGGAATGCTCTAAAATTCTACTTTTACCATAAGGGTACTCATAGAGAAGATTTCACAACCCATACTAATTACCTAACAGAAGCTTATATAAAATATATAAGTAATATAAGTAAACATTTCACAGCTTTGTACATACAAGCACTTAAAATTTTTGTTTGTAATGTAAATGACGGGAATGTGTGATAGCCGTAAAAACCGGATGATGTTTTCTCTTTGGCAATTACGTCAACTTTAATTTTGTAAAATAAACTTTGAATGAAATCTTCTCGATCAAAACCGGCTTTCAAGAAAATACTACTACTTAATTAATGACCTTAATTAATTACTTAGAGAATGGAGAAGTTCCACGATGGTAAAATACTATATTTAACATAAATTAAAATATCTAAATCTAAACTAATAAATCACAAAAAATATTGGAAACCCATGAATGATTAACTTTACGTATTCTCTGACTCATTTGTCACGTAATCCTGTAGGCACTTCTAACTTTTGAAAGTAATGCGAATTGGAAATTAATTTTCTCTACTTTATTTAAATTAGGTGTTACATGATTGATGAAAACGTCGTTAGGAAACCTATTAATCTTGTAGATTTTCATAAATTTCTCCTGTGTGTTAAAATGTTATATAAACGACTTATTATATGTAAGTACTATTATTTTTTCTGTGCATAAAAACTAACAAAGCTATTATATGTTTTAGTACATGACGCATTCATAATATTTATAATTACCCTCTCTGCCATTCTCTCATAATCAGGATAACAGAAGGCGGTGGAGAGGTGGATGAAGGCAGCCAAGTTCTTTATCTTCTTGGCGATTTCCAAGACCCTCTTGGTTCCCTTGGTGTTCATTTCCAAACCCTCCTTGAGAGGGGCTTCTAAGCGGAGCGTTGCAGCGAAATGGAAAACAACGGATACCTGAAATGTATTAACTGTTTATCAATTCCTAAATTCAATTTAGGCGTGCTACAGGTATGTTCGATTTTAATTATATTAAACAAGAATGAAATAAGCTCAGCGATATGACAATCATTAGACTTAGACTCCACTACAGCGAATGAGACTGTGTTTGTCACTGAAGTGGTTTCTTGCTACCCCATGACAATCGTTGGAGACGTCCAACATTGCTCAATAACTGCTATTTAACGATAAAAATTGTAGTCATAACTAAAATCATGACTTGAGCAGGTGCAGTGACCATAATAGCGTTCTAATATAATTACCGATTACACCTCAACAAAAAAATGCATTCATCTATGAGCGCTTCATGGCAGGTTACAGGTTCGAGAATGTTAAAAAGCTTCTTTTAATAAAAAAATTAATAGTTACTTTTAATAAAGTAACAAAACCCCTTACCTCATCATATATTTGTTCCAATTGCTTCTTCTCAATACCTAAGTTGTCATAAATGATATCACCAGTCACTGGGATGACCTTCTTCATTACATGTGGTTTCTCCGTTCGTATTCTTGCGAATAACTGTAATAATAAAATTATTAGAATGTAGTTTAAGCAAAAGCTGGTGGTGGTGGTAGTAAAAAGTACTTTTTTTATAGTTTTTATAGCATATTAAAGTTATCTTTCAATCATATAAATTAACTACCATTTAAAATATCACCTAGTTATATTATGTATGTTTAAAAATTAAAAATTATTTTGTTATTTGCAATTCAACTTGACTTTTTTATTCGTCTAAAGCAATCGATTGCGTGTGCGTATTGAGTTAACATATCGCAAAATAATTGAATTAACACTTCGTTCTAAGTTTCATGCAACATGTAGTCGCAATAACACTCACAGGCAATTTCCACATGTCTTCAATGCGTGATTCCGGCGTCTTGCCCCGTTTTGTCCGGATCACCGCATACACGCAGTCTAAATCAGGGACACTGTAGAGGAGTTTCTCTATCAGGACCTTCCCCATCAGGCCTGATGCTCCCGTTACGAGGACTTTCCGACCTCGGTACCAGTCGTTTACGTCTGACGTCATTTTGTAAATCTGTAATTATTACAAAGACCTTATTATCAATCCTCTTTTTTGCTTTAACAGGGACCAACACTCCTCTAGGGTTTGAGGTTTCAAGCCATTAATGTCCCACTATTGGGCGCGGGTCGCTCCTCATAATTGAGGAGATGTAATAGTATACTCCACCACGTTGAGAGATCAGTAGATGATAAGAGAGGTTGATGAGATTAGTCCCCCCACCCCAGTGTCGGACGTTTTATGCCGCATAAGGCCTTCAACGTGAAAATAAAATTAGTGAATGATGACTACAACAAAAAGTGCGTAAGATATTTTGCAACCGCTTCGGTCGCTCATCTAACTAATAACCGTAGATAATTTTGCAACTTGGATGATCATTACGATTCACACAAGCGATTAAGCCTATGGTTCCAACACTTTTATGTAATAGCTATGACTAAGATGTTACGAGTCGTTCGATGTATAAGGCTTATGGCTTAATGATGTGAAACGTGACGTGATAAAAATTATGCCAACTGATACAGAAGACTAGTTTTATATAATCATGTATTTAATTTATTCCAGTTAGTATAAAATTCCGCTGCCCATCGAGAAACTTAGAGGAGTGACAACAGAAGAATATTATTAGACTTTTATTAGACGTTTCATAAATATCTCTCCGAGTTTACTCAACAAACTGTAATTAATTAATCATAAAATATATACATATATTAATATATACATATTAAACAAACTGTTTTTGCTTTCAAAGGGCATTTAAAACTTTCTTTCATTGCCTTAAATTTTGTAGGACTATCAATCAATCAATTCTTTATTTGCAGGATAACGTTAGTTTTTACAGGTTTTTACATAGTTGTTATAAGGTATTACAGATCTCCTATCCTCGCCTACTAGGCGTGCAAAATCAAATTAGCAAAAATTTGCAAAATAAAACGTTAAATATTAGTTACAAAACATCGTGAAACGATAGAAACAATATGTTCTAAAAAAGATAAAATAAAATAAAATTGTCAAATTAAATGAAATTGTCAAATTAATGTACCTAATTAAATTGTGTAGTATGTCATTAATTAATATAAGTCCTATCAGTAAGGAATTCAATAATAATATGATAATAGCATTTTTTTTATTAAATATTCGTTTACATTTTTCTTAAATATGCGGGGGTCTTCGGTGTTGCCTATTGCCTTTGGAAGTTTATTACATAATTATATAGTACAGAAAAAAGCTTTACAGAAAAAACTTTGTTGGAGTATGAGCTTTTTACTCGGCACCATTTTTTATTTGTCTCGATGGCGCAGTCCCTCACGGAATTTAAATAACTAATTTTGTTTTATGTTATTTCAATGCCTTTTATTATTATTTTGTTTTTACCAGACTGCCAGGAAGGGTTATGTTTTTCGCGCGTATCTTATATGTATGTTTGTATATATGCAGTTATGTTAGATTCGTCTTGATAACCCAAGTGTAGGTACATAAGTGAAATAAAAAAGCGAATATGGTGGCTGTGAGATGATTTTGTTAGAAGTATCTATCAAAAAATACAAATAAAACGAATAACGCAATATGGGTATCAAATTAAAGAGCTCACCATAAGGATTTCAAAAAGGTATATCATGATAGCTTTTTTGATAGCAGGCGGGGTTTTTTAATTTCTAAATTTTTACTAGTTAGTTAATTTTACATTAATGGAGTTTATATGAAGGTTATTTGTTTTAATTAATTTACTTTTTTTTAATAATTTATATCACAACCAGGAAACTCACAACCCAAGGAAAACTATCACGGCTATGTTGGCATAAGTAGTTAATGAGTAATGGTTGATGAACATACTACTTCGGAACCCTACGTCGCGTGGCCTGACACGTACTTGCCCGGTTTTTCTAAAAAAATTTGCCCCTAGATGTCCGTCGTCCGATTCTCGACCAAGCCGACGACGTTACTAAACTTAGTCAATCGCTTATGACATAAAAGTGACACAGCAATGTTGCCCAACGAAACGACTACCGTATCAATTGACGCCCTCCTTTTACATTCACTGATTGAATTCGAATCCGGAACTTTGGTAGTAGTACTACTACAAATGATCGCATTAACATTGCTCTTCGACTGAAAGACCTATCATTTCAAAGCACCTCACCTTTATCTAAGTACATAGATCTACATCTTGATCCAAGTACATGTAGGTAATGGGTTCATAACGTTTGCGTTCTAGCGATGTAAGTGCGAGTAGCTGTAGTATTTCGTAACCAGTAGTATGTCGTAAGCAAGTACCTAAGGCACGGTTTGCGGATTTGCGAGAAATTACGTTGCAACCGCAAATACTGGTTACTACTCGCAAATAGATCTATATATTTCTATAAGTAGCTTCGAGAAGAAGGTTTAAATTGGCCGGCATTATAAGAATAATTATACGAATTTCAAAGTCCAGTACCGTTTTTATTCATCAACTAGCTGTGTCCAAGACTTCAGATATTACTTAGAGACAGACAGACAGACAAAATGAAAATATATAATTGTGTTTTTACTAAAACACAATTACACATGTTACTACATGTAAATAACTATAAACACTTATTACAGTTAAAGTAAACAGTAAGTAGCTTAAATCACATAACACTTTTTTGAAGTTGAAGGACACTGACTGTTGTTCATCAAAATAAGTGTTTTCACCTAGTCCACATGGCGAGGTGGCCTAAACAAAATGATATTATTATAAGATGCTATGACTATATTAAAAAAAAATAACTTTCTTTTTCTTCTCTCTTTCTTGTCCGGCAATGCATCAGTGATGTCTTTGGTGTTGCTGATGTCCATGGGCGACGATAGCCACTTACCATCAGGTAGATCGTCAGCTCGTTTGCCGGCTAATTCCTAGATTGTTTTCACGAAATTTGTGAAAAAAAAATCTTTTGAAAGCGATGTTTTAGAACAATATAGAACAAACCTAGAACAACCCAGAACAACTGCCAGAATCGCGATACTTTAAAAGTGCGGAGCTAGGTCAAAAATCGCCTTTTTTTGGATTTTCTCTGATTCATTCTCAGTCCTAGGCCGTTTTGGAACAATATAGAACAAACCTAGAACAATCTGGAACAACCTTTAAAATGTTTGTAACTTCAAAGTGCGGCGCCATTATAGCATATATTAGCTTTAGACTACGGACAAAAACCTAAGTCTCCCCCTCCCCCGTGACCAAGTGTGGTGTTTTAAAGACCCCCCTCCCCCCTGAATGGGTCACGTGGTTTGGGTACGTTCCCTTAATGTACGATCATATAATTATTATCTGATATTATGTTTATCGATAACATTTTAGAAAATAATATTAATACGTAGGTACATCAAGATTGACTTGTGCAAATAATCTATAAAATACTTTCGACATAAAACTTGTTTCAAAAATGTAGAATTAATTTCAATGTTTCCTTTTATTAATAATATTTTTCTAAAAAAAGTAATCAACGGCATACCTAATAATTATTTGGTAAATCTAGCCAGTAAAATAAGATATTTGGCTTCTGTGGTATGTACATTCATGTGTATGTAAATTCAAAATCATTTATTCATATAGGTATCACTGATACACTTATGCACGTAATTTTTTTAATTAACCAGCTTTTTGGAAAGGTGCCTTGTCATGGACGAGAAGAAAAGGCCGTTTCTTGGTGGTCATACTATCATGTCATAATAAAAACTCCTCTGCACATCTTTATAAAATAAAAAATAAAAATACATTAGTATATTTATTACAAAAAAATATCGGAACAAAATCTACGAACGATTATTTATCGAACGAAATTAACGAACAAAACGGAAAATATCAAACGGAACTGGTTGCAGACTTGCTCATTTCCATGTCTTTGTCATCATCAACAATCGCAAATCTAAAGGATTTCGTGACGTCTAACGTATGTACACTATGTACCTATCTATTATTTTTAAGATGATCAGTTTAGATTCGCTATCTAATCTAGCTAACATCATCCGTTTATGTTAGTTAGCTAATCGTTACTTTTAATGTGAAGTTAATTACGCAATTTCAACTATAGACATTTGCCATTTGCCGGTCCGTATTATAATTGGTATGCGGAGAGCAAACAGCCAAAGGTCTTTCACCGTAACCCTCGACGTCTATGTTAACCCTACGAAAGATGTTCCTTTCGTAACTTGAATATTAATAATGGTCGCTTTCCGGTTATGATTGAAGAAAATAGAATCAACCAATTTTCTGGTAATCGATCTTTTCGTGACGAACATAACCCATAACAATCTATCTTCCGAAAATCTTTCGGAAGAAGCGGTTAATATTCCCCTAATAATAGGCTAGGCCGCTAATAATTGAGGTTTTAAGAGAAATCAATGAGACTGAGATTTAGGCCCATATAAATAAATCGATCTTACGCTTCCCGCCCACGTCAGTCTTTTTGTAGGACCAATAATCGGGCCGATTTTTTCTTCCATATTATTTCGGACCGACTTTTTGACCGACTATTGCTATCAGTACGTTCTATTTTTCTCCTACAAAAAACGGTCACCGATTATCGGACGTGGGCGGGAAGCGTTAAGGTCTCTGCGATCTCAAGATTCAGTTTGAGATGCTGAAATGTCAGATCGTATGTAAAAGTGACATTTAATTGTGACATTTCAAGATAGATTGCGTTCTTGAGCCGAGATTTGCTGTTTATTAATATAGGCCATAGATGCCTGTGTGTGTCTCAAACCATAATTATTAGGTCAAATAGGTCACGCGGTCAACTGTTGTTGGAGAACTAACATAAGTTCAGAGATAATCAAAATAATTACATAATTATCTACGTCCTCGAAATCTTAAAATTGCTGGCACAAAAACCGTGTAGTTCGCTAGCCGTACAACTTACGTAGGTACCACAAAAATAGTGACTGGGTACTTCCAATGGCTTTCATTGTTCGTAGAACTTTAGCCACATCTTATAGTTTTTCTAACTTGTCTATTATTAACAACTTAATGCATAGACTCAAAAAAAAGAGTAAACATACGTAAAAAATCTTCTCAACGTGTTAACAAAAAATACCTTAATACCATTATGAACTTAGTACCTGGATAAAGCCAGAAAGTAAAAAATAAATACTCTGAATAAAATATTATTGAAGTTGATTTTATTGAAATGAATACTTCTAAAAGACGTGATTTTAATTTTTTTTTAAGTAAGGTAAACTACTTCCTTATAATATTATTTATTGTATTTATAAACAAATGACGACCCTGTAGCCTAGCCCCGGGTTCGATTCCCGGCCGGGGCAGATATTTATAATATGTGACAGATAAATATTTGTGCTCGGGTCATGTGTGTGATTGTGATGTGTTATGTGTCGTCCATGCCACCCGCGACTCGGGTATAAACAACCTACTGCGGGGGTATGGGTGTTAGCGTTTATTATTATTATTATTATTTATCTATACAAATAAATAAAATTGGAGTGTCTGTTTGTAATACTAAAATAACCGCTTTTTACTAAGTGCATTTGGATGTATACATGGTACATATACCAAAACAACATTTTTTACAATTTTTGTCTGTCTGTCTGTTTGTTCCCGGTAAACTCTGAAATGGCTGGATCGATTTTGATGGAACTTTCACTGGCAGTTAGTTGATGTAACAAGGAGTAACTTAGGCTACTTTTATTTTAGTAAAAAAATAGTTTGTTAGGCGATACGAAGTTCGCTGGGTCAGCTAGTTCTTAAATATAATTAGTCCTTTCATAGCCTAATTCTAATACAATAATTAAGTTTCCTTTCTCTACACTTCACTTTAGCAGCCTATACTAATCCAGTCGTCCTACTTCCAAGACTGGTTTCGAACTGTTCCAAAGACGACCGAAATAGAAAGCATTCCCTTTCGTCCATCACATCACTTTCTTCTTCAGTTCGACTGCTACCTAAGTCCTCTTCTTCCAGTGAGCATCAAATATTTTTCACAAACATGCGTTGATGTTACATCACAATACTTGTGAATTCAAGAAGCAAGGCTTTATTGCTTTTATGGTTTTATTTCTTTGATTCAAATTTACATAATTCACGGTTGTAGGCTTATACAACATTTTCTTGTAGATTAGTAATAATAGGTTTGTAAAGTTAAGCAACAGCGGGCACGGTCGGTAGTAGGATGGGTGACAGCTAGTGGCAAAAATTTCTTGAACGTTTCCGTGCTTCAAAGAGCACGTAAAGCCTTCGTTACCGGTTGTTACTGTAAGACAACAGTTGTGAAGCCATGTCGGTGGACCTCGTGCGGTATGAAAACTTCCAACACTTGGGTTGGCCGAAAACTCCTTCACCAACCCGCACTGGAGCAGCGTGGTGGACTATGCTAGGAGGCCTAGACTCCTCAAGAGGAGAGACCAGTGCTCAGTTGTGAGCCATTAATAGTTTGTAAAAATAACGATTGATTTATAGTAAGTCATTAATCAAATTCAACAACAAAAAACATAAACGTGTACTTACGTACGCGCGTGAGAAGTTATACTTCTTTGGCATCATTAAATAAATATTTAACATTAATAATTTAATCATATTTGGTATTAATTATATTAAATAATAATATTTTAATTAATATCAATAAATAATACATGAAAGAAATAGAGGTTCTATTTCTATTTTCTTGGTAGCTTTCTGCGGGCAACTTCACAGTGGTACGCGCGCATCTTTTTTGCGGACAATTTCATCCTGTTACTTTTGTGTCACAAATCTTAAAATTTCACTCTCATCATTTTTTCATAACGCGAAAAGAAGTACAACTTCAAAAATTTACTTACTACATATCATCTATACTAATATATAAAGAGGAAAGATTTGATTTTTTTTTTGCATTGAATAGGCTCCGAAACTACTGAACCGATTTCAAAAATTCTTTCACTGTTGGGAAGCTACACTATCTCCGAGTAACATAGGCTATATTATATTTTCAAAAAAATTAGGGATCCTTAATAAAACTCGAATAATGTAACCCAAGGTGTAAAAAAATAAGAAAACCGAAGCAAAGCGAGGGCGGTTACTCGTATAACAATAAACAACCAGTACAAAACATTAAAGAACGCACAACAGTACAAAGTGCAAAACAAAACATTGCTTTTTCTATCCAATTAACTACGAACAAGTAAAAGTACAAACGAGACAAGTAAAAGTAATGCAACAGCAGGGTCGTCACGCAACTTAGTAGTTAAATCAAATAAATATCTTACCTATTAATTAAAGTATCAAGTAGAGAGGAAGAATAAAGAATCACAAACTTTATACAACTTCAAGGAATTGAGTCAGCGGCGCTTGTTGTGTTATGAAATAAATATGTATAACGACAAACTGATTACAAAGAAACAATAAGCACGCAATATCTACTAATAAAGACGAAGCAATCATTTCACTTTTTAAATAGAGCGCGAAAGTGAAACGAAGTGATAAAAGCGGTAAGAGGACACTAAGAATTTCGACCAACCTTACAAACAAAATTAATAATATTTATTTCTAAACTAATCGAACGAATAAATAACTTGAGAAAAGAAAAGACAGGTTTGTAGAGCAAAATAATCTTACCGTGCGCGATCGTTGAAATTATTGGTAAAACGGTGCACAACTTCACTGATTTGGTGCGCGCGCGCAGGCCAACTGATTCAGCCCAAGGTGTATGTATAACTCTTGTCTAACAACCTGCGCTTAACGTGGAAGGAGGTTTGGATTTACGTGTAGTTAAAATTTTTTGTTAGTATGACGTGAAAGTCAGAGCAACTAGTGTGCAAGCTCGACAAATATTAGATGATAATTAACGTATTTATTAAAATACATAAATAGACCTTGCCTTGCATAGTCATATAGTCACATATTAAAAATAATATTATCATAACAATGTAATTACTTTTCGATAAATCATTGTATCCAAATATTCGGGGCATACAGGCAGGTATTACTATGAATTTTTATGCAAATTTATGCGAATTATGCAAATGTACAAAATGTACAAATGTACAAATGATATTTACAAATAGAAATGGCGGTATTAGATAAAAACAAAATAATAACGTTTTTAAATTTGTATACAAACAAATTTAACTGATTGAATTCATTAGTAACCATTCCAACTATTACGTATGTACCTACCTAACCTACCTATTACATCTGGTATTACGTCGAAGTAAAATTTAAATCCTTGAAAACAGGGGAATCCAGTAATTCTACTAAACCATATTATCTGACTTCATTAGAAACTGGCGCGAATTACCATTTTGCATGCAACTTGCGAGGACTATGAAATGTAAGATGAACACGTGACATAGTAATCTCTACGTTTGGAGATACCAATCATCTCATTCATGTCAGGTACACAGAGTATTTAAACACTACGTTTTAGTGGGTAGAGCAATGATAGAGCACTGTTATGAGAACGTAAGAACGTAGGTAGATAGGTACAGCAATGTATTGTATGTGTTCTTATACTTAATATTAATTTAATTTATTAAATATATAAATGCCTACGATGGATCTTTGCAGGCTTTGCAGGATATTATGCTTTTTAGTTTTTATCTCTTTTATACATACAACATAGATTAAAAACATTAAATGTATACGTTCAATGCAAAATTCCGATTAATATGAATAGTAATATGATTATAAAGTTGATATTTGTGAGAATTTCGTTAGATTGCGATGGTGATTATTGAAATATCATAAAATATTATGATTTATAACGTTGTATACAGCGACATCTAGCAGAAGTTAAACTGAATATAAGTCTGCGAAGCAGCGAAAGGCTTTAAACTTTCAGTACCGTGTTCAAGTAGGTATTGAACGCACGCATTAAATCTGTAATTTAAACACAGATGGCGCTCATTAGCTATAATATATTAAGGTCATAAACAATTTCCACTATTAATTTTGTGAACACTAATTTCTGTTCTCAGATTAAATTCTTTAAATTGAGTAGTTCTGTTCTGTTCTCTTTCTTTCTCTTTATTACTTTATAAGTATGTAGGTACCTCAGGTACATGCTACGATTGATCTGGATTGATGTTATGTTCGATAAAAATCTAATCATAATATATCGTAGATAGTTGAGTAGATAAGACATTATAAATTATTGTCATTAAAACCTTCCTACGGGTTATGTATTTATCGGCAAACCTAGATCGTCATCAGTATGTAGATGCTGCGTGGGTATGAGGGCAGTTACTTTTCAAAGGACAATGTCAAATCCAGGGACCTTTTTAGGTCCGTGTTCAACTAACTATTATTTTATTAAAATCGTAAGTAACAAAATAACACCTCACGGTACTTCCGTAATGGTTTTCTAATTATTTGGAATCAATTACATATCAATTACATATCAACACTTTTAAGGATAACAGCGATTAAGATGGATTTATGAAATTATCGGCGATCCGTCGATGACAAGCAACTCCCCGTGGTGTCTACAAGATACTCGCCACAAGATGGCTGCTCGTCTGACGTTCCGCCAGAGTGACAATGACGTCTCACTCTTTCAATCTTGCTTCAACGATGACAGCGTCACTGTCACGCCGACATACTATTACGTCTTCTGTGCTACGGGTGAGTAATTAAACAGCTATTGATTAATAATATCAGATTTGTAATTAGGAATTTTTAATAATATTATTTAACGATTCATTAATTTAATTATTTCGTCATTTATAATCCTATATTTAATATACAGTCAATTACGATTATGTTGTAGAGCATTGACTTAAATATATTATATAGACTCGCTGTTCCTAACAAATTTCGTGTCACGCTTTCGTGCCACAGAGTACTCAATCACAGAGTCAATATGCGCCCAGTGTTGCCAACACCCTACTCCGAAAGAGATCATGGATACATTACTATAACTGGACATATACCATGGATATATTACTCTGTCTGGATTACTTTGTAGAGGTACCTGAGGATTAATTACGTCATAACGGAATGACCATTGTGTTCATCCATTCATTGTGTTATCTGTAATCCCAGGATATATCATTCAGCTGTGTTAAATTTTTTTTATAAGTGTTGTGCACTTAAAATAAAAGAAATATACCGTAATAAATTACATTGTTTCATTTCATTATCACCTTCAACATCCGTTTTCATGACGTAAGGACAATTTTGAAGAAATTATAATAAAATGTGTTAATACAATAATATATATTTTTTACCACCAGAAAAATTATTAGAAAACATTTGGAAAATAGGACATAACACCCCACAATTATGAAGGATAATCTCAATCCGGTCTGCGATTGGTCAAATAGTCATTCCGTTGTGACGTCATCTGTCTTCAAGTACCTCGAAGTTATGTATCCAGTTAAAAGTTATAATTATATCCATGGCGACAATCATACGATTTATGCCTTTTTCCAGTTCATCTCGGAGTGACTACTATATATTTTTTTAACATCGTAAGTAAACATTAATAATTTAAATATGTATTTGTATGCATTGTTAGAAAATTATGTACGAATATAATAGGTTCATGATATAATTATTATAGGTTCATAGATTTATCAATAGATGGCGCACATTATAATTACCTATGTCCCGATATTTCTACATTTATAATTTTGTATGTTATTATGTAAATTTATATTATAACTAGCTGCCCGGACAGACTTCGTTCTATCAAAAAAAAAATTGCAATAAAATAATATTGCGACTATACATTGAGATGTAAGCTATCCTATCTTTCAAGTTGGATCAAACTGCACACGGTGTGCAAAGGGCAATGAACCTAGTTGGCATACCTACAAGTCCGCAATTTTGAAAAAACCTCGATTCGGCGGCCAGTGATGTAAAATATGTCAATCGATAGAATAAATGATTATGATCAAAAAGTATTCAGTGATGAAATGTCGTAAGTGGTATACTTTCTGAGATATTTGAGTTCAAACCCGTAGAAAAATAAAACATTGGTAATTAATTGTCTTTTTTATTTATTAGTGGATCAACACTATAACTATATACATATAAAATATCACAATATCATTAACAAAAATAAATAAATACATATTTATTCATATTTACATATATACATATTATATTTATTATATATTAAGTACATAAATATTTATAACTACGTACATGACATGTGGTTGAAGACCACGGGCGAGGACATTCTAATTGCTTCAGGTAGTGCTGCCGGACGTGATTCTTGAAGGAACTTTTGGTAGTCTTTTGATGTCTACAAGCAAGGAGTTCCAGAACAGTATTGCAAAGGAATTCCCGAAATAAGCAGTGCTATGGGTTTCCTTTAAATAAACAGGAGAAGACACATTATTCAAAATAGCATAAAATGTTGAGAGAATTCTGAAGTTTCACCTGTGTCGAATTGGTAGCAATTTAAGTTAGGAATCAAACTGGGAAATGTGGTCATACTTACGTAAGCTGAAGATAGGTATATCGAAGTATTTTTACTTTATTTTCCTACGGTTTTGAAATCAAATATCTCAGAAAGTATATAACTTACGACATTGTATCACTTAATACTTTTTGATCGTAATCACTTAGTCTATCGATTGACACATATTTTATCAATATCCGCCGAAACAAAGTTTTTTACTTTATTTTTCTACGGGTTTGAACTCAAATATCTCAGAAAGTATACCACTTACGACATTTCATCACTGTATACTTTTTGATCGTAATCATTTACTCTATCGATTGACACATGTTTCATCACTGGCCGCCGAATCGAGGTTTTTTCAAAATGGCGGACTTGTAGGTATGCCAGGTTCCATACAAAACTGTTGGAAGCCCTTTGATTAAAATCGGTTAAGTAGTTAAGGAGTCTATCGCGGACAAACAACGTGACACGTAATTTATATATATAAAGATAAGAAGATTTTATTTTAATTTATAGTTTTACTTATTACTTTTCTTTCAATTTCGTTTTGTAGACCGCCATCTAAAACTAATTAAAGTTTTAGTACCTACATTAAATGAATCGTACTATTTTTTTCTGGAGCCATCTTAGGAAATACGACTTTTATTTACCCACCGGGTGAATTCGCCAAAGTCACAAAAAAGATGTTCCGATTGATAAAAAATTTAATTTACTACTTTTATAATTTTTTATTTTAGAAACTGCTTTTATACATATTTTTACATAAGCGCCCACATATTTCATTACATTATTTAAAGTAATTTATTAAAAAAATTGAATAACACACCCAAAACATCATTACCATTTGTAGAGAAATTGCTGATATTGATATTCCAAAATATTTTTTGAAAAACCTGCCTTACACATTGCGTGTTTAATTTTATATTTTGAGACAATATGTAGTTAGGTACATTATAACATATAATATTATGAAATCAGCAGTGCAGAACTAGTAAAAAACATCAATTAAAATTTTATCACGAAAATTCGTCAACTCCTTGTCAGTACCGTCAAACGTTATATTTCTCAAATGTTTTTTGGGCTACGCTATAAAGTACCCCTCGTTTCTCCTCGTCTGGTCCATTGTAAAAAGTGGAACAGGCCAACTTTTTACTGCTGCATGGAGAAACAACTTTTATTCATGAAAAACAACAACGTTAAGTACTTTGTCCCAATTTTGAATCATCGCCATTTACTGGACTTACAAGGTAAATATAAATTATACATTAATTTTAATACTCCACACGTATGTGTAATAGGAACATGATTTTCACTGGCACAAAGAGTTTATAAATTATTAATGATTAACAAAATGAATTTTAAGCAAAAAAGAAAAAAATATCATTACCATATGCATCATTCCCATTTGTTTTTTTGTAAATGGGAATGATTTTGTGTGAATGGTAATGACGATTGGAGATTTTGAAATCAATTTTGATTGAGTAATGAGACCTAGCAATTTCTTTTTCAACGATAAATTTTTGATATGTGTGTTGTAAATTAAATTTGAGCTACAAGTTGTTGGTAAAGAATCTACAAAACTTTTTAATTTTGCAATATCTTTTTAGTAAAATAAATTATAAACGAAAATTTAATGCAAATAAAGGCCAAAACCATTAGGAGAAACAAAAAATTGCTAGACGGAGGAGATAAACCGAAATCAGAGGAGATTGTGCATTGTACGAAGAGGAGAACAAAGAAAGAGATAGAAAGAAAAGAAAATAAAGAAAAGTTTCTGAAGAAAATTCTCTGAAAAGAAAAATAAATTAAAGTTTCCTCGTTAGTAGCAAGCTACTACGTGAACAAAGCCGATGAGAAATTTAATACCCCAGATTTGTTTTGGCACACTTGCTGCATGTTTTTGCTATCCTAGTACTTACTGCAAGAAACGAAAATATCTGGCTTGCTTTCTATAAGAGAGAGAGAGAGAACAGACAGAGAAACATGCGCTCGCCGCACGACATGTAACGACGCCGCACGAGTTAAAATGACTAATGATGGCAAAAAGTGTCGTTACAACTTTTCGTTACCAAATTTTCCGCCTAGCCCCCTTTCGCAACGCGCGATAAGGAACTTCGTTCCAAAAACTGTAATGAAATAAGATGAAATAATCTTTTATTCATGTCGATATCACTGATACACTTATGAACGTCATTTTTTAAATCTAACAGCATTTCGGAACGGTGCTTTGTCATGGAGAAGGAAATCCGTAAAGAAACTCCACAGCATATCTTTTAAAATAATGAAATAATTACACAAGATGTTCTAACTGACGCGGAACTGGATGCATTGCTAATTTACATGCATCTTTGTCAATAATATATTCATTTATACTATAATATCCTTTGCCTACTGGCTGGGATTTCAGAGATCTCTTATACATTTGAATAAGCAAATCATGTACTTAGGTAATTTAATGTAAAAACGTACATAGAGCCCCTCAAAAGAACGTTGTACTCTACGTAGGTGAAAAGAATCCGTAACCAAAAGTATGTCTGTTTCAAGTTTGATGATTTTGCGTATCACTATTTTGCTTGAACCAACCGCCGTTGTTTCTTTATGAATAAAATATAATTGTAAATAAATTGAGATGTTACTGTTAATATGCTTATTTCTTTAAATCTCTCCCGCAGGTAGTGGCGTAATTTTAATTATAGATGTTCCTAATTGCCCTTTTCTGCAAAACAAATATCGCATCAATGTCAGCCTCTGTACTCCACATCAATAATATCAATATACCATAGGACATGAGGCTATGAAAGTGTGCAAAATAAACAAGTTTATCAATTTCCACATCAGTAAACTGTCTTATCTTTCTAATGGCATTAACTAACTAAGCCGATATATGATTGCCCCATTGTAGTTTAGAATCTAAGGTGACACCGAAGAAAACTGTGGATTTTTCCATAGTTATAATTTCATTATTTATAAGGTGAATCAAATATAAACCGGACTTTTTTACTAGTCGCAGAGTGAAGTGACGCGCTTGGTACTGCTGTACGTGTTAAAGGGGACTGTCTCGTATTATTCCATTTGGTAGCAAACATTCTATATACTTAGTTTTTTAGCATTTATCAGTAAATTATTTGTAGTAAACCGGTGTGACAAACAAACCTGAGAACTTTTACATCGTCATTTATTTTATTTCTATTCGTCTTAAATATAAGAGAAGTGACATCAGCAAATATGATAATGTCTACATATTTCTTAATTTAATACGGCAGATCATTTAAGTATACTAGAAAGAGGAAGGGGCCCAGAAACGAGCCCTATGGTACACCCATCACAGATTGAGATCTCGATCACTTGTTATCATTTACACTAACACATTAGATTCTACTCGTCAAGTACGACACAATCAAGTTAAGTGAATTGTTATTGATGCTGTAGTAGTAGCTTAAGTAGTAATGTTTAGTGTTCAACACAATCAAACGTCTTAGACAGGTCACAGAATACCCTTTATGGGATTTTGTGAATTCTCCCAGGTCTCAAAGATAAGTTTGAGAAGCCTAGCACCTGCATTTGTTGTATTACGGCTTTCGGTAAAACCGTATTGCTCAGGGTGGAGTAAATTACAAGCGGTGAAGTGCTTCAGCGTTTAATTTAACTTAATTATTTTCGAAGACCGTAGGTAAAATAGAAATAGGTCTGTAATTATTAAGGCCTGTTTTGTCCCCAGATTTAAAAATCAGTATGATTTTTCTGTTCTTCATTAGATCTGGGAAAGTATCTAGATTTACACAATTATTTACTAACCTAGCTAAATAAGGGACTATCACATCTTTTATATTATTTATAATTTTAACAGACATTCCCCACAAAATTTCAAATTCATATGCCTTTCTTTACCAGAGGTAATTTTATTTCCATGAACTAATAATTCATATTTAGAATTGCGTAATTTATTACTGCCAATCTCGTTACCAATAATACTCTAATTAGTGGTTTTAGCTTGACATTTTTTATCTTCCTAAGCAACTTATAGACATAACTATAATACACACGGCTTTAAAATTTTTTTGATTAACATTAAATTTTGTCATTCCCACTAACAAAAAGTCATTACCGTTAAATAAAAGTCATTACCAGGCTGCTCAATATCATTACCATTTCTTATAAAAAATTTTACGACCCAATAACTTTTGATTAGCATAACGAATTTTGAGGACTTTTGTAGGCTTAGAAAGGAAATTTTATGTGCTAATTTTTTTCATGGTTTTGCACGCATTTCCACATACTTTTAAAAAAGAACACCAAAATAATTCAAAAACGTGAATTCACCCCACCGTACCACTCTCACTCCGCGACGTCTGGCAACCCTGTTCCGTAGTGATTAAGTACTCTGTGTTCGTTCTGTCAAGTCTGGTTCAAGATATCGGTATTAAATATTTGACACAAAATAATTTTTAAGACTGTAAATAAAAATATAGTTACTTACCAATTATGATTATATAAAGTGAAATAAAGTTCAAACGTAAATAATGAGAACGTTTTAACTGTGCTCAATAAACAATAATACGTTATTAAGTGTTTTTGAACAGTCACAGTTTTTCTAACGTGACATTTACTTGTGTAGCTTGCTCGCAACAGACTAAACTGAGGTGAACCCAATTGGGTTAACCTCAGGTGAACAAACTGTAAGTACTGAACAGCGTGTCTATATATTTAAGTCTATGTTGTAGAGTCATTATAGAGTTTGATACAGAGGACAAGCTTACAAGATAAGTTAATATTTACGAAAAATAGATAATATTATCGAAATCAACAGAAATCAACCGCAAATTATAGTAAAATCACAGACCTAAAAAAAAGACAGACGTAATCCCAACAACAAATTCAGTGAAGCACCCATAGTAATGCCAACTCTCTATTCGTATAAGTACACACACCCACACATTGACACCATACTGCGTCAATGGCGAATCAAAAATTACGCACACATGGTAAGCGGGCGGCCATTGCTATGCTTCATTTTCGATTAGACGAGGTTACGTCCGTCTTTTTTTCAGGTCCGTGAGTAAATCTGAAATTCACTGTAACTGATTGGAAATAGTAATCGTAAAATCTGTCTTAAAACATGTCAGTAGATAAGTAGGAAGTAATTTTTTTCATTAAAATTATTTTTCACATTTTTTTATGGATATAGCCCGCAAACGAGCTGACGATCCTGATGGTAAGTGGCTATCGTCGCCCATGGACATCAGCAACACCAAAGACATCACTAATGTATTGCCGGCCAAGAAAGAGAGAAGAAAAAGATAGAAAAGAACTGGCTCTCAAGCCCCCAGCCGGAACAGGACGAGTCGTTTGGCGGCTGACTCATGCTCAAGAATGGTAGCTATCCAGGCGAACCCCATGGAGAAATAATAGTAATAATGATATTAATTAACAATTAAAATCAATATTACCAATATAATCCTTCGGGGGGCTCTACCAATAGCGGGCCGGATTTAGTCGCCTCTTACGACATCCATCCAGCGTGGGATTGGGGATAGTATTCTAAGCCGCCCCAATACATCTAATTTTAACGGCTAATTTTTAGAGTCATTTCGTTTTTCATTATGTAGATTGTAGGCGATTCAATTTTATATTATTTTTTAAATTATTTTCCCTTCTTTGTACGCAACGCATCGGTAATAGCTTTGGTGTTGCTGATGGTCATGGGCAACGGTGACCAATTAGGTGGCTCGTCTACTACGAAATTGTCAAGTTCAAAACTATAGGGTGTTCCAAAAATTACGACAGATTTAAACTTGCTTCCATTTGCGTAGCAATGAGTTGCCAACAATGAGAAAAAACAGATTGATCGTTTACAGTCCAGGGTTAGAGTTCAAAATGGATACGTAAGAACCGATGAGCAATATTTCAAAAATTGACAATTTAGTGGCCATTTGACAATTTAGTTTGCATGTTAACACAATAGGGAAAGAATACTGACTGGACTATACTTCTTCGGAAATTTCGAACATAAGGCTGGTCAAGCAGAAAGTGGTCACCGTAAGCCCTTGTGTGATATTCCATATACAATCATATTTGCTTCAATGTGCTTTACGTGCAATAATTAAATTGCAATATTTAAAATAAGGGTTCCGTTTTTTGCCATTTGGCTACGGAACCCTAAAAACGAACATGTTTTCTTATTAATTCAAATTTGCGTAATTTTTGGGTCACCCTATGGTTCTATCTAATATCTTGTTTTAATTTAGAATGTGTGATGTTAAAATATTAGATTTATTTACATACGGTGAAGAAATGAGCTATTTAAGAAACCAAAAAGTGTGGCACACTGTTATTTGTGTTATTAGCTATCGTTTACATCATCATTTTATAAATATATGAGTCACTTGACATCACTTGTAGTACTTGTATCTAAATATATTTTAGAAATATATTATTATCTAAGTATGTATTTCCGAGAATATGATATGTAATGTACATATATAAATATTCTGTAGTCATTCAAGTAGTCGTA
The DNA here is from genome assembly GCA_951805285.1 of Thymelicus acteon. Classification (NCBI taxonomy): domain Eukaryota; kingdom Metazoa; phylum Arthropoda; class Insecta; order Lepidoptera; family Hesperiidae; genus Thymelicus; species Thymelicus acteon. The sequence continues at coordinate 7,598,625 of OX638217.1, forward strand.
TTAAATTACAATACAGTTGCTTGCATAGTAGCAATTATATTTTGTTCTATTGATTTTTAGCCGTTTTTAACGACTTCAAAAAAAAGAGGTTCTCAATTCAATTTTTTTTGTTAACTCCGTTTTTTGTCAACCGATTTGGAAGATCCTTTTTTTGTTTGAAAGGCACGGACCTTAAAGAAATACGGACGTAATTTCAAGAACAAATTCAGTGAAGCACCCATCGGAATACAAACTCTCTATTCGTACAAGTAAACACGTACACATTGACACCATTGGCCGCCATTCCGGCGCCGGACCGCACTCGAGTCATACGGACAACGGGAGTTGATAAAGAATAATAAAAATTCCTTTGAGTGCTGTTAAAAGTTGCAAGAACAATAGTAATTCAGTTAAAAAACATAAAGGGATCACCTTTCACAAGTAAACTTGTAATTTAATCACTGATTTCTTTTATTTTTCCTAAAGTTATTAACAAAATAAAACTAGAAAAATTGTAACCAAAAAATCAGCCAGTGTTGCCAACAATATTGCATATGCTAATACCCAGAATGTGTGGGAAAATTATATTATATAATAATGCTCGAGTTTCTTACTTTAGTTTAAAAGTATATATTTTTGGGGTTCCGTACTAAATAACAAGGAACCCTTACCTATATGTTTGCCATGTCAATCGGTCTGTCCGTGGCATTGCTTACAAACTAACAATATTGAAAAGCGGAAATTTGGTATAGATTAAGGTATATTAATTACGTAAGGATAATGGTAGAAAAAAATTTGAAAAAAAAATTTTAGGTACCTCCCCTATAAGTAAAATGGGTAAACCAGTGTATTTAATCTGTTTTCAATTAATAAAATTCATTAATCTCATCAAATATAATAATTTGCATTTATTGAATGTGGAATGTGTTATATTCGATTTACATGCATTAAGTATTTAAGTAGATAACAAAATTTTAAGTGAAGAATTTGTAGTGCGCATCCAAACGTTATAATTTAGTAAAGCTCTTTAGTTCATACAATTATTCACAACCTACTTAATTACTTGTGCATTTTTACTAAATTTTAACTAAAAAGTGTCTGTCCAAAGGTGTTAAGTGATAAACCCCGCCCATCTACTTAACAGAAAAAATTCAATCTTTCTTTTGTTTACTTGCGTTCGTTTACCTTATTAATTTATTTAAAATTTAGTTATCTACTTAACTAATTAATACGTGTAAACGTATAAACGTGTAAACGTGTAAAGAAAAAATGGGGAAATGTTCATATTGTGGTAACCCCAAAATTACGCACACGTAGTAAGCGATCGGCCATTACTATGCTTCACTCTCGATTAGACAAGGTTATGTCCGTTCTTTTTTGACGTCCGTGTTGAAAGGGTATACTTTCAGATCGTCCCATAATTTTTCCTTATTGTTATAATGATGGGATCCAGGAGAAATTGAGAGAAATTTTCAAATATTATTGGTATATTATAGGTTGATGTTTAGATGAAGCGACTGTTTTTAAGGTCAGGGTTTTTTTTTTGGATAAAATTTAGATTAATTGATATTCCACAATTGATCTAGGGATCCTTAGGTTAAAAAGATTCTAAAATTCATTAGCTCCTTCGATTTTTTTAAAAAATCGAATGAATTATCAGAGGTGATTCCTTCACATAAGTATCCCAGTTGATTTTCTTGACGCACTGACGTATTACTTTGCCAAGTGACTCAAATAGCACCTTACAACAGTTGATAGATACCCGGTATAGGTACTATGCCATTCATACATGTTTTTGGAAATACAGATCTTATTTTCAGGTATAGAAGTTACAACCACATTGGTTGAGAACGACACGTGAATTATATTGTGGAAGTGAGCTTGTAGACTAAGTTTACAAATATTCATTGATGATTTTCATTATCAATGAATTCCAAGAAAATAGTGATTTGCAATGTTTCACATTACAATGAAAATTAAATAGAAGTTGTTCGAGATGAATTTAATCTTCTTAGGAATTATCATGATCGTCGGTGCATCTGTAGTGACAGTAGTTGTGTCTTTTGTGTTCTATCCGAGATTTGTAACTGTCCAATTAAATTTTTACGTATATTAAAATTCTGAAAGGAAACGCAATAAATAGGGAGTTCTGTCAATAATATGAATATGACATATTTTAACATATAAACTTTTACTTTAGCTTTAAGCTAACGATCAAGGACTTTATGCATACGGAGCAAAGATTAGTAAAAATAATAGCATTTACGTAATATTTCTACTACCTTTGTTGGAAATTAAGAAAACCAGTAACTTTGTCCATCAGACAAAGTTACGAGCCATTAATCAGTTACAAAAAACCAGGCAAGTGCGTGTCAGGCCACGCGCAATGCAGGGTTCCGAAGTAGTAAGTTTATCGACTATTACTCATTAACTCCTTATGCTGACATAGCCTTGATAGTTTTTCTTGTAAATTCATCATGTAACATCATGGAATTTTGAACTTGTCCATCTCCAACCGTTTAGTCGGCCAGGGTTTACGACGACACTTGACTCTAATCAAAATTAGCATTTTATAACGACCCCTAATTCCAAAAATGGTCTAAGAAGACCCATAATATTTTTGGATATTTTTGGACCTTTTCAACCTTTTCAAACCTTATCAATGATACCTCACACTATAGGGTACGCGACGAATAAAAACTTCATCCTCACTTTACCTGTAGGGGAGGTACCCTGAAAATAAATGTTTTTCAATATTTTATTCTACGATTCTGGAGTTTTATTAAATATGTATATCCATGCCAAATTACAGCTTTCTAGCACTAAGGGTCTCGGCGATTTTACTTCGGAACCCTAAAAACACACATTGACCTACAAAGTACCTACTTATTTTAAATTGTTGTTAAATTATAATGACTTTGAATTATGGCCGTCAAGGCACCTATAAGAGAAAGTTGTCCACCTACTGGGGAACCTACGCAGCTTCTTCGTATGCCGTAGCGTAAGCTTTGTCATATCGTTTAACGTTATTATACAGACGTACGTTGTATAAGTCACTGGGCCTCTTTAAGTTACGCAAAATAAAGCCACGTGTGCTTTTGAAATCACTTTTCATTTCAATGGGGCCTCACGCGAGTGGATAGACGTTACAGTGCTCGTTAAAATGTGAATAACCATCACGAAATTATACATACTCATCATCAAGCGCCAGGTGATTATGTGATGTAATTTAATCAGTAAAATGAATAAATGAATGGCTTAGGTAATTCATGAGATTCAGCAATATCAGTACAAAGCTGTGCTCACTGTTGCTTATCGAATGATATACTATCTCCACGCACCCGGCCTTGTTATCCGATATGGAAATTCGAGATGCTAGAACTGGACACGCATAAGGCACAGTGAAGTTACCTACGATATCTAGACGGAGTCCTGGTCACAGTTGGTCACAGGATCCAAAGAGTTCCACACGTCTGATTGTTTTGGGTGCACTCCGTATTATGCGTCGTAAAGACCCAGCGCTGCCGCAAGGCGCCGGGCGAGGCAGAAGCTTAATAGCGATAAGGACGAGTCAGCATCAACACCGGAAAATGCAGGGGATGCGGTCGCAGCTACCAAGGAGCTATTCGTCGCCAGCGTCGCAAAGTGATCCAGATGCAATGTCGAATCAACCTAAAGCTTACGTGATGCGAAGTTTTTCATCCCCTGATTCGAAACATATGACTTACAGAAGAAATTCGGACTCATTTTACAGGCCAAAGTCCCACGGGTCGAGAAGTGAGATAGACTCTGATCTGGAAAATTTTGAACAATTCGAAGAGTGTTTCATAGACATTGATGCTGATCAAGACGAGACCATCTTTGGTCAATTTAGAAGAAGTCCTGAGAAGGAAGAACCGAAAAGAGTAGTTGCAGCTCTTCTTCCCGGGAGCGGAATTCAACGAGTTATAATTAAACCCATATCGACTGGTACTACCCAAACTTTACAAAGCGCTCGAGACGCAATGAAAAAGATGCAAAAGGAGAAAGAAGATAAATGTAAGTATTGTAGTAGATTTTACTAATGACTAATCAATATAAAAATACGAGTGTGGAATATGATTTTTTCTTCATTTATTAACTTGATTCGATTCAAAGATTCTCATTTACAAACCCACAATTGATGCGAGGTATGCTTTACAAGGTCATGGACATGTTACATGCTTAATATTTTGTTACGGTCTGGTTTCTTCATCTTTATGATATGTAATTTGAATGTCAAATTCGTGAGGCCTGCTTTTTTTATAAAATCAATCATATTTGTATGATGAAATATTTAAAAAAATATATTTTAATTCCCGTATCAAATTTTAAAACTACCAAAGTAGATACTTCATAATCAAAAAAATTTTAAGCCTTTCTTGGCCGGCAACGTCACAGCTTTTGGCCTTTGATGAGCACAAGAGACAGTGACCACTTGGCACCAAGTGGCTCTTCAGAAATTAGAGGATTCTCACTCGTAAATTCCCACTTCAGGTTTCACCTCTCAGAAATTCCGACCATTGGTAGTGAAGATGCCGATGCACCATTCGCTGCAGTCGAGCACGGAGCAGTCGTCTCCTGGGATCGAGGAGCTGCAGTCATCGCCCCAGCTGGAACTGGAAGCTTTGGAGCTTGAACGTGAAATAGATAACGGTGAACAGCATTTGGAAGGTGGTGTTGCTATCGCTACGGAGGAAAGTGATGCTGACACGGTAAGTGTTAAATTCTATGCTTTTAAGAAATCATACAGTTTAACAAACCTCTTTGAATTCAAGTTAAATGTTTTACTATTTAGTAACGGAAATCGGAATTAAACAAAACATGTAAAAACCAGACGAATTATTACGAATACTTAATTAATTGGGTCAGGAAAAGACCACCCACTCTAATGACATCTTGTAACAAAATAAATCTTAATACTTCTTACTCGTGATCCATCATAATTACGATGACAACGATGTATAGTCACTTGGTAAAAATACATTACCCCTTATTATTGACCTTATTTCATAGCCTCATAGGATCATATTACGTAATGTGAACATCCAACTAGCAGTAATTAATGGCACTCATACATTGAACGGCTTCTGCTCAAACTCTTTTAAGTCGATACATACGTTTTTTTGTTAGGCTACCAGCTATTTTCTTAGTAAAACAATCTGCTTATATACTGACCATGCGTGTGGAGATCCCTGATGACGAATAATGATGAAACAATCGTGTTAACAATGGAATAATAACTTCAGATAATCCTGTTTTCATTCATGTCGATGATACAAAATGGTATGGTTCTTTGCCTGCCTATATAGCTATTATCCATTTGGATCTGGAATAAACCTGATTTTTAGATATTATTATATTCACTTACTCTCCAGGGAGAGAGAAAGAGTCAGTAAACGTGGACACTGTTGTTACCTTACCATCAATTGACTTGCCAACTCGTTTTTTTCTATTACTTTTAGTAACTCAACAAAATAATCTTAAAACTGTAATTATCACCGCAAAAAAATACTAAAAACAAGTAGTATTTTTTGATAAATTTGAGTATTTTTTGGTGATTGTTACTTGGATAGGTACCTGAATTTACATCAAAATGGCTACTTAGTTACTAGCCTTCGTTTCTAATAGTTTGAATAAAGCCTCTATCACGAATGTAAGTTAATAGAACAGTCTTTCGTTCAACATATCATGAAATATGAAATAAAGTACGTCATAAATTAAATAATAACGAAACAAAGAATCATTTACAACTTAACAGTGGTACTACGTATTTGATTTGCATAAATTCATACCCATGTAACATTTAAACTGTAGAAGAGTCGCAGCCAACCATGACATTTATTTCTATACGCCACGTGCAGTAAACGCTACATTAAAATTTTTGCCTCCGCGAATGTTATTTATGGGTACCTACTCCGTCACGTTAATAAACTAGGTACTACATGTTCGGAATCATAGCAAAACTGTTAATAGTAAATAAGAAATATAATATTTATTGATCCATCTAATCATTTATTAATCCATTTAAAAAGGAGTTATGGAAATAATATTTACAAAGTTTTATACTTAGTAAACCAGTGAAACTTTGTTATCAAATCAGTTTGATGGAAGAAAAATTTCACATTTCACTTTGAATGACGAGGTTGGAGTATACCCTATTGCTTGAGACATCTGCCAAACCTTGAGATCAGTACTTTCTTCTCTCTTCTTTGTTTGATGCCATTCGTGTTGCTGAAGTGCATGGACGACAGTGACCGCTTACCATCAGGTAGTTCGTTTGTCGTCTATTTACATGTGTCATTCATGTTATACATTTAAACATTTTATCGAGTGCGTCGAGTGCGGGTATTAAGGCATACGAACAGTTTCCCGATGTGAAGCGAAAGCGGTAACTGGTACTAAATAAATTACAATAAGAATCAGTTGTCAGTCGTGAATCTTCTGAACCACTTGACAGATTTAGGTCACATTCACCTTATCATGGCGGTGGTTTATACCTCTGGTAAAATTTGATCATCTCAAATTTAGCAAAACAGGCCATTGTTGGCTTATGATAATCTCCTAATATACTCGTAAATTAAAATCAAGGCATTTGTCAAGCAGAAATAGTTAAATACTTAATATCTATATCTATATACTATAATATACTATAATAAAACTCAAAGGGCAAATTTTCTGTACATTGAATATTTTTTAAAAATTTCGATTAGGGGGCACTTCAATAACGCGTTAGAGCACAAAAATATATTTTTTTAATTATTGTCTGTCTGTTTGTCTGCCCGGGCATCAAATGAAAACCCTTGGATGGATTTCAATGAAAATTGGTAGAGTTGTTACTAGTACTCCGGGTCATATTTTAGGATACTTTTTATCCCGAAAAATTAAAAGGTTTCCCCGGGAAACGGGATGAAATTTTGTATGGAATATTTTTAAAACATCAACCGATTTGCTTCAAATTTACAACAAATGTTCCTTGATTAAATTGATGGAACATATATTTTTCAGTTTTTCAAAATTTTGCAAATAAAAGGAAAAAAATAAAAATAAATGTGAATATTGCTTATTTTTCAAAACCAGCTCCTGGAGGAATCCTTTGTGATTTTATCGTGGATTTCAGTATATAAATTACTAAATGTAAGTACTTCAATATAAATTCACCGTTTTTCAAATTTTCTTCTGCAAGAGTTACAAATAAGGTAAAACATAATTTCCGTATGCGAAGCTGCGGGCAACAGCTAGTCGTATTATAAAGAGGAAAGTTTTGATTTCTTGGTTGTTTATTTGTTTGTAATGGATAAACTCAAAAACTACTAGACTGTTTCCAAAAATTCTTTCACCAGAAGAAAGCTACATTATTTCTGAGTTGTAGGGTTTATTTTATTGTGATTTTTAATCTTATACATAAATATAAATCACGCTGCAGAACGACGTCTGCCGCGTCAGGCTAGTAAATGATATTTTTAATCACAGCTACCTGATATTTTTCTTTATAGATGCTTCCATTAATGCTAAATCGTTGTAAGATTGTTTTAATGATCTATGATCCTTTATTGAAATCTCATTAGAAGACAACAAAAAAGATATAAAGTCACTAATTTGGCAGACAGTTTGAAATTAATTCGTATCTATGCAGTTTTAACGGGTGCAATTGACTTACCTATATCGCATGGGTCACATAAGCAATAATAGGACAGGATTGATTTACGTCTAGATTAAGTTGGATTAACTATAAACTATAACCGATTAATTTAGCATTATCAACCTACAGTATTTCCAGAAATCTATAATACTCTACCTGTTTAAGTCTTTATTGATTTATGTTCAATAATACTGTTTGTTGACACTGATAATGCGTAACACGATATCGTAAATGTATTTCAATTACTAGTTAAGTGTTATCAGTTTAGCGAAGCATTGCCGACATTGCCGTATACCGCACGCTGCGATGAACACTTGAGGTAAAATTTCCTGTATTGCAGTTGATAAGTTGTCTGATTAGTTAATGGAAATAAATAACCGGCACTTATGATATTATAATAGATAGTTTACAATAGTTGATGCGATTTTACTACACGTATGTACCATTATGAGTATTTTAAACCACCCCAGTTATAAGAGTAGAGCTAAAAGTAGTTAACGGAGAAATTATTTCCAAGCCACTACTCACAGTGACAGATGATTTTAATATTTATTTATCTTTTAAGTCATAATAATACTGATATTATACCTAATGTATAAAAAAGTTAATGTTATTTAGTCTAGTGCAAAAGGATTAATACATCACAATTTGCAATGGTTTCAACAAATTAACGGTCCACTGCTTATCAGGGTCTGTTCTCTTGAGGAAGCCTTGAGAATACTCCACCACGCTGCTCCAATGCAGATTGCAATATATGCACATACAGAATAGTAAAGTAACGGATATTTAATTAGGAGAGTAGTGGATATATACATAACTATTTTTTATTTGGTAATCCGGCTCGAAGGACCATAATGTTGGGTCCTTCAATAAAACTAAATGGACTGTAGAAAATAGTTATAATGAAGTGAAGACTGGTAGAAATAAGAGCTCCGAACAACTAAGACGCGCGCGGTGACATCGGCGGCTAGAGGCGAAGTCGTTTTAAACGTTTAAAGTCGGCTGAAATGCAATATAACAGAACAGACACTAAAACTGAATGTACGTTATCTACGGACAATTTCATGTATGTTTTAACTGTACAGCGTACACTTTAACTGAACAGTTAAACCTGTATGTTTGGAGCCCGCAAAATACATAAAACTTGCACTTCGTGGTCTAATGTGTCGTCCCGTAAGTTACGACACGATCAGTATATTATCATCTCAAACTCTCAATATCACTCTCAATATCGCTCTCCGACATAAATTTTAAAAGCCAGTCAAGTGCGTGTCTGCCCACAATGTAGGGTTCCGTAGTTGTACGTTGATCGATTATATGATTACTCGTCAACGTACAAACCCTTAAGTTACCGTGATAGTATTCCTTGTAAATTCACGATAATGAACTATTTCCGTGATTTTTTTCACATAACTCTTGAATCCGAAAATGGTATCGGACCAGACCCCTCTTTCCCAATGGGCACTCTGGGCACGTGCCCAGGGCCCCGTGATCGATAGGGCCCCCCTAGTTCTTGCCAGATCACTAAACGATAACCGATATTTATTACCGAAAAACTTTTTTAATTCGAATAAATTGAACCTAAATTACTGACTACAATAGCAATTTGCTTATTAGCTTTTGCATAAATCTAAAGGCTTGCTTATCTACTTTCTTTGTTTATTCTAAGAAAATAGTGTTCTGACAAAGTCATTGGGGCCCCATTATCATAATATGCCCAGGGCCTCCAGTATATTAAAGACGGCCTTGTATCGGACACCTATATTATTTTTGAAAGACCTTTTCAACGATACCCTACACTATGGGGTAGACGAGAAAAATAATTTCATCCTCATTATACAATTTATATCTAGGGGAGGTAGGAAGTGGTATCCTGAAAAAACCTTTTTTACTTACTTTTTTTACTGATTGACTAAGGTACCCCAAAAATGAGGTCGATATTGGTTTCACAACATACCTAACTATAAATTACAATAAACGAAAACATTTTATGTATTCTGCAAGTAAAGAAGAGGAATTCTATGATATTAAAGTATCTTCCCTTAAACTTTTTACGTTAAAACGTTTTGACTGTACAGCCTACTCTTTTGGTTGTTACTTAAGTTTCATAATCATAATTATCTTAAATTAAAAACAAAAGATGACCATACCAAACATTTGTTCCACTATTACGAACGAGGTCAGATAGCCCGAGAATTCACGCTTTGAGAATTGTCGACTATAAAAACTCTACGTAAAGGATTTTATGTTGGTACAAATCTGTGCCTCCTGTGATGAGTGATCTAAGAGTTGTAACCCTTTTTGTGATTTTAACATATAAATTTATAGTAAAAAAAAAATGCGATTATTTTTTTTGGTCAAACTCACGTTCTTCTATCTGCTGTAGTTTTGGAGATAATTTTGTGCAAACTGATATAACTGCACAGGTTTTGGCAAAAAAACCGTGAATATAGATATATTTAAAGTTTTGACCCGTATAAATAATTGTTCTATAGATAGTTTTTTGTTCTTCGTGCTATTATATTATGAGATTATATTAATTTTCACATTTTATTTTTCAATATATTTATCGTGAATATTGATTTATTTAGAGTTATATCACTATAATCCAATACTGACTAGGGTACAAATGGTACAATTCTATATTAATGTACATACCTAGATTTTTATACTTCATGTATATCAGTTTACGCAAAGACAAATTATAGGTGCAACATAATTTAACTGTACTTGTATCATTCATCACGTAATATTAGCACACATTTGAAATAATAAAGGTACTCACAGGTTTTTAATTAATTACTTTAATATTATAATATTAACTACAAAAAAACTAAATATACCGTATATTTAGTTTTTTTGTAGTAAATATTATAATATTAAAGTAATTAATTAAAAACCTGTGACATTGTGACAGTAAATGTTTTTATCTACATAAGAAGGTACTCATGCTACACCTAGCTCACTTAGTTTATGAGCTAGAATTTTTTTGAACTTGTTTTCGTCGTTCTTTCGTGCCGATTTTTCACTTGTATCACTTATCACAGGAGACACAGAAATAAATATTTTGTATCAACTCTGACTACCGAATAGAAATCTTTCGATTTCGGGACATTGGTTTATTTATTTATTACCAATTGTTTATGATTTATATCACAGAGAATAGTTTGAAACACCGCAAGTACCGTAACAAACCGTATATTGCACCTTAGATATCCTACTTCAGTTGGTCATATCACAATTTCATTTAAAAATCATTAAAAAAAATCAGCAAATGAACGCGAACTACATTCAACGACCGATAACGCAGGGTTAAGATCCTTCGATATCAGTCATCTGTAAATACACAACGAGAATGCATTACTTTTTTACTGGTGCGCCGCGAGTCGGGACTCTACTTTGTTATTTAAATCACATTAAAACATCACATAAAATATCACTCACATAAAATATCACTCACATAAAATACACACTCATACCTCCGCAGTAGGTTTTTACCTGTGTCGCGGGTGACATGGACGTCAAATTTATTTGTATTGTTTTAATTGCTGCTTTATAGTAAGACCTGTAACTTTCCCACTGCGGGCCTTAGATTTCCCAGAAGAGAGATGGAGGCCATGGACCATGCCTAACTTTCCTACTGCAGAATTTTCAGATTTCTCTAACAATTCTAGTCCACAGTTCTAACCAACTTTTAGGAACACTGTTATATTTTTAAACATTCAAGCAAATTTAAAATAAATAAATATTTTGTGTATGTTAGCCAGCAATAAATGTTTTTCTTTCTTTCTTTCTTTCAAATTAGATTTTCATATATTTTTGTCGTTGTTATTAATTTAATTAGTGTTTGAACATTTTTCCTCAGCATTTTTCTATGGAAATTGTCGTTGGGGCGCAAAAATACAGAATTAAGGTACTAAATACATCTGAATTCGTGTAACCGAGATATTTATTTATCTCGTCTTTTCTCATATATGGTGGGAAAGCTACTGTTCTTTTGTTTTTACTTTGGTTCCACACTTTTTTTTAAACCCTAATTAATTATAAGTACTTCTGTAGAGAAGTTATACAATGCAAATTAGTATAATAGGTATACTAAGGATATTATCCGTAACTTACGGCTATATTTAGCAAGATTTACAAGTGTCTTGTGTTGAACCGAAGTTGTGCCATTAATACACAATAATACACATGACATGTGTCTGTGTAGACGTGTAGCGTGTATTGTGAAAGCCTTGTTAATTGCTCTGGAAATAACCAGTGGCGGTACTACAACAAAGGCTCCTTTGAAGTTTATTAGGTACTAACTAATGACATTTGCATAATGCACTGCGCCTAAGATTTAATCCTTCCATCTGACTTGGATAGCAATATTAGCAGTACTTGGAAGATAAACTTTCTTACTAACGAGAAATAACAGGTATAGCGACCTTGTTAATTATTTACTAATTGAGTATTAGATATTATCAACGTTATTTTTAATTTCGCTATCTGCTTAACATTTTTAATGTGTGTAACGTTTATCAATTTCTGTGTAATCCCTAAAACACTTTTATATCTCGATCGTAATCCGCTAATGCTTCGATTCGGGAAACTAATTCTTACGGTTATAAAAGTAACCGTATCCGAAACATTTGCTTCTCGGTTTTATCGAGTGTTTTATAAATTTTTCATGTTTACGCCATACATTGCAAACTCTGTGATGAGACAGTTATGCTCTACTCAATTATAAGGAGAAGTTGACTAATTAGTTTATTAAAATTAATAGGGATTTGCTAATAAATATTGGAATCATGTTCCTTGCATTGCACCAAGTTTTATTATTAACCGAGGTGTCATTGTTTACTATAACGACGCGCACAGCACGTGCGCCAGCCGCCAGCTATCAAGCTCCGGCCCGTGCGGACGATAAGCGCGCAAACAACACGACCGTGCGCGCCACACAACCGCCATAATAAACGTGTTAGACTCACGCCACACCGCTTCGTAATCAGACTAATTAGGACTAAATGTGTACCGGCCGTTTTCCTGTTGCCATTGGTAACGCCCCCGTTCCCGTGGCAGCTGGACGTAAACATTGCGTAATCGATAGCAGTCGACGTGTGGAAGGAACTGCGAGTGCTGGTGGTCGGTAGTCGTGCTGGAGAAGCTATTCGAGTACCTCGTCCGTCCGTCCGTCCATCAGCTGGAACAATGACGCCTTGACCTTCGCGCGCGGGGGCCGGGGCGCGCGATGACGCCAGCGCGGCCGGTACGCGGTTCGGCTTTCGGGTGCGATCCTTCGCGGACGGCATCCGCGTAATCGGCGGTCAGTGCGATTCCGAAGTTTGCGTCAAAAATACCGGGGTGTGGGTGCCGCCGTGCCGCGACGCCGGGGACTCGCGACGAGCTCATTCCGCGAGCCGGCGCCGACGCCGACGACCGAACGACCGACCGACCGAGCCGACTCCCGCCGAACGAGCATCGCGACATGCTCGCTCATCGACATGGGTAACGTGCAGTGCTGCGCGAACGACAGACCCCACGAAGGTAAATCCAAGAAACCGACCAAGAAGAAGAACAAGAAAAAACTAAAAACTGTCAGTGCAAAGACCAACGGAGTAAGTGGGAAGGGTGACGGTGGGCAGAAAGTGGTAGCCGTGGCAGAGGACGCTTCGGAACGGGTTGCGCCGACGGAGGCGCTGGCGCAGGGGGCCGCGAGCGACCCCAAGGAGCCCGCCAGCGACGCCGAGAAGACCCCAGCGCAACCCAACGACCCGAATATATCGGAAACGGATGCAGCACGTAGTGAAAATATGGCAACTGCTAGGGAGAGATTCTTTGGTCAGGTAATTAAAAATACCTTACTTTGAGTTGGCTGAAAAATGTAAGCTGTGGTGTAATAGGTATTTGTAACAATGTGTGCGAAGATCTGGCGCTAGGCAGCGGAACGACCTAATCCTCTTATCGTAGCGGAACGAATCGGTTCGCTGCTCTGCTTTACATCAACTAACTCTCGATAAAGACTTTTAAATGCTTGTCTGTTTTCTTGCGTTATCTTAAGGGTTCAATGTTAATAAACCAGATGTTTGTTTAGACATAACGAAGATAGGTATATACGTATCTACATACCGAAACTTACTATACCGTCTAGGTAATTGCGTTGATAACACAAATTATGTATTGTTTATATGCTAATTAATACTGCGATTGCCAGCTGTTGAGGCGATTGTAGCGAACCTAGCGAGGGCGCTGTTGAAGTGAAAATGAAATAAATATCGTACTTTAAAACATAAGGTTAATTAAAAAAAATTATAAATTATGTAACTACGTAATACCTACTGATGTACTTTTGGAAAACATCCGATTACCTAAATATTGGCACATAACAGCATATTTAAATATAATAGTGTACATACAATGTACTTAAGTAAACCTTCGCTACATTTCAAGCTACAAGCCCACTTTAAACCTGCCGTTTCACAATAGTACGCTTATCATTCTCATTAGCCACACGTTCACAAACTGCATAAAATATTTAAAATAATCGAACGGGTTTTACTTGATGATCTAATATGCATTGATTAACTCTCAACTGGTTGTACCATCTACCATCCTGTGTTCATATTTAATCGTGAACGGATTGGGAAGTGTTCTGTTATAAATAAAATACAACACGCCGTATTGTATTCTACCATCTTTATGCCTAAACCATTAAATGCTATAGATCTTGTGTCTGGAATATATCAAATATGTTATATACTAAGTAATTGCTCAATGGATTAAAATGTATAGATCTATGAACGAACATCATCGGCATTCTGAAATAATATTTTCATAGACGTCATTCACCGTTTATCAGTAATCTGTTATTCTTCCCAATCTATATTAAAAAGGTCTCGTAGTAAAGTGATTTTTATTTCAGCTCTCTTTAATCTATCATCAATATAAACCATTTAAATGAGATCTGATTCCCATGTATTTACGTCTTAATATACTTATAATGTTCTCATAAAAACATTTATTCCAAAGGCAATAAACCTTAACACCATTAAATGAAGAGCTCTTTACGTAATGATAAACATATACTTGGATTAGGTATAAAATCCTTCACTCCACAGTCCTGATATACAGCATATTTTCGTGTGATCAATCGTTGTGATAAGACTACCTATTGTTTTCTGCTCTCTGCTATACTATATCTAGTTACAGTTTATGTTTTATTAAGCATCAAAACATCTTAAAAAACATAAAAGTGTTTGGCTACTAACTAGTAATGGTAGGACTATAGTAATGAAAGTAATATTTTAAAAATACTTTTGAAAACAACCTTTTAAGATTTTGTGTTTGTGCTGTTGACCACCGCGGAGATTTCTGGTATAGAAACCATCCGTCAGCGCGGCATTTATGTTATGAATTATGATAGAGTTTAGAAACAACTATCTAAATTGAATGCGTTTGAAATTATATTTCATATCTGTAATCTACATGTTTACGTCGAGGAGGGTTCTCATCTGGGCCAACTCTGAGCGTCTCATCATTATAATAAAAAGCATTGTCGTCGGAACTACAGCAATATTATGAAATTTCAATCCCTTAGGATGAGAGAAAGTAGTTTTAATTCAGCTTGCAAGGTTTGAAACATACATATTGTACGCTAACAAACAAACAAGCAAAGCAAATTATAGCAAACTAATTAATAGCAAACTATAGGAATATAAATAAACTAATAATACATTCTAGTGCCAGCGAATTCTATTTTATTCCCTATTTTACCCTTTCAGAATTTGAATTTTGGAAAATTCTGTTATATTATTATGTGCTAAATCCATTAATTTGATTCTAAGTTTAAAGTAAACCAGACGATGTTTAGGGCAAACTCATCAAAATATGTAACGTTAAAATAAATAATCCATGGGCCTCAAGTTAAATGTTATCGAATTATATAAAACACATTATACCCTACTTTTATAATACAAATTCACCATTTTAGGGGATCAAACTGTATTATGCAGTCACATTGGTTCAGGCTGTGCATTTTGTTAATCACTAACTTACAAGAGTTAGCGTTTTATTAAAGATATTTTGAAAGTATTTTATTATTGTATCTAATAATACTTTGTATACAAAACTACTAATGTACGACTACAGCAAAAATAGAACCACAATATAATTTAGAACCTAAATAAACCGGTCCATTTACATTTTTATACGTCGGCGCGATCAACATTAAAATTATTTCATCAAGATGCGTATCACGCTCGAGTGACTGACTTGTTTCGGCGGAAAAGAGAGCTCGAAACTTTTTGTTTTCCTTACACTTTCTACGTATAACCGTTCTTCGAATATTCGTCCTACACAAAATCCTACGCTTCTCACGAAAAACGTAAATCAGATGGGAAAACGTGAAGTGTAATTGAATAAAAATAGTGGATTCCGTGAATCGGCTTCTCTTGAATTCACGAATCGTGAATTTGCTTCTGTCGGGACATTCGGTTACTCACGCAAGTCGTTGACTCAGCGCAAAAGTGACCGGGTTCTCATTCGTTTGCTTTTGGAGCAGCTCCAGCCGATTTCCCGAAATAACTCCCAGTTCCCTGTTAGCGTGAGACTTTATTCGCTTGCAATCATTTGTTTCTCCCGCCATATACTTTTGTTGCTCCATTATGTCTTAATTTGGCAGCAATTCGTAACTCGGCACGGCACGGGATGAGAAAATCTCCAGATTTATCCTAGTGGATATTCGCCAAATTAACATCAATCATAGCATCACATATTTAAAACAAATCTTGTATTTTGCCTCTCATTCGTTGATCTATCTTTCGTACTATTTTCTGCAGTTAAAACCCTAGGTACTATATTTAACATAATTATATCTACCATATTTATAGTAAAAGCAAGTCCTCTTCCGCAACGTAGTACTTATTCTAAACTGCTCCCTTTAAATAAAATAGAATAATGAATATAATATTATGTCGCTGGCCAACAAACAACTATGGATTAGGATGAGAAAATGGATGGAGGTGGTTGTACAGTCACGAGCATAAATATATTACTATGGACACGTCAGCAATAATATCTACCCCAAGATGCGTTCAATAATATCTGTCTGCACGGACGCAGCAAAAATATCTGATATTCATAGACAGCATATTAAAGTGACAACAAAATTATCTGACGAAAAAAGTACATCAAAAAATTGTGACAACCCCCAAAGCAAAAATATGTGACGACATTAGTTACAAAATAATGTGATCACTCTTTTAGTGCAAATATATGTTTGCCGTTTACTAATTCTGTAAGCATTTGCATTGATTCCTCAATCATATAGATAAATATATTATGACGTTCAATAGTTGGGAAAACTCACCGCGGTGTTACATATTGTGAGAATAAGTGCTGTGCCTCACCGGGACGCCATGGCGATGTCGCCGGCAACGTATCCAAACAGTTTATATTGAAATTGACGGTGTGGCAATGTAGCCAATTTGGAAGCGTAACCACATAACGGCTCCCTGAGTGGAGACTGGCTACGTCCACTCCTGACATCATAATCAAACTGACTGAAGAGAAGTAGCAGAGCCCTACC
Source organism: Thymelicus acteon (assembly GCA_951805285.1). Lineage (NCBI taxonomy): Eukaryota > Metazoa > Arthropoda > Insecta > Lepidoptera > Hesperiidae > Thymelicus > Thymelicus acteon. The sequence continues at coordinate 7,615,832 of OX638217.1, forward strand.
TCACCGGGATGCCATGGCGACGTCGCCGGCGTAGTTGCCACGGCTACCTTTGGCGTTCGAAGGTAGCCAAAAGAGCAGCCTACCCTCTATCAGTCAGTTTTCTCAGATCTCATATATTTTTTAAATTATTTAAATAAATTGATTATTTCGTCCCAACATCTTATTTTTAAATTGCGGTCGGAATAATCAGTTCTTGCGGTATCCCATAAACATGGACGATTTTGTATTTCTACAATAAACCTTTCTGTATCGAATCTCATTATTGAAAAATGGAACCGTGTTAAGTGAAAAACATAAATAAGAATAATAAATAATTTATAGTTTTGTAAAAAAACACGCGTGCGCGTCCGTCTTGGCAGCTGGTTTGGACACTGAGTGAGTGAGATGCACGTGCATATTTTACTGGCGACGTCGCCAGCTCGCTACGCTTCCAAATTGGCGACGTTGCCAAACCGTCGCAGCTGCCTAATACAATGTCTGACCGCAAATAAAAGTATTTTAGGAAAATGTAACAAGAACATAGAGTAGTGTACTAGTAGAGGATATGCAATAAAAGAAAGATAAAAAAAAACAAATGAGATTTTTTGATGGGTTTAGAAGGACCATACATAGGCAGTCGGGACAGTTAGTTTTTTTACGCTGTCGGGTTTTTTGTTTTTTTTTTTACTATTTTTTTACGCTTTTTAGTTAGGATTCATTGACTTCTATATTAGGATTATAAGACGGTAAAATTCGCAATGTTGTTATTTCATTAAAGGAGTTAGTAAATTAACGAGAACGGTTGTTTAACCAATTTTAAATCGTTACATATCCTAAGCTGTCACTTAAAATTAAAAATGATGAAACGAACCTAAAAATAATTTTTGAATACCTATTTAGCAATACCCCACTTGACGTAGGTCGTCAAATTTTTTTTTTCATTTAGACAATAGGTGTCTGGTTGTCCCTGTGGTTTTTGATTATTGTCATGTCTTTAATGACACTCGCAAGGTTAAGGCGTATCGATTGATATAAGATACATCAAAATCGGTCAAGCCGTTTGAGTTCTATAACGCCACATAGGAACATACATACATACATAGACTGATAAACACATTACCCTCCTTTGCGTCGCGCAGTCGGGCAAATGTATAAAAATAATAAAAGATTTACGTCAGATATTTTTGCCAACTATTGAACGTCATATATTAATGCATATCAAACAATGTAAATGCTTACAGAAACGTAGAATTAGTAAACGGCAAACATTTATTTGTACTCCAAGAGTGATCACATTATATTGTAACTAATGGTGTCACATATTTTTGCTTTAGAACGTCATACATTTATCTATGATTGAAGAATAAATGTAAATGCTTACAGAAACGTAGAATTAGTAAACGGCAAACATTATATTTGTACTCCAAGAGTGATCACATTATTTTGTAACTAATGTCGTCACATATTATTGCTTTAGAACGTAATACATTTATCTATGATTGAAGAATAAATGTAAATGCTTACAGAAACATAGAATTAATGAACAGCAAAAATATATTTGCACTCTAAGAGTGATCACATTATTTTGTGACTAATGTCGTCACATATTTTTGCTTTGGGCGGTTGTCACAATTATTTGATGTACTTTTTTTATCAGATAATTTTGTCATCACTTTAATATGCTGTCTATGACTATCAGATATTTTTGCTGCGTCCGTGCAGACAGATATTATTGAACGCATCTTGGGGTAGATATTATTGCTGACGTGCCCATAGTAATATATTTATGCTCGTGACTGTACATGGGAATATGCAGTCATTCAATCCTTATTCTCATAAATATTTTTTCACTTTGTCTTTTCAGTTCAGTTCTCATAAATTGTAGGTATTAAGTATAATGTGTGAGGATGCCGTTTTACTATTGTCAGTGCTTCGAATGTTGTCAGTAGAAAACAAGCGTAATAATTTCTATGCGCAATCAAGTGGTATGAAGATACTGTCTTTTCCAGCTTCTCGAGTTGTAAAAATATTAATATAAACGTCACGGACGTAAAAAAGAACGGACGTAACCTTGTCTAATCGAGAGTGAAGCTGATAGCTGACAGCTCGCTTACCATGTGTGCGTAATTTTGTAATTTTTGATTCGCGATGGTGTCAATGTCATATCAAGATGGTGTCAATGTGTGGGTGTGTGTACTTGTACGAATACAGAGAGTTCGTATTACTATGGGTGCTTCACTGAATTTGTTCTTAGGATTACGTCCGTCTTTTTTTTACGTCCGTGATAAACGTATAATAAATAACCAGCACAGTCATCATGGTGTCAAACGTTTGTAGACGTTTGGATGTCCATGAGCACGTCAAGATTTTGTTTGTAAATTTTCGTGGAATTTTAAACGATTGAGATGAAAATGTTCTAGTATAACCCGATTCCAAGTGACATCATGTTCTGTAAATAAATACTTGTCGCATGATCATTTTTTGGTTATCGAAGACGTGTAAATTTCCATGTACTACAACAGTTAAAAGAAATGAACCTTGACGCCTGAGTAGTAACATGACTAACATGGTCTAGTCGGTTGGCTATATATCGACCAACTCATATCAACACAACAGTGGATAGTTTATAGATGAGTTGTTACATTTTTTTACACAACGTTTTATGGCCTCAAAGCTTTAACCTAATGGTTAGATTTAAAACATTTTTAGTGGGATTGGTGCGGCCAAGAATACTAACTTTAAACTGACGCAGGATGGATGTCGTATTGAAATGAAATGAAATGAAATAATCTTTTATTCCTTATTATTATAGACGCCGCGACGGGTTCCGGCTTAAGGACTTGAGAGTCAGATCTTTCTTTCTTTCTTTCTTTATTTCTCTTTCTTCGCTGGCATCATATCAGTGATGCGTTTGATGTCGCTGATGTCCTAAGACGACGATAGCTGGAAGTGGCTATAAATCGTTATTTTTAATGTAGCTGTTCGTTCATAAACTATAATAAATAACATGAAATTTTATTCGTTAATTATAAATGATTCGTAGCTGCTTATGTATAAACTCGTGCTTACTTGTGATCTTATGTTAAATGATAAGCAAATACATTGAATGCCACGGATGGCGTCATAAATAACTTTACGTTATTGAATTTTACTGTCTTACAAGTATGTACCATACAAATAAACCAAAACCGTGGATCTACGATAATCTGTAGTGTTTATAAAATAGTTGAGAATATTCGTCTCACTGCTGTCAGAAAAATAAGTCATCTGATTTCGGCTATATGGTAACATTTTGGTTTTCGCAGCTAAAAATTTTGAAACGGACAATAAGTTTGGAGTTTACCTGATCCTATGTATGGCGAAACTAAAAAGATAACATCTTTACTTAATTTTTCGTTCCTAGCAATGTAAAAAAAGGCTGGCCATCTGCGTTCTTCTAAGGTTAAGATAGACAAAGAAAATTTCACAATATTATTTTTGACGCTCCATCTCTTCACCTCGTTAATCAATAACTATAACAATGTGTTCAAGAATTTTATAGTACTTTATTATTCTTTTACTATTTACAACAAAGAGCAACTTGGCAGCGTTTATATGAAAACTGTCGTCACGGCCGCCGACAAACGGTCTACGTCTAGGACAAATGAAATGAAAATAATTTTAAAATCCTCCATGTAATGTCCTCTTTTATTATATTTTAAATTTAGATGTTGTGAAAAATCACCTGTCATTAACAGCAAGCACTTAACACTAACAGAACGCTTATTAATGAGTACTTCATTCAGTTATTTAAAATATCACTTTTTCAAATTTTTCTCATTGGGTTATAATTTTTAGTTCAAATTTTTTTGAATAAATATTTTATTTTATTTTATTTATTTTATTCCATTAAATTTACAAACGGTATACATTTTACCAAATCTTAAATCTTATCTATAAAATAAACAAAACAATAAATGTACCACCACTTATAGGTAAACATCACATATATTGACATTTGCTATGAATCTATGAATCTTGTACAATTACCTAAAATTGTAAAACATTTATTACTTTCTACAGATACAAGAGTAACAGTAGACGAAATCGTGCTTCTGTAGAGTTGACATCAATATAATTTAGACGAAAATAATAAAAGTTCGTATTTCCTTATTTATTTTACAACCACATAAAAATATGCTATAGCGTACACACGCCGTAACATATGGCGTTCAGGGGTACAACAGATAAATACTAATACTAATAAGTTATGACTATGAGACGTAAAATTGTATATGGCTTCCAAGTGTTTAATTAAATACAACGAGATATTTACTGCTTAACTGTACATGGCTCCGAAATCCGTGTTGACAAGTTTCAATACTTCCAATACAAATTGCGTGACATGTGTCGACCTCGTATGTACATACTTGGCTTATATCAGCAGGGACATTATGTGTAGCATACCTTTTACTTTCGGTGTTAAAAACCAGAAATTAGTGTCTTTACGCACAATAGTGCAATAATAAGGTTAAATTGTTTAAATAATATTGAGTAAAGTAAAATATTAAAATTTAATTTTACTTCCTAAACGAAAGCTTTTCATTAAATATATAATAGTTAACATCATTTTGTTGAGGTGTTGTGTTGTTACAACATGATACTAACAGTGATAATGTTATCATAAGATTATATGAACAAACAAACACTGATTGAATTCTCAATATATCTTTCTTGAAAATATCATTTTCAGATATCGATAAAATTATCGTGGCATTTTTTTATTTACCGGTACTATTGAATTGGTACTATTAAGTCAAATTATTCCATTCAATGAATGCTTGAAAGAGTCCGTTGTTTTAATGAATCGTAACCATTCCACACTTGGCCAGCGTAGTGGACTATGCCCTGCATCCTTCACATTGTGAGAGGAGATCAGAGCCCCGCAGTGGGAGTAAATATAGATATGAAGCGTAAATGTAATATTATGCTTCATATCTATATTTCATGTTTTGGAGTTTAACTTTATTTATCTGTTTTATATTTAAGCCCACGGTATGAAATTTTATGGGGAGTAAAATATTTTTTTCCGTTACGTTATGCGTTATGTACGTTATGCGTTATGTTTGTAATTCGTAACAGAGAATCTAGATGGCGTTGGATGGCTGATCAGTAACAGCGCCATCTAATCATACTAGTAATCTTGGTACATCCTATTCTGATGACGTGAACCATCATCATCATCATCACCATGGCGTTAAACTGCAGTCGTGCGTCGCAGCTGACACACCTTTTTTTAGTGAATCCATCTGCAATCTAAGCCGGCTTATCTATTGCCCATTTTTTAGATAAGTCCTATTTGGTTAATAATGTTATTAGGTAAGGTCTTTTAATCGTTATTTGTAATATAAAAATAAGATTGACACAAAATGAGCATAAATAATATACAGATAATTATTTAACTAATTAATTAATTAATTTAAAATTAGCAAAACTAATTTCTGTTTACTGTATATTTTTTTATGAAATTTAAATTGTTACATTAATTTCGATTGTTAACTAAATAAGTGTCATCTAAAAACGGCCCATAGATTATAAACAATTACATAACAAAACCAGACAACACGGGTCAATGGCGCGTGAGGTCATATCACGATATAAATCTGTTAGCTACTCAGAAATTCATAGGGTCACATGTTGATAATAATATACCCGGTATGCTGCGCATGGGCACACCTAGCTTTTCGTTCGTTTTTTAATAAATTGCAAACAAAATGTTTGCTCTGCGCTGAGGTTGAGACCATTAAGTATCATGATTTAATAATTTATTGCAATAAATGCTTTTACGTTAATAGTTTCCACTCAGGAATGTATAAACAACGCTCTGTGTTTGTGACTCCTTCACGTAATATCTACTGAACGAATTTTCATAAAATTTTACATACAGGTAGACCATTACCTGGAAAAACATATATGTTCCTTACGCCCCAACTCAAAAGTCGGATACTTAAATTGCTCCTAAGTACATAATTTGTATGGTGATTCTTTACTAAGGAGTGATTAAAGTAACCGTTAGTGACTCTGAGTTGGGGAGTTAGTATCCCAGGAAACAGACCTAGCAATTACGTTTCACAAGGCTTCGATTTATTAGTCAGGCATTAAATAATACATTTTAAAATTCAAAACACACCTGATAGTTCCTAAACTGATATTATACAGAGGTAATGGATAAACTCAAAAACTACTGGACTGATTTTAAAAATGTTAATTTTTAGGACAACGATCTATGACGTCAATTCTCTATCTCATCTGTATGAATCATCTACAATCGTTCAAACAAACGTTATAGATAATGTTTTTGCGTGTTGATGCCACAGTTCAAGCTATTTATAAGCGATGACGATTTCGATGAACACGTTCAGAAGTGGAACGTAAAAATTTCTACTATAATTCTTGTTTCCGGATGTTAACAAAATTAGTCTTGCAAATTACCGCAAATTATATTACGTAATACCCGAAAGTAACATGAAATTATTAATGGTATTACAAATATTTTTTAAGCGAAATAAAATTTTGTACAGTCCGTGAAAAGGGTGTCTAATTGTGGATAACACCGTTCTGTTACGTGATAATTACATAACAAAGTAGGCACCTACAAGTAATTTATCGGAAACAAACTCATTGTGGGCGTCGAGGTGAGATTTAGACGAGATTTCTGGGAATAACTGTGTTTCTGTTTATTAACCTGAGTTTAAAGTTAACGGAAACTAAAATAGAGTTAAGAGTTGTCTAGAAAATAAACATTCGTTTACCAAAACTGTTTTGTTGTTTTTTTCCCGCGCTCTTACGTGTTTAGTTGCGTAGGTAGGTGAAACTAAATAGTAAATACTGATCTTAGCGTGAAAAACGTCGCAAACAACAGATTTTCCGAATCCACTTGACAGAAAATGATATTAATTTGGCACTTATAATACAAGTGCATGATCGACTTATGCTGTAAATAAAATTCTGATTTTGGAAGTTACCTCAGTTTGCAAGTTTAAATTGGAAAATAAATTATCAAATGAATTGTAGTAATACGATAAGTGTTTAACAAAATATATAACTCACCAGATTTAGGAGGCAGCCTGAGCCCAGCTGTACGAATGAAAAGCTTTGAAAAAACATCGCGATGTGTTATCGTCAAACAAAGAAATATGTTAAAACTTCAATTGTTATGGTGTTTATCATTTTTGTAATGTTAAAACTCGTAACTACGCAAGTTTTTTAACTGTTTCTTAACGTTGAGATTTTTGAACGCAGTTAGATAGAGATTTTGACGTATGAACCGCCCACGATGAAATACCAGACGAAAATAATCAACATTAGAATGAAAAATGAAAGCATATTCTAGCTCTTGCTTGCATAAAATATAAGTATTTATGATTACAGTAATAATTAAACATATCTTGTTTTATTATTCTGATGGATATTGTTGGTTATTTTATTATTATAGTATTTGTAATTATAACTCCCTAAAAGTTATCTTTAATATCCTTAAATTGCTACAACTCTCAATCCTAAATTTTCTAGGGCCTTAAAGGAAACCAAAGCTTGTCAGTGATAGTCGATATATTAGGTCGTGAATCGTGATGAAGTCTAGCCACCACAGCATTAAGTCGACGCTATGCCTAGATATAGTTTTGACGACCCCTTTGGTAGCGACCCTGCCAGCGAAGCGAGGGGTCCCGGGTTCGATTCCCGGCCGGGGCAGATATTTATGTGACAGATAAATATTTGTACTCAGGTCATGAGTTATTGCGATGTGTTATATGTGTCGTCCATGCCACCCGCGACACAGGTAAAAACCTACTGCGGTGGTATGAGTGTGTAAGCGTTTATTTATTTATCTATTGTATTTAATAGTAGTAGATGTAACTGTCTAGATAAACTTACATTTACCAGTTACACAAAACATGGAATCCTTTTTTTATCCAAAGAATTTGTACTATCCTCAACAAAGGGAAATTTAACCAGGTTTGAAAATATTTATGGTTGGTAATAAGTTAGTAACGATATGATGATGTGCTTTAGAGCTCCACATACGGTATTATTACTATAAACTTGGTTGTAATGTCCGAAGCGAGCTTTTCCCTGGGTAAGAAGCTATTTTAAGGGTTAAGCTATTTTTATACGTCTATTGTCTTAGTTAATTAAACGTGACCCAATTATTATTCTGGTCCGCGTGGTATTTTGCATCAACTAATTGGTCTTGCTACTTGTAGATCAAAATCACAGATTACTATTTCATGGTAAACTGATAATAGCAAATGTTTAGAATATTTTTATAAATATTTTAATGAATTAATTTTAATACCACACGATGATAGGTGGAGAGTATTGACCATAATGACCTGCAACTGCAACCGTCTTATGACTGTTAACAACCAAACGGTGGAAAAAAGTAACTGCTTGAAAACTGAATGTCTTTCATGGCAACCGAAACTCGTTATGAATTAAAAAATAATTCTAAAGATCTGGGCGTTCTACATACCTTTATTGATACATGCTATAAACCCAACTCGCGTGTAACTGTATTGGCCGCTTGTCCATTAAAAAAAACCATTCGCTTTGCTTCTGAAAAGCACAAGACTTTTAAGTTCTTGCAACAGAAGACTTTTAAATTGTTTTAAGTTCGTAATTAGTAACCGAATAATAAATAGCAATTTTCATTAGGCATTTTATGATTTGATTTTTTTTATAAATTAAATAATGCTTCAACCCTACCCGATGGTAGGTCTTGGGAGATGTACACTATAGTATAATATGTGGTACAACAACGAGTGTATTTTGTCTTGACTTTTTATAAGCATCCTTCCTCATGAACAATTTCAGACAAGAATAGCTCATGTTCGTTGATCCTTGACCATCTTAATAGTTAATACAAATTATAAAGGGACCTTATTTGACACCACAACGTTTAGCGCGTGTGGTCCACTGGGGCGTCAATTTAATAGCGTCTGACACCCATTAATGACGCCCGAGGTTGTCGACGTTGTCGTTGTACTGATGATGATTCTGTTATTATCTAAATTAATTAAATGGCTACGAAGGATTATACTGTGTGTGGGCTTCGCGAAAATGTAGGTATCTTACGAACGGAACAAATTTAACTTCTTTGTGGAGAACCTCCATGGTCCCTTTTTACCCGACTGTCAAGGAAGGGTTATGATTTTCGCGCGTATCTTGTATGTTTGTATGTGTGTAATATTCTTTATTACCTCGTATCTTCCAAATTACTGAACGGATTTATACATATAATAAAGATATCGTTAGATTCATCTTGAAAACCAAGTGTCATTAGATAAGTGAAATTAAAAAAAAAAAATGGTGGCTGTGACCTAAATTCCTTATTATGATAGCAAACCGGAATTCTATGATACGAGGTTCTATTAAATGTCAAAAAAATTGTTCTCCCTCAGGATCGGCGTTACAATAAAACACAGAGACAAAGAAAGAGAATCTCTATGTTCTATGGCCGTTACGAATTGCTATGGCGACTCCTCTAGTGTCACTTACCATGAAGTAGCCTATCTTCATACCTATCGTCAGTTTTTCAGGCTATAAAGAAACACTCACACGCATAATACACAAATTATTTTCTATATTCATAGCGTTCCCGCCTGCCTATGACGTGGATGTCTTCAAGAAAAGAGTGAATAGGATCTCTTTTAATCACATCTCCACTTACTATCAGGTGGGATTGTGGTCAAGAATTAACTTATTCGTGTAAAAAAAATATATAAAAAATCAATCAGTTAGGTACAAAAAATTTTTTTTCTGGCCGACAAACGAGTACTAGACTAGGGTGATAAAACTCTTTTATAATTAAGTATTAACATTATTTAATATCTACTATTAAATTAGAATACTTTTACGAGTATATAACAAGTTACCTTTTTGGGCGTTTCATAACAAGAAGAGAATACGGCGTAACAGAATTGGACCCGGTACTTTTTCGTGAGTCGCTTAAATTGGGATAACCGGCAATGGCGGAAGGAATGGTTATGGTTAATTCAACTAACCAAATCATATCTACTTATAGTTCCTGTTTTGGCCAGGATCACTTAGATCCATGTAGCACTGTACTTGTAATTGAACATAAATAAATGTACTTATTTTAACTCCAAGAAAAGAAGGAGGTCCTCAATTCGGTTGTTTTTTTTTATTTTCACCTCAGAACTCCGTTATTTCTCAACAAATTTTAACAATTATTCTTTTATTTGGAAGGCTATACGTCCACGTGGGTCTCTAATTTATCAAAATTGGGATCTTCGAGGGAACAATGAGGAATTGTATACATATGAAAATTTTAGACATTTTTAGCAATTTATTACGAGAAAGTCCTTAGTTAGTAGATTATTTTTAATATAATTATAAATGGAGTCCCATTACAGATTAGATCCTATTAAAATATATTTACGAAATAATTATTTATTTTTACAAATAATGCGTTAGCGTTAGTAGAATAGTACCAGGTCATTGCCCAGTGATTTGCGCAGAGACCACAAGATGGCGCAAAGGCGCTATCACGTTTCTTCTTTATTCAATTTCCCAACGTCCGGGCGTCCGTCCGTCCGTCGTCCGCAGACACCGCTACGTTCGTGTGGGCATCGCCAGATTAGGCGGCTAGACGGATCTTATAATTGAATCCGTTCAGGAATCTCTTCTGATATTTACTTCCCCGTTTCCGTTTCTTGTATAAAGCTGTATCACAGTTTATGCAATTTATTACGTATACGGGTTTGGATTGATTGGATTGATGGATTTTTTTATTTAAGTACATACTTTATTTTATTTATTAAATTTATTTTGTCATATTTATTTAAGTAAGTATTTATTATCTGTGGCTGTTTAGGACTCTAGAGCATTGCAAAATGTAATTTTCTACAGAAAAATACAAAATTATTAGTATAATGTCAGGAATGTCACCAGATGCCATTTTTGTTTACAAAAAGCACCAAGAAGACATGGGAAAAATTTAAATTAAATAATTAAAACTTAAATTTAGGTATTACCTACTGAGAAAATAATGTAACTTTAGAATGTTAACTTAATACTGAACATTATGGTTCACCATCACTTCTCTAGGTAGGTATGTAAATAACTCACATTATTTGTAACAATTAAATCACCCATTTATTAAAGACGTTTTGATCATCCTAATATTACTTACATTTAAATTCAGCTCCGTGATTTAAATTAAAATATTATTCTTGGAAGTAGTGTATTGCAATTGGTACATTTATAAGAATAAAGAAAAACAGAAATTGATTCAGTACCTAACCGCACAAATTAAAATCACTGCTTGTTCCGCTGTTTAACGAACGGTAGTTATGGCTTTACCTCAAAAGGCTTAAACCTACAATGGTATTTTTTTATAAGACTATGTAAAGTTAACCTAAAATTGATTAAACTTTATGCAGGTAGGTTCTTATAGCTTAAGGTGTCACTGAATGATTATGTTAAAATTATTGAATCGATTTCAAAATCCATTCGTGCTTCAATTGACGTAATATTAACGTAGTTAAATTATTTTATTGAAAGAAATTTAGCGTGAGCTATGACAAATTGACAAACAATTTGCAAGTACACAGAGAACTACTTTTGCTAAAAGATTTTCACAGGCGCTTCACTATTATGTTATTTTTACCGTAGGACTAAACCTTTCTGCTTGTGATTGAGAGGTTATTCAAAGAATAGTTATTTTACAATTTTGTGAAAAATGATTTTTTTTTATTCTTCAAATTTTTTAAACAGGAGAAGAAGGGCCTTTGATAGTCGATGTGACCAAGTTGTTCGATCGTTGGTTTCCTGAGTCTAAGTTAGTTTCGAATTCTGTGCGATAACTTTTTGTCATCGTTTTTAATGCAGTGGGTGTTTGAATACTCGTATTTTTATTTTTCTGTAGGCTACATGGACAAAAATTATAATATTGTGTGTATCTAAGCTAAGTCGTTAAGAAGTGGCACGATCACTACGCACCAATGATCATTTATTACACCATGTAATAATAAACCGTACATTGTAAACTAGGAAAAGACAATGTTTTCTCTGTTAGAGTGCGCAGGCGCCGGCTAGTCGCTGCCAGCGCGACAATGAACAGTAGAAATAACTTCTTATCTGCGCTAAGGATAACACTATGCCTCATTAAATAGATGAGTTACCAATATATCTCATTTTTATTACAAAATTGTCAAAACAGTAGATTTCGGAAGAAACTAACAGCATTTATGAGTGTTTACTTAACTCCATTAATTCTTCGTGGATCCCATCATTAGATCTGAATTTTGATAAATATGGGATCAATCTCGAAATATACATTATCTACCTAATTGCAAGTAACAACATATTTTTCCAAATCAGTTGATAAAATTAAATGAAGGAATTATGAGGCAACAAACGTTAAAACAAATATACCAGTAAATGAGAACCTCAGAAACATTAAACCAATATACTTTTTTTGTCTTTTAGTACGAGTGAGAAGCGTGGTAATATTAGCAATATCATGACTCTTTGGAAACATCAAATATCAATATAATTTTCCTTTTCGTGTCTACATTTTATAAACAAAGCACCCCGTCATGTCGTGACCATTTTAATTTAATCTAAATGTCATTCTTTTTTCTGGAATTCGTATTAATTATTCACAAGTGGGTGATTTTGAAGCTATAAGGCTACTAGTTGTTACTAATGTATTATTAAGCCAATTGGGTACAGACACGGAACACAGACACAAGTGTGATGAGTGTGTGACACACTTGTGTATGTGTTCCGTGGGTACAGATACAGTTTTCCATAATGTTTTCAAAAGTATATGAAGCCTGATAGCACAATTATTTATTAGCCAGCCTGGTTCTGGTGACTGTGAGCTATACCGAGCACATTATGAGAGAAGACCCGAAGCCACATTGATGAGGAAGGTCATATTATGCTTATAAGTAACAATAATTGTTGACAAAAAAGAGTTGCTCCAGGTGTACACGTATTAATAAAAAGATACCCGAACGAAAAGGATACTGTTTTAGTTCGTTGAAAAGGTTTAGTTCAGGTAGATTTACATATCTTATCAGTGGTCAGGAATTTTATCTGTTCACCGGAAGGTCCGGAAGGAGGCTTAACGTTACAAGTTACTAACACAAAATTATCTTATTATTATGTTATTATAAATAACATTACATTACTGATATTACTTTTAAGTACCGCTTGTAATCTTCTGAAAATTATTATCGACAGTATTACTAACTAAGTCAACAAGTTTTACTGGCGTGTCTAGCGAAGTTGAGTAACACATGAATCAGAACTCCGTGAAATATGCTCTGTGATATTCAAGATTTATTGAAGGCTTCCGTTCTTTTGTTACAGGTAAGTCTGAACTTCAGTATTACGGGAATGCGTTGAGCTCGCGTGATACGGTGAGTATAGTGAGTCAGTTATGAATATGGATCAGGTCATTTGTGTACTTCTACAAACACATGTTACAATTAAGATCAGAGAAAGGGTGATCGAGAAAAAAATCTACTTAGAAAACCGTTAGAACTGGCAAGCTGCCTTATCAATCATGTAGCTATATTTATATTTATATATACTTTTTAATCTTTTTATCTATGTTCTATCTATTAGATATATTGTGAAGTACATATGTTTTGTCTTCGGAACTGTCAAGACAGTTCCAGTCTTTAGATTCTTGTTCCTGCTAATACTTAAAATGTGCTTGTTTGGATTTTTGTTACCTACAATCTTTAATCACGCAAATTCCAAAATTTAACTTTAATATTTTTCTGATTATGATATTATGATTGGCTTACGAAACAATGTTTTGAATTTAGATCGCTATTTTACTATTTAACTTGATATTTCTGTACTAAATTCTGAAATCCATGCAGAAGCCACGGTTCGCAGCAAAATACACAGTTTTGAGTTCCTATTAGTTTAAAAAATTCCGGTACTCACAGCTACCAAGCCCTTCAGGCTTGCCAGAACTATTAGAATTTATGCCCATTTCAGTTTAACAATTAATGATTCAGTAAAAGGTGGGCTAGCTAAACAAAGCGATATGCTAACACTGGGCTCGTTACTTATCATTGGACAATAGTTCTTTATCATTACCTACCTGGAAATGTTGGAGAAACATTCCAAAACCGACAGTTATTTTTTGTTTATCTAAGGCTGACAGCCGATAAGATTCGTAAATCCATTTCTATTTTCATTGTTCGTTTCGTTCCCTCAACACAAAATGCAAATTGTTGAACAGAATTCCTAATAAAAGAAATATGCAATTGTGAGTCATTTAGCGATAACGCATGTGCAAGTAATACTATTTGTCAGTAATATTACGCATTCATTCATACATTCATTAGTGTTAGTACTGAAAACTTTGTGAGTTAAACCTGCACAGAATTATAAGTCAAATAAGGATAAAAGTATAAAAACCTGAAGTAGGAAACCCCATTTGAGTTTTATCGTCTTATGAGAAAATATTGGACTATTTGTGCGCTTAGAGACAAACTTAGCCATAAGAATAAAATACTTGGCTTCAACCCATTAACGGCCCACTACTGAGCACGGGTCTCTCCTCTTGAGGAGGCCTAGAGCATACTCCACCACGCTTCTCCAGTGCGGATTGGCGGGAGGTTAGTGGCCAACCCAATTGTCGGAAGTTTTCATGTCTCCCGAGGGCCTCCGACAATTGAGGATAAAGTACTTATTAAAATAAAAATAAAATAAAGTTACAAAAGAATTACAAGTAAAACAATAAGCGTAGATTATACATTTTATTTTCAAGAATGCAATTCATTCGTCTTCTTTTTTTTAAAGAAGAGTTCATTCCTATTTGCATAAATAGCGCTCTGCGTACTTCGTTACCCGCGCTTTCTGGATAATAAATACCCTATAGGATATAGGATACTTATTATTAGGCATAGGCAACGTCCATTTCAAATTGGTCATCAACAATAAAATCAGAGCGTAATGGCCACAACGTAAGTGGTGTCATGTAACAGTTTAACGAAAGAGAAGCGGAGGTCAGCCGGCCAGGGAAGTGGGCAATGAGTGAGGCTCAATAAAACCATAATATCGTAATTTGCGAGGGCACGTGGGACGGCACTAAACTTAAACAAATAACTTTATGCCGGCTCTATTGGGATGTCCGTTCGCAATGAGATTGCCGACTATTCGGGCTCGGACTACACCAGAATGCGAATAGACTATTTTACTTTATATTGTGATTTAATTACATTAACTATAACAATATCGGGACATTATCTTTTGGTATCCATCCTTTATATCTTGGCATGTTCTCGTCTCTATATTATTCTCAAAACAAGTACTTAATATTTAAGTTTCTCGATAGAGTTTTAAAATTATAATTTAGGAACCATTAGTTAACATTCAAACGAAAGATGAATATCAGCTGTAAAATGTAGCAGACTAAGCGCCCAAAAATAATGTCGGATAACATAAATTCCACGCCATTCCATTCCATTTTAGCAGTAAATCAATTTGCTACTGGATTCGTGTTTGGTATAGAATAATTTATAGCATTATTCACAGCCACACTCGAAGCTCGTTCGAAACATGTCGTCTTACAAGATTGGCCAAATCCGCCCTTAATCTAAGGAACTATAATAGCGACTAGATTAAAAAAAATCTACTTTATCTGTGCTTATTATAAGGGAATGCTTTACTAGATTTCCACTTGGTGATACGTGGCAATGTACTCATAAACAAAGTATTAAGTTCTTAAGCCTATTTACTTGTCCGGTTTTTTATTCGTTTTTATTTATAAAGCGCATTAATAAGTATGGTATACGCTCGTCGCTGATAATCTAAAGGTATAATTTAAACTTCAGACCAACGCCTACACGCATTGCGTCCTCAATGCCGTAGCCATAATTCGACAATTGTATTTGCGTTACAATGTTACAATGATGAGTAAACAAACCTCTTAAGATCGTACTGATAGAACAACTGCGTAAATAGTATAAAGTAACTAGCGCTCTGCTCGCTTTATTCGCATTTCCCGGGATAATATGTTCCCTATATCTTATTTCAGATCACGGTCTATCTGTGTGCTAAAATTCATTAAAATCCGTTCAGTAGTTTTTGCATGAAAGAGTAAAATATGTATGTATTGATTGAGCGCGGCGAATAACAATAATAAAGCAAAGGTCTTTGAGCCAAGCCGACTTTATATTAATCAACGAAGACTAGTCATATAAATAAACTATAAAGACAATACAATCTATATTTATAGACTTGTTAAATCTAGATCGTGGTACCTAATCCTGATCCGTGGTGTTTTGATTATACTGCCTTGGATTTACAAATAGAGCTGTCCTAGAGCGATTGTAAAGCCATGTTTAGATTCACAGCCCATTTCGTCTTGACTTCATAGAAAAAAATATTTTGAAAGCCGATACGTGCATGTTGTAACGGTATTAGTTTAATATAGCCTTCAGGGTTAGCAGTATCCAAGGGTTAAAATACCTTAAACTTTTTTATACATAGGTATATTCACAATTTGTAGCTTAATAATGAATCTAACCCTGGTTAAGATATTATCGGTGTAGGCCACGAAATACATTATGTAATGTTATTCCTTTCGTTTTTTTAATGTAAACCTTCTTTATAGTGAAAAGTAGGTATATCATTATATGTATCTGCCACGGCTTCTCCTATAAAAAATATTTATTACAGGATTAAGATCAGTCAAAAGAAAAACACATAATTGATCTTCATTATACATATTGTCACAGATGTTGAAAATATTAGATACTTTTTAAAATCATAATACAAGTTTTTAATTTGATGTGTTCGTACTATTTCAGTTTTGATATGTATTTATTATGCAGCGTATGTATAACCATCATTGGAAAATCTGCCATTTTCATCTTTACGTAGAGCCAGTAATACTGTAATATAATCTGTATTGCTCAATAAACGCCGGCCACGACGGAATCATTACAAAGCTATGTATATATTTTTTACGATCGTAATTGTAATATTTAACAATAACTATGCATCGGCCCACGTACAATTATTCCATGTTATTTAAAAGTAATATATGTTAATCACATATCATAACATATGCGCATGTTTTATTTTAGTATTAAATCTGTGTTTATAACAGTTTCACGTAACTGTAATTATTCATATGTAATAAACATTTTTATTAATTAAATAGGTAGTTCATCAGTGTTTCTACTAATTTTTTTACAGTTACATTAGCTAATAAGTATCTATTAATTAATTGTTAACTTATATTTACCACCTCTTTACTCTTTAATAGTACAAAACTATAAAGGTTTCGATTTTACTTCGGAACCCTAAAAATCATAGTTATGGGATCAATTATATTAATTAATTAGCTGACCCGGCGAACTTCGTATCGCCTAACAAACTATTTTTTTTTTAATAAAAGTAGCCTAAGTTACTCCTTGTTACATCAGCTATCTGCCAGTGAAAGTCCCGTCAAAATCGGTCCAACCATTTCAGAGATTAGCCGAAACAAACAGACAGACAGACAGACAGACAAAAATTGTGAAAAATGTTGTTTTGGTATATGTACCATGTATACATCCAAATGCACTTAGTAAAAAGCGGTTATTATAATATTACAAACAGACACTCCAATTTTATTTATTTGTATAGATATAGATGTATAGATGTATAGATATAGATAGTTTTTCTTGTACAGACATCGATTAGTTACAGATTTACAAAGTAAGGTATGATTTATTTATTAGGTATATTTCTAGGACTTTAATGAATTTCGTTGCAAATAAAAGGAAACTACGATAGAAATTGATTTTGTTTTACCTTTATGAGCTGGGTATATTTGAAACAGCCGACTTGGCATTGTGCCACGCGATGTACATAATATCTAACCGCTAGTATAGTCTTCTGTTTTTAGAACTTCTGTCTGTGTTTTGTTGTCCGGAATAGGTTTACCACAACGACAACATGGATAAACTTATAAAGCGGAGGAAGAAAATTTTAGATAGGTATTTGTAGACTATAGAGGTGGACCAGATCTAGGAGTCTAGGATTTTAGGGGTCACCACACGAATTTATTGATTTTTAGAGCTTTATGTTATAGATAGTCACTATAATTATAAAATATGTAAAAAGGGGGTTGGGCTCATGCCACTCATTTCAGAAAAATAAACTCAGTATACTGGTAGAGTTCTTCCAAACTTACTAATGTGAGATTAGTTTCATAAAAGAGAAGTTAGTTTCATAAAAACAAAAACACATCAAAGACATGTGTTATAAATTTTACATAACATAACACTAAATAATCAAATGCACTATACTTATCATCTCTATGGACTTTGAACTCCTTTGTTTTTCATAATAGGTCTGTTAAGGTTAAGGCTTTATTATCATAGATACTTACGAAGCAGCGGCTTGTGTCGATATTGGCCGAGTGAAGCAACAGCAAGCGCTGTCAGTAACTACCGACACCCATCCAACCGGATGGGTAGTCCAACTGGATGGGTGTCCGCCACTGGCAAAAAATTCTTGAGGGTTCCCATGCTTCGGTCGCAGGGAACGTAAAGCCGTCGATTCCGGTTGTTATCGTAAGATAACAATCGTTAAGCCATGTCAAAAGCCTACGAGCGGCCTGATAGCTTTCAAAATTTGGGTTGGCCACTACCAATCCGCAGCATCGTGGCTCTCAGCCTAAAGAGGATAGACCCATATTAAGTAATGGGCCACTAATATGTTGAAATCATACCTAAGACGTCACGGAACGAACTCGCAGTCCCACTTCTGATGTCAAATTATCGCACGTGATAGTCTGTTAGCGACAGCCTTTGCAAGATTAACTTTGACCCTTACAAACATGTATAACCAAAGTAAAATGTATATGATGTGACAGTCAGCGTTTCCCGTGACGACACGTGACACTATCTCTGTTGACAGTAGAGGCACGCGCTCTCCTGATAAGAGAGGACAGGAACTGCGCTCACATTTCCATCTTGACTTAACACTGACGTGTTGAATGACAAACTAACACACGCTACTGTGGGCAAATATTGTCGATTAACGTAACGTAACGTAACGTAACGTAAATGAATAATAAAAAAATCATTATTTAATCTTTACACTACAGGGTTTTACATCTCTGTGCGTAGTGGTTTGTCTTAGTAAGCATTCTGTGGTTTTCTCTCTTTCTCTCTGTCTGTGCGTGTTTCTCTCCTTGTCTACATGAATTGTGTTGTTAAGTTGTTCTT
Source organism: Thymelicus acteon (assembly GCA_951805285.1). NCBI lineage: Eukaryota > Metazoa > Arthropoda > Insecta > Lepidoptera > Hesperiidae > Thymelicus > Thymelicus acteon. Next base: position 7,635,070 of record OX638217.1, read on the forward strand.
CTTTACCTTTATACTACACGAGTAACCGCCCTCGCTTTGCTTCGGTTTTCTTATTTTTTTTACACCTTGGGTTACATTATTGGAGTTTTATTAAGGATCCCTAATTTTTTTGAAAATATAATATAGCCTATGTTACTCGGGGATAGTGTAGCTTTCCGATAGTGAAAGAATTTTTGAAATCGGTTCAGTAGTTTCGGAGCCTATTCAATGCAAACAAAAAATCAAATCTTTCCTCTTTATATATTAGTATAGATATATATTAAATGACTCTGTTGCGCAAAAGTGTTCGTCAAATTGCGTTAAATTCGTGGCGCTACGGTAGCAACAGGGTAAAGGACTACGTAAACAGTTGAAGTCTGGTCTACAGGATTGTCACTGTCTAATTTCAACCCGTCAACAGTTGCTACATTCATACCATACCTTTTGCCTACGCTAGCGCCAATTTACTGCATAGAGCTGGACACTTTTTGAACTTTCCCCCGTGTGAGTCAGTTCTCCTTTACCTCTATTCTCCATTGTAGATAGGCATAGTTTTTGACATAGATTTTTTGAAGTGAAAACTTCTTAAGGCGCGTTGGGCATTTTTGAGGTAGGATAAAACCAATCAGTTCGCGACACCGTCATCGTTTTAATCGACACCTACCTGTAGCGCCATCTCTGAGAGAAGTACACAACTATAGTTACTTAATTACAGTTCGTATTAATATCAAGATTGTAGTTTAGATACATACACTTTACGAGGCGTTGACAGTCATTAACTAAAAATGTAATGAATAAAAAACACTTCATTAAAAGTATTTTCTGCACAATAAAATATTTCCAGACGATTCAAAAAATACACACGTAATTGTTCAAGTTTTCACGTCTGTCGGCAATCCCGGAGTGCTTTTTGTGTTTTCTATTTTTAGTATATTCTCATTTCTTAGTATGTATAATGTATATTTATGTATTATGTATAAGTTAATGAATCGTTCATAGCTGCGTGATATAAATTAATAAAAAGTAATAAAGCAAATTAAGCGATGTCTTGCGTGGCCGCATTAAAAGAATAGGCCTACTATCGATAATATAATTAGTCGTCATCGCTTCAGTGCTTCGGACATCTATCCGACTGCTGACTGACAGCAACCATAAAACTCAGCCTAAAAAAATGGTATAAAATTCATAATACATATATTCTGTGAGATTATCGCATTAAGTATCATGTTTATTTTGAGCATTCTCGTAGTTTTAAACACATTTGAGGTAATTAATACGCAAAATTAAACCACATGGCTAGGTGATCCATAATACTTATCATCACAACGATCTTAATATCGGGGAATCAACTGCGAGTTTGTGTTTACAAAATACTTATAAATTGATCCCCAGCTACAGGCTCTCTCAGAAAGTGGGCGTTAACACGCTAAGTCACAAAATAATTTTTAGACGTTCATGTGGGACATAATAAAAAGCATTTTTTTTCTTAGGGTCTTTAGAAAATTGTTGACTCTCAGAGGGGGCGATGCATATTTCAGATAAGTTTGAGCACCTGTGTTCTACTCGTAGTACCATCGTTACTTTGTAGCGACAAGCATCCTTACTTTGAAGTATTACTTCGGAATGAAGGGTGTTTTTAAACCAAGTGATGGGCACTGTTCGTTATTAGAAGAAAAAATGATTTCCACAGGCATTAAGATACCTTTTAAATTAGTTTTAGTCACATCATGTTTGTTCTGTACTTCTTAGTTGCTTAGTAACATGACAGTCATGGCGTTTATTTACAAGTAATTTACATTTCGACGTATTTTAGACTAACCTGTTCATGCAGCGTGAGGAATAAAAAAAGTTAATATCCAACTTCATGACATTTTTGTCTGAAAGCAAAAAAAAGTGTGTGAAACTTGTGTATCGACAATTTGCGCCTATCTAACTTTTTTACCAGCACCCAGGGCTGACTGGTAGAGAATGCCATAATGCATTAAGTTTTTGCCCTTGTATACCCTAGATTAAGGTGTTGCAAAAATAAATAAATAAATAAATAAATAAATAAATAAATAAAATCAAGTACTTACCTACTGCAAGTAGCCGTTGTACTTCCAGAAGGACATGTGCTGCTAGAAGTACGATCATGTTCTTCGGGAAGAGTTTTTCTAGAAATTTTATTCTAGAAGTCTTCGAGGATGGTTTTTTGACTCCGATTCATTATGGCCGTCGTTTACCTACAAGTTTATTATTATTTCCCTCACGTTAATCTTTTTAGTAGCTTCCCACGCGTCATTTAGTCTCTTCAAAATATTCAATTTCCTCGTGTCAGCGATACATGATTTGCATTTGGAGTAGGTACCTATCGTTATTATGCATGATACTTCGTACCTACGTATAAAAGCAAATTATGCGGTTTCTTAACTTATAACTCAAACACGTATACCGTGAAAATTTACGCTTGTAATCATTTTATGTAAAGGTTTATCTTATAATGACCTCAATATTATAGAGATGGCCTATAGATGAAAATGACTTAATTCAAAGACATTTTCCCTGAAATTAGCTATAAATAAAAAGCATAATTTTTATTATTGCCTCGTAAATTATTTTTCTGTATATATTATAAACATAATGGCAAATAACATGAAGAACACAAGCGGCTGAGACGCTTGAAAAATGCAATCTTATGAAATTTGAAAAATGTATATTAACTCAGTGAGAATTTTAATGTATTATTTTAAGGCTAGCCAAGAAATTAGGTAACAATTAAGTCGGCTGAATACAAGTCAATGTTTTATGCCATCAATAACATAACTTGTAAAAAAAACCAAGTCTCGCAACTCAGTTCTTCTACCGTAAAAAGTTGTGAGATCCATGTAATACCAAGTCGGTTAATTTATTCAGTCCTTACTTAAGGGTCCTTCTGTCTTAAGTTGTTATTACGTAATTAGCTAACCTAACAACATCTTATAGTGACCATATCAATTTTAAAAGTCTTTTATGCTTTAAATAAATAGATTGACTTAGCTTGGCTTGTATACTTTTTTGATGAAAAAAAGTATACAAGCTGAAATTGTAGCTCATGCAGTTATCTATAAAAATTGCTGTTATTTTTTTACCATTATTGAGATTCGAAAAGTTAAAAATTCATTCCCACGTTACCTGTAGGTACAGACATGAAAAAAAAAATTCATATTTTCTTCTACAATTTTAAAATTTTAATGAATATGTACATACATGCCAAATTACAGCTTTCTAGCACTGAGGGTCTCGTCGCCAGGCTGCGATCAAAGGTCAAAGTTCGCAACTATGGTTTTTTGCGATTTTTAGCCAAACGATAAGATTTATCATGAAAATAGATCAGACTTAAATTAAAGATCATGCAGCTATTTATAAAAATTGTCTTAGCACTTTTTTCTTACGAGTCACCGTTTCCGAGATAATTATAACGATTCAAAATTTTAAAATTGTATTAAACCCATATTAGCGAACTTTGAACTTGAATATTTTTTTTTGCAAATGGCGGATCGATGGGGCTTTTCACATTTCGTTTATAATGGTGTTCCGAACATTCACACAAATTTTCAGCCGTTCCGGAATTTGTGTAACTTTGCATGTCTAATCGGACTAACAACACTACGCTTGTTTTAACTACACAAATAAAAATAAAAACTTTTTTTTAATAGGTAGCTTAAACACAAATATGATTGTTATTAATATTACTTGTTTAGATCTCGCAAAGACAGGCAGTGTTCTCGCCAATATGATTGTATGAATATGCGCATAAAACGTGATTTACTTTTCTTATGTATTGTAGAAGTTCACTTTCATTCTAACTACATCGGGGTCAATGGAAAAGTGTATTTACGATAGATCTAAGTTGCCAGACTTGTTGTACGTGCATAACACTGTTATACCGAGAAGTAATATGGCGGGCAAATCTGCTGGCGACGCGATTCGGTGGCGGTGTCAAAAAGCGTATATTAATGCCGATTAGTGCGGCCCCCAAGTGCATTGACCGCACGTTCACATCTACCAACTTGAAATAAAAACAAACATCTATGAATGTACCAGACTAGACGGCTTTAAATATCGCAAGTAGTACAACCGAAATCATTGTCTTATAAAGAAACTCGCTGCCCCGACAGACTTCGTCCTGTCAAAAGTTTTTTTTTTTATATTATTATTTTTGTATGTTGTATCATAAAAAAATAAAAACAAAAAAAAATTGTCAAAAAAATAAATTTAGGGGTGGACCGCCCTTAACATTTAGGGGGATGAAAAATAGATGTTGTCCGATTCTCCACCCTAGCCGATATGCACGCTAAGAAAGATTCACGACAATCGGTCGAGTCGTTTCGGAGGAGTTCCACTTCTAACACCGTGACTTTATGATTTTATATATTAGATTGTTGGACGCTTCAATGAAGGGAAGCTAGATATTATGACCGCTCATTTACACGCGCGTGTCACGGACCGTCTCGTGGCGCGTCCGTAAGCCACGCCCCCTACGCGCGTGTGAACACCACGCGAGCGCTCGCGCGAGCCCCTTTGGCGCGCGCATACAAAACCGCTCCCGACGCGAGCCCTGCGAGCGCGAGACGCGCCGCGGTCTGGTCCGCGAGCGCCCTGTTCACACGCGCGCGTATGCGCGCGTCTCGCGGATTGTCTCGTGGCTCGCGCGCGCGTGTAAATGGGGTATCCGGAATATTGCTGGGTAATTATGACAGATTCTTAATAAAAGAAAAACACACACTCATACCCCGCGGCCCCGCCGTAGGTTTTTACACCTGTGGTGCGGGTGGCATGGAAGACACATATGTATAACACGTCACAATGACACCCACCCATTACCCAAGTAAAAATATTTATCTATCACATAAATATCTGCCCCGGCCGGGAATTGAACCGGGACCCCTCGCTTCGCAAGATTGCTACCAACTAGGCTACAGGGTCGTCAATTGTATTAGTGGTATGGATGATAAGAAATTCTGAGGGTTTTACCAAAGAATTGGATGGAAAATCGGATGTTAATATTATTATTTAAGTTAATATTTGCCACGTGATGAGTGGGAACTTATCCATTTCAAATTTCTTAGTACGAACGCCGGTTGTTCCGTAACCCTTGTGTAGCACACCTAGTTGCTAGGTGTTATATGTTTTTTTTTACTATAAGTGCTAAGGTGCCTATGAGGAGACAGACGCGACTAATGTTTCCTAATGACTAACACCGTTATATAGCTACTTGAGAGGACTTCCATATTACATTTTCCAACATATAACGTTACTATTTTTTATACAGAATTGTATAACGAATTAGCCCAAATTAGTCTCTTAATTTAAGAAAATGTAATAAGCCCTTAACATCACAATGAAGTGCCTACGTGGCTGTGCTCAAAAGATGGAAACAAGTGTGCTATTTTTAATTGCATAACGTCAGAGAACCAAGTGCTGAGTCGTGAAAAATATCGGTCGGTTGATTTATGCTGATTTTGAAGGAACCAAGCACGGATTTTCTTGTCGCGCGGCAGAACTAAGTAAATCACTATTTGATTCAGACGTATGCATCTAAGTGAGCGTTTACGAACTGTCGGACTTAGTGAAATATGAAATTTAAGAGAACTGTGACGTGTTGTATTAGAGGGAATTCGTTTTGCATGAAATACTCGACGAAAAACGTGCCTAAAGTCAAGGTAAGAGATTGGAGCGATTGGTGGTGTTCCGATATGATTGTTCCGGTTTCATTAATTGCGTTTGTTGTTAATTAAAGATATTTTCTTCCGGGTTTCTTGTATAAGTTAAAATTTTGAATGTAGAGCAGTCATAGAAACTGGTTAAATCCGAACTGGACGAGCGCGGTATAGGGCTTTTTACCGTGTATCTACGGAGGGGTACTTTCAGTTTCTTTTAGTTTTCTAATAATCTCTAAATATGTATATTTTTGTTCAGTTGATAGAGTTTTGGACTTACCTACAAACATTTTCTTATGATTTTTGTGTCATGTATATTTTTGTATCTTTTATTACAAGGATTTTATCGTCTTAGATGCAGTTGTCGAAAGTTATAGTTTCATATATACCTTCGAAAATTTGTATTCATCACCAAACTTTGAAATGTGTGCCAAAATTAAACGTTTTCAATGAAGGTAGTTCAGAAAAAGCGAAATGTGATAGACGGACAGTTAGACTGACATGTGTGTTTATGAGTTCTATATTTGCATCAGATCATCTAACCCTAGGTAAAGTAAATACTCCTAAATAATTCTTCAGTTTTGCTGCATATAGGTACGACTCGAGTACATAGGTACTTATTTAAAACTTAGGCAAATATTTTACGGCGTAATTATTAGATATTATTTAAGTTACAAGTTATAGCGAAATGGTTGTAGTTTAGGCAAACTGTGCGTTAATCTTAGACTGTTTACAGTTAGGTATAAACCTATAATAAGATTCAGTGTCTGTTTGATGGACGGGCTTGGCTTATATTAGTTAGAAATACTTACTAGATTTCTCAGAACTTTGAAAGTTTTTGCGTATAGCTTGCCAAAAACAAGAGGCTTATAAACTATAAAAAGCATCATATTGAGGTTTTTATTGCGTTTTAATAATTTCGGTTTTGGGTACGCAAAATAACTTTTATTTTCTGTGATTTTAACTTTCTTCTTTTCGTTCTCAAAATATTTAAACTTTTCCTGAGCATGGCTTATTAAAATAGGTCAGAACATCAATGTAAATTAAAACCCGTTGCAATTAATATGCTCCATTTTCAAATCAGTGAACAAATAAGAATAAATATTTTGACAATGTCCTTTAAAAATGACATGAGGGTAATGACGGCATGAGCAAAACAACTGCAGCTAATTAAACACGGCGACGAATTACATTGGAGTCCCATTTGCGTCACTCACTTTGTGTGATAATGTCGTCTTCGTGATGATATCCAACACTTGTACTCCACATAGATACTTACCTATGTCTATTTATACTTACCCATAATAATTTAGGTCTTTTTGTCTATTTTTCTGTTTGTCTGGTCGCGTATATCATGAAAATCGCTAAAAATATACTAAACCCAATTTCTTGTACAAATTATGCATTTCACTTCAGTTACGTAGGTATTTTTTATATTCCACTCAAAAAGCTCCAATTTAGGCCTAATGTTAAATAACACCGAATTAAAGAAGTCCCATAATTAGATGAGTTTACCCTACAGATGTATATTAAGTAATAGACTTGATGTTTCTGAAAAGCGATGCGAATGTCGCAACGATGTCATGACGATGACGTTAGTAGTCGGCGCCAAGCTGTCATTTTCAACTATTTTCAAGCTATTTTCACTGTGTAATTACTCTGCAATACTCTAGAATATTAGGTTACCAGATAGCAATACTAGTTACATTTATTTCATTTTGTTATATTTATTTCAAGCTTCAATTATTTTTTTCATAATGGTTTGTGTTTAGATGTTTCTTTTGTTTGAATTTTTTGGGTTTTATCGATTTTAATGCGTAGGTTTTGACTTTTTTAATTTTACACCAATCATAAGATGATGCATAAACGTCGTAATCCCTTTCCCATTTTATGATTGGGTTTTACAATCTAATTAAAGCCTAGAGAAAAAAGCAGGTGCTACCTACCTTTTCTCAAGGCGTTTCGCTCTATTTTCATTCATAGCTTCAGATTAGTTAAAGACAAGAATGCTTAAATTTTTAGGATTATATGTAATTTTGTATTAATTTGTCTAGAATGGTTCATAAATCACTAAAAATAGATTTTTGTAGAGTTAACTAGTAGAGTCTGGACTCTGGTGTAGTAGAGTTAGTAGTTCTGGATTATATTGGACGAGTAACCGCCCTCGCTTTGCTTCGGTTTTCTTATTTTTTTTACACCTTGGGTTACATTATTGGAGTTTTATTAAGGATCCCTAATTTAAAAAAAATATATAATATAGTATGTTACTCGGGGATAGTGTAGCTTCCCAACAATGAAAGAATTTTTCAAATCGGTTCCGTCGTTTCGGAGCCTATTCAATGCAAACAAAAAATCAAATCTTTCCTCTTTATATATTAGTATAGATAACTTTCTACGTGTGTGCATTATTTTTAATAATCTAAATTTTACTAATAAAAAATAACCGACTTCAAAATTACTCAAAAACTACTTGTCAGATCTCGTTCAAATTTATGTGAGACCACATGACAAGCACCTGATTTCGATTAAAAAAAGAATCATCGAAATCGGTTGGCGTGACATTCAGTTATTCGTCCATTTGTCGCGCACATACTTAATGTAAATTTAAGACTTATATGATTTTCTCATTGATGCCATTGTCAGATCTCAATAAAATTTAAGTGGGACCACATGACAAGCACCAGCTTTCGTTTAAAAAAACAATCATCAAAATCGGTTCACCCAGTCGAAAGTTCTGAGGTAACAAACATAAAAAAGTCGAATTAAGAACCTCCTCCTTTTTTTGAAGTCTGTTAAAAATCTTGCTGTATTATACTTAGATTGATGTATTACAGATATTTTAACTGAAGTTTCGTTGTGTGTCACACATTTGCGTCGGTTCTTCGACTCGTCGATCCGGCGCCGGCTGTCGACGTGTATGTGTCAGTCAGGCTATTATTTCCACTATTCTACGCTACAACACATCTCGTCACTGGCGACAGTCGAAAATAATATCGAAACTCAATGTTATTCATACAGTGCGTTCTAAAAACACATTTGTCCTCAGAAATAAAATGTAGAGTCTCACTGCGGTTTTAGGCAATTCTGCACCTACTGTCCAAAAAAAGAGTAAAAGCCAGATGTAAAGCCAAAGCGGTAACATTAATTTTCAAAATATTAATTAAAATTGCTTTGGACAAAAATATTACTTTTTGCGTAACTAAATGTCCTTTATAACGCACTCAGAGGTGTGTGAAATTTGCGTAATGTGAATGGTTTCACATAAAAGTTTACAGTTTAGGCCTCTACATTTCGCCTGATCACAGTAATATCATATTATAGAAATAAAGAAAGGACATAATATTAATAATGATATAATTATCATATTTCATAATCACTATGAGTGCCTAATAAAGTCATAATACAAAAAGGTTCGGAAGGAAGGAATTTTTCAACCAATATTATTTATCGTTTTTTTTATGCCCAAAGGACCGGTTTTATTTAATCTGGTATTAAGTATTTGAGGATGATTAAAATGGATAAATGGCACTGCCTGTAATACGGAACTACTTTACAACTGTCACTGATACGGGTACCATCCTTTAGTGAAATAACTATATCATTGTCCTTTTCGTTTTAGACATTTAGACAACATTTAGACAAGTCACTTGTCAGAGTTGTCAGTTACATTCACTCCGCTAGTAATACTACGAAACTACTAAAATGACGAAATTACAGCCTAAAATAAGTCCAACTTCACTCAATTCCTGTCTAGTCTGACTCGGGTTTTCCTTTGGAAAGTTGTTGAATCATCGACGACTACAAATAACGGCGGAAGTTGAATTTTTATTAGTATTTCTTTTCTTTACTTATTAATAAAAAGTGTTTAAAGCCAATTGCAGTGTTATAAAAATGTATTGAAATATTTCGACACTATATTCAACAGTGACTTAATCGAAGTAAAAACGTTTTAGTAGATAAACATTTCGGCGTAATCCTTAAATAAGTTGTACTTTTATAAGCACTTACATCCGTACTTTAGCTATAGTTTGCGGTTAATTTATTTTCTCAATGAACTATTCTTAACAATAGTAATGACTTGAATAATTTTAGGTCAGTATTTTTCATTCATACATTCAGGTTTAGGTTATTTTTGTAACATTAACAAACTGAATTAAATTTCAATATTATTATTATTCAAGTGGTAAATAATTTATTGCCATATAACTGAAAATATGAAACACTATTTATATTATTTTGAGATCACATTTAATATGCAATGGAATAAGTGAAAAAAAATATGTATTTTTATAAATGTCCACTTTTCCCGTGCCGTAACAATTTGCCGTTCAAAAAGATATGAAAAAAATTATCATCTTTTAAAGTTATTATTTGTCGAGTTACGTTTATTACGATAAATAACTACATAATGTTATTTAAATCACTAACAAAACGGTGTTACCAAATTAGGATAACCCACGTCTAAATATTTGATAACGAGTCATTACATGCTGATCTCTGACAAATATCGATATCATTTAATAAGTTCAATAACATGAAGATATCATAAAATAATATAACGGTTATTATTCGAACTGTTCAATTATTGGGACATACCGACTTCCATCATCAGTCACTCTATTTGTCATAGAATGAAGTTCCATTCACATGGAGAATCTCTACATTCTCTATGGACCGATTCTCAGGTTTTTTCACATGTAAGCAAATTGTTAAAATAAGCCTCCTTTTGAGATATTTCCATAGCGCTAAAGATACAAGTTTTTTTTTTAAGTTATAAAAAAGAGTAAGTCATAGTAAGGTATAAGCACCTGTTAATGGTCTAGTAATATAAATGGCTATTAAAGGGTTTGTTCAAAAATAACAAATAAGATTAGAGCATGTGAAGTTGTATAAATTCATATTTTCATCTTCTCACATATTTTAAATTATAAAATGTATTATGTGTATAAATCATGCAAACAAGAAAAATAAATTGCGCTTCCTTATTAGTCTATTGGACAATGAAATATTTGATACGTTAATATTGGAGTTTTAAGAGCAAAGAACGGGCCTCAAAGTTGGGATTTTGAGTTCAAGTACCATATATGGTTCGATTCTCATTTTCGGACATCCTACGCATCCCCAGCTCCTCAAGACAAAGAAGTCGAGGGTTTTATACCTAAATACTGAGGTTTTGTGTATTATAGGGTTCCATTTGACTTGGAACCTTAAAAAGCTTACCTAAACGCGAACATTTGCTAGTCATCCTATTTTTTAACCTAACCTAACCTAACAAATTTGTTTTAAATTTCTGTATATTTTATGCTTTATTTGGCGTAATCTAATGGGCAATGATACCTACATTTCAAGAAGTTATTCCCACATAGTGAAAAACATACATAAATAAATTGATTTAATTGACACTTCAGCCGTTCAGCGGTTTACCACGATCCATACAACTGGGTCAATACTTCGGCGTACAAATTACATATTTAGTTAAGTTTAAAATCTATTAGTATAAAATATTTGAAAACGTAAATTGTACATCTATAATGTAAATGTGTGTTTACACTAATGCATAATAATTTCGTGAAAGCAACGTACATTAAATATTTATTTCCTAAATGTTATAATTAAAATTGATATTAATTTAAAATTACAGTTCCTGTATTTCTTCCGGCGCTTACATAGTTCCTTTAATTTATTTTAAGCATTTAGGTACACATTTAATCAAAATCCCATATTTTGATTCGGCTTTTACTTATTATAACTCAGAAAATTCTCTTTCGGAAATAATATTATATTTGCTTGACCATATACTAAATTTGCTTTGTACGAAAAGATTAAACTGACTCTATCATGCATGTAGAGCGTTTCAAGCACGTACTGTCGTTAGACAAATTCAGCAATATAAAAGTTTAGTTTCATTAGTTTGTAGGTTACAACATAAGAATAATATTGTTGGTAGTCTGCCGCATATAACTACATTATTCACTATTAAAACACCTACATGTATGATAATTATTAAGATATTTCTACTTCTACGTCGTCTCTACATTAGGCATCACTGAATTAAACATAACGATTTAAACAACAACCTTTGTGACGAGTTTACAACAACCGAACAAAACAGATAATAAATACATTGCATACCTTAACTATTTTATATTAAATGACATTGACGTATATCTTTTACAGCCACCTCTTTACTAGTTATGTACGGAACGTATTTCATTCTCATACATGTGTGGACGTCAAAAACAGATGTACATGTATAGTGCGGCAGAGGTGCGTTAATAATGCCGTCGCTTTTCGCGAACCTCTGAATGTACTGAGCGAAAGGGACGGCGCATCGCGCGGGGGGACGCGCCGTATGAATTGATAAAAGCAACAGTTCAACTGGACGAAAATTCAGTTTGAAAAGAAACTTGTACGCGGTAATGTATTGCACCGTTCGTGTACGATGATCGGCCGTGTTAAAATGTGACTGCATTTGTATGAGTGTTCGAAAAGTTTCAACCTTTTTAATTATTGTGGTTATGATTATTAGCTAATAGATTAGTGTGCGTGAGAACGATTTACCGCCAGAGGTGACGTGGACGCGACGCGTCCAAGGATTAAAAGCTTATTGCGACGAAAATCGGGCAGGAAAAAACTTTCTTTGTGATCTGAATGTCTAGTTGCGGGTCATTATTTTAAATGTTATACTCCGCCCTGTAATGCTCGGCACGTGATAACCGAAAATTCTCGAAAACGTTGAGCGTTATTATTATTTAACTAGTGTTCATTAGTGGCGGATTAAGTGTTCTTTACTAAATTATGGTTGTTACGAAAGTCGATAACATGGCTTCGTATTCCACGTTTACGGGAAAACCGAAAATTTTCTTTCCAAAGAAGGTAAGATCTACTTAGCTTTGTTTACAAACTATTAAATTTTGTGGCTTATAACTTATTAATATCTTTGAGCTAATGTTGTATTTTGGCTGTGAACGATAGGTACTCACTATTTTTGTTTAAAATAATAAACCGATATTACCCCATTACAATATAACATCAAGATAATAACTAATAAGTGAGGCATAAAAATCGTTAGTGCTGCTTACATTACAGTCAAAATGTGCATAAACATCACTATATAATTTGCCTTTTAATTCCAACTGAATTACAGGTATTAAAATTTTATGGAAAATTATTGATCAAGTTTAATGGATAAAGTTTTATTTTCATAAACATAATATAATAATCGACTTATTGACTCGAAATGTTTGTGTAGGTGAATGTGAAGGTGAAATCAAATTGTTTTAAATAATGTTTACCGCTTTGAGGAAACTTGGCATTTTAACCCACGGCTTTTAAGTGTCGGCTCTTCTCTGTCTCGGCCCCAGTTTTTGTGACAGAGCTTCAAAGAATGAAAAAAAAAATAAGGCGCAATATACACCTTCCGATCCTTATCCGATCGATGTTATGAAACGTTGGCATCTTTTTCGTAACAATAAGTTAGTAACATGGCCTTACACCTCAGGAAACATGACTCTTACGTTAAATAGTAACGGAATCTGTAACAATTATTTTACGTTATCAGATTTACCTAAAATAAACGAAACCTTTCAATTGAATAACTCTAATAAAATTATTGATTAAACTAGAAAATTTTTGAAAGCGTGATAAACCGAGTCAACTATGAATTATGATTTTTTATTATTTTCGACCTTCCGATCCTGTCTAACCATGTTTAATATTTTATTTGAAACCTAAAAAGCTAAAAGTGATCCTGTCCTGTTACGATTCCAAAAAAGATAATCGAACGATATCTTTAATCGGATAAGAATCGTAACGTGTACATTGTGACCTAAAAGAACAAGAAACAAAGAGTATAACTAATTTCTCGATAGATATGTGAGAATAAGGATTGACAGGCGAGGTTCTAAAAAGGTATAACATACCGAACATGGCGGAAAATAATGAACCAGTATTGCAACTCGACCGATTCGACCTCTACCTAGAGATTAATTAACGCGATCCGTATACCTAGGAAATGATTATAAATTATGGCGAATCCACATAAATAATAGCTCTTCTGTATTTATGAAGAAGAAGAATGATGTCTGGAGCAATCTAATTATTGTGTATGTTTCATTGTAGATTGAATTACCTTAACAGAGCGTATTGTCCACCGATATTGGTTCAAGACGAATATGGTTTAAGTAACAAAGTTTAATATTCTCTTAGCTAAAAAAGTAGTTATTCTGGCGTTTTGAATGTCTCCTCAGATATTATCATATTTTCACATTTTATTCTACGAAGAAATGCATGCAGCCCAGAAACAGCGCATTTACCCTAATAACTAAAATTAAAGTCGTTTATCATTAAAATACAAAGAATATATTGTAATGTATTCACTCCGTATTGTTTTACTTGTGATAAGTAAATGCTTGATAATTCCACTTATTAAGCACACTTTAAGTACACAAGTTCAACAATGTTTTCCTGAAGAGTCCCGCAATACATATATATATGTATATATGTAGAGGGCGGAGATAGATGTGGTTGTACATGGGTCGACATAAGTTAGCGATAAAGAAACATAAAATAGGCTTACCAAGTTCATAAACAGTATCGTGTCATTGTCAGGTGCGATTGTTCTCAAACCGTTGTTATAAAAAAAATACAAAATTACAATGGTCTTAATGCCTTATAGCGATTTTTACCAGTCAACCGTGGTTATGATGTAAAACTGCGGCAGATGTAACAAACAATCCAAAATGTTACATAATAGACACATTTACATACGTAAGCATTAACTTATTTTGAATAAAAAAATTGAGACTTTCTACACTTTTGTCATTTTTGATATTTTTGAATTTCAACATCGATGACAAAATATTAACATTTTGAATAAGTCCTGAATTCTGTAACATCTCTATAACTATTAATGCATAACTAATTATAATATTTTTTTTGTCAAATGGATATTCATATTTTAGACATCATTAATTATAAAAATTAAACGATGGGTCTGTTTAACAGTAAATACCCAGAAATCATAAATACTCAGAGCTGGTAAATACTCGTTAAAAACATATTTGCTCAGTTGATTTTGTTGTTTTCCTACGCAGAAGTAGCAAGCCACGGTGGCTTTGTAGACCGCATTATTCACAACACAACGCCATAAGTACCATAATTCGTCTTACTTAAAATTTAAATGATCTTTATTGTAGACGTTAATTACAAAGCAAACGTTTTTTTTTTCGTTTTCGTTTCCGTAGATATTTCAGGCATTTTTTGTATAGGATTGAGGATCTGTACTCATAGCTCTTTCTCTAGGAGAACATGATGTTAAGATTCCGATCTAATTGAAAATATATTTGATCTCCTGAATGAGTCTGCCTTCAGATAACATTGTCGCTGTGTACTGTATGATTCAGTTAAGAAACACATCGTTCCACTTAAGTCGACCTACATCAGAAATATTCACACCTCAACCTTGGCGGATTTCTGTGAAGTATTTGCATGCCGATTGTCGTTTTCAGCTAAACAAATGGTGAACAAACCACAGGGCAGATCCCACTATAGTATACCATACTATTACAGTGCTTTGAAGGTATCAGCCACGGAAATCATCAGGATGTGCCCACTAAAACGGATCGATGGCATTCTATGCTCATTTCTTACACATTTTCGTCGACAATTTGACGCTGCGAGCATTTTAGTCGGTTATCTATATTTATATAAGCAAATTTAGGGCTCAATGCTTCATCTAAAGAACGATGAAACGTTTTGCCGTCCGTAGAGTTACTTTCGACAATTTCAATTTGGCACTCAGCCCTTCAACTTACCGCATTACAAATATTTCGTTCTGTTATCTCATTCACACGAAACAGCCGTGCCAGTCGGTTCTAAATATGTTAATATAATATGTGTGTCGAACAAGGTCCCCTGTGCAATATCAGTGACCTACAAAACGGTCGGTCGCATTGGAAATGCAGATTGTATTAAAATACGCCGCCTTAAAGGCGAGATTCAAACATCACGCAATCAGGTTAAAGGGTACAATCGTTCCCACATTTGATCGGAGTAGTAACAAATGAATTTAAACCTTGTTGTTGTAATGGAAAGGCATTTATTTATTCTATAGACGTTTCACTTTGATATCACCGAATGTTTTGATAAAAGAGTACTGCGTATTCTCCGTGCGTAAAAGAGAATTGCGTAGTTACTGTAATTAACCGACTTCAAAAAACTAGGTAAATGCATGTCAGGCCACGCGCAATGTAGAGTTCCGAAGTAGTAAGTTTATCGACTATTACTCATTAACTACTTTTGCTAACATAGCCGTAATAGTTTCCCTTGTAAATTCAACATATAACCTATTTTTGTGATTTTTTCACTTGTCCAACTCCAACCCGGCTAAACGGTTGCAGCCATATTAATAAACATAGACTAAAGCAAGAGTAACTTTAAAACTTGTCATAAATAAGATTTAATTAAATTCAGTATTAATAAATATAGAGTAACGAAGAAGTAAGCTACTCCGAGTCTAATCTCAAAATCCAAGTTAGTCCATGTCGCTACATAGTTTAGCGACTGATTAGGCGTGGACTAGGCGTGCATTGAGGACATTGACGTTGACTTGACGCATATCAAGAGTACTTCGTTGTTCTAACTAAACGTCATTCACATTGATATTTTCTTTGACCTTTTCTTCTTCATCCCAGTTAACTGAGCGAGCACGTTTTTGGTTCATGTAAATCAATTTTAAATTTAACAAGTAACCATAGCATGAAACAAACTGCGAGGAGCGAAATTAGGCGCTTGAAATTGAAAGCTGATCACGTCGTTTGAAGTTGTCAATCCCAAAATATTGTTGTCACTGTCATTTTAATGCATGAAGTCATTCACTGACTCACTCTTTTTACTTTTAAATTACAAAGGTTGCCATATTTTACTCGCTGAAACCGGACTAAGAAATGTATTGTTAGTTCGACGTTACTCCATATTTATTAATAACATTGCAATTACGAAGTTATTACTTAGTTAATCCAGAATTAACTAGTCCAAGTGTAGCTTCAGATGATGCTTGGATTAAGCGATTTTTATTAATAAGGGTGTATGAGTTTACCAGAGGGGTACACTTGACTCTTAAAATTAGCACTTTAAAGTCAAATATTTCACAAACGAACCTCTAAATCCAAATATGGTCTTAGGAGACCAATAATATATTACGCAACAAAAAAAATTTCATCCTCACGTTACCTGTATAGGGGAGGTACCCTGAAAAATAATATTTTTTAATATTTTATTCTACGGATTTTGGAATTTTAATAAACATGTATATCCATGCCAAATTACAGCTTTCTAGCACTAAGGGTCTCGGCGCTATGCCTCGGACAGACGGACAGACGGACGGACATGACGAAACTATAAGGAGTCCGATTTTACTTCGGGACTCTAATAAGAGATTTGTGTGTTTGTAAGTCCACGATTTTACCAAATACTACCGATGTGATTTGATTAGAGTTTTCGTTATTTAAATGCATATTTGCAGGGAAGGTTTCATTAAAAATCCAAAAAACAACAACACTTCATTTAAAAGCAAGAAGTGATTTTTACAAATCAAAACATTTCAAAATTTGTTATTAAAATTTTCAATAAACAAATTAATAAATCATTCTATTAATTTGTTAATTTATTGAAATTAAGCATAAAAAAGATCGGTAATGGTCGTCCAAACAACTAATGATTGTAAATATTGTAGTACCAAATAGTTAAGTCGAACTAATGACCATTCGATAACATACTAACTAAATTGATATTAAATTATAGACTTAATTAAGCTCGATTTTCTTTCGCAATGCCTGCCTCAAGGTATTAAGTGCTAACAAAAGGAAACAAAATCACACATAGTGAGATTAAATCAATTAGTCCCTAATTACATACATAAGTGATAATACGGAAGCTACCGCTTATTATGTACTAACTAGAGTCACATTTTATAGATCGTTAGACGAGTAATTTACAATAAAGTTAATAATGTTTTACAACAAATACCTATTGCATATACTTTAGGTGTTTCATTATCGTAAACCTTTGAACTAATGACTGTCTGGCATGATTTAAAAGTATGAACAACAAAAGATTTCTGAATCTATAGAAAGATGCAAACATAAACTTTGTTTTATCTAGGAACGTAAATAACAGTAAAGTCCATATTGTTGTTAAGGCGGAACCGGTACATTAACTTAAATAAACATTTAATGTCAAGTTGTTATCGTTAATAACATTTGTAATGCATTGATTATTACAAGTTTAAATGGTTCTCGTTGTTCTACTAAGTATTTTGTCCTACTTATAGGATCATCATTAGGGATAGTATACCCTCGTGGACCGTGGTCCTACCAATAGGTAATTAGGTAACTTACACCTCCTTTATAAGAAACTTTCTGACTCAGCGAACCTGTAACCTAGTTGGTAGCGACCCTGCGTGTGAAGCGAGAGGTCCCGGGTTCGATTCCCTTTTTTATTTATTTTTTATTTAACTTCGTATTTATTTCGTAATTACTTCGTAATTTATTTATTTAACTTCGCATCGCCTAAGAATATAACAAATCAGAGATCATTAACATCGATACAGCCGTTCTTAGCCGTTATAGTTTTTGTGTGCTTCTCCTTCCTCTCCCACTCTCTCACCCGCTCCTGCTTCCTCTCCCTCTCGTGCTCCTCTCCCCTCCCCGAGTTACTATTATGTCTTGTTCCTAAATATAAGCTTATTATTAATTTTCACATTTCTAAGATCGAAAATGACGAAGCTGCGTACAAACTTACAACCCCTTCGGTTTAGCCCTCAGGGGATGAAGTTTCAACAAAACCTGTTAGTTATTTTTGGTTTCTAACTATAAACTTACATATAATTTTTCACATTTATGAGTCGGAAAATGACGATGTATGGAGGGGGTCCTGAATTTCGTTACGTTACATTTCAAAATCGAATAATTGGTATATCATGTATAGGTATAAAAACACAAGTAATAGAAATAAAACTTATTTCGGGACTGCTGTTTTAATTTGATAATTTAAAATTTCAAAATATGTGACGTCACACTAGGGGGGAGGTCTCACAAATGTGACCAGCTGTAACAAGGCAAGAGGGAGGGGTCAAAAAGTCATGAAATTAGTGTGACGTAATTTATGGATGGCCCCTTAGGGGATGAATTTTTGTGTTTAACTATAAGCTTATAAACAAATTTTCACCATTTTTACTTCAAAACTAACGAAGTTGTCATACTAACTTGCACTCCCTTAATTAACCCTTTGGGAGATGATTTTCCAAAAAAAAAAAACGCATTACTGTTAAATTTTATTTCTAATCTTGAGCTAATAGATCAATTTTCATATCTTTAACATCAAAAATAACGAAGTCGCTACTAAGTTCCATCCCCTAAATTAACCCTTTAAGGGACGATTTTCCAAAAAATGTGTTAAAATTAACTTTTTTTATATTAGATTTTACATAACAATTTTATGTTTATAACTCTAAAACTGATGAGGTTGGTTTGTATGAAAGTGACTTCAGACCGCTATTTTTACCCCTTAGGCCTTAGGGGATGAATTTCCAAAAATCCGATAGCCTGTGTTACTCAGGGATAATATAGCGTTCTAATGGTGAAAGAAGTTTTAAAACCGGTTCAATATTTTTTGAGTTTATTCATTACAAACGTACAAAAATACAAAGCTTTCCTCTTAATGATATTAGTTTATAAGTGTCTAAAGAAACAAAATGACGAACATTTATACAGTACATAAATATTGAATACAACTTGGGTGTTCATTATTGTGTAACATAGTTCATAAATAGTAGATAGGAACTAATGACTGTCAGTCTTTATTAGAAAACATGATCAACGAGATTTCTCAAGAATCCATCATGTCTGCAATCACACACACAATAAACTCTATTAACGCCATCAAGATTGTAATGTGATAATCAATGTGCTCCGGCGCCATTCGAAGTCAATGGGTTAATTTAGATAAACGACTGACGTTAAAAATTACTTTAACTAGGTCACGGACACTTCGGAATATTAATAATAAAATGCCGTCATCGAGTAAGGTGGGTCTATGTTGTTTCTTTATGGGTTATTACGATGGCGAGGGGTGCAACAAATAAGTCGTTAACGGTTGTAAAGTTACTACAACCGTTCGCTTATTAACGACAAACAAAAGTAATAGCAAGGAAACAACTTGAAACAAAAAGTAAACTTAATCTGAAGAGCAATATTTTATTGGTTTTTTTACCCAAAAATGTCAAATAGTAGTGGCTCATTGTAACTTGATTTTCCGGATAGCGATTTAAAATTATTCTTTTAATTTTTTCAGTGATACATAAATTCTTATGACAAACAGATTTTCCCACATCGTAAAAAAATACGGATAATTTATGAAATATCACTAAGTATTAAATGACAATTTGGCGCAAATAATGTGAACATCTTTTCGTATAAAATCGTTATGAAAACCAAATCGTCAATGATGGATGACTGTGAGAACGAGTCGTAATTCTTTGACGCGTGCCCTGACATTCCGAAAGGCGACGGGATACTCACAAGTTTTTGACCGCCTGGGTTGAATGTCCAGTGCATTCCTGACGTGCCATGAACAATAAGGGGATTGGGACTCAGGAATGCTGTATGGCTTGTATGGAATGCTCAGGCAGTCTTCCTGTATCGTCGATCATAATTTATGTTCGAGCGAATTCATAACTTATAATTAAGGTTGAATTCGAAATATTGTAATATGTGATTAAAACTGCATCATCGGCTCATCGTGGACATTTGGTTAAGGCCATGTATTTGAATCGAAATATCGGTATTACATAGGTACATTCACATGTTTCAATGTTAACATGTGAAGTGAGTGGTGGAATTTACAATGTTTGTAAATTCTACCGCGAAAGATTGGTTTCATAAAACTATATCATACAACCGAGACAAAATCTACTCTATTTTTTTGTCCTGGACATGGAATACTGTGCGCCAAGAAAAGAAAAACATGCATACATTTAGTTATTTCTTAAAACATTATTTTAGTTTCATAAAAAAAATTGCTTCAATATATACGTAGTTATGTATACTTAAAATAAAAATCGTGCAATAAAGGGTCATGAAGTTGTCCAAACAGGGTGGTTGTTCTTCGTATCGTCTGAGCCTAGCTGGCATTCCTTGCGTACCATAAACATTTTATTTGGATGTAATTCTATAATCTTTATGTTTTGTAGATTTAACTTATTTAACCAACTCAGTTCGTTTTATGGTCATTTTTTTAATTGGAAGAAGTCAATAGAAGTTTTATTCCTCACTAGCTATTTAACTTATTTAACCAACTCATTTCATTTTATGGTAATTTTTTTAATTGGAAGAAGTCAATAGAAGTTTTATTCCCCACTAGACTCATCATCCATCACCATGAAAACTAGAAATCAGCAGAAAGCAGTCCCAACCGAATTAAGAACCTCCTTTATTCGAAGTCTGTTTTAAGAGATATTTGATCAGATCATTGAGTATTGCATTCAGCAAGTGAACTTTCCTCGGAGGAAGCGACGGTGGGCGCCAAAAATAGCGCTTCCGCCGAACGTCGAGCGGTCTAAGTAGGAAGTCCACTAACACTTCACTCGACTCTTCCGGCCGCCTACTGTCGCGACGCTTATCGAGTTTTATAACGCACTTATGAGCTGCAATGCAATGTGCCCACGCACCGTCTCTTAAGCTGAATTAAATTGCCCGTTTGAAACGAAATTATTGACCGTCGGCGATTTAGCGAACCCCGGACCGCCTCCGCGCTTTGCGTCTGGCTCTAATGACTATTAAATGTGATAATATGACTGATGCACACATTTTATCTTGCAAGCGTTTAGTCTCGTTCCGGGAATGTTGTTCAATGCATGTTATTTCATAATTATTTTAAGTGTTACGCTATATACGAAAATGCAATAACAAATGTGTAATATAATGACTTTATTGCGTGTTTATTTATGTTTCACCGGATACATAGCTTATCTGCATGATAAGTCTGCGATATAATGTATGTACATATATGTAAGCCATATAAATAAACGATTAGGTAATGACACACAATTCATACCGTTAACTTTTACTGGCTTAAAAAATCACTTCCCATAAAAGTTATTACGACCATATAACATCTTGGGGCTCTCACTTATAGTCATTGCTGCATCTGTTAATGTTCGTGTTGATGGACAATTGAAATCAAATTCAACCAACATGCGAGATTGTTCTTTCCTAGCTAGCGACAATAGTCAATTAACAACATGATTCGTTTGTATAGTAACGAGTGTTCTCCGATCAAAATTCAATCACAATGACATTTTTACTCTTATACCTGCTTGCCATACAAATATTCTATTAGTACCTCTACCTACATGTAATTAAACAGAATAAAACTTCTCGTCAGTAGCTACCAGACAAACATAAATGAAGAAAATCGGTAGACAAAGAGAGGGAAATGAGGGGTTAAACTATTTTCTAGACAGCAGGAACGTCGATTTTGTTAGCTAATTCTGTAAAATGTATATGAATAATTTGCATGCATTTGTTTTGTCATCTATTTTGTTATGTTACTATAGTCACCGCGAACTAAGAAGCCCAATTTGTCGTTTGCCATCACACTGACATTAGAGATGTACAAAAAAATCGGTTCACGAAAGAAACCAATTTTTACAACAAATCGATTCAAAATTATAAGACCTTCTAATCGATTCGATAATTAAATTTTAAACTAAAAACCGTAATATTTAGGTACCTAGTTATCTACTACCTCGATTGAGCTATCTCGTACCGCGTATTCTCAATATGTACCTATTTACGACTTCAATAAAATATTATTTTATCCATTCGCCCATGAACATCAACGACACCAAAAGCATCACTGATGCGTTGCCGGCCAAGAAAGAGAGAAGAAAAAGAAAGAAAGATAGATCATGATAGAATGAAAGTCCCGCTCAGTTTCATATTAATATTTTGACATAATATTATATTATGAGTGCCAGGAAAAAACTACAGTGAATAAATTCTTGCTTATTTCGTAAGACACATTCATGTATACATAATTATTATTTTGTTGAAAAAAAAAAATGTTTACCGCAACCTTAAATACATAATTACATATAACATATTATCTGTTACTGTCCATGGATGGCGAAGTGCCCATACATAATGGAAAATGCCTTTGTTAGCATCCAATTCGTCGTGGTATTATTGGTTACCTAATTTTAAATTCAAATGCAAGCAAATCATTTTTAACAATGTAATTAAATTAATCAATGTTCATTTTTAAATTTCGATTATAGTAATGTATCGATTATGATTGGTTTTATAAACGGTTTCAAGCCGTCACATCACCCAACGTCAGATTAGATTTAGGCTTCTTCATATAAGATTGTTTCGACGTCATATATTTTTATTAAATTTTGCATAAATTATGATGTGATGGGATTTTTACTAGATTTTAAGGTATAATATGATTTATAATAAACGCCAATGAAAATGAGTAAGGATTTTTAACAAATTTTGGCAAAATCCTTTGTCCGTAAGTATTCAACTATTCATGTCAAGTAAATGAATATTCCATTTCGTTCAAAGACACCCATACAAGGTTAGTTCATATTAATAAATAGCAGCTATCATTATGGGCATCTTAGATAATTTTGACTATAAGTGACTGTTTGTCACAACATAACATAATACTGCGTTATTGTCACCGGTGAAAATAAAAGAAAATCGAACATAATGACAATGCAACAAGGCAGTGAAGTAGCCAGGTTAAGTTCCACATAATAAAACTGCAACATAATATGGAAAAGGTAAATGAACTGTGGTCTGAGTCATTCATTCATAAACATTCAGATGAATCATAGTCTTACGTCGAATTGAATTGTTGTAACAGCTTATCCATCTTTTAGATTGTTGCCGAATTCTGTTGTCAAAAAGTTGGTCTATAAAAAAAATACGTATTTAGTCAGCACACCTCACACTGTTCAGTGAAGATAATGATGGAACGGAAGTCTGTCATAGTCATTACTCATAGATATTGTTACATGCCTCTTTTTATACATACAGTATCATTACATGTAAAATTTTGTTTGTAAGTATTTCGATAAGCATAATCCTTACATAAAATATTATGAACGAGTAACCGCCCTCGCTTTGCTTCGGTTTTATTATTTTTTTACACCTTGAGTTACATTACTGGAGTTTTATTAATGATCCCTAATTTTTTTGAAAATATAACTATGTTACTCGGGGATAGTGTAGCTTTCCAACAGTGAAAGAATTTTTGAAATCGGTTCCGTAGTTTCGGAGCCTATTCAATGCAAACAAAAAATCAAATCTTTCCTCTTTATATATTAGTATAGATTATAATATTACACTTACGCCCCAACTAGAGTCACTAAAGATTACTTAAATCGCTCCTTGGTACAGAATTTGTATGATGATTCTTTACTAAGGAGCGATTAAATTAACCGTTAATAACTCTGAGTTGGGGTGTTAAACTTACAAAAACCAAAACAATGTTACATCTGACTTAAGCCTACCTGCAATTTTTGCTGTAGGTAAAGAC
This sequence comes from Thymelicus acteon, assembly GCA_951805285.1. Classification (NCBI taxonomy): domain Eukaryota; kingdom Metazoa; phylum Arthropoda; class Insecta; order Lepidoptera; family Hesperiidae; genus Thymelicus; species Thymelicus acteon. Next base: position 7,659,336 of record OX638217.1, read on the forward strand.
CTATTAGAAATGTAGGTAACAGATTAGATTTCAGTAAAAATTCTGTTATAAGCATAGATTTCTTTATGGCGTGATAGATATCTGAAAATTCCGGGTAAATATTTTGTTTGAATGTTCTCAGATAAGACGGAACAGATATGGATATGGTTGTATGACTTAAGTTGAACAGTAAAATTGTTATCGATTATCACTATTAGTATAGAACAATTTTTGTCGGTCAGGCTGATACCGATAATCTCAAAAAGTTACATAATCTACAGCTATTGCTTAGAACATATCCTGTCCATATGTAGCAGAATTTTTCTTTTCAATAATAAAATTAAGGTTCAATGCACACTATAAACAAGTATTTTCTTAATTTGTATTGTATAAAGGTTATTCTTAGTATTAAAATAAGTATCTTCTGAGGTATTCCCGGAGCGGTATGACATGGGGTTCTTCAAAAAAGGTTTAAAAAGAGTTATTCTTCAGGGCCGGCGATGCATTGGCGATTCCTCTGGTATTGCCCATGTCCATAGACGACGGTAACAACTTACCATCAGGTGGCCCGTATTTTTTTTCGTCTGCCCTTCAAGCTATAAAAAAATTAAAAAATATGTACCTAACTAGTATTCGATAAGTCTGTGATATGTAAAAAGTATTCTATACTTATTGTGTTATTTATTTACAGGTACGTTCAGAGGAGTCTCTGCTTGCCCCGGAAAAAACATCAAAAACAGCTCGATGGGTATGTTTCATATTTGTAATATACCCTTAGGCAACTCACACTATCACAATATAGATTTGCATTTTACATTAATGTTATATTCACTATAGATATCTTCACGCTTCTCAGAAATATGCAGTAATTTCATATTTGCATACTAGCTATACCGGCCAACTTCACTGTGGTTCAAAATCATAGTAGCACCTTAGAAATTAAGGTAGCAACTATACCAAATTATAATCAATTATTTTTCCATGCAATTTCGAAATAAAACAGATATACTAAGGTTAGCTTATACGTTTTAAGATAATCATATTATTATTATACGTATTTCGTTTCTTTCTATGAATACCACTAAAATTATTTATTGATTTATATTTAAACCGATAATTTATATTCACATAAAAAATAACATAGAAGCCATGTTGTTGTTTACGTCACCATATTATAATTACTCACAAAACAATGTTATCATCAGCAAATTCTCTCCGCTATGCTGTGGGAACGTAGACTGTAAACACTTTATCAAAATGCTTCAGTTTTATTATTTGCATTGGTGAATAAATGTTTATGGGTTTTATCTAAGAGGTTCCATTCCAAATGAACTGACATAATAATATAGCAAGTAGATATGTACATAGTTTCGTTTCGAAAATAATATTATTTCTTTTTAAATAACTTTACATTAATCATCAGTAGCTCGAGCACCAATATTTGCGAGAAAGTATTCGTATGGTTAACGTAAGCAATTTGTATGGCATTTTTTCAAAAGCGCCCCTATCGTACGTAAATGGTACTAAAATGCCATACAAATTTGACAAATTGCTTACGTTAACCATACGAATACTTTCTCGCAAATATTCGTGCTCGAGCTACAGTTCTCTAACGCAAGCATCACAACCATAAAAGATTTTCATACAAAATTTTCCGTTTCCTATTAAAAAAATATATGTATAAAGCCATTGTCTTTTACGCTAAAGTGCTATGTACATAGTTTCGTTTCGAAAATAATATTATTTCTTTTTAAATAACTCCACATTAATCATCAGTTCTCTATCGCAAGTATCACAACCATAAAAGATTTTCATACAAAATTTTCCGTCTCCTAATAAAAAAAATAATGTATAAAGCCACTGTCTTTTACGCTAAAGTGCTGTTGTACATAGTTTTGTTTCGAAAATAATATTATTTCTTTTTAAATAACTCTACATTAATCAACATTTCTCTATCGTAAGTATCACAACCATAAAAGAATTTCATACAAAATTTTCCGTCTCCTATTAAAAAAATAATGTATAAAGCCATTGTGACGACCCTATAGCCTAGTTGGTAGCGACCCTGCCTGCGAAGCGAGGGGTCCCGGGTTCGATTCCCGGCCGGGGCAGATATTTATGTGGCAGATAAATATTTGTACTCGGGTCATGGGTGTTATTGTGATGTGTTATGTGTAGTCCATGCCACCCGCGACACAGGTAATAACTTACTGCGGGGGTATGAGTGTGTTAGCGTTTATTTTTTTTTATTTTTTTTATTGTCTTTTACGCTAAAGTGCTTCATAAAATTCTTCGAGAGCATGGAGAACTCTGTTTTGTCTGTGTTGTTGTAGGATTCTGATACAACACGTATTCTTTTACTCAATAGGTAGACAAGTAATATAAAGACATTTTATCGTAATTTAAGTAATACATTTTTTTTTCAATGGTATATTTAAGACTTTTTTAAACAACCGGAACCAGATAAAAAGCGGGTTCTCTGCTTCTTAAACGGCAACGCTTCAGTAGTGCTTTGATAGTTACTAATGTCCAATAGCTACTATTAAGTATTCTGTACTAATGTTCATGTGGCCCACTTACATTTTTTGTATTGCTATTAATACTGTTAAGAAGAAGTTATACGTCAATCCAAAACTCCCACTTAAAATTTCCCATTCCCGTAGGAATATCAGATTTTTTAAAATTTAAAGTGAATACATCGACTACTTCTACTATTTTAGGCAAAAACTTACAAAAATTAAATTTTAAATTGTATATGCTCGTAGGTATACAGTATAGATTGCACAACTTACTAGTACAGTTTAGTACACATCTTAGTATTACCTTAATGCTGTCTTCCTTAAAGCATTTCAGATCGTTATCTAGGCTCAAAGTATTTCGTCCAACGTTTAAGTTTATGCTTGAGACTTTTATCTTATCTATTAACAGAGATGATCGGTTGAGTACACTTGGTCATTGCAAGGCTAATAGGCGTCAGATTAAAATGATTCTTGTTACGATATGTTTAGTAGAAAACAGTTATGTGGTTACTAACATAAAGTATCTTAATTCCTATTTTATACCTACTTACTAAGTTATTTTTAGTACCACTATGTATTGAAAGAGTTTTTATTTTTTCAATTTACCTACTTTACCATATAATAAATAGGTCGTTAAAAACATTTCTAGATCGACTGATAGCTGAATCAAAAGCGAGAAATCTATAGAATACGAATACCAGGAAATGGGATTTCAAAGGTTTAGAAATAATTTAAATTCTGTGTGGGAAGGTGATAGTTACAGGCACCGTTACGTTAACGGTCGATGGGTTTACCTGGCTACTGGAACTTAGAAATGAATAATGGAATATTCTTCCGAAATATAAACCTATACTCACGGACGTAAAAAAAAGACGGACGTAATCCCAAGAACAAATTTAATGAAGCACCCATAGTAATACCAACTCTGTATTCGTACAAGTACACACACCCACACATTGACACCATACGGCTATGACATTGACACCATCGCGAATCAAAAATTACAAAATTACGCACACATGGTAAGCGAGCTGTCATTGCTATGCTTCACTCTCGATTAGACAAGGTTACGTCCGTTCTTTTTTTACGTCCGTGCCTATACTCCATTTTTTTTAGACGAATCTTAGAACTCCTAGTTAGAGTGAAGAGGATTACTGTAATCAGTCAGGGGATAATGTTGTAGGTAGGTACCATGAGATAGTAAAATCACTAATCCACTGAACCAAATTGACATTTACAGTGTAATCAGTTTTTACCCGATTTCCAAGGAAGGGTTATGTTTTTCGCGCGTATCTTGTATGTTTGTGTGTATATTCTTTACGAGTAACCGCCCTCGCTTTGCTTCGGTTTTCTTATTTTTTTACACCTTGGGTTAAATTATTGGAGTTTTAATAAGGATCCCTAATTTTTTTCAAAATATAATATAGCCTATGTTACTCGGGGATAGTGTAGCTTTCCAACAGTGAAAGAATTTTTTAAATCGGTTCAGTAGTTTCGGAGCCTATTCAATGCAAACAAAAAATCAAATCTTTCCTCTTTATATATTAATATAGATTACCTCATATCTTCCAAACCGCTAAACGGATTTATTTAGTTAAGATGTCGTTAGATTCGTCTTGATAACCCAAGTGTTCTTAGATAACTGAAATTAAAAAAAAAAACAAATATGGTGGCTGTGAGATACCATTGTTTGTATATTGTATTGTAGTATCAAAAATGAAAATAAACCGAATAATGTAATATAGGTATCAAATTAAAGCGCTCAATGTAAGGATTTTAAAAACTTACATCATGATAGCTTTTTTGATAGCAGGCGGGTTTTTTTTTAATTTATATTATTTGATGAAAAATAAATGTGATGTGAAACATTGAGACGTTATGATTTGAAACATTTATTTTATAGTGACCAAGAAGTCACTATTACTATTTCTACGGCAATATTATTTCACAAATGCCCCAACTCAGAGTCACTAACGGTTACTTTAATCGCTCCTTAGTAAAGAATTACATACAAATTCTGTACTAATTGTAAGGAGCGATTTAAATAAACATTAGTGACTCTGAGTTGGGGCGTAAGTGACATTAGTTTTTGTCAGTTTGGTCCAATGGATTAATGATTCGACTATAAGTGATGTCTTCAAATCAGTTTGGAGCATTCAGATGATGCTATAATCATGTTCTAGCCAGTAAAATTTTAAACTTTCAGTTACTTAAACGGTGTATTACTTTTATTTTATTTCAAAAGATGCATAGGACACACAAAAAATGTGTATTTTCGCATCAATATTTATCAATCTAAAAACATTTGGCGCTCCTGATGAGACATGTCGGAGACATTTGTAATAAAATTATGAATATTATTGTAATAATAATTAGTTCGAGGCATATAGGTAAATTACGATCAACAAATTACAAGTAAATGTTTTTCTGTCTGATATTTATTTTAATTCTAACATTAGTGGGATTGAGTCATAATGTCGTTGGACGACTTGGGGCAGATGAAAACATCATCACGTTATTATTTGCTAGATACTTTGATTGGATGACTAACTCAACTTTTTTTCTTGTTGATTGCTTAATAAATTTAAAATTTACATAAAGGGTTACTTTGAAAATACTTCGTTAGATTATTAGTTAAATGATTTTCTCTTATATTTTGATGAGTAATGGGCTGATGGCAGATCTGGTAGGTATAACTAGGTTATTTTTTTTTGTTTATTAAGAAAGTAACTTTCTTTTATATTGCGTGATTTAATAAAAGTACATTAATTAATTTAATAAAAATAAATAAATTAAGTCATTACATAACTTTTTTCGTTATCTCTAAATTTATTTTATTTAAATTACATACCTAATGCTTGATTTTTAATGAATCCTCATTATCGATCGATCGAAAACCGCGATATTCGGAAAGCAATATTCACAAATCACTTTTTTAAAGATATAAACAGAATCTATTCGTAGAGTACAGATAATATTTAAAATTTTTCACCAGAAAAAAATTATAACCCGTCATACTTTTGTCTTATAATCCGATTTCGGTCAGTACAGTAATGTCATGTCAAACATCGAATTCGTGAAAGCGGCAAGGTAGAACAGGATGTAGATGAGTCATGGACAAGCCTGCGCACACGCAGGTAACATCAGATACAGTGCAGTATAGGTACGAACGTGGCGTAATAATGCGTTTAGTTATGTTGGTGATAACGCCACGTGAATGGAGGATGAATCATCGCCTCCGAAGACCCAACCGGTCGAGGAAAATAGTTCGATACGATTCTAACTTGATTACAACATACTAATTGGGAATCAGATAAACATAAATGAGTGTTAGATAAAAATAGATTTTGTTTCAATCGTCAACGTCATATCACAAATTCATATAGTATGACAGAATGCTCAGAAATGGAATTTACTGCCTAATATGGGTGAATGAATGCCTAATATGGGTGACGCGACAATCTTACATTTTGCAAGTATTTTACATATTTTATACATACAATATCATTGGTATTTTATGTGATAATTTGAACTGATGTTATCGTTAGCTAAAGATAGCTCTTCTGCTAGATTTTTGTCAGCTGTTTACATAAAAACGAAGCGACGAGCACGGTCGACGCGTATAATCTGCTGTATCTCATCAAAAACATAAATGTGAAATGAGAGCCAATTAAAAAAAAAGAATTGAGATCTAAATGGGTGCCAAGTTCTGTGTAGAAAAGCCAAATTTTTTTGTCATAAGAACATGTAATTCAAGCTCTACATTTGTCATGTCCGCCGATGAAAACGACCTTTAGAATTAAATTTTTTAAAAACTTAAAAAACCTTAGAGAATTGGAAAAACACCTCGCAGGGCGAAGGATCTCAGACAGGAAACATAAATAATTAATACTTATCTAATTGTTTAACTATCAGGTACCTATAAATATAAATTTCGATTGTATGTTAACAGATAACACCGGATTTCACAACTTATGCACATAGGTACCGTTTTTGCTGTCATATATCTAGTATTACCTACCTTTTGAATATTGTCAATTTATCATACACAAACAAGGTTAGATATTGTAAATTTCGATCATTCTTTCCTTATCGTCCATGAGGTAAGTATATTTTATATACTGTATGTAAAGATTGTAAAACCAAGTCGTAATAGTTATCATTGATGACACAACACGTGATAGTTATAAAAAGGCGCGTACAAACAATTGCAGCCAGTAACAGATTCACATGTGAATGAAACCAGTCATACGTCCAATTAGTCATACAACTTGCTTGAAACTCACCGTAGGCCCAACCGCACAAATCTTATGATTCAGCAGTGCAGCTAACTGTAAACTTTATAGTATTTATACACACTATTCGAGTGGGTATAGGTAACTTTCACCTTATTAGTAGGTATTTTAATGGTTAGGTACTCATCGCGATTTCTAAAGAAAGAAACAAACTTTAGAATCCTGGTAATATATGAGCAGAGTAGGTGGGTAACGATAAGAACTTGAAGTCTCATCTAAACTAGGGTTGCCATCCGTCCTGTTTTCCCAGGACACGTCCTGGTTTTGTAGTGTCCTGGATAGTTTTTAAGCAGCGTCCTGGGTTTTTAAATTTTAAAATTCGCGCGCCTCTTGTAAAAATTTTTACGTTACGGGTGGCCTCACGGCTCGCAAGTAGGGCATGGATACCGGAATTCCAAGATTTCGCAATTCCGGAATCAATCTATATTTGTATGTATGTATGCATGTAATATTCTTTATTATCTCATATTTTCCAAACCGCTTATATAATTAAGATATCGTTAGATTGGTCTTGATAACCCAAGTGTTCTGAGATAGGTGACGTTAAAAAAACAAATATGGTGGCTGTGAAATTCCATTGTTTGAATTATCAAAAAATAAAATAAATAGAATAATACAATGTGGGTATCAAATTAATTAAAGAGCTCTTCATAAGGTTTTCAAAAAAGTGTATCATAATAGCTTTTTTGATAGCAGGGTTTTTTTTTTTTAATTTCAACAACCAATATAGGAACTGATTCCGGAATCTGGGGTCAATATCGAAAACCAATTCCGGTACTTACTGAGAATAGTTCCGATATTACAGGACCTAATTGCAACTCTATTACTGCGTCCTGTTTTTAAACTGAGTTGTCCTGGTTTCTCCAACTTCAAATCCTGTTTTTTTAAATTTGAGGTTGGCAACCCTAATCTAAACTACAGAAAATTTTTAAATTTTAGTTTAGTACTCGGAAAAATACATTGTCAGTATAGTGTATTTTTCCGAGTATTTTTAATGTAACGAATGTAAAAATACATTGTTAGGTACAATGTATTTTTTCGAGTATTTTTAAGTTTTGTATTTTTAATGTAAAGAATATCATGGAAATAACCAAAAAAAAAGCATACAATTTAAAGCCTCGAATCATTTCGATGAAAATTTCAATAATCCTTTTATTATAAGTAGGTACAATGTAGATACTGACTTATCTATCTACTTATTCATAAATTACCTACCTCAGAGTACCTACAAGTAACTCTAGTATATACATATGTATATTAAATGGCAGTGATGAATAAGACGCTTGCTCATAATTTTAGTAAACATAAAGCTGGAACCGACCGGCACTAATCTGCATTCGTTGATTCGTTACACTTACACGAGGAAACATTGATTCTAGTAGTGATTCAGTAAAGATTTACTTTATAGGTATAGCTGTATGTAGCTATAGAGTAGCGTTTGTTAAAATGATTAGACTACTATAGTAAAATAATAAATACCTAAGTAACATTCTTTCACTATCTTTTAATATACTGAAAAATATTTTCAAATATTATGCGTCAAAAATGTTTTGTATGAAACGCTGTTAAATGCTTCAAATCAAAGTACGTATTTTACGTCTGTGAAAAACTAGAAATAAAAAATATGTTAAGTAATAGGTACTATTTAAGAGATACCTACCTACGCTTACATTAGTTCCTCTGCGTGATTTGCAATGTGGAAGTATCGTGGTGAAGACGTTTTAAATGTGAAGAGGCACTGCTTCGTTTGGTAGTACGTATCAGTCACTAGGTACCTATAACTATAACTTACTATAGAATATAGATAGTAAAGGAAACATTTTGCGCGACAGTCTACAAAACAAACTGAGGACCCGTGTGGCGTACCTACTGGTTACCACGCCAGACCGCCAGGGTTCGATTTCCAGCGATGCGGAAATTTGAACGGTGAGTTTGAATTTCTGTACTCAGTTTGGGCACGTATGTGGTCTTGTCTTTGCGTGTTGTCCATGGCACCCACCACTCAGGGAATCTTAGTGTCTAGTAAACAATTGATAATGATTACCGTATCAAACGCTAGTCGATTGATTGATAAATAATTATAATAATTGCTGTAAACTTTGGTACTTAACTGTGAACTTACGACTACTGTATCGGTGTCATGAGAGCAGTGGCACAGCAAAATAAATAAAAATATTAAATATGGTATAATAAACAATTATTTAGTATATTATATTTTTATAATTTATTGCAACTCAAATCAGGGGGAATAATAAATAAAAAAAAATGCTGTGATAACATTAAAAAAAACTAATTTCTGACAAAAACCCCCCAGCATTCATTTGCACTAACACATGAAACGCAAATGATTTCTTGCATTTTATTTGATTTGCGTTCTCGATTACTGAGAGGAAACTATAAATACTGTTTTCCATGTAAATGTAACAGTAACATCACATGTATTACTGGTGGCAAAATAAACAAATGCGCAGTTAAACGAGCAAATATTCCAGTGGGCGTTAAACTAAGTATGGCATATTGAATTAATCTGCTATCTGTCGATAACAAAAAATCAATATTCATATAACAATGCGGTGTGTTTAAGATAATGATTCCATTTAAGTGGTTATTGGCATCATAAATTTTCTAAACGTCATCAAATGGTAAGGTAATAAATATTTTAAATAACCATACTTAATTAGGTACTTACTCGGCGCGGATTTATTCAAGACCGTCGCTAACGTTGAAAGGTCGTTGACTCATCTCTACGACAGAATTATCAACGAGTCTCCCTTCTCGAGCTTTTTTTACAAAGACCTTGTGTTCGAAATATTTCAGATCCAACGAATGCATATTAAGTTACGGGTTTAATTCTGTATCGGCATTTTCGGAGTCAATTGCCTTGGTCTGCGATTTTGTAATAACTGAGTTAACTACATGCGTAAAATTAGATAGGTAGGAAATCAAAGTCTTGCCACTTGATTCAATATACGTAGAAGCTTTAGGAATACGACGACATTCAAGATAACTTCTCTTGGTTAGACCTATGAGATCTATCCGTTTGTAGTGCTATTTCTTTACCTTAAAGCACCAGTTTCTTAAATTCTTGAAAATCGTTGATCGATTTGAAAAGCGGAAAATTAACGGAAGCGCACATGAAAAGTCTGCCATTGGGAAATTTATATTCACATAAAATATTTAGACTTTTTTGTGATTGCTCTATTATTTGTTATTTGCTTTAAAATAGTCTTTGAACCCATCTTATCGTTACACCATTAGTGACAAAAAACCAATCGATTAATAAATCTAACGTCAGTTTTATAGGCTCCACTTTTATGGTTAAGACAGAAATACCGAGACAGATGTATTTTTTTCTCCCGTTTTGATTTATCTCATAATAATCTCAATCGAAACGACGATCAATGAAGTAGGTATACGATTTCTGTCAGTGAGATCAACGCAATGAGTGCAAATATTGCTGATCAGTGGTGATATGAAGCCATCAACGACAGCAGCTTAAAGCATCTATTCTTATTTTAAAATGTAGGTCAACTGACAAAACAACATGTTTTTTCTCTTTGTTGTTTACTTTTGTTTTGGACAATTATACGAAACATTCTAAAGTGCTTTTAGGTGCCTTAATACTTTTTCTAACAATTTGGAAGTGTTCCTTCTTACTTGGCATTGAACAACATTGACCACACTGTACAGGATAATACTTACGTCTTGTCTTGACATAAGACTTCATACGAGTGAATTTGTGGGATGGGAGGATACGGTGATACGATCGGTATCTCATCAGTTGTCCATGAGCCGGATGCGAAGGTCCGTGGGTGGAGAGTTCCCCGTCGCCGCGTCGCTCGCCCCGCTCTGCTACGACTGTTCGCCATTCTAATTAGCCATTGTGGTCGCCGGTTAAAGTTTGCGATCGGCCGGCCGGCACCGCGACCGACTGTCGGCACTTCGTCGGCAGTGTCGGCACTCGGCCAGTCACGCCACAACCGCCGCAACGCACACACGTACTGCGAGCGGCACGATCGTGCACACGCGATGCGGTTTGACAGTAGCGATGATAAGTGATTGACTGTGCTCCCGATTGATAACAAAATACACGCTCTGAAAGCTAAATAATGCGGATTCCCAACGGATACACGTAGTGTACGGTGCTAATGTCCTAGTAGTTGGCGCAACGCAAGGTAAAACCATTATGCTCGATTCGCATACTTCTAAAACTGGCACCATTGTGCGACAACGGGTGGATATGTACTGCAACTCCTCGTTGCAGCTACATACTGCAGATGGCATTTTTGGTAGGTTCCATAACGTCTAACGTGTTACTATTGGCCTGTATGACTTTTACTGACAAACTAAGTAATTGACTTGACTATAATTAAATCTGCATACTCAGTTATTTTCCTTATAGATACCAACATAACTACTTATTCAAAAGATTATTATTGATAGGTCTACTATGCGATTGATAGGCACAAGTCATATTAATCCTGTGTAATGAAATTGGTCCAGTCTACATTAGATATCTACTTTATTGACAGTGCCTATAGTAATCAATTTGAAAAGGCAATTCATTACTTGAAATATTAAGCACTTATTATTTAACATAACATACTTAACATTCGAAACCTCTGTTACTACAGACAAATACCTACCAAAAGAACTAATCAATCACGTTGATATTAATGTAACAGTGATTTATGTACATCTAATTTAAAGCCGAATATTGCAGGTACCTTTAAAGCTCCAACCCAAATAGTAAATAACCAAATTAAATGTAGTAGAAGAAAAATTTAATCCGAAGAAAAAAAAACTTTGAAAATTCTTGTACCGTATTAATATGGAAATTTATTCTAAGCTACGAACCTGATAGATAAAAGTTTATGAGACCGTCAAACGAAAACATTTGAGCACCGGTTTTAAAGGTTTTTAGTGCTACTAATTAATTGTAAGGCGCAGCTTGGATTTTATACGATGGCATTTCCCTTTAACTAGTAGGTTAGGTTCGAAAACAATTTACTGTAATCGTTCTTATCTGTTCCTAACTAATAAACAACCACCAACCAGACAGTTCTTAAACCAAAATCCCATACACCTCTGGGCTAAGAACATCATTAATTAATGTAATCAGACATATGTCTGATTCTTATATTATTTTATATATAAATATATTGTATTTCATTAACTCAAACAAGTTTTCAAAAATTCTATCGGGTTAAAGAGAAATAATAGTAGCAAATGTTAAACATGATGACTACAGAGTAATTCTGGGTTTCAATTCCATAATTAGGGCAGTTCATCATCCAATCGTTGAGTAAATTTGGTTTCCTAGAAGAAGTCGATCAAAGAAGCAGAATCCGTAAAACAAAGCCACATGCGCAAGAAAAGCACCACAACAGAGCCAAGAAAGCAAAGGGAAGACACTGACAACTTTGACTGACAGTATGAAAATGATCGTTATAGCTACAGTTTCACTTTAACATAATTAATATGACTAGCAAGACGTAGCTTCACTTCCAATGTTGTTAAAGTAAATCGAATATGAATGATTTGAATAAAAATGGAGTTGTTCGATATTCGTTTATATTTTTATGATTGTTATTATTTACATATTCCTGTTCATAGTTCCCCGTTTGCTTACCATAGAAATTATAATTATTATGAAAGTGATGACGAACGGTAAAATATTTAGATTTTTCACTGAATATCCTTTCATAAAATCGATAGTAAAAACCGTTGATATTGTTCATTAGAATTAACTAATTTTTATTTTTAAACACATTCCAATAAAAACTTAATATTGTTCTTTGTTATATTTAATCAGGCAACATCTTGTTTTTTTGGAGGTATTATGGTTTCTGTACTGAACAATGAAGCAGGCCCAATTTCGGCGATCTCCAAAAAGTTGGTTTTGCAAAAAAATCCAAGCACAACAAATTTTTCTACAGAGTATGGTGTAAATTTTTTTCGATTTTCAGTACCTTCCTTAACATCGGAGATTTAAATTTTCAATGGAAAATTTGTAAGCAAACAGATAAATTACTGGGATATGTACTACGATTATGTATTCAATGATACGAGTAAATAGATTCTAAAACGATTTCTACATTCAAGTCGATGATAGGCTCCTATTATCTTGAACAAGAATTTGATGTCGCAAATCGTGATGACTAACTTTGAAAGGCTGATGACTTTTAATACAAAGTGTTGTAGATAGTTAGTTTGCTATGGAGTTGCATCCTAAGGTTCTTTTTTTTTTGCTAAAGTTGACCCACCTAAAAATGTTAACAAAGATACTGAACCACGAAAATCGGGATCCCCTACTGCATCTGATTTCATTGAACTTTTGGGCACGTGAAATTACTAGGTACCTGTATTTTGAAAATTATGATCCATATTACATAAGACATTAATTTTAAAACCTTTGGCAAACGTTATGCTAAAATTGTCAATTCAAACAACACACGTAGATAAAATAATGTATTGATTTTGCATAGCTTACCCATACCACTACCTTGTGTATTTAAAGTGTTCAAAATGTCAATCAAGAATATCATAAAACTAAGAATATTTGTCATAGCTAACGTAATATTGTTAATATAATAATCAATAGTGAAATAAATAAATATAATAAGGAAGAAATAAATAAGCTAAAGTTTACCTTTGTAGGTACCATTTCAAATTTTAAACAGTGCATATTTTTGATAGACGTGACATAACAGTGAAGGTATCTCTAAAAGTCTAAACAACATTAAAATACACACTATTTGTACTTATAAATTTTATGGACTAACTATACCTACATTCATTTCCTCACGTTCGCAACTAATAACTTTACTTATAGCACAGAAGACATAATAGTATTTATAACTTATAGTATAGATTTCCTCAGTTGGTATTCACACTCACATAATCTAGCCGTCTCGTTTTGTCACGTGAAAACACATTGCGCATGCAGAACTGACCTTCGTCAATAATGTCCCTTGATCGAGCATGCCGCGATTACCATGGGGCATCTAGCGCTAACCTAGAATATCGTAGTGCTTATTATAATGTTTCCAGTGATGCATGGAAAATTAACTTTAATGCCCGTTAACCATTAGGTTGTGGATTCGAAATCGGACATGCATGCTGGAATGCGTAAAGAATTGTTACACGTGAAAGCTGTACCACGAAATGGGCTGGGTTTACCTGAGGAGATTGGATACAGTCTAATTTATCTTCGTTGTTTGATTTAAAACTATAAACTTTCTTGTCAAATATAAATGCGTTAAATAAGTAATGTACTTAAAAATCACAGGATAATCCAAATTCACCAGTCTTAAAAACTTTCTATGATGGAATATTAAAAATTTGTAAGGCGTAGACATATTTAATTATATCAGATAATGCAACCTCATCTCATAAAACATAAATATTATGGAACTACAGGGAAACTTCAAGTAGAAAGTTATACGAGCTTGGGTATCTAACCTATAATTAAAACGATTGTAAAAGGCAGAAGGCTAAGGAGGTCAAGCGGATAAGGAAGAAATATATTTGAAAATAATTAACACTGTAAAAATTTAGTTTTTACGTTGTACTTATTATGGAGATTACGTGTAGAAAGTGACAAACCACCTGTTGCCTCTTACTTTGGTAACCAAAGTTTGGTTGATGCTTGCTTGTGCGATAACCTGGCTTTTAACTTTTAACTAAAACACTAAACGAAACTAAATGAAATAAATGTTTTGAGTACTAAGTAACAAATAAATGGTTATAATAAAACCATCTATTAAAAATGTTACAAACGCTGGTAGAAAATTTCTATTGACCTAGGTCAGCTATTATCCCCATCTTCATTATTCTGTTTTTATTTGCCCATTCTTAATCAATATTGAATTTATAGTAAGTGTAACGTGATTCTATACACAATATTCACGCTCTTAAAATTATAACCTTGGGTTTTCTGACTTCAATATGAAAAAGAGATTTTTTATATTTTGGTTTTAGCGTAAAAATACATTTAATTTTAATAAATAAATAAATTGGCAAAATCTATCTTCCTTCATCTAATTTGTAACATTATCTAAATACTTAGAATCGCGCCGCGTTATAATATGCTTCAATAAAACCAGGAAGGATAATCAGTATCACCTTATAGAAACACGTTTGAGTGTCTATTTCACTTATCAACTAAAGTGACATGTGTCATGACAGCGGTACTATCTATAAAACGATATTAGATAACGCTCACTAAACAACTAGGTATGTGGCTGATATTATTTAAATATGTTGCTATTGCTACGTATTTAATCCTATACTAGTAATCAGTGCGAGTTGTAATATTCTACGTCTTTTATGATATTAATTGATTATTAAAAATGGTTAATTATTTTGATAGAACTGGTTCTATCGAGAGGCTTAATAATGTGTTAATAACATAGACTTAAATATATAGACACGCTGTTGTTAACAAATTTCGTGTCACACTTTCGTGCCACAGAGTACTCAATCACAGAGTCAATATGCGCCCAGTGTTGCCAACACCCTACTCCGAAAGAGATCATGGATACATTACTATAACTGGACATATACCATGGATATATTACTCTGTCTGGATTACTTTGTAGAGGTACCTGAGGATTAATTACGTCATAACGGAATGACCATTGTGTTCATCCATTCATTGTGCATCTGTAATCCCAGGATATATCATTCAGCTGTGTTATTTTTTTTTTATAAGTGTTATGCACTTAAAATAAAAGAAATGTACCGTAATAAATTACATTGTTTCATTTCATTATCACCTTCAACATCCGTTTTCATGACGTAAGGACAATTTTGAAGAAATTATAATAAAATGTGTTAATACAATAATATATTTTTTTACCACCAGAAAAAATATTAGAAAACATTTGGAAAATAGGACATAACACCCCACAATTATGAAGGATATAAATAGTCATTCCGTTGTGACGTCATCTGTCTTCAAGTACCTCGAAGTTATGTATCCAGTTAAAAGTTATAATTATATCCATGGCGACAATCATACGATTTATGCCTTTTTCCAGTTCATCTCGGAGTGACTACTATATATTTTTTTAACATCGTAAGTAAACATTAATAATTTAAATATGTATTTGTATGCATTGTTAGAAAATTATGTACGAGTATAATAGGTTCATGATATAATTATTATAGGTTCATAGATTTATCAATAGATGGCGCACATTATAATTACCTATGTCCCGATATTTCTACATTTATAATTTTGTATGTTATTATGTAAATTTATATTATAACTAGCTGCCCGGACAGACTTCGTTCTATCAAAAAAAAATTGCAATAAAATAATATTGCGACTATACATTGAGATGTAAGCTATCCTATCTTTCAAGTTGGATCAAACTGCACACGGTGTGCAAAGGGCAATGAACCTAGTTGGCATACCTACAAGTCCGCAGTTTTGAAAAAACCTCGATTCGGCGGCCAGTGATGTAAAATATGTCAATCGATAGAATAAATGATTATGATCAAAAAGTATTCAGTGATGAAATGTCGTAAGTGGTATACTTTCTGAGATATTTGAGTTCAAACCCGTAGAAAAATGAAGTAAAAAACTTTGTTTCGGCGGATATTGATAAAACATGTGTCAATCGATAGACTAAGTGATTACGATCAAAAAGTATTCAGTGATAAAATGTCGTAAGTGATATACTTTCTGAGATATTTGAGTTCAAACCCGTAGAAAAATAAAACATTGGTAATTGTCTTTTTTATTTATTAGTGGATCAACACTATAACTATATACATATAAAATATCACAATATCATTAACAAAACTAAATAAATACATATTTATTCATATTTACATATATACATGTCGGAAATCAGTAATTTCAAATCATAAAATGGAACGTCAAGCTGGAACTAGCTTGGGTGTATTCGGAAGTTGAAGATGGCAGCACCGTGCAAATTGTCTACTGTCATTTGAGTACACGCGGTGGCGGGGGTCACAGAGGACAGCTATTGACTTGCCAACCGGCAGCGGGCACTCTTTAGACAGCCTCCGAGCTGAGCGGACGATAAAGTAGAACGTCGTTATTATGGCCGAGTTTAATTTGCATTAGCATTGTACAACGTTTACTTTATGGAGAGCACAACTGGGTACAGTGTGTACTGATGGACTGCGATCGAGCAGGTATTGCGTGTGTTGACCAGTCAGTAGCGCGTTATGCCGGAGCCAGCGAGAAGTGCACGTGGACTGTTTTCTATGCACAGTCATACCCTTTGCGAAGAGTAGCACCCATGCGGCTGTGATGGTTCGCTTCTGATGAGATAGGTCATAGTGCCAGCGATTGGCGGATTTATCACGCGGGTTTTAATAAGCGCGAGAGGCGCGGGCAAGTTGTGGAGCCGGGATGGCTGTGAGTGTGCAATGCGACGTGTGAATTATTGTTGGTTACCCGGAATGCCGCACCGCGATGTAAATCCGACTTCACCGCGTTCCATTAGCGATTGGTTATGTTATTCGAGCGACATAGTAATCTGTTCAGAGCCATGTGTATCAGTAGTAAATGCCTACTAAATTAGTAGCAAGTGTAAAACATGTGTTTCAATGGGTTTCTAAGTAAAATGATGAAAACGCCCACAGTTTATTATTTTCTGGACCACCTATCTGCGACATACATATTATATTATATATTAAGTACATAAATATTTATAACTACGTATATAACATGTGGTTGAAGACCACGGGCGAGGACATTCTAATTGCTTCAGGTAGTGCTGCCGGACGTGATTCTTGAAGGAACTTTTGGTAGTCTTTTGATGTCTACAAGCAAGTAGTTCCAGAACAGTATTGCAAAGGAATTCCCGAAATAAGCAGTGCTATGGGTTTCCTTTAAATAAACAGGAGAAGACACATTATTCAAAATAGCATAAAATGTTGAGAGAATTCTGAAGTTTCACCTGTGTCGAATTGGTAGCCATTTAAGTTAGGAATCAAACTGGGAAATGTGGTCATACTTACGTAAGCTGAAGATAGGTATATCGAAGTTTTTTTACTTTATTTTCCTACGGTTTTGAAATCAAATATCTCAGAAAGTATATAACTTACGACATTGTATCACTTAATACTTTTTGATCGTACTCACTTAGTCTATCGATTGACACATATTTTATCAATATCCGCCGAAACAAAGTTTTTTACTTTATTTTTCTACGGGTTTGAACTCAAATATCTCAGAAAGTATACCACTTACGACATTTCATCACTGTATACTTTTTGATCGTAATCATTTACTCTATCGATTGACACATGTTTCATCACTGGCCGCCGAATCGAGGTTTTTTCAAAATGGCGGACTTGTAGGTATGCCAGGTTCCATACAAAACTGTTGGAAGCCCTTTGATTAAAATCGGTTAAGTAGTTAAGGAGTCTATCGCGGACAAACAACGTGACACGTAATTTATATATATAAAGATAAGAAGATTTTATTTTAATTTATAGTTTTACTTATTACTTTTCTTTCAATTTCGTTTTGTAGACCGCCATCTAAAACTAATTAAAGTTTTAGTACCTACATTAAATGAATCGTACTATTTTTTTTCTGGAGCCATCTTAGGAAATACGACTTTTATTTACCCACCGTACGATCTCTCACTCCGCGACGTCTGGCAACCCTGTTCCGTAGTGATTAAGTACTCTGTGTTCGTTCTGTCAAGTTTGGTTCAAGATGTCGGTATTAAATATTTGACACTAAATAATTTTTAAGACTGTAAATAAAAATATAGTTACTTACCAATTATGATTAAATAAAGTGAAATAAAGTTCAAACGTAAATAATGAGAACGTTTTAACTGTGCTCAATAAACAATAATACGTTATTAAAGTGTTTTTGAACAGTCGGAGTTTTTCTAACGTGACATTTACTTGTGTAGCTTGCTCGCAGCCGACTAAACTTGAGTTGGCCCCAGTTGGGGTCAACACAGGTGAACAAAATGTAAGTACTGAACAGCGTGTCTATATTATTTAGGTCCATGAATAATCATTGAATCACTTATAGATAACTTTAATTCTATGAAAATAATAAATTGTATTTTTTTTTAATCAAAAAACGGTATTGTAAATAAGTAGTCAAGACTGTTTTGGCTCTCATGACCTCAATTATAACTTACTTCAGTAAAGGAAAACATCATCAGTAAATTAGTAGATATACTCTACACTCTAACGTTCTGCATGTTCTAAATAAAGAGGACCAAAATATGGAACTCGCCCAGAGAGGAGGCTACGACATTGTCAGAGGATTAAGATAAGTCCTGGAAACCTTAAAGGTGTTTTAAAAATTCGTTGGAGATAAAAAAAGGTAGGGTAATAAAAAAAACTATATTCGATATCTACATACAATATATAATGGGCATTATATTTAGGCATTTTATATGGGCATTATATAGGTACCTACTAGGCATTTTATGGACCCATTATCATAGTAACAGGTTCTGACACCATGACCACGGGACAGTGTCTAGACAATTTTTCGCTGAATATTATAGGTATATTCACCGATGTCCAATCATTCTAATGTCATAATTTGAAACGAATAGCCCATGTGGATGACTAATAAAATTTGAAACATAACTCCATTAAGAATTTAAAAAAATCTTCTTAATATTTTAATTGACAATGATTTACAATGGATCGTATGACATGAGCATTATTGATATAATTAATTAACGAGTCTCTTAGGCCAGCAGGGTCAGATGTATTGTCGCGTAATTCTATATGAAAATTGGAGTGCTTCTCATTAGACCACAACAAATACTTAATCACGTTGCAACTCATTGAATGACGCGACCCTATCGAGTAGTAACACCACTTATGTAATGGTGGAGTTCCACAAATATGACGACATTTCTGCGAAAACTATGAGTCAGTCTGGATCGTACAATTGACCTGATAAGTTACCGGATCGCCTGTTTTTTCGCTTCGCCATGAGTTACTCATCATTCATGCACGATAGATACGAACTGATCAATGAAATCATTATGTAATAACCCAGTCATGTGACGTGAATAATATAAAACCTGTAGGAAATTATTATTAACTCGACTCATTACTTTGGCAGGTACGAATCACAGTAATTTAACTTATTATTTAAAGTTAGTAGAGCATTAAGTAACAAATCGAAAAATCCTGAAATTAAAAAAAAATCGATGTGTACAATCTCTCTATTGTTTTTATTGCTCGTAAAATTTTGATAGTACGGTTATCTATACGTATAAAGCGAACGGTTTGGATATCTGATGACGAGATGGCCAGCGCGCCGCGTGTCTATGACATCAACAAGGTCCACGTCATCGCGCGTCATACCAATCTCCAACGGATCCACCGACATGCAATCATCGCGATCGCGATGTCATTCTCAATTAACATATAACACTCCATTTCGATTATGTAACCACTAACCACCGAGATTGCTCTAAACGATACATCGTTGACACGAAAACCATCAACTACATTCACACCAATAGTCACTTAAAATTTGTTTACAAATACCGAGTGATTGATTGTAGTCAACGTCCACTCACGACTCGTACCTTTGAGTTGAATTACAGCTTATTGATCAAGGGTCCATTAAATCAGTGAATGCTGACAGACATATTTTGATTGCGTCGGCGTGTCCAAATAGTGTTGAAGATTCGAGTGTCTGTAGGCGGCGCCATCAATATGCGTCGTGCAAGTCTTCGCGTTCAACAGCCGACGTGAGCAGTGTTTCTGATTAATACAGTAACCGGGCTCTCCGGTGACTCACGCATAGATATTACATTACACTGCCAATGGTTCCTTTGACCCTATTCAACAGTTTCGTTCAGTGCAGAAGATTGTCCTTGCGCTGAATTCTAAACAGTTATAAGTTCCCAGAAAAACAATAAACCTATTGTTATTGTGCGTATGAAGGTTATTTTCATTCTACTTTAATGGACTCCGTGCATAGAGCACCGGGTACAAACTCGTCGGTCGACTTTCATCATTTTAAATTGTAATGATGATTGACATATTTTGCTCGTGATTTCAATGACTTGTGAACTCGCTAAATTGGTTTTATGAAAGGCGCAGTAAAGTAGAGCGATAGCTCTAGCTTGTGGTTTGATTTGCTTAATAATTTAATTTGGATCTCAAGTCTTGAGGAATCTAAATGTTATTTTTTGTCTGCAGATACCCGAATTCAACTTGGATGGAAACAGCAGCTTGAAGCACAACGGCAGCGCCAAAGACTTGGCCTCCGTCATGGAGAACCTCAAAAAGAGCAGCCTTGTATCACGCCAGAACCAAACTCAAGTCACCAGCTCTTCCAGTCAACAGGTATTCAATATAATTTTACCTTTCATCATCGAACACACTCTACATTTCGAATTGGTTTATAGATCCTTGATTTGACTTTTGGGTAGGGCAACACAAACCCGTTAATTTTGCGACGAGTTAAACGATCTGGTCTAAGAACAGCATTTTCGATAATTTGCACATTTTTTCGCAAACACGAAATTTATTTCGGTAATTTTGTTAAAAAAACAGTAAGTAAGTAACAAATCTCATATCTCCATTTTTGTTGTCTTCAGCTTTCAGTGTACAGTAATCTCCAAACTTATTGGCCGGGCTAAAGTTGGCACAGCTGCGCGAAAGGAGCGCGCGGGTGATCGTAGTCGAGGTCCCGTCCACCCGCGATTCTCCGCCAATACCTTATTTTACGTTCTGCGCAACGACTCACGCCTAACTTCAGCCCGGCCAATACGTTTGGAGATTACTGTATCAGTGTCCGTATTCATTTTTTATTTAAGTACTTACGGTAGAAACTCCATAACTTACACCTCGATATCGTAAAAATCTCAAAAAGTGAAAAGTGATTTGAAAAGAAAAGACGTTGCAGTCCAGTTTGGAAGACACGAGAGTACATTGTCACTCATAATGAAAAATGAAACTGAAATATTGAAGAAACAAGAATTAGGAGAATGTCTTCTATGTAATTGCTGAATTTCCTAAATTAAAAAAAAAATGTTTATCGCTCATAGGTTTAAATAGTTTCTAAACAAAATCTAATTGTGTTAGTGACCTGGTACTGAAGGAAAAATCTGGAAGTGGAGAGTAGCTAAATTACTGGAAATCCATAATTTCGGAGCTAGCAATGGCTGGTTAGAAAATTCTAAGAAAAGGCATGACCTGACTAAAAGAAAAATTTGAGGTGAAAATGCATTTTCTAGCAACGAATCTTATGAGCCATTAAAAAACCTCTGTAGCTCAAACCCATAAACATCTAAGTTAAAAAGTCAAACTCAAATATTTAACATTACCCCGATTTAGTATCTAAGTTAAAAAGTCCATAACTCAAACTTTAACATTACCCCTGGTTTTCAAGTTATCGAGGTTTTATTGCAAATTTCTTAAGAAGTCCAAAAAAGATATTTTTTTTAAATCTTTTTTTTTAATTTAATAATTAAAAGAATCTTTATTTACATGAAGTACAATGTCACTTAAAATGAGAAACTTAACTTTGTGAAGTATGGTTTTATTCGGCGAAGTTGTAAATTTGGTTTTGTTATGTACCTAAGTGTGCATGTGTGTGTGTGCGCGTGTGTGTGTATGTGTGACTGAGGATGTGTGTTTGAATTAACGCTTGTGTTTGTATGTTGTTATTCGATTCTCCTAAGAATATAACTTTTTAATAGGGTTTTCAATTTTGCAGCATTTACATTTACGTTAGTTACGTATTCGGTTAAGTTGTTGTATATTCTAGCTCCTTCATGTTTAATACTTGTGAGACCATAACGTGTTCGAGATTTTTGTAGCTGAAGTTGGTATTTTTCCTACGTTTTATATATTTGCTGGGTGGGTTTACGAGTAGATGGAGTTGTAATTGTGTTTGTAGTGTCCCTTTTAGAATTTTTCTTATGAGCATGCATGTGTTGTAAGTATACGTCTGTTTTATATTGAGCTTTGTTATTTTGTATATGTCCTTGGTAGGTGTGAGATAGTTCATCTTATACAGTACTTTTATTAGTTTATTCTGCGTTCTTTGCAGTGGTTGTATATTACTCAAGGCTAAGCAACCATGTTAGAGTTATAAACTAGGCATATCATCCAATTAGCAACATTTATCGTACATCAATCAGTTTGTCTTGAATAGCTATTCTTAAAAACCCGTGTTACATAATCTCTGAAGCTGCTCGTATACACGGCTACACCCTCACATGTCAAATACCAACAGACTAGACAGATGAACAATGAGAAGTGTATTATAATGAAGATAATATATACCAGTAGATAATTATATACTTGATTAATATGAATAAGAGAAGACGATCAGACAGTTATTATTTTAGCTCCATCTTAGATAACATGATTCACGCTTTTTTATTTGAAATTGTCTGCAATGTAAATGACGCTTGGAACATAGTAGTACCTGTTTGCGTTTAAATATAGATTGCAGGTTATTTTGGCGCCGGCCTCGGCTGGTTCATAAAATGCTCAGTTTGTTTTGAAATCTGCCAACACAGGTTTCTGGAAAAATAAATAACAGCGTAACAACGATCGCGCTATGGCATGGTATAACTATTGTTGGGCGACTACGAACAATCAATGTCATCGAGGTCACCGGAATCCGCAATTAATTCGAAGCGGTACGATTTTGGTTTTTTGCGGTACGACGCTCATGGTGAGGCAATTAGATGGCGGTTCTTTCAGATTAAGCGCTATTTTGTATTCGATTTAGAATCATCTACATACACCGTAGACACCGCCACCTACATACAGAGTCACTCATGAATGTTAAATTTTTCTCACGTTTCCAACTTTTACACAGACGATTACTAAGTACTGTATCTATTTGGCCTTACTGCATTTACAATTCGTATTGTTTGTCTGTACTGCTAGTCTGCTAACTTGAAAAGAATATTTTCGAGAATGGTTCAAAGTAGGTATGTCAATATTTATCTAGTAGCTCTTGATTTAGTAGCCAATGTAATTGTTGGTAAGTTGTCTGCTGACCGGCACTAATCAAGATTCGTAAAAGCAGGGCGTTATGGCGCGTTGTTATCCATGAAAGGAACACTAAAAATCCCTATTACTTATACAACTTAGTAAAGGAAACATTAAAAACATTCCACGGATAACGTTAGAAGAAAGCTTGCTGTTGGAATTACCAAACAGGTCAGATTATTTAAGACCATGTCGATGAGTAACGATTGGATTCATTTGGAATTTTGATGGTACAAATTTCCAAATCTAGCGGAGTTCTACAAAAACTGTTAGAATTTAGAAAGATGAGATTCTAAAGTTATGTGTGTTAGATACTTGATCAGCAATATGCATTAAGAGCAGAGGTCAGTTTGAACTGAGGATGATTTGATACACCTGGCATCTGATTAACCCCTGAATATTCTTTTCCGTCAAATCGAGTGATAATTGGAAATGTTGGAATGCCTTAAATTCGATTTATGATGCATGAGAGCCAATTTCATAATCCTGATTCGTGGTTGCATTTTCGTTTGGTTGTTATGAATTAAAATGTGAATTATATTTCCACTTACCATATAATTAACGAACGTAAAATCTGTTTACGACGTCCTCTAGTAATAACACTACGATTATCGTAAGTCTTACAATTTCTGTGATAACCAGCCTGCACACGAGTGTTCATTGCTGTTTAGGCATAGAGCTAAAACGAACGTAACCTAGCGTAAAGTCCTAAAAAATCATCCACCGGAAATAACGTTTTTCTGATTTTCAGTTCAGTTAGGTACTTATTTTGTCGACATGTGTTAGTCGCTTAGTATATTTTCGACGATTTAGTTGAATCAATTTCCATCATTGTAGATGACAATCAAGATAGACTGTTAATGTGTTTTGGCGAAAGAAATCTTCATAATGTTGGCGGGAAAGTCCGCCAATGTCCAGCTTAGTGGGACCTAACACCTTGTATGATGATGAGACTAGGGCCTGAGACTAGGGTTATACCGACATTTATGTTTTACCACTTACGCCCCATTTCAGAGTCACTAACGGTTACTTAAATCGCTCTTTAGTACAGAATTTGTATGGAGATTCTTTGCTAAGGAGCGATTAATGTAACCGTTAGTGACTCTGAGTTGGGGCGTTAATTATTTAAATTTCGAGCGTAGTCGAAATGTCATTGTGTGATAATTAGTAGAAAAATTTTAAGTACTCCCGTCTGTCTTTGTTTCGGGACGGCATCCTAAGTGCTCGGTTCCTTATGTTATCGTTAGCAGTCATTACTCTTTGTCACGAGCTTCCGTACACCTTTTTTTGTATAATGGTTACAAAATATAACCTGTCACTTTGCTGAGCAAAGCGTAAAGCTTAAATGTTATGGTAATATATATAAAATACGTGTCACGTTGTTTGTCCGCGATGGACTCCTAAACTACTTAACCGATTTTAATCAAATTTGCTCAACATGTGCAGTTTGATCCAACTTGAAAGATAGGATAGCTTACATCTCCCTTAAGGCACACGGAAGGTTTTATTTAAAAAAAATTTGACAGAACGAAGTCTGTCCGGGCAGCTAGTATTATATAGATACTTACAATATCCCTGAATACATTGTAAAAAAAGTCTGGACTACAAATACTCTGGCTAGACCACAGTTACTATGACACTATATTATAGTGTTGATAATATAATACACAAATTTTCATGTATTATTAAGTGAAACGTGAACGTTGCCGGAAAAACACCCGACGACGACTTGACGACCCGTGTGGTACAGTGGTCACCATGCTGGGTCGCCGCACCAAGGGTCCTGGGTTCGATTCCCAGTGAGGCGGAAATTTAAATGATGAATTTGAATTTCTGTTCTCGGTCTGGGTGTGAATGTCCTTGTCTAGTGTGTTGTCCATGGCACCCACGACACAGGGAATCCTAGTGTGGGGCTATGAGTGTGAAGCGTTATTATTATTATTATTAAAACAATTTGACAGAGGCATTCTACAGTTTCTCTCGTCGTGTGCGAATGAAAGGGTACAAAGCAATTGTCTGTGTCAATTTCACTTCAATATTTGTCTACGTTCCCAAACGTGACACCTTTCAATAACCCTGTTACTGTAAAATTACAACAGCCACAATATACCCACATAGTCTTTGGCGACGAGCCAAGAGGATCGTGTCGTTCGAACGTAGGGCGATGCTCACATGTTTATCCACAACATGCTCTATGTTGCTCCATTATAAGATCATGTTCCATTGAGCTTTTTAAACTGACCTAGTTACTGCTACTCAGTTTCTAAACTCATTAAAATCGTTCATATATTAATAATTAAGGATAATTATATCAATTTGATCCGGTAAGGTTATTAGTTTTGATGTTCAATTAGTTAGTGATACAAATAACGACAGACGGATTTAATCTAGTGATATACTGACGGATTTTATATGGCTATGTTCAATTTCAACCAGTTTAATATAAGCATTTCACGCTCACATAACTACAGTTTGGTGCAGGTTCTGAACTTATCAACAACGGGTATTAAGTTTATTTTTCAGTCCAAAGTGTAAACCATTAGTTTTATTTCTTACAAACTAGCTCTTCGATTTGTGGAACCCACGCTATGCAGTGGAGCGCAAATAATAATAACCATAAGCTTTATTGCTTTATGCGTACCTAATATAACTTAAGATGTTATATGAGGTTAGCACAGCATGAGACTCTGTAACACCATTTTAATTTTCAATGCAATTAAATTAAAATGTACATCGAAAAGCAATCAAATAATTAAAAACGTCATTAATTAATATAGGAATACACTGAAAAAAAAACAATAGGTACCTATACCAATAAGAACAGATTTGGACAAAAAATAACACAGATTTGCACTTTTTATTTGAGCCCGCTAAGTGAGTTACATATAAAAGTTAGATAGTCTAATTGTATTAAATTTTAATTTTAGTGTAGCGTTTAACCGCTTGAATTTTGTTAAGTAACTAAACGCTTTTTTGCCAGCGAACCGATATCGTAACTATCATCTTTACATTCATTGATCACGTAACGTCACGAGGTTCAAGGCTATCATCTGCATCTCGCCCACGCGAAATGAATCACCAGTCTTCCATCTCAAACTCAGTGGCCAACGCCAAAATAATGGTCGGACATAATTCTTTTCATACCTTTTCCATTATCGTTCATGTTATTTTTACGCATGCCAAAACCCACTAAGATAAAAATAATAGCAGCAAAAAAGTATACATTAGCGGAATGAATACTAACATTGATTACGAAATGGACATGGCAACAATCAAATATAAGTATTTGGAAACGGAATTTTGAAGAGATTTATTCTGTACCACGTCTAAAGATAAGAATATCTTTCTTAAATTATAATACCCTCCCTATTTGTGTTCCGTTTCACACAGACCTGGCTATAATACCTCACCCGTAATTGCGCCAAGACGCGTGACACTCGTACAAACTTCGGTAGCATTGGCACTGAACCCGCAGTCCTTGTCTAGATAACGACTGTGTACGACGAACCGTATCAGACGCTGTGTCTGCTCGTTACCCGTACAATATTTTGCGAAACAACGTATTTTCCTGCTAACAGAACAAGCCGATATCGAAGCAAAGGTTAATAATCTTATTTACAGCCCGCCACCCAATCAACATGATATATACAAATTGCAACATAGATAGCACTGTTTACTTGAGCTAAATACTGTGGAAAATACGGGAAATTTATAACCGGCAATTTTTTTTGTTACAGATGGTGTCCAGTACAACTTCCAGCAGTGCTGCGACAAGCCAGCGGATGCAAAGCTCCTCGCAGCGCCTACAACACATGACCGCATCCGAAATGAAAGCCAGTTCTATGAAATCAGACTTGTCGGAACTAAAGAGTTCAATATCTGAAATGAAAACATTAAGCAGTTCAGCAGCTCTGAACTTTGGACAAAGGTAAATCCTACTTTGTTTTTGGCTTCAGTTTATGTAATAATTTCAACATATGTTTTGTCAATAAGAGGAGATAACACCAACGCTTGCTCACCTGAACGTCCTTGGCCCTAAGCCAATTCTTGCCAGTACATTTTGCCGCTCTCTGTTTGCAGTTTCATGCCGCGAAACAATAGCAACAGCACGGGTTTCGTGCGGAAACATTTAAACATTTTCGTGAAAAATTAAAATATCGAAAAATAGTCCGAATATTAACGACGTGCGTTCAAATAGTTGTTGTGTGTGACACGTGCCAATTGTAAAAGTAGTTTTTACGCATTATTCCAGATTGAGAAGCTCGATGGAGAATATAGTGAATCAAGATGAGATGGGAGAGAGACATATCACCGATATTCGAGACCTCGGTGAAATGGGCGATATTGGAGATATGAGTGATATGAGTGAACTGGCCGGTGATGGCCCCTTGGTGACCTTTCCAGAATCTGATACACCGCCCCCTGATAAGCCTTGTCTTCTCGCAACAAACACTGCATCGATGGGATCTAACAACGCTAACGAGTTGAAATACAGTGCCGCCAGAATGACATCGGCCAGTTCCACGCGGGTAGTTACTGATGGATACAGTGCGTCGAAGTCAGCAGCCAACAGTGCCCGGATGCGTCGATTGCAGCACGGCGATATGCAATACGCTGAACGCAGCGCCGCCGGAGCGTCACACAGGCTGCTACAAGCGGAAGGACTCACTGCAGAACAAAACGCGGCTTATCACCAAGTAAGTAAAAAGTTAAACGATTTTTTGCACAACTCCTTTTTTCAGTGATCGAATGTCGTTTGCTGAAAATTGTTCGTCCGTAATCCGTGAAACTTGTTAAAAAATTTTTAAAATTTGTTGTCTTAAAAACAAAGTGCAATGTGTTGTCTCGTATTCCGTCGACATGGAGCCGTAAAGGCGCGCCGAAGGACGCGACCTCGCGTGACCGAACGCGATCGATATCCTCGAATGCCTCCACGGCTCTAGGCGCCGACGAATAGTTCAGTCGTGGGCGGCTTCTGGTGACGATAACATCTGAGATTTCCCAATGTTCTAACAAAAGCATATCGTTCATCACCACGCGGCGTTTGGATCATGGCCGGACGCTTCGTCGCTTGGACGGCTAGAGTGTTACGACGCGGAGGATCGCCGGGGGCGGTGAGCTCATTTATCTACAAACGCTTATCGTTGCGTTAACCGCACCATGCTTGTCTCAGTCAGTGTTTGAACGTCGCGCGCGCGAGCACACACGGAAGTTAATTATTGCGCATGCGCGGTCCGGTACACGAATAGTCGGCTTAAATATAGAAGAGGAATGTCTGCCGGTGGGGGTTCGGCCCCGTGGCCGGTACGCAGAAGCGTCCTATCGCGTTTTCCTCCGAAACAGCAAAACCCTACGGTGAGAGTAGAATCCGTTACGAAAGATTCAGAAAATACGTTAGCGACCTTCAAAATTGTGACGTCTATACACAAACTTAAAATTATCAGCGAAAGCCCACGGGTTCCTCGCTATTGGCCTATATCCAATAGAAACGATTCAGCGTACAATTCGAGTCGTGACGCGCGGTACTTTTCAATATAAAAGTAGTTCTAGTCCAGAGACGAGCACGCACTGATCTTATTTGAGCTAGGCATTATGTCTTCAAAACGACGTTCGAGACCTAAATTGCGTATTATTATTCCTGTAACTAGAACGAACTTATTTTACTTATTTATATAAAACAAACATAAATTACGAAGTGTAATGACGTGACGAAATTGGAAATTTCTTGACGATAATCTTTATCATAATGCATCAAAAAGTTCAAAACAAAAGTGTACTTGTGCGCAGTGACGTGATTATTTATGGAAAATTTACGATTTTAGGAACAGCGATCGCTCAAGGCAGGAGAAGTTAGTGCGCAGGAAGCAAACAATATGTTATCATCGAGTTCTCGCCTGCAGACCGAAGCCTTTAGTGCTGAGAAGAAGGCCATGGCTTCGGCACAGGCCAGGCAAACTGTAACCTCTAGCGGTATGTTCAGTCACAAGGAGCACTCCAGTGTAGCCCAGTCTAATATGACAATCAGCAAGAACCTTACCACGAAATCTACGTTACTTTCGTCACAGGTAAGTCCCCAGACATTACTTATCTTGCCAGTATTTTCTGTCCCTGTAAAGCTGTCAAAGCTGCTACGGCGAACAGCAACTATGCATTCGAAAAAAGTATAATATTAATATCAGTTGGTTGTAATTATCAAATTAAGCACCATAAATGTTATAGTATGGCTTCAACCCATTAATGGCCCACTTGAGGAGGCCTAGAGCATACTCCACCACGCTGCTCCAGTGCGGATTGGTGGAGGGAAATGTTATAGTAAATATATGAAAATAAATAATAAGTTATTTTGTGCACCGAATGTGTAAATTAAAAAATGCTTAAAAAAATAAAACTGCTCGTTTTACCAAAATTTATCACATGATAATTGAATTACCAAACACATGTTACAAGAATATGATAATTTGTTGTAAGTGGTATATTTTGACGTACCACTGTTATTTCTACGTTCTTACTTAAAAAAATCATTGATGTTTCAGATGAGTCAATTGTTAAATGGAACTGTCAAGCCTGGTGATGAGGATTTAACGAATTTAACGTTCGAAGATTTAGATAAACTAAACGCTAACTCAAATCAAAGAGATGTCGAACTTGCTATACAAAAATATTCTTACAGGATGAACGCATTTATTTCATCTATAAAGAACAATCAAATTGATATGAAAAATGCTAGCGTGCACTTTAACCAACTGAATGAAATGTTGAGAAGAGCGTGGGCAGTACCAACATATGGCCACGAATTAGGATACTCCTTGTGCAATACATTACGGACGTCTGGTGGTTTGGATATCTTAATGGCAAACTGCTTGGAGTCTAGTAATCCTGAGTTGCAATTCTCGTCAGCTAAACTTCTCGAGCAATGCCTCACTAATGAAAACAGAACACATGTTGTTGAGAACGGGCTCGAAAAGGTTGTTAACGTAGCTTGTGTTTGCACAAAACATGCAAACTCGGTTGATCATTCACGGATCGGCACTGGAATATTGGAACACTTGTTCAAACATAGCGAAGGCACGTGCAGTGATGTAATCAAACTGGGAGGTTTAGATGCAGTATTATTCGAATGCAGGAAAAACGACGTGGAAACATTGAGGCATTGTGCGACAGCCCTTGCAAATCTCTCGCTTTATGGCGGTGCTGAAAATCAGGAAGCCATGATAAAGAGAAAAGTTCCCATGTGGTTGTTTCCCTTAGCTTTCCACAATGACGACAATATTAAATACTATGCGTGCTTAGCGATTGCAGTTTTAGTAGCAAATAAAGAAATAGAAGCAGCAGTACTCAAGTCGGGTACTCTGGATCTGGTAGAACCATTCGTTACATCACATAATCCGTCCGAATTCGCCCGATCCAATCTCGCTCATGCTCATGGCCAAAGCAAAAATTGGTTGCAAAGGCTAGTTCCCGTATTGAGTTCGAAAAGGGAGGAAGCTAGAAACTTAGCTGCATTCCACTTCTGTATGGAGGCTGGAATAAAGAAACAGCAAGGCAACACAGAAATATTTAGGGAGATAGGTGCAATTGAATCGCTGAAGAAAGTAGCTAGTTGTCCAAACGCGGTAGCGTCGAAGTACGCTGCACAAGCCTTACGCCTTATTGGAGAGGAAGTGCCGCACAAACTGTCGCAACAAGTCCCACTTTGGTCCATTGAAGATGTACGAGAATGGGTTAAACAAATCGGCTTTTCGGAATACGCAACAAATTTTTATGAGAGCAGAGTGGACGGCGATTTATTGCTACAGATAAGTGAAGATAACCTTAAGGAAGATATCGGTTTACAAAATGGAATCAAAAGAAAACGGTGAGTACCTACTCGTTAAAATAATTATACTTAACGACTTGAAAACACACACTTTGGCAAGAAATTGATGCTGAATCACTTGGTACTTGACCTTCATCTATTTTATGCAGTAGACAAATTATTTTAGCAAAACAATGTTTGTCTGTTTCAGATTCACTCGAGAGCTTCAGCAACTAAAGAAAATGGCAGACTATAGTTCTCGTGACACGAGCAGTCTCAACGAATTTTTGCAGGGTATTGGTCCAGAGTACACAATTTACACGTATTCTATGCTAAATGCGGGAGTAGATAAGGAATCAATCAGAGGACTGAGCGATGAGCAACTAGAAAATGAATGTCGCATAGTCAACAGCATACATAGACTGAGAATTTTAAATGCCATCCGAGGTAAGCGATTAATCATTTTGATAACCTGCTCTAAATTTGTGTTAGATAACAAGAAATTAGACCGATTTTAGCGCTTACTTGGAAAATTGATGTTGACTTGTGAATTACGCGAAACGTACCTACGATATTTTATGATGCTAGTGCTACTGTTTACTATCCACATTCCGCCTATGTAAACGTCTACTAAATCACATTCAACCTATTTGATGCTATAATAAATCTAACAATACAGAAATATTAGCAAAAACGGAGGTAACTCGATTCAAATCATTAACTTCCTTTTCTAACAGGTATTATTAACGTAGTCATAAAAATTCTAAGAAAAATAGTACTGCTCACATCTGTTCGATAATTTTAGTTCGTAATATAAACACGAAGGACGATCAAAGGAAGATATTTCTGGGCACATTAATATGAGCGACTAGAAAATACTATTTTATTATATTTTTTATTTTATTACTGTTCATCTTGACGATACCCAATTTGTTTAAAGGGAAGATTTGATTTAAAAAACAAATCGTTAATCATAGACTTCGAGCGAGACCAAATAAGCGCAATTTTTGAGCGGTCAGTCCCGGTAAGATTCTGTTTCATACTAAACGTCAACATTTAGCGTCGCCGTGTGGCACAAAGTACAAACAGGACTTTAGTATGAAACCGAATGCAGCGTACTCATTTTCACGACTCAAAGCTCAAATAATACGGTCGTTTGGCCTCAACCTTAATAAGAATAAATTTGAAATATAAAGAATATAAAACCTATTTATGTGTTAACTACTGTTACGTACATAATCATTCTTTTAATTATTACTAGCTTTTGCCCGCGGCTTCGCTAGCGGTAGAGTGGTTTCCAAACTTTTAGATTTACATGCCCGTAGCTTCGCGCGCGTGGGGTATCGAACTTTTACAAATCCCGCGGGAACCCTGAACTTTTTCCCTGAACTTAGTATATGCTATCTCCATTCCAAATTTCAGCTAAATCGGTTAAGAACTTTAAGAAGTTGTAGCGTAATTGAGGAACAAACATCCAAATATCCAAACATCATCACAAACCTTTCACATTAATAATATTAACAGGATTAATTTATTCCCTAGTTTATAATAAATCATCATAATCTATTGCAGCTTACGAAAGTACATTACCAATCAAGGGTGAAGAAAACATGGAGAAGAACTTGGATGTATTTGTGAGTTACCGGCGATCCAACGGCTCCCAGCTGGCGAGTCTTCTGAAGGTCCACCTCCAGCTCCGAGGGTTCACTGTGTTTATCGACGTGGAGAGACTCGAAGCGGGCAAGTTCGACAATAACCTGCTGCAGAGTATCCGTCAAGCGAAACATTTCCTTCTCGTGTTGACTCCAAACGCGCTCGAGAGGTGCAAACAGGACAATGAGCAGAAGGACTGGGTGCATCGGGTAAGTTCTTAATTTTTCAACTTGTGTCTTGCCTGTTAAATATGTAAAAGTATGCCTTGTATAAAGCTCTATCTGCCTCCATAACGTGTGCAATTTTTCATCGATTTGCAAATGAATAGTTTCAGCTTTGCATTCTGTATTTAGATCTAGTTTTCCGATACTTGTATTTTTATTTCTGTCTAATGTGCAACATCTGCTAATGATGTCGGTATTTCACGCCGCTTTCTCTTTTCGGCATGAGTTGTTTGCCCCTATTTGGGGTTATTTCATCTCCTCATTTTATATTTTCTGACCATTTTTCCTGGTTTTTCATTGTCTCAAACATCATTTTTACACATTGCAGGAGATAGTGGCAGCGTTGCAATCAAAGTGCAACATCGTTCCGATTATCGACAACTTCGAGTGGCCAGAACCTGAGGAGCTGCCAGAGGACATGCGCACAGTGTGCCACTTCAACGGCGTGCGGTGGATCCACGACTATCAGGATGCTTGCGTGGAAAAACTTGAAAGGTATGCAATTGGTTTCTTATATTTGTATCAATACGTGAAGAAATAAGATTTTAATTGGTACTTGAAGTTTACATGAGGAAGAAGTGCCTAAGGCTAAATATTAAATTATTTATAATGGCTTGGCTTTGACCCATAGATGCCCTACTATTGGGCATAGGTCTCTCCTCTTGAGGAGGCCTAGAGCATACTCTACCACACTTATAATAATACGTGGTGCTAAAGTATTAAATATGTATTTCGGTCGAATTTCGATCACAGAGCGGATGACTTGTCAATGCCTTCTCAAGGCTGCAATGCAAGCATTCCACGAAATGGAACACTGCTTTGTGAAGAATTCAAACAAGATAACTATTGCGTTACAGTTTCCTTCGTGGGAAGTCCAACCTGGCGACTCGATTGGAGGGTCCATTGCGAGCCCGCGGAGAGCAGACCCCAGGCACAGCGACCATCGGCCGGGGGCCGCCCAACTACCAGCGCATGACTTCGTGCGAGAGCCGGGGCAGCGACAAAGCCGATTGACTAGAACCTTTACACACCCTGCCACCTGTTAGGTTAGTGTTTTGGAAGAATATTACGTTTACTCCTGCATGAGACATAAATAACACATATCACAAATACACACCACGATCCCAGAACAAAAGTTTATCTGTGTGAGCTCAACTGAACTACGGTATCGTGGTAGGTAATCTTAAATAGCAGAAGATTTGTCAAGCTATATGTATACAAATCGATCGTAAAAAAAAGATGTTTCCATGTTAAAGAACCAGTGTATGTACTCTCGATCGAGAAAAGAACTCCTCTAGCATTACCTATCCATAGAGTGTGACAATTTACTATCAGGTTCCAAGTTTTTGTCTTCCCTTTGATTAATATAAAAATATGTCATTTTTGCAGGCCACGACGAAGCCGCCAATCATCCTTAGAAAAAGCTTCGCCAGCAATCTCACAAAGCTGTGACCAACTGTCTAGTAGTAGTAGCACATCGAAAGCAAACTCCCCCGCCAACAACTTGTATAGTCTACCCGAGAGATTATCCGAAAGTAGCGATAATATAGACTGTAAAGAAATACAAGAAACTTCACGTAGGTGTCGTAGCTGCGAAGGCATATTAGAAGCAGACGAACAAATGCAATCACAATATTCTTTACGCACGCCTTTAGACGCTGCCACGCAAACTAAGAGGAAGAAGAATTTTATGGACCGATGTGTGAATAAAGTGAGGCTCTGTTGATAGTTGTATCAGCCGATAAACAAGTGCTTGCAGAGTGTGTAATATTGACTGTTATTGGACTTCAATCGCATTTTAATGTGAATCTTATTTTAATGTACAAATGTGCGCACAATCATGTAAATATTTTGTGCATGCTTATATTTAAAAATATTTGTTTGTGGTGAAATTATACCAATAATTGGTAATCTAAAATGATGTAATCTCAATGAGTGCATGTGAAAGATTTTAATACTGAGATATGACATGTGTTTGCTACCCAGCCCTGTTGCGAGAACAGAGCCTGTGGTGGTGTGACGACTAAGACAGTTTGCTATTCGTTGTAGTATGGCAAATTGCTTTAACTTTTCTTTTTTCTGGCTATATTGACCTTATATTGAATATGAAGTATCTCTCTCTCTCTTCACTCTCTATAGAATTTACTATACAAGGAGAATTTGTTTATGTAATTTGTTTTAGTTTCTTGCCAATAAAGTATTTGTAAAATACAAAATTCATACAAAATTATATTTGCAATGTGATAGCTTAGATCTTATAAATAAATGGATTTTAAAATTGACTCGAACTATTGACTTATTGCTATTAATTATTTATTTACTCAATAATGAGTTAACGAAATTATCTTGTACCTTTTACTGCTAGTTGTACAAAATTTTACCTTAGATTTAGTCATTCACACATGGGTTAACCATAATTTTATCATTTCGAGATATATATTTCTATTTATGTACTAGCCTAACCATGAAATAAATGGTATTATTAAAATATCCTTTTGTTTTAATTTGGCATCCAAATGTATGATAACAATTATATTATTTACCAACTTTAATAAATGAGTATCATTTCATTGATAACTAATAACTTGCTACATCTTGATTGATCATAGCATCATAATAATTATGATGCGAAAATAAAGACCATCTTTATCTGATAAAAATGCCAGGAGATATGTGAAATGTGTCTATGACAGTTAAACTGAAAGCACCAATTGATTTATATTATAGCCAACACAGAGTACTTCTAAAGGTAAATGGTCATCAAAGACCATGAATTTCAAAACACCAAAGTCCTCACAGACATTCACTGGTAGAAAGTGATAGTCTAATAAGGTATGCCTAAACTTAAGGATCAATGGAATGGAATAAGGTGATACAGATGAGTGCATATCAGAGACTTTTATTTGACCAACAATTTGATTTATCAAGTTATATGTATAGAAAATTGGTAGTTTGGAGGCGCTCGCTTGACTGAACTGACTGAATGTTTTATCAAAAAATATTTACTTTAGCTTCCCTAAAAAACTACATTGATGTCCAACTAAAATTATCTAGTCACTAAATTCTACTGTCAATTCACTCTTACTGTATGTAAATGTGTAATCTAAAATGTATAAAATAAAGTAAAACAATATATTATTATCACAAGAACAAAGTATATTCATATATAAATTTTATAAAATGTAATAAGACAACATAAATAGAATTGTTCGCACTTCGTCGGATTCGCAAAAGGTCGGATTCGCATTTCGTCGGAATACAGTTGAGAAGAAAAACAGTAGCACTGGGTCGAATTCGCAAAAGGTCGGATTCTCATTTCGCCGGAGAAGAAGACCGTTTTTCTTGCTAAAACTATATTTGCAAAATCAAAATAAACATGTATTTATATAAATAATAATAATACTTTGAAGGCGGCCATGGCCTCTTCGGCACACGAAAAATAATTCCCTTTTATTTTTGAAGTGAAAACTTCTTTAGCATCGGGGTGATTGGAAATTCGATGAAACGAAAATGGGACAGTAAAAAGAGACAGACACATAAATTCGAAAATGAGATAGGAAGTATTGTACAGGGGTAGGGGAGAGGGAGTGAGGGGGAAAGGGAGGGGAAGGGGAGAGGGAGTGGGAGGGGGAAAGGGAGGGGAGGGGTGTGGAAGGGGAGGGGGACGGGGAGCGGGAAGCGGAGGGGGACAGGGAGTTGAGGGGGGAAGGGGAGGGGAGGTGGAGATGGAGGAGAGGGGGAGCATATCATACTTTAGTTATCATAAGCCTCGTATATCGAAATATATATCATTTATCGAAAATGTGAGTCTGAATAAATATATGTAATGTATACCATGGGCGTAGCCAGGGGGGGTTTCGGGGGTTCAAACCCTCCCCGAAAAGATAATAATAATAATATATTGACATGTACTATTCACCTCATACTTTTTATCTTTAGATCTGTTGAAACATATAAACTAATAATAGATGGCACTACATACGTCGCGAGAAAAAATAAAAGAATCTCTCAATTCTCAATTTTCTTTAGGGTTATTTTATGTACTTTTAGTCATTGTATTTTCTTGAACCCCCCCGAAACTAAAACCTGGCTACGCCCGTGATATATATGAATAAAATGTAAAATAATTATCTAACTTTGCATCACTACGATCATTACTAAAACGTAGAATTTTATTATCATCTTCCTGAAATCTTACATTCGTCTCATTATCTTGAAAACAAAATTTTTGAAGGTTTCACTTCTACCACGTGTGAATTGCACACATTTTAATTTTTTGATTATCGGGAACAAAAAGATATCACAGGGAGTTAAACGTACGGTGTACGGTGGATGGGGCAAGGTTTCGACACCGGCTTCGTCAAGTAAACGCCTTTGTACTGAGGGACGTATGTGATGAAGCGTTTTCGTTATTTATGTTATTGACTGTACTGAATCCGACGAAATGAGAATCCGACCTTTTGCGAATCCGACGAAGTGCGAACAAACGCATAAATATACTAAATAAAAAGCCCAATTTCTTATTGGGTCAAATATACGAGTACAACATGACAACAGGTAAACAAGCAATGATATTACAAACTATAAAATTGATATTAAATAAAATTCAATTCTATTAACAATTTTTATAATCATCACCTTTGGCCTGAATTCCCTTTATGCCTATGTTAGTTGAATGTACCAACATACAGAGTGAGATATGAGGCCTCACACTGCAATGCATAATACTCTATTGTATCCAAATCAATGAACGTAAAATAAATCAACAGAAAAATAATTTAACGAAAATAACACCAAAATCAACAACAAACTTGAGAACGTACACACCGCACAGGACTACGAAAATAGTGTTGATATCCATACTAAATGGGGCGACGCTCAAGGTGCAGGAAGAAAGGTAAGGGCATTCTTGAAATAAACGTGTAGTAGTGTTTAAGTACTCTGAGCAATCAAATGCCAGATGGGTGTCGTAAAAGGCGACTAAATTCGGCCCGCTGGTGGTAGGACCCTCGGAGGGATTATTTATTTATTTATTATTTATTTATTTATATTATATTGGTAATATTGATTTTAATTTTTAATTAATACCATAATTACTATTATTATTTCTCCATAGGGTTCGCCTGGATAGCTATCACCCTTGTGCATGAGTCAGCTGCCAAACGACTCATTGTGTTCCGGCTGGGGGCTTGAGAGCCAGTTCTTTCTTTCTTTTTCTTCTCTCTTTCTTGGCCGGCAAAGCATCAGTGATGCCTTTGGTGTTGCTGATGTCCATGGGCAACGATAGCCACTTACCATCAGGTAGATCGTCAGCTCGTTTGCCAGCTATTTCCATAAAAAAAAAGCTGCAATACAGAGGTAAGCAATGCATGCATGGCAGCATCCGTGTTGCAAAAGTGGAGAGTGCAGTGTGGTGCTAAATAGAATGCGATGTACGATTGTACAAACAACTGACATCAACATAGGAAGTGTTCAGGCCTTAATTATAGGAAATAGTATCCATCCATCCATCCATCCATAGTCACAAAATACCTTCTTTTAATTGTAAGAAAACTTTAAACAATTACTACGATGTTTTGTTTCAATAATTAATATGAAAACCATTATTTTCATTAAATGAAACATATTACTTAATTAATATTAAATTTTTCAGAAAAAATTGTGCCAAATAGTTTACCAAAAGAGACTCGTCTAAAAAACTGAGTAAATATAAAATAATATATGAATTTTCTGCTATTTATAGTTTATATAAATACTATAATGCTGTGTTAATCTGTATTGAAAATGAACATTCGTTGCAAGGGACGACCACTTTAGTATCCACAATCCCACTGGAATCAAAACAATATACACCTCCACACCTACATTGGTATATCCGACAACCTTCAGAATCTACCTCCATATCCGACATGGGTATCGTGTCGTATAATAAAAAATCTTCATGTTCCTGGCAGCTCAATTTGGCGTCATACTGCTTTCGACTTTGAGAATCCCGTAACACTGACCAGGCTTTCTGAATAAGTAAGAATGTATCAGACTCACTATTATTGTCCGCTTTATCTGGATGAAACGATAATACCAGACGCTGATAACTCCTTTTTAATTCTTCTGTTGAAGCAGTTCGTTCACACTGGAGCACATTGTAGTAGTTTGGTAAAGAATCTGAATTTTCCATAATATTATTTGATAATAGTAGCAATGTTATTGAATTTTATAGACAATTATTAATATTACGTATTGTGTTACCGAA
Organism: Thymelicus acteon; assembly: GCA_951805285.1. Classification (NCBI taxonomy): domain Eukaryota; kingdom Metazoa; phylum Arthropoda; class Insecta; order Lepidoptera; family Hesperiidae; genus Thymelicus; species Thymelicus acteon. The sequence continues at coordinate 7,699,055 of OX638217.1, forward strand.
ATAAAACTCTGAAACAGTTAAAACCTCACAATATTTAACATAATTTCAAAATGATAACAAAACCAAATCTCATCTCGAAATTAGATGAATTCAAATTAGCGATGCGCGATGACGAGATGTTTTTTTCGATTGTCTCGATTGTTCAAACATCTCGAGTAGTCATCTCGAGATGTTCTTCTCGGTGTCGATTGTCGATGCGAGATGATGACCGAGATGTTTCTCTCGATCGGAGCGATGCGAGATGTCTGTCGATTGGAGTCACATGCGAGATGACCGAGATGTTTCACTCGATCGGAGTCGATGCGAGATGACCGAAATGTTTCTGTCGATCGGAGCGTTGGGCGTAATGTTGGTAGCATTGAAATAGGAGTATAAAAATTAAAAGTTTTATAAATAATCTCGTAATATATGTATGTATATCGTTATTACATTTGATGAACTTGATAACAACGCTATTATTATTTAATATGTCCATAAAATGGTTGTTGAAGTATAAAAGACACTTATTTCAATTCTACCAATATTACGCCCAACTGCAAATTTAGTTGAAAAGCACTATGTTCTCCCACTGCCCTAAGGTTGACTAGCAGAGAATGCTTTTAGCATTAAGTCCACCTTTTGTATATTTTATATTTTATGGTGCAATGAAGAATAAATAAATAAATAGTATTGTTGGTGTCAGTCAGTCGAGTGAAGTAAATTAGGTATGTAAATTAAATACCGTGTAATTATTGATAATAATGATAATCAATTGATGTTCGAAATAAACATTGACTCAATTTTTATTATGTATTCATTTCTATTAATCTATTTATTTTAATTCAACAATAAGACCAATTAAGAACTTCGTATCGCGTTTTTTTCTAAAACTATTTTTTTTTTCTAAAATAAAAGTAGCCTAAGTTACTCCTTGTTACATCAGCTATCTGCCAGTGAAAATCCCGTCAAAATCGGTCCAGCCATTTTAGAGATTAGCCGAATCAAACAGACAGACAGACAGACAAAAATTGTAAAAAATGTTGTTTTGGTATATGTACCGTGTAAACATCCAAGTGCACTTAGTAAAAAGCGGTTATTTTAATATTACAAACAGACACTCCAATTTTATTTATTTTTCAGATGCATAGATTCAATTCAAGATAGTATTTAAAAATTACGTATGTTGGTCACCGACACACACGACTATAAGGTAGGTACGTATTATAGGTAGGTAAACTAACGAACGGCGACTAACGAAAGTAACCAGATCGAGTGTAAGCGAGCGAGCGAGAGGCGATAGCTTGATGACACGAACGGGTGGGAACAATCGAGACAATCGAAAAACATCTCGATTGTTTTCTCGGTCAGCGAGTAATCGGTCATCTCGATTGTAAATTTCGGATATTCGCGATTGTCTCGATTGTTGAAACATCTCGCAATCGCGCATCGCTAATTCAAATGTCTGATGTCATGTCATTTGTATTGTCAATTGTCATGAGCTTGACGTTATCATCTATATTTGTGAGAATACCTGTGTTGCCAGATGCCTTGAACCTTTTATCTGTAGTACTTAGAAACCGCTAAAATCTGTATAAAATCTGAATAAATCTGTATAAAATCTTTATAAATCTGTATAAAATCAAACAAACCATGGAAGTAGTATATACTAGTTTGACAAAATAAACCAATAACAAAAATAGAATATTAATAATCATCATCATTGCTTTTTCTGAAAAAAAAAATAGGTTTAAGTACTAACGCGGTAATGCTTGGTTATCGTAAATTATATAAAAATATATACTAATTAATAAAATTCTCGTTTATTTAAGTACGTAATAGTACGTATGTACTGTACAATACATAAAAAATTTAAAACTTATTACAATTAACATTTAATCAAAACAAAACTCAAATATTTGCAACAAACGAAGTAATAATAATTATAAAGTTATTATTTTTAGTCAATAGTATTTTTATTAAGTTCCGTGGTTTTGTCTTAATTTTCTAAATGAAAGGATCCTCTCTATGGCGGCACTGGAATGAGGTACTCGTAGACAAGAAATTTGGTCAGCGTAGGATTTAATTGATTGCTGTAGTTAGCAGGATCACGGGCTGCAGTGACTTTGAAAAAATATAATATATATTTACTTATATAACATACAATAGTGTATGTAACGCGGTATCTAGTCATATATTTCACGTTGATTATGGTAATTTAATAAAGTTAGAGAATTCTGTTTAAAATTCTGTATCCAGTGCTTATCTGTATTAGACTTTGAAAATCTGTATAAATACGGAGAAATCTGTATGTATGGCAACACTGGACAACATTGACAACTGACATGAGTCAATCATGGATATATTACTCTATCTGGATCATAGACTTTGTAGATGAACCTGAATGAAGTTCGATGATATCATATCGGAATGACATCAATCGTAATAATAAATAATTATAATCGCAGGCCGGATTGAGGTTGTCTTTCATAAATGCAGCGTGTTCACAATTATGTCCTATTTGGATATGGTTCTTCAAAAAGTTTTCTGTAGGTAATTTTTCTAGATGTAAAAGATTTATTAAAATTTCTTCTAAAAAACTGAATTTAAATAATTGCATTAAGAGTAAATTAAAAACTAAGATACACAATTACGGTACATTTATATTATAATAATATATATTAATCATCTTAGATGTTTTTATACCATTATAAAAAATCACAATCGAATGATATATCAAAATACTGCTGTGAGGAAATGTGTTTTTTAGAAGTGTGTGACAGCCTCAATCCTGTGATTGGTCGAATGGTTATTCCGATATGACGTCATCGGACTTCAGGTACCTCTACAAAGCTTATGATCCAGATAAAGTAATATATCCATGATCATGGACGATAATACATTTTACTCTGTGGTAACAAACCGCCGCCGCCGGTAACTGTCATGTCAACAATTGTTTTCATTTCAACAATTTATCGTAGATGTTTTTAATATTTTTCATTACTGAAGTTTTTTGGGTTAGAATAAAAAAGTATTTGTAGTTATACTTTCTAGTAATAAAATACATTTTGTGTCATAATATTTAATTTTAGTAGAATTCAAACCCAAGTTTAGCCTTAACCTACAAAAGTAGTTATAATGCCTACCTGGAATCAAATTCAGTCACAGCTGAGGCATCCAAATAATCCTGTTGTATTTTTTGACATAACTGTTGGAACTACAGTAAGTATAACGAAATAAAACATAATTAAAGCAAGAAGTATGTATGAGATTGTTTTTGGACACACTTCCAGCCCTCATACAGTTTCAAAAACTAGTTGTACAATGTTAAACTTCTACTACAATTTGTAGGAAATAGGCCGTATGATATTCGAGCTTTTTGCCGACGTTGTTCCAAAGACAAGTGAGAACTTCAGAGAATTTTGTACAGGAGAGTATCGAAGAGATGGGGTACCATTGGGTTATAAAGGAGCTACATTTCACAGAGTAATTAAAGACTTTATGATACAAGGTGGAGATTTCGTTAATGTGAGTATTACATGTTTCAAAATATTATCTCAGTGTCAACTATACTATGGTTTTACAATATTTCTATCTTTCAGGGTGACGGAACTGGAGTAATGAGTATATATGGTGGTAGCACATTTGCAGATGAGAACTTTTCTCTTAAACATGACACACCAGGTCTTTTATCAATGGCTAATAGTGGTAAAGATACAAATGGATGCCAATTCTTCATAACATGTGCAAAATGTAACTTTTTAGACAATAAACATGTAGTCTTCGGGAGGGTGATCGATGGATTATTAGTTATGAGAAAAATAGAAAATGTTCCTACTGGGCCCAACAATAAACCAAAAATACCTGTAACTATAGCACAATGTGGACAAATGTAATAAAAAAATAATTCTGAATCAATGTTTACTTAACCACCTTATACTGAAGCTTAGCTTCTTCTATAATTTACATTTATTGTTAAATAATTTAAAATACACAGATGATCACAATAAATACAATACGCTAGGTAACTTTGCTAATATTAAAAAAATCGTTTATGTCAACTTTTCAGCGCATGACTGTTAAGTAGTAAATTTCTTGGCTGCATGGATGCCGGGCCATACCTCTTGCCGACCTCCTTAATGAATGCTCCTTCCATCTGTCTTGCAACTTGATCGAAAAATAGGTTTGATAAATTGGAATGAAAGGCGGAGCGGAATTCAAAAGTGATTTGAAAGTCGACCACACAAGACTGTTGTTCTCTCTTGAGCCCTGGACTAAATCTCCATAAAGTGAGAAGATGGTGAAAGAGTCTGCCATCGGTGCATTCTGCTTTAACTAAATGTGGTTTAACCAATGTCACACTTGATGTGTAGCTTTCATTTATTGGCGGGAAACCAACAATAAGATCGGCCTTTAGATGACCTGGACTCCTTTTCAGTACTATTGATTTCTTGCACCATGGTACAAATTTATAATAATTTTCTACATCGGAAACAACTTCAAACATCTGTTCCATAGTGTGTCTGAAAATAACAAAAATAAAGTTAGTACATTTGAAAAATAAACAGAAAGCAGTTACCATTTAGTTATTGTTTTATTAAAATACATAACATTATAATCTTTGTGGTCTTTCATGAATATAATATCCAATATAATATTCCAATATAATAATCAATATAATATCCATAATTATAATTATCCAAGTTGAAAATAAACTGATATTGAAATTGAAATTTAATGTTACTTTCACTTCACTGAACTGTTATGTTAACATTGAATAATTTATGTTAATGACTCTTCACCTCCCTGAACACTTGATGAGCTTCAACAAAGTGTATAAACATAATATACTTATCAACTACTTCTAATTATAGAGACCACATTGCAAACTAAGCAGGTTTAAGTATTTAATGTACTGTAAGTAAAATTGCACAATTAGTAATTTTTATTGTTTGTTTAGCTAGACAAGACAGCATTTCATAACACACATTTCATAGCAATACATAAAGCAACCTAATTGTTTTGCTGCAGGATAGTACCTGACTTGCATCTTAGACGACATGACACAGCATATTTTATTTTAGATAATTTGTAAGTTCTGGGTTTTCTTTATTCAATCTATCTAAATCTAAAATTTATATTTTCATTTTAAGTTGTAATATTATCTTTTTTAAACTGAAATTATAAATATAGGTACAGCTGATACAGCAAAGTGTGAGTACCTATAATATTCTATATGTGTCTAAAATGTTGAAGGCTACATACCCAACCAACTGTCTCCCTGCATATTCCCTTCTGCGGCTTTGTTTAGGAAAGGTGAAGAATGTTCGCTTGTAATTATTCCCATGGCACTGACACTGAAATCTGGCGTCGTCTACACGTTTATTTACGTAATGACCCTGAAAACTTCAAATGACGAAATGAGGATGAAATACTTAAGCGTCGCAAATTTAATATTACTGTGCTTAAATGAGGAATAAATGGAATATAAATATGAAATATTTACCTAAGTATTCTACTGTTTGCGAAAATAACCCTAGGTCCCACGAAACATTTGGATAGAATCATTTTATATACTGTAGTTTTTTTAGCAAAGGTAAACTATCCTGGAAACTCATTTTACAGAAAATCCATTGCAATTTTTATTTGATATAAAAATCTGTATGTTTTAAATCATATTTGTTGACGCCACACACTTTACTTCGACACAACCAACCAGACGAAGAAACAACCAAGATTTTTGAGATTTCATTTGATTTGCGAAAATCTTTATGACTTGACTGTTGACATGACATTTGTTTGACATTACATTTTTGACATTCGCTACCCAGATTCTCTATATCTCCATAGACTAAATATAGATACTATGCGTCAATGTTGCCAACTCCAAAAACGCGATCACGGTATTTAATTTTCTTCCATGAAATAACACTGCTCGGCGAGCAGAGAGATCTACGATCACATCATGAAAGATAGAGAGAAGGAAGGCCATTTCTGTATAGGAAAAGTGTACGTAAAAACGCGTAAAATTACGGGTATCGAATATCTATTTTTCAGACACTAGCGCCATTCATTACGAGTGACGCTGCGGATGCACTAGGCATAACTCAGCAAACTCTACTCCGTCCACAACAGCTATGTTCATAAATAATATCGTAGTCATCACGGGCGTAGCCAGGTTTTAGTTTCGGGGTGGGGGGTTCATGTTTCGGGGGGATGGGGGGGGGGGGTGTTGAAGAAAATACAATGAGTAAAAGTACATAAAATAACCCTAACGAAAATTGAGACTTTATTTTTTTCACGACGTATGTAGCGCCATCTATTTATTATTACTTTAGTCAAAAACTTCAAGAACGTGTCTAATAGAAATAGAGCTCCTAAAAACATGTGCGATAGCTCATTTGATTCGGAATGACGTCTAGAAAAATGTTTTTTAAGGGTTTATTAGCACATAAAAATGTCAGTCCTTAACTTTTCGGGGGGGGTTTGAACCCCCGAAACCCCCCCTGGCTACGCCCATGGTAGCCGATCAACAGTTGACGCCATTTTATGTAATATGACACTCAAGTGTTGAGTCCCCTGAGTGGACTTTCAACAGACAGGTGTTTGCGCGCGAATTTTTTATACTTAGGTTCGGAATGACTCAGTTTTCTCGTAATCTACTTGGAATTTCGTAAAATCCAATAAAATGTATCAAGAACACATATTTTTTTATGTAATTTCTTACACTTCACTTTACTTTGAACTGTATTGTAAATTATATACGAGAATTAAAATGGGTTACCTAAAAAAAAACTTTTAATTTTTAATTACATCGAAATAAAACGATCGCTGGATGTAATGTTATACTTTTAATACAATCTTACATCTTGTTTAAGTATCGTCTTTATTAAATATAACACAAACCAAGTGGCTTAAGTGCTAATACGTTTATTTTACTTCTCAAGTGCCGTCGGCAAACGCCACTTGAGTCTAACGTAAACAAAGTATCAAATTTCAACTTGTTATGTTTCATAGACTTCTAATGTTTACACTTGACAAGAACAGCCACTTCATTCATAAACGATTACTCATTAGCATGTAGGAGTACGATTCTATTTATAAACCACACTCGACCAAAACGTAAACACGTTTTTATGACGATGATGTCATCGTTTTCGTGTCCTCTGAGCGGACGCTCAACATTCGGGGATATGTAAACAAAGTCCGCTCAGCGGACTTTCAACAGATGAGGGGGTAGTCATTAATTTAAAAAATCCACACTACTAAAAATTACCTTTTCTCACAGCAGGATTTTGGATATATTTACTAAAACATTGTAAGTCTAACATTACATTTGACAATGTAAATAGTTGAGGTTTTGTATACTGGCATTAAGGAGGGTACCATGAAAATTTTTAAATATTTGAACTCAGCATGGCATGGCAGTGTGGCGAGCCCATGCCGCGTGTGCATTAAATGTGATGTGATTCATGGAGTATTGAGGTAGAAGGAGGGCCATTTCACGTGAAAGGAAAGATGAAAAAGTGTCCAGCTGTTCACAAAAAATAGAGGGTACTACAACAAAGATGATACTATAATAAAAATATTGAAAAAGTCATTTTTGTATTTATTGTCTTACTTAAAGATCCTGTTCAGCCATTAGGGTCAACATCATTCATAATAATATGTCTTAAATATAAATTATTTCTGTCATGGCAGGCAAGCTAAGTCACAGTAATATCACAGTATAAATATTACATCCAGTAACGCGTAACTCGGCCCGATTCTCGAAAAACTTGCCTACTTGTAGCCGCGCGCTAGGGCTGTCCGCCGACAGTATTTTAATTTTATCAAACGACTTTAGTTTCTTTGTAGTTTTGTATTTATAAATGTTATATTTTCTATGTTAATAAATGCAATTCTTTGTGAATAAAAAGGAATTGTTCCATAAAAATCTATGTTGTTTTTTATTAGTACTGTGAAGGTTCGTAAGCCTTCAGTATTGTATTAGAGACAGAGACTCTTAGGGCAGGGTAAGTTCTTCTTGTAGGTTAAGGTAAATAAAAAAGGTACAACTGTCCGATTCTATAAACTTAATACCTAATGCTAAATTAATTTATAACATTGAAATCAAAGTTACAGTAGCAATAACGTTTTAATGACAAATTAGACGCAAATATTCAAATTACAATTATTGTAAATTACAATATTAGGTACAATTATTTCCAGACGAGATTCATATATTCATCATTATATTCTTTATCACGTCATTCATATTATATTCGTCTATACTGTAGCGAACCCCATAAAACATAGCTGCCGACGACACCCATCCGGCGTGGGATTGGGGTTAGTATTTTAAGCCGCCCCAATACGGCAAAAGTAATAATAATCAACCATTTGATTTTTTTAGCCCCTTATTTATAAATCTAGGCATTTTACTCGGTGGACTTATGAAAAATAAACAATTTAGGTACCTACTTATTGCAATACGTACTTGTTTTTATTTATTTATCCTACATGCACTGATCTCCTTCGGCAGGACCGAAGACCTTGAATACAATAATTTGATTTCTTATTAATAATTACAATACAATAATAAAGTTAATATTAATCAATGACGCAATAATTATACAATACCTACTTACCTACAAGTTACTTACCTACAATAATTATATATGTATAATTAATTAATTATCTACCTACAAGTACTTACTATATATAGTATTATATTGTATAGTATTATATATACTATATAATACGTACTTGTAGGTACGTATATAAAAATAGTCTTACCTTTGGGAGTCTCCAGGTAATTTAAACAATGATATGCCTGGGTGACTTAATGTCGTATTATAACACCCAAAAACAGCACAATATTTTGTATTCCTGTTTTCCATATTAAATACTTGGAACTAAACTAAAAGAATTTGTTATTTGTACCGTGGGCCGTGGCTCAACCGGCGCTCGTTCGCCGCAGTTTCTACCCTTGTACTAACCTTATTTCGATTTGGGTAGGTATGACGCGCGTTTCGACCGTTTGTATGAAGAGCGATTACTGTTTATTCCCTATATTGTGGTAATATGTTCTCAGATTCCATTTTTTTTAATTTTTGGGGGAGGTTTCACCACTTGTGGTAGTAATCACTACCAGAAAAATAACCTATAGAAAACATTTTGAAGAACCATATCAAAATAGGACATAATTTTTCCAACAATAAGTAAGTGTGAACACCCTACAATTATGAAGAACAACCTCAATCTGGCCTGTGATTGGTCGTAACATTCCGATAATATGACGTCATCGATGATTTTATGTCATCGATATAGATGTACCGTAATTGTGTACCTTAATTTTCAATTTACTCATAACGCAATAATTTCAATTCGGTAATTTTGAAGAAATTTTAATAAATGTATTATTTCAATATTAAAATGATTACTAAGTCAAAGTCAAAGTCAAAGTCAATTACCCATAGAAAACATTTTGAAGAACCACATCAAAATAGGACATAATTATTGTAAGTGTGGACACCCTACAATTTTATTATGAAGGACAACCTCAATCCGGCCTGTGATTGTTCGAATGCTCAATGCTCATTCCGATTTAACATCATCGATGACGTTGTATCAGAATCGAACGTCAGGTACCTCTCTCTACAAAGTCTACGATCCAGATAGAGTATTATATATCCATGATTATTTACATCTATCTAGGTTATGGATATGTCACTCATGAGTGTCAATGCCAATAATGTCATTGTCAAATTTGTCAAACTGAACATGTTGAACTTGTAATCCGTAGGTAGTTTACCAGTGTACCACATTTCCACGTGTTTCAGAACATTGGTTAAATTTATTGAATTTCGTTTTTCGCTAGATAAATAATGTTATAGAGAGGGCTATTAGTGCAATAACCAGTATAGACATACCATGGGTCGTAAGGCAAAATTCGACGAAGGCAAAAAAGTCAAGAAAGGACCCGGGAGGAAAGCTCGAAAGCAACCGGCTCCAGTTTTCAGAAAAGAGCTACGTAAGTAAGATTAGGGGTTCAAATATATGTTCTTTCTTATTTTTAGAGTTTTCATTCGGAAATCAGTTTGATTAAGAATGCCATTTTTAATAGTACATGGCCTTTTTTTGTCCTTAAATATAAGTTAATGCTTGATCACAATACCACCTGATGGTAAGTGGGGATGTAGTCTATGATGGTGAGCACACTAACTTAGTAAAAGCATATTCTGTTAATTTTTTCTCACAACTCATACAAATGAGGTTTTCCATTTCGTTGATGAGAGTTTAGACTTTTTTCGTCTCAATGGAGAATGGAGACTTACAATGATCTAGCTCCGCCAAAAGAACTTGCTTATACGTCTATACAGATTTTTTTTGTACGGTCTTTAATTTTTTAATTCTCTAAATCTTGAGTGATTTCTATGATCACAAATTGGGTAAAACTATAGATCTAAGGTACCTGCGTTCGGGGTGGGGAGTGGGGGGGATGGGAGGGGGAGGTAAAGGGGAGCCCCCCACTACAATTTTTATGTACCGGAAAGGTATAGTTTTCGAGTTATGATTTTTTTTGTAAAATCATAATACATAGGAAAAACCTTGGGTATTTCTTTAGTATCAGTGGAAGGGGGGTGGAGTTGGGGGGAAGGGAGGGGTTGGGGTAAGGACCCCCCCCCTTAAAGGTAATACGTGAGGAAACACATAGTTTTTGAGTTTTTTTTATTTTTATTTTGAGGATAAATCTGTGAAAACTGCTTAATATTTATCATAAACTAGTGTAAATTAATGTCAGGTTATGGAGGAAGAAGCAAAATCTCGACCTCCGTATGGGGAGACACTACACCACTTCTACTATTATTTTGGAAAAATAATGACACAAATCACTATAATTACAAAATTACATTATATGCACTTTTAGGGAGAATTTAGGGGTTTTTGATACACAAACAGGCTTCCAAACGTCTCCGGCGCTGCGGGAAGTGCAGCCCCTCCGCCCTTGCGTAACAAACTGCAGGCACTCCATGCTCGCCTACGCAGCTTCGGCTTTTTGGTCGCCTTCGGCGACCAGCCTCAGCCGTTTCGGCTTTTTGGTCGCCTTCGGCGACCAGCCTCAGCCGTTTCGGCTCACATGGTGCCTGCAGTTTGTTACAGCGGGCGGGGGCTGCTCTCCCTCCGCGCCTCCGGGGTTTACATTCACTCTAGGGGTAGGGCAGACTAGTACCACGTGGGGTCGGGGTTGACTAAGTCGGTTTTGTAACCATTTCGTCTTACATCTGGAAATTTTTAATGAAAGCACATTCACGTAATACGAAGATTAACGGAATAACTGAACACAACATTGACAGTGCAATAAGTTTTGTGCTACCTTCCATTTCACTCGTTTTTGACGAAGTACCCTCTAACTGTAGACCAAATTGACAAGAATTGTCTTTCATAATACGCAATTTTTGTTAAACTTATTTTTGTCGTAATTAATTCAAAACGCATCTCCGGAACCTAAAAATAGTTTTAAACATTCACACTAAACCCTAGCTACATCTCTCAACTCACACCAATATCAAATTCAGGTACCTTAGATCTATAGCCAACCCCAAATGGGTCACTTCAGAAAAGTCAAATTTTACAAAATTAAAACATAAATATATCACAATATTTTATGTTATACACTTCTATATAATAATTATATAAAAGGCAAATATAATTGACTGATGTATAAATGCACAGGCCAAAACCTTAGGGCTAGAAACTTAAAATTTTGCACACAATTTTTATTACTGAGGAAGGATTTTTCAAAATTCAACCCCCAGGGGGGTAAAAAGCCCAAGGGGGTGATAAGCATAATTTCCATGTGCGAAGCTGTGGGCAACAGCTAGTAATATTATAATTGTTTTATTACATTACTTAACTTTAATACCTTTATATTAGTTATGATTAAGAAATAAGACGTACAAGTAGCAAGGCCTACTCTTTAGAGAACACCTAACTTTTTTATAAGGCTTTATAAGAGAAAAAATACAATTTAGTTGCCCATGTAAGCCCATTTCACTTTCATTAGTGCTTAATTAGCAGCAGCTGAATCAGTAGTTGAAGGGTGAAATTTAATAGAAGATAATGAATGTGAATAAATAAGTAAAAAATAAAATAAGTAAAATAAAAAAGTCTGGTTTCCAACTAATTGGTGACTTATAAAATGATTTCATTTCAGTTGAGGATGATAAAGAGGAAAAAAAGCTAAGTCATAGACAAAAGCAGAGAGCACAAAGACGGGCCAAGAAAAAGGCAGAGTTAATAGAAAAGAAAAAGGCTCTCAAGCAAGCAAAGAAGAATGTTGCCAAAACACAAGAAAAAGAGATTACTCAGGAGCCAGAAGACTCTGGTGATGGGAATACTCAAGGTTTGTATCCCTTTATTGTGTTTTTATTATCACTACCCACTCATACATGTACAGTAGAATTCCTGTAGAAAGAAAGAAATTTTGTAAAAGAAGGCCAAGTTTGACTACCTGTGTGGCGCAATGGTTACTATGCCAGATTGTGATGCCAAGGGTCCTGGGATTGATTCCCAGCGAGGCAGAAATTTGGATGATGAGTTTGAATGAGTTCTTGTTCTGGGTGTGTGTCGTGTGTGTAGTTGTCTTTGTATGTTGTCCATGGCACCCACAATACAGGGAATCCTAGTGTGGGGCTAAAGGCTGGGGTCACAAGACCTGCGAAGGCTGAGCGATGGCGGTCGCAGGGCTGCGTGGCATGTTCCTATAGTATGCTATACTGTTGTATGCATCGCAGATCGTCGCAGATCTCGTGCCCCTAGCCTTAGAGTGTGTAGCATTATTTTTTTTTATTAACTTTCAACATAATTTAAATATCTTTTTATACTTTTATATCATTCTAGGCTTTACTGATGACAATAAAGAATGGTTGAAATTAAAACAGAAAGGTAAAGCAACTAAAAAACAAGTAGAATCTGATGATTCAAACAGTGACGCTGATGACACTGCTGAAGATGAGAGTTCTGAACAAGAAGATGAACAGGAACATGATGACAGTCAAGAAGAAGAAGAAGAGGAAGTAGAAAATGTGAAACCCCAGAAGAACAAGAGCAAAGAAACATACAAGGTAATAATTCTAACACTATTTTATGACTAAAGTATTCTTTAACATAGATTAAAAAGTAGCATAACTACATTACTAACTGTGCTGAATGGGTTGTTTATGTTTTTATACTGTAACTACTAATAAGTAAGGATTATGTGGCTTAATAGTAAAAAATAATTTGTTTTATATAGACTCGTGTATTTTTATTATAACATGCACTTGAATAGTGTTAAGAAAATAAGAGCAAACAACAATCATCAAACATCAAAAATTAGAAAACGGCAAAATTATATTTGCTTTATTTACTAATGAGAATTTTGTTTTCTTTTAAAGCTAGAATTCAAAAACATGATTCAAAACATTTTCAGGTTGGCAAACTTGATGACTTATTTGAAGATACAGATGATGAAGACAAAGACATGACTGCAGAGAGTGAAGAGGCGCTGGAGAAAATTACGTATAATTCTGACTCAAGTGACGAAAATGAAAATGATGACGATGACGATGACGATGGCGATGATGATATGTTGCCAATTGAGAAAGCAAACATAAAGTTGAAGAAAAAACAAAAGATAGATAAGAAACTAGCAGATGAAGAAATGCAACTAAATATAGCAAAGCAAGATGTATTTGCTTTCCCATCACAAGAAGAACTGGAAAACCCAACAAGTATACAAGATATACATCAAAGAATAAAAGATGTTGTTACAGTGTTGGGTGACTTCAGTAGGTTAAAAGAAGATGGTAGATCACGCTGTGAATATACTGAATTGTTACTTAAGGATCTATGTATGTATTATAGCTACAATGAATTCTTAATGGAAGTGCTTATGCAAATATTCCCCGTGCAAGAACTAGTTGAATTTTTGGAAGCTAGTGAAGTAGCAAGACCTATAACTATAAGAACTAATAGTCTAAAGACAAGAAGGCGAGATTTAGCTCAAGCTCTTATAAATAGAGGAGTTAATTTAGATCCAGTTGGCAAGTGGAGTAAAGTAGGACTTGTTATCTACAGTTCAACTGTTCCAGTTGGTGCTACACCAGAGTATTTGGCTGGTCATTACATTTTACAAGGTGCATCTAGTTTTCTGCCTGTAATGGCGTTGGCACCTCAAGAAAATGAGAGAATTCTGGACATGTGTGCCGCCCCGGGTGGTAAAGCATCCCACATTGCAGCCATTATGAAAAATACTGGTGCACTTTTTGCTAATGATGCCAATAAGGAGCGAACTAAAGCTGTTGTCGGCAACTTTCATAGATTGGGTGTTGTTAATGCAGTTGTATGCAATTATGATGGCAGACAGTTTCCAGAAGTAATAAAGGGATTCGACAGAGTCCTTTTAGATGCTCCTTGTACTGGAACAGGAGTAATAGCTAAAGATCCAAGTGTTAAAACTACAAAAGATCAGAAAGATATACAGAGATGTTTTAATCTTCAAAGGCAACTTCTTCTAGCTGCTATTGATTGCTGCAATGCTAAATCTAGTTCAGGAGGTTACATAGTGTATTCCACCTGTTCCATTTTACCTGAGGAGAATGAGTGGGTTGTTAACTATGCGTTAAAGAGACGTAATGTAAAATTAGTCCCAACTGGTCTTGATTTTGGGACAGAAGGTTTTGTAAAGTATAGGCATCATAGGTTCCACCCATCCTTGAAATTAACTAGAAGGTTCTATCCCCATACTCATAATATGGATGGCTTCTTTGTGGCAAAACTGAAGAAGTTTTCTAATGTTATTGTAAGTATCATTATCTTTTACAAGCTTGCAAGTTGAAATAGAAAAATTTTTTCATCCTACGTTCTTGAAATTCTTTGTATTTTCCCCAAATTATAAATTAGTAGCTTGTAGTGCTAATTTTCTTTGTATTTTTCTCACAGCCTCAACCGGTTAAAGATGAAGATGACGAAGAGACACAAGAACAGAATGAGGTTAAGCAAAATGGTGATGCCACATCGGAAGAACAGGATAAGTTAGATAAAGTATCGACCAAAAGAATGGCTAATATGGATGTAACTGAGCCCCAGAAGAAAAAGAATAAACCCAGTATACAGTTAAGGTAAAGTTTATGGTATAAAAGATATTTTCAGTAATTTCTTTAGCCTTTGGCTGTTAATTTTCTTTTTGAACTTAAAACCTCCTTTTTGTGATATTTAAACAAGTAAAATTGTGATTAAGGATGTTCATATGTTATGGATCGTACTCATTACTTACTTTCAAAATGTGATGGAATATACTTCTCATATTCATTAATTCATTATCAAAAGGTATTCTGTTTTTAGCCAAAAAAGTAATAAAATTTGTCATTACAAGTTTTAATTTTATTTACAGTTCTAATGGAAATGAAAACCAGAAGAAACAGAAAAAGACGAATAAAAAGAAGAAACAAGTAGAAAATACAGAAAATGAAGCGGAAGTTAATAAAGATCCTGTAGAAGATAAGTCAATTGTTACCAAAAAAGACAATAAGGTAAAAGAGAAAAAAGAAAACAAGAAACCGAATTTCGTACAAAACCCACAAGATAAAGAAGAAGGCAATTTAAAAACAAATGACACCAGCAATAATTCTAAGAAAAAGAAACGAAAAAATAAAAAGAATAAAAACAAAACAGATTCAAGTGCAGAAAAACCTAATGCAATAGTTAAAGTAAACACAGAAATTAAAAAAAAATACATTAAAGTAGACGAGAAAACGGAAATGGCAGTTTCGAAAAAACTTAAAAATAAAATGAAGAAGGATAAGAAAAAAATAGGCCGACTTAATAATGACAAACAAAATCAAGGACCTAAGAAGGTATTCAATAAAAACATGAAGAAAGGTCAGGGTATACCTAAAAAGTAATCAAAAACTAATTTACTATTAATTATAGTATTCAACAATAAAATTGAAATTATGTTTTATGAAATGACTTGTATTATTTACCGTTAACAGTAAATCAAATAGTATTAGATGTAAGAAAAGGTGTAGAATGAATACAGTTGTGTCGTTGCCTACGAAGCAAGGGTTCCAAGGTTAGTTAATAGTATACCGGTCGGGGCAGATATGACGAGCTGATATTCACCTGATGGTAAGTAGCTATCGTCGCCCATGGACATCAGCATCACCAAAGCATCACTGATGCGTTGCTGGCTAATAAAGAGAGAAGAAATAGACGATAAGTTAAAGCATGCGGAACAAAAATTATTGGCTTCCCGTAAAGATGCGAGCCCAAACGATCAATATACTATAAATTGCACTATAAGCATAGAAGACATACAGAAGTACAGAAGGCGCACTCCGCAAAACTATTTAAATAAATAGCGACTCTTGCTCCAACGCAATAAAGTGTAATCCAGATCGCACAGCGCTAATCGTCAGTCTGCCTTAGTCACTTACACTTACACTTATTTTCCTGTGTCCCCTAGATGGGGCAGAGGGCGTCCACAGTGCGCCGCCATCCCGTTCGGTCTTGAGCTTCACGCTTAACCTCACTCCAAGTCTTCCCTATTATTTTCGCTTCTGAGATGATCGTCCGCCGCCAGGTCTGCTTTGGACGACCACGTTTACGCTTTCCTTGGGGATTCCAGTCTAAGGCTTGCTTCGGAATATGTTCAGGATCCCTTCGGAGCGTGTGGCCGATCCAGTTCCATTTTCGGCGTTTGATCTGCTGGTCGATCGGGGTCTCACCGCAGCGTTCCCACAGGTCTATATTGGAGATTTTCTCGGGCCAGTAAACTTCGAGTATACGGCGAAGACAGCGGTTTATAAAAACCTGGAGTTGGCGCGTGAGGTCTCTTGTGACCTTCCACGTCTCACATCCGTACAGCAACACGGTTTTCACGTTTGACCGGAATAGCTTGAGCTTAACTCTTCTGGTCAATTTTCGCGATTGCCACACGGAACGGAGTTGTGCGAAGGTTGCTCTTGCCTTGGTGATCCTTGTACTGCCTTAGTACTGATGCCATATTCGGTCGTTCAGCGAAGTGTACGTGGTCGTGCATTACCAGCGCTGTGGATGGATAGTTTCTTTGAAACCAATATTGGTTGATTTTATAATGGAAATAAAAATCAATATTATTTAAACTCCCTTGTGAAAAGTATTGTATTTGGAAGACTCAGAACTGACATTTTTAATTTCTTGGCTTCAGTAATACAGTGCGGGAGATAGAGGGAGAGGGAATTTGATGGTCTCTGATTTGTTAAATGTACCAAAACTAAAAGTTAAAAGTAACAACAAAGTACATTCTTCTTCTTCTCTATCTTCTCCCCCCTCTTTTTTACATTTTCCTTCCCATTCTTCGTCTATCACCCGTCGGAGTGGTGTTCTCTTGCTGGGTTCTCTTAGGTCCGTTAATGTCATTACTAAATGTTCTCGTGCGGTTGGGCATGATGGATTGGCTCGGCGGCTAGGGAGAGCCGATGAAACGTTACCGCTGGCGCCCGTTGGTTGTAGGGGACCCGAACCCAGGTGATCCCGCCCTGGGAGGCTGTCCCGCCGCCAATGTTAAAAGTCCGCCGATTGATTTTCTTGCCGGTTGGGGAGCCGGATGTGGACGAGGATTTTAATCGCGGGTCGAATCGGGGGTCTTTCCGTCCGCCGAACCAGTAACTCGGTTTACCCACCTTGCCAAGATAGTTTTTATGACTACTCTTTGACTCGGGTAGAGCCGACTTTCCATTTCATCCCCGCAAATAAAAATGAGAAAGTCCAAAAAAGAAAAAAGGTCAAAACCAGCGGCACGTTTCACGTGGACTTTTATAATAGCAGGGGCTTACACTCAAACCTCAACGCCGTTCATTATCACCTTGAAACGACGCGGCCGGCCTTATTATTTCTGACGGAGACACAAATATCGGTTCGAGAAGAGACCTACCTTCATTTTCCAGGATATTTTGAACACAAATAATAGATTCTGGATACTTGGCATTCGTCCACTGTTCGGTTCTCACGTAATTTTCTATCTCGTACGTGTAAACTATGGAACAAACTTCCTGCATTGGTTCCCTCTTAACCCTTAAATTGGCAGACAAAACAATTGTTAAAAATATTATTTTTTTGAATAGTTTTGGATTGTATATGTGTATAAAGGCTAAGAAAAAATATTTAAAAAAATCTATATGTACTAACTAATAAAAAAACCATGTATGACTATACACTGGCAATTGCTTAAAATAAAAGATAGTGAAACAGATGTATGTTGTGGCATACTTTGCCAATGTACGGTAGGGATAAATAAGTGAAAAAAACATTAAAAAAACCTGTGAAAAAGTATTTTAACCTAGCAAGCAATAACAAAATAATTATTTTTTATATGATAATCTAATTGACAATTGCGCGAGTTTTTGCCACTTACAAAACACAACCGTATCAGCACTTTATACAAATAACCGAGGTCAATTTGAAGAAAAGGCGGCATCGACCCTGATGCGTTATATCCATGAAATGACCTACGTTATTGTGGTCCCTGAATCCTGGATCCTGGCACCCTGGATCGATGCACTCTGGGTGGACTGTCTTTCTGTCTCCATTTTCAGTGGATGTCTCAAATCTGCCAGTTTTTCTCAGACCCTCGTATATCTGTTGGTATGTTTTCAAAGTCATCAAATCTGCGACTAAAGAAAGTCTAAAACGTTGGTTCCAGTTATCAACATAAGCAGGCATCTGTACAGTACCCATTATAATATGAATCGCTAGGAAATCGCGAAATTCATCTTTAATTTGAGCTGTCGATTTTTGCTCGGAATATGTATTTGTCTATAAAACAATATCAGTTATGATATCTGAAGAGAAGAAAAGAAAAAAAAGAGGAAGATTTAGTGGCTTCAACAGCCTCTATTGTAGCTGTATGACGAAAGACAGCCTTTTGCCATTCATAGTTCAGACACAGAAGAAATAATAGTACTTATGTGGTTCAGAGTAAACTTATTGATTTTTTGCTCGTTTAGCCGTTGGTACTATACGCGGCCTTTCGGAACTTTTTTCCTAATAAAAGAAACAGGAGTAGAAGCAAATGGAGTTGCAGGATTCGCAATAAATGCAGGTGATTCGTTTATAATCGAAGGCAGTGAAGGTAAATCGGATAAAATTGGTACATTGCTGCAATTAGGTTCTTGTGAAGAGCTGAGATAAACTTCATCGTTTATGGTTGTAAAACGGATGCTTTCGCCTTGATCATTGTTGCTGTCCTCTTCAGAATATAGTATGCATCTTTGTAGAGAACTATTAAGAGAAGTAGATGGTGAAGAAGAATAAGAGACATATGCGTGTTAATTTCTTCTTCGGCAGGTGTTTCGCTACACTCAGAAGGTGCTTTTTTAGCAAGCACGTGTGCAATTACTCTATCACTGCGTGTTAGTTGCTTTTGCTACAGGAAAAAAAAACAAAACTCCGAAGCAAATGCAGGTAGGCAACGCAACAAAAAATATAAATGGGCAAAAGAAGATACCCTTAAATTGGCAATGTATGCGTCGTCATACAAGCAAATATAGGTATAATTTTCTATGAAATTGGCAGTGTATGTGGTGAAATACATCAAGATTGTTGCCCAATAAAAATATGTTATTTTGTTATTTTAGTACAAATTAGCGTGCATTAGTATTTCTTGACAGTTGAAGCACAAAATAATAACGAAACACAGAATATTTTAGTCAAAATAAAAATAAAACAATTGTTTTTTACTTTGACGAACGTCAATTGTTTCTTCATCGTTGCAACTTTGAATTTTACAATAACCGAAATGTTTCCAGGTATAGGATTTATTTTTTTACCAAATGTGAAATAATGTTACTATCGAAATAATAGTAGAAAACTTTAAATCGAGTCTTATGTTAGACTGTAGATTTTGTTGAATGTTGTGTATGGTGCGACATACAGTGTCAATTTAAGGGTTAAGGTATGATATGGTGTTCTTCAAGAAGCGGATTTATCGTCATCTTCTTGGCCGGCAACGCGTTGGTGACGCCCGCGGTGTTGCTAATGTCCATGGGCGGCGGTGATCACTTACCATCAGGTGACCCGTCCGCTCGTTTGCCTGCTTAAAGCATTAAAAAAAACATTCACTGATTGTTAGGCGTTACGAAGTTCGCCAAGACAGCTAGTAAATAAATAAATATTTAAATAAACTAAAATTAGCACGGTCTTTAGTTCACTCAAGAATGATCAACGACACCGCACCGCAGGGAATTCGAAGTCTTCACAATCTTGCATTTACTAAATTTTAACTAAAAAATGCCTGTCCAAACGTGTTAAGTGATAAGCCTCGCCCACCTGCTTAACAGAAAATATAGAAAAAAAATGGTTGTCTGTAAAGTCGGTTTACGGACGGTAGTTTAACGTGACAACGTCATGACAAAGCTCCGCTCCGCTCCGCTCCGCTCCGTCCGCCCCGCTTCGCTCCGCTCCGCCCCGCCCCGCTCCGCCCCGCTCAACTACGATCGCCTACGGCTCGCCTACGGCATCGGCTACGATACGCCGATCGTAGCCGATCGTGCCTCTCTCGCTTTTGCCGCTCTCTCGCTCGCGGAACGGGACACTTTTTCGATTTATAAGACGTTATCACGTCAAAATCTAAATTACTTGCTTACTTGCGTACCAAATTTTAACTACTAAATGTCCGTTTACACGTATTAATTTACTTAAAATTTAGTTATCTAGTTAACTGCTTAATACGTGTAAACCAAACATATGAGTATACCATTAGAAATCTATGCATTAGAATTTTTAGTATTGACAAAAACCAGCCACAATTTCATTTATAAAGTTGCAAGGTATTTGTAATTAAAACTTTGTTTCGTTACCAGTAGATAATGATTTGTGAAACACGTCTAAATGTCCCAACCCAACCCTACGTTTAGAATTACCCTAGATTTAAAATTATGAGAACCTCAAAACTTATTGAGTGCCTCTCCTCTTTCACCTCTACGTAAACGAATATTGTTGTTTAGAGTTCAGAACAGAACTGAGACTGATCTAATCATTGTTGCGATTTATTTTTAAATTCTCAAATAATAGTAATAGTGGATATCGATAAACTTAGATCAGCTACAAAACACCATACCTAACATCATAATCTATTACTAAGCGTAGCTTTAGTACCTACGGGTATATTATTAAGAGTAAGGACTTTTTAACCGACTTCAAAAAAAGGAGGAGGTTCTCAATTCGACTGTATTTTTTATGTGTGTTACCTCAAAACTTTGGACTAGGTGAACTGATTTTGATGATTCTTTTTTTAATCGAAAGCAGGTGCTTGTCATGTGGTCCCACATATATTTGAACGACATCTGATAAGTACTTTTTGAGTAATATTGAAGTCGGTTATTTTTTGTTAGTAAAATTTTGATTATTAGGGTCAACTGGCAGAGAATGCCATTAGGCATTAAGTTCGCCCTTGTAACCCCTACTTTAAGGTGTTTCAGAAGAATAAATAAATAAATAAATAAATTATTCGCGTGACTATTTCGTCAACGTAGAGGTCATGGAGCCGACTCTACCGATGCTAGAACTACGAAAGGAGAGTCAGGAAAGAGGGAGTAAAATAGAGAGTGGTAGTTTGTATGATGTTGTAGTCAAAACTAACTAAAGTGCGTGAATCGCACATACAACGTACATAATACTCGTATACAAATACTTGTGTATTATTTTAGTAAAAGTAGAGCTCTGTCCGTAAGCTTTACCCTCGTTTTTGGGGATAGTACGGTAGTAGTAGTATATCTTGTTTTTAGTATAAATGTGAACGTTTGTTTGGGAGGATGTAATTATGGATGTTTCTTTCTCTTTCACGCAAAAAATACTGAACGGATTTTCATGAAATGTGCCAGTTTATGATATTAGTAGGATTGTTCATTTGACTCGTTAACTTCGTCACTTGCGGTTGTTATTTTTTGGAACGGATTAGGCAAATGAGGAAACTTTTACTTAGAGCTATAGATATTTAATAGTGATACCACAGAATAAATAATGGTACGTGATACTGACATGGGATTGTCTTTTTTTTTGTCTTTTGTAAGTCAATACAAATATAATAGATGAAGATTTAACAGTCGGGACCCATTTAAATTTTACAGGGCTGCTTGGGAAAACAAACAAGATTTGATTGGTTGAAGAATGGGTCCTGGTCAATATGTACATAAATTACTTTATAAAATTAAATTAAATTTCACTATTTTTACTCTATATTAATATTTTTGTTTTATGGAAATAGCCGGCAAACGAGCTGACGTTCCACCTGATGGTAAGTGGCTATTGTCGCCCATAGACATCAGAAACATCAATAAGTAAGAAGTGTATGAAAAATATCTGAATTTTCATTTATAGAATTTTCACTCCACGAGTGCTACGGAGATAAATCTTACAAATGGGCTTATTAGCGAAATTAATATTACCTATCAAAAATATTACTCTTCCGCCTATACGCGACCTACATTTCGAGCGTGAAACTCATTGCAACGCCCTGCATATGAACGAATTTATTCCCTCTGGGGATTTTTATATTCCTTTGATGTTGAAAACTTGTAGAACCTTCCGGGATAGGAATTTTACCTAAAATCAATGCAGCTGCTAAGATCGCCATTGAGAACAACAGGAAAAGTGGGCGACGCCGGGGCTAGTGGGAGATAAATCAAAAGGGCTGAAGCCTGAAGCTTTTCCGCGTCGGCCGGGGCGGCGACCGTAGCTACGGCGGCGTAGCTCGTGGCTCGTCCTTAATGAAAAGCGCGGCCCGCGCAGCCCCGCGCCCCCGCGCCCCTCGCCCCGCGCTCGGAAGCTGCCAGTATCCCGCGGACCGCGCTGCCGACCTCACATGTACGGCACTTGCTCCACCTCTCGTCTACACCTCGGTTCCTTCGCTTAACTACTACTAATTAATAAAACGAGTGTTCGTATCGACATTTCAGTTGTATTCAGCTGTGGTTTCATACATAAATGTAGGATGACCGGAACGGAATCTGAAATGGAGGCAGGAAGCGGGTAGGGTGGGTCGCTTTGGTCGCTTTGTTCGAGACCGGGTCGTACTACGCCGCTACGGAGGCTGTGCGCAGCATCCCCGCGATGTTATCTACCTCTCTACGCACACACCGATAGCGAGTGGTTGCCCGCGATATTAATTAGGCTCCATTTTATAGCTCGTTTTGAACTTAATTTGTACGTTTTCGCGCTCTTTGTTGAAGAACGTCAGCGCACGCAAATTAATTAATTTTAATGAACGCTTACACCCTTACCCAGATTTTTAATAGGCCGTCAAAGAGTTTTTAAAATAGTTGTAAATATCATGCTAAAATATGGGAAAAAATAGTTGATGTTCATTTTACATAATATATAGGGTATCTGTACCTTTAATTGCTTTCGATAGCTGTTAAAGTCAGTTAATTTTCATTTTAATAAATTTACCTACATATATTTACAAAACATTGTATTAGTTAAGTGATAAATCTTCATAGGGATCACAAGCTAAACAAAAGTGAGTACCTACCTACTACTGATTAATCTTATACTTATTTTTACATAACGTCTAAACAATGAAGTTTAATTAATTATTCAGGAGCATTCATAAGTAAACACAATTACAGAGTGAGTTAAAGTCAACAAATAAACGAATCTAGATTATGTCTCTAACATGACGATTGAATCAGCTAATTTCAATGGTTTTGTTCAATTTCACTGCGATGCAAAATCTCAGTTTTACTTTTAATTTAATAATTATTAATTGAGTCATCGAAAGTGTTTAATTACGCATGACTTAACTTACGCTGCAACTTCAGTTGTTACGAGTTATGAGATATGGATCATGTTGTCAGTCTAATTCTACTAACCTTCTTTTAACAACGATTCTACTCTACTCGTATTGTAAGATCACCCCAAGTCTGAAATTCAGGCTAAATTCCAACTGCTAAACGCATTTATCTATCACGTAAAGTACTTTTATCTGATGGGATTCGATTCCGGACTCGTTTGGCAGATTTGTTCAACTGATTTACCGGGTCGGCTTAACCTTATTGATGATTTCTATGAAATACAATTACAAACTAACTAAGTACCTATGTACCTTATTTCGTACC
Source organism: Thymelicus acteon (assembly GCA_951805285.1). Classification (NCBI taxonomy): domain Eukaryota; kingdom Metazoa; phylum Arthropoda; class Insecta; order Lepidoptera; family Hesperiidae; genus Thymelicus; species Thymelicus acteon. The sequence continues at coordinate 7,723,153 of OX638217.1, forward strand.
TATTACGTAATTATTTCTTCTTCCGGGACCATTCATAGTAACGCCTTTCGGCACCAACACTAGGGATTTGTTGAAGTAATGGAGTAGTTTGACTTTCATATTTCTAGCCTTCAAATTTAAAGTCCTTTAGCCTTCAAACATTTAATTTAAAGTCCCGCTCGTGGTATATTTACTACATAGACTTAAATATATATACATATAGGTCTATGATTTATGAGATATAATTTAGTTTGAAAGTTGTTAGTAGAATTATGCGTTCGAACTGACATGCACTTGCTGTAGCGTAATATTAGGTAACTTCACAACACGATGTTTACCTACCTTAGGAATGTCATGGACTTTATTGTTTCATTTGATAATAATTGTTTTATTTCTCAACTTTAAGATTTAAGGGATTTGGCCCACTACAGCGTACCATACCATGACCGTGTTATGAACGTGAGAAACCAAAATAATATTCTCTGTATTAAAAAAAAATCAACACATTTATAGCAAATAAATAATTATGAGTTATTATGAATTATAAAAGTATGATACTATTCCTTCTAGACCGTTCCGTTACCGACCAACACCGTTTCATGCACGGGGCGTCTAAAATTGTCATAGAACGCCGTCGATTCGTTTCGAACGCCAACGAGCGTATTGCGTTGTTATTGTGTCTGATACGTTCATAGCACGGTCATAGTAAATACGCTCCAGTGAACAGACTCTTTAAATCTTTACATACGTAGTAAATATACGTAGTAAATAATATTTACAAACTGTGTTCATTGATAGCGTGCATTGATTTGATTACATTGCTTGAGATTGTCTGAGATTGACTCGATTCATCTCAACAGAGTGTGCAGCTATCCGACAGATGTCGGAAGCTTGCGCATTACGACTGCGTCCCGGGAGTATTCCTCCGGTTTTATCCGATGAGCCGGATGAATACCGGATACCGGATGCAGGGTGGTTCGCGCGACTCTATGTGATATGGTCGAAATGAGATTTTGTTTCCTTCGATGAAATCGTGATGCTTCAAATGGACTTCCAAGAGTAGGAAAATTGTTTAAATGTATATTATTTCTATGTGTATGTGTAATACAAACATACATTTTTACGCATACCTATTTGTAATCTCATATAGGAAATAAGTTATAAGGGATCGGACCTTTGAATTACTGGTGGCTATTTGGATAGAAATCTTGATAGAAGCGTATAATTACAATTTAAATTACGATTTTTGTGTTCTATATAGTTAGGTACATAATTCGATGAGAAGCTATTCACCTTCATCTTAAATGCAGTAGGTGTCTTATATTTTCCTCAAATAAATTCTAAAACTGTGCTAAAACTAACTTTATACCTCATAACTTCCAGAGGTATTTTATCTCTGGACTTTGAGTTTGCTAACTTTTATATTCGTTTGCCATCCTCATATAAAACATACCCATAATAGAAGATATAGCTACTGTAAAAGGAAAATTGTTGACCTAAAACGAGCGACGCCGCTCGACGATCCAGTTGGGAGTTAAAAATTTTACGTTTCGAAACTTTGGCTGGTTTTAATTCGAAAATATTAACCTCGTTTAATATTTTTCAATGTTTTTAAGAGTAAGTATGATAAAAAATTAACAAATATACTTATTTGCTGTGGAAATATATTTTGTCAAAGATTATTTCTTTATTTTAAAAGTACATCGTGAGCTTATTAATAATATCACTAAGGAACCTCTTTTGATTTAATCGCTTACAAGTTACAATCAATGACAAGTGAATAATAATCTACATAAAAATACTATCCGATTTGGAAAGTGTTTGATCACAAATATATATCGCTCACCTAGTAAAACAACGGCACATCTACGTTTGTCATATTTTACAGAAGCGAATTTCAAAAATTATATAAAAATGTTTAAAATTAATTTATGGGTTCTTTTTACGTTTCTATCAGATTGTATGGGCTTGTAGTCCAGTGCCGATAATTTTTGAAACGAAAAAAATTTATAGTAGAGTGAAACCTATTGCAAAAGGAAGAGAATATAACGAAGATTATAGGAAAAATAAATTACGGGCGATCTGAGGTCGGGAAGGGGAGGGTGGGGGGGTTTAATGGAAAAAAATGTTTTTTTCCATTAAACTATTTTCGCATATTTTTTGCAATCTCATATGCAATCAATGGAATCCGATTTTTTTTTGCGAAAATAGTTGTCGTTTCATTGCATTTTCTGAGAACATTTACCATGGTAGTGTATAATTTTTTATATACCATTAGAAAGTAGAGATTCCAACGAACAAAAAGACTACCAAATTTTTAAAAAAGTCTAATTTTTTGACGTGAGATTTTTCGACTGAAAATAAGGGTTCTTTTTCGATAGAAGGTCAAAATAAGGTGAAAAAAAATATATTTTTGAATCAAAAAAATTACAGTATGTCAAGGACATACAAAGGTAAGTTTTCACCAAATTTCGTGAAACAAATTTTTTTTTTGTAAAAGAAAAATAAAAAACCAAAAACGTGGTTTTTGAATTTTTCACATAAATTTTGAGGTTATGTAAAAACGTGTAAATACAAAAGTTGTAGATCTTTTTATTACCTACAACTTTGCCATTCAACTTTTTTCAATAGGACTTGTAGTTTTTCCGGAAATCGAGATAAACCATTTTTTTCCCTTAAACCCCCCCTCCCCCCCCTTCCCGACCTCAGATCGCCCGTAATTTATTTTTCCTATAATCTTCGTTATATTCTCTTCCTTTTGCAATAGGTTTCATTCTACTATAATTTTCTTCCACTTTTTACCGTTTTTAGAGCTATCGGCACTGGACTATTGGTTACTAGTATAGACATTAATACATATTTACGACTATGTAGATTATGCACTTTTAAACACGTATACATATAAACTAAATTTCGCATTTTTTGCAGATGTGCCATTATATTACTAGGTGAGCGATATGTAATTTAGGAATCAAAGTTCTTTTATTACAAAAACTATAAGGGTTCCACTTTTACTTCGGAGCCCTAAAAACTGTCAACAGTACAGTAACATTAGTACTAAGACACTAAAGTATTTAAATACCTACTTACTAATGTTGTACAGTAGAATGTACATCGCGTTTTACTTTCACGATGCACGTGCATTTCAAATGCACACTGCAATAGCAAGTAGAGGATCGTTTTATTGAAAGACTTTATCTTTCCGACGACATCTGTATGCTAGGCTGTCATTTCCAGATGTTTCTATGAAGAGGTATAATTTTAGACATTTGTAATGTAAACTAACGACCGCACTCAGAGTACAGAATTTGTATTGTGATTATAAATAAATAATAAATAACGCTTCACACTCATAGCCCCACACTAGGATTCCCTGTGTCGTGGGTGCCATGGACAACACACTAGACAAGGACATTTACACCCAGACCGAGAACAGAAATTTAAACTCATCATTCATATTTCCGCCTCGCTGGGAATCGAACCCAGGACCCTCGATGCGGCGATCCGGCATGGTAACCATTGCGCCACACGGGTCGTCAACGAACAAGGAACGATTTAAGTAATCGTTAAGTGACTCAAGTTCGGCAAAAAGTATGCACATTTAATGAATTAATACCTCAATAATTTACACGACACAAAAGTAGAAGAGTATCTCTCGAGTTTTATAGCAAGTTTGATGAGAAAAGTGTCAAGTTTAGCTGAGGTCTGTTAGTGTCATACTTTGTAAACGCCGCGATCTCAAAATATGAGTATTACGGTATTCTCCCATCTCATATTCAGACTAGAAGCGACGTATTGTTCAACGTTAGGACTATAAAGTATTATTTGATTCGATTTGTAAATGCGGGATCACGAGTCTTTTTTATGAAAATAGCCGGCAAACGAGCTGACGAGCCACCTGATGGTAAGTGGCTATCGTCGCCCATGGACATCAGAAACACCAAAGGCATCACTGATGCGTTGCCGGCCAAGAAAGAGAGAAGAAAAGAAAGAAAGAACTGGCTCTCAAGCCCCCAGCCGGAACACGACGAGTCGTTTGGCGGCTGACTCATACTCAAGAGTGGTAGCTATCAAGGCTAACCCCATGGAGAAATAATAATAGTAATAATGGTAATAATTAGCAATGAAAATCAATATTACAAATATAATCTTTCTAGGGGCCCTACCACCAGCGGGCCGGATTTAGTCGCCTCTTATGACACCCATCCGGCGTGGGATTGGGATTAGTATTCGAAGCCGCCCCAATATGGCTAAAGTTTGTTTTTGCTTAAGATTTCAATATTTTTTTATATTGTTGACATTAAATAAACTTCTGATATGAAATGAAAATGTCTCAATAAAATGTTGCAAATAAATAGTATGATAACGAATTACTCAAAATCATCTACTTACCTAATAATTACATAAGGAACGCGTCACACAAATTTCTTTGTTATTACATCGTGATGTATGTATTTCAAATTAGATCTCGGAAAATTGATAACGTTATCTAATAGTAAGCATATAACTATTGTCAAACAATGAGTAACGAAGACTACATTATTAAAATGCCTACGCAATTCGAAAAACTGACACAGTTTAAAACCATTAAATGCTGGCGACGCCTTTATTCATTGTAGGTCGAGGGTCATCCTTTGTTATCAAAGATTTTAATGTCTCAAACACTTTTAAACTCTTTTAATGATAGGCGTTTTTATAACTAGATGGTATTCAGATTTCAGATTAATTAAACCGGAACGTTTAAAGCCTTTTACAAAACCTATAAACCTAAAAACATTTTTTTTAACTATTTTGATGTGGTTGGAAAACGAAACTATTTCGTAACTCTATTCAACAAGTCATCATTTAGCTTCAGGGTCAGAGAAAACGAAAGAAAAAAGTTTATCCACGTATTTATAGACTAGTACTTACAATGATTTATTAACAAATAGAGTATTAAATAATGGTGATACCATTAATCATATCAGCGTCTGTAGTACCATTTTTACGGCCTATTGTAAGTGCTTCTACAAATCGATTACTCAGTACCAGTTTACATCAACTATCACATTCGCTGTTTTCTATCAGCGATGTACGATCACGACGTCGCGTCGCTCGAGCATTTCCTGTTACTGGCTAAATTCCTATTCATAGTTTACTTTACTCACATCCCTAATTTTGTTTTGCATTCTACTGATGATTCAAACTGTATTTTAGAAGAAGGAATTTTTGACGACACTGAATGTGAGGATCTCAAATATTTTGTACTTGGTTTAGTGGATGATTCATATGATGGAATAAAATAATAGTAACAAAGATCCCTCGCTTCTTACGACGATGTCTTTGGTGTTACTGATATCCGTTTGGAAGCGTCTATTACACTGAAAGTCTTCTTTTGGTAAGCTTTATAACACTTTTTTTTATAACATTTCACACTCATAGCACCACACTAGGATCCCCTGTATCGTGGGTGCCATGGACAACACATAAGACAAGGACATTCACACCCAGACCGAGAACAGAAATTCAAACTCAACATTCAAATTTCCGCCTCGCTGGGAATCGAACCCGTCCTGGGTTCGAACCCGTCCTGGGTTCGTCCTCGGTGCGGCGATCCGGCATGGTAACCATTGCGCCACACGGGTTGTCAAAGTCGTTTAGTAGAGAGTAAATGGTTTGATGCATCCTTGACTTCAAGAAAGGTTACGGCAATAAGTCCTTCATCATTAATTCCGACGGTACTTGTATAGTGTCCAGCGTGTCAGCTTATTTTGCCCGCCTTACAAATTTTATACAGAAAATAACAGAGAGTACCTATTTTTATATCTTGTAACATCGTTAAAATAATTAAGAACTTTAATGAGTCACTTCGCCGTTTCTGGGTCTACTGTTTCCTTGGTACTATGCTAAAAATGCTTCGGTTACAAGGCCATTTGTGAATAGGGTGGTTTCATTACAACATTATTCATCCTTTATTATAGTCCATTGTTGGTTTCTCCTGCTTTGTATGAAAGTAGGGTAGTGCAAATTAACTTCCAGACTCAGTTGAGACCGACGAGAAGGTAAGTATTGCAAACTTTATATTTTAAATAGGTCAATTGGGTGTTATTAGAATTTAATCCAGATTATAATTGATGCCATTTTGAGCTAGAAGATTTAAGTCTTCTTACTATACGAATACACTATTTTTGCGTATTTTTAGGGAAATTTTGTTTGAATAGGTACCTAGATGGTAAATCTGAAGTGAAGTCAACATAATAAAAATGAGAGGTATAATTTGTATAAATTTTATTAATTAATAAATGTCACTCATATAGTGCAAGACTTATTTTTATAATACATAGTTAAATAAATAGATTGTGTAAGTTGTGCTAGATATATCTAAGTATCTCGCACGAGTAACCGCCCTCGCTTTGCTTCGGTTTTCTTATTTTTTTACAACTTGGGTTACATTATTGGAGTTTTATTAAGGATCCCTATTTTTTTTGAAAATGTAATATAGCCTATGTTACTCGGGGATAGTGTAGATTCCCAACAGTGAAAGAATTTTTCAAATCGGTTCAGTAGTTTCGGAGCCTATTCAATGCAAACAAAAAATCAAATCTTTCCTCTTTATATATTAGTATAGATTAGTCTATTTTCTTGTTCCTTGCCTAACATTATTTATCTATATTTAAGTGGTCCTGTGTCCCTGCTGGTAATGAACTAGCCTTGCCAAGGATCAAATTTTTTCGCTCTCTGCTTCAGTAGAATTCCAGTCGAGTCATGCGCAGATTTTATCATATTTAGTAAATGCTTTGAGTAAATTTATGATATAGAATACAATATTTTGGGTAAATTATTACCGCTGCTCTGAAACAGTCTGCCATTAAAATACATAAACACAGCTACCTACAATGGGAAGGTCATAAAACGACCACACGGAGTGTTCGTAGACTTTTATAAATATTTACATTGGATTCATTTGATGTTCCTCCTGTAATATTTCTTCTATTTCTCATTGGCTGTATTGAACTTTAAGATTTATTCGCTTGTAATAAATGAGGTTTTCAATTTAAAGCCATTGCCATCGCCAGGACGATGGGTACAGAAATAGACATCGTATTAGTCTCAGACTAGGATGCGGGTTTGTTTTGGTCATTCGCTTCCGGGATTCGTTTCTAGCTACTAGTCTAAAGCTATAATAATATTCGTGTACAACGTTAGTTTTAAATGTAGTTATATCACAAAATAAAAACAAATAAACTTAAATTAAAGTAAACAAACATAGTAAAATACAATATTACATTACGTATATACAGAAGAGTACAAAATTAACAAATCTGGCAGATCATTAACTGTAGTAGCGATTTCTGATAGAAAACTGTAGCGTAGAGGTTTAAGTAAGTAGGTATGTAGAGTTGGAAATATTCTTCACAAAAATGTTAAGTACCATGTTAGATATTATACTTTACTTAACACAACAAATACATTAACTTAATAGCTTACCTGAAATTCACTTACCTAACTTACATTCAGATAAAATTTACTTTACGAAAGCAAAATGTGAACGTTACCGGAATTATGACGCCGTGAAATAACTCAAGATTAAACCAAACCCGGGCAGGATATTATGTACTCTATGTTTGACAGGGATCATATCTGAGGGGATGATTTCAAGCTATTAAGTAATGTTAGTACTATACATGCCTTTTATTCCTTTAATCTGAGTATACATGTATATTTATTTAGTTTAGCTTGTATTAATATGATTTTTTAAAGCTGCTCAGCGTTTGGTTAAATCATAAGGAAACAGTCCTCGAAGTTCTATTCAACACTCTTTTACGATTTTATCTCTGATTTAATTTGTGAATGCAGCCCACGGACGTAAAAAAAAGACGGACGTAATCCCAAGAACAAATTCAGTGAAGCACCCATAGTAATATCAATTTTGTATTCTAACAAGTACACACACCAACACATTGACACCATACTGCTACATTGACACCATCGCGAATCAAAAATTACAAAATTACGCACACATGGTAAGCGAGCTGTCATTGCTATGCTTCACTCTCGATTAGACAAGGTTACGTCCGTTCTTTTTTTACGTCCGTGATGCAGCCTTATTGGATGGTAATTTTTATGTACAAAAAAACTACCATTTCGCGGTGATCCAATCTAGGTAAACAGGATGATGGCAATTAGTACAAAATAAATATTTACCGGCGAGCATATCGCTTAAATTATTTCCTATCAATTATGTGACATGTCAAATTTACGCTCCCTCGACGAGTTCCCGTGTCACGCTGTCATGGGAGTGTCACATCACTTCTTTTATTTCCCCTAATGAGTGTCACGCTAAAGAAACTTCCGGGGAAATTCATGAAAATAACAATTTATTTATCAACGCATTTATTGCTATTTTCTTGTCACGTCAAAGTGGTCATGTAAAAAATATTTTTAAATAACAAACAAGCAAGTATGATCAAAATCTTGTATCATGATAGAATACGGTTGAACTAATCTGCCTTCTAGCTAACTATGAGTAGCATTAGGAGCGATTAAAACTTTGTTTTCCCACGCGGAGGACTAGGTTTAAATGAGGTTTATATACTTCACACATCTCTATTTTGCCAAGTATAGACAATAGAAAAAAATGTCATACTGGCAACATTGCATGCACAAATTGTTCAGTGTTCACGTTGTCGCAGCACACAATTTTTTACAACTACCCAATGATGTTGTATGTATAGGGAGGTAGATATGCCGAGAGGGCGTTGAAATTAAGTCAGTCGAATCCAGTCAAGTGTAGGGATTTCATTGTAGACAGTTGATAGCTGCCTTTGAGTGAGGCTGTCTATAGTTGTCATAAAAATGCCGAGTTGTGTTTTGAGATTTTGCAAAAATCATTTCTCCAAATTGAATAATAATGATAGAGTTACATACCATAGGTAAATACATAAAACGTTATGTTAAATTTTGTTACTAATATAGAATATTTCTTTTAAAATTGATTAAAATAAATATTTAAATATGGCACATGCTATTCGTCATAGATTAATATGGCAGAAGTGAAATTAGGTAGTGAACATATTTCGTAAATAGAACCAAATGAAATCTTTATATAATGATTGTTTTAGACTGAATTTAGGAATGATTGTTTTAGATTGTTTGTAAAATAAAAACGTTAAATATCCTTTTATCTTTCATTATTTTAAATTTTCCTAGATTTCCAAGTGATGAGCTACTTATAAGTTATTGGGTAAGCATAGTTCAAAAATTTCACAGTGAAGCCAACTGGATGCCTACGCTATAAGAGTTATTTTATCAGTAATAAGTGTACACAATATTCTTTTCCTGCAATTTAATCTTTTTTAAATCTTCTAAAGCATGTTGGTTAAATAAATAGAACTATTTTCATGCCACTTCCTTATTACACGAGGGTTGGAGAAAGGATTCAAAATAAAAATAAATCTAACACATGTATTTTTTCAATTCAATTTTTAAATTATTTTAAAATAAACGTTACATTGTTGTAAACACACTGTGACCTAAACGCGCATTAAGGTCACGCTTTTCAGCGCGTACAGTATCCATTTGTTTGACGTTCGGAAGCCTGTTGGTGAATCAAAAACCGTTAAATTCTCCCCCCTAAAAGTGCAACTAATGTAACTTTGTAATTTTTTCGAAAGTTTATCCTGAATAACTCGTAAAATGTACTGAATATTCTAAACAAAGCCCAAATCGCGATTTTTTTATTCTTATAAAAGTGTCTTATGAGCCAAATTTGTGTAATCCACACTAAAATAAAGGCGCCAGAGATATCGTAATCGCGCCATTTTTAATTATTATATAATTACATACTTTAAGTTATTTGTTTTTGCAATATAATTTCAAAATGTTAAATCACAATAATAATATTATGCCTAATCGGTACTATTTCTTTTATTCCCTTCTGCCTGACTATTCTATGTTATGCTTTGACAATTATGACATGTCATCGCGGATCGAAAACTAAACCTCGAAATGTATGGACATAACATATCTATGGTAAAATATCTTTGCAACTACCTTATTCTTTTGCGTCATCTCAACTTATTTTCCTTTTTTATTAAATTTGTTTCTCTATAAGGGATTATATTTACAATTTTAAGAAAATAAAATGCATTAACCGTAAAAATTCCTGTGAAAACTGCACTAAAATTCCCCATAGCAAAGCAAAAAGGTGTGCAAATCTAGCAATTTGTTTGCACTTGGCCTACATGACAGACTTTGGCCTTTATCCCTCACACAGTGACAGTGACCTTCATAGATTAATATTGTATACTGGGTAACCTTAGTCCAGCATTGGGGTAGTTCTAAAATTATGTGATACGGTAACAAATACGAGATTTCAATGTTCAGAGTTTTTCATGTAACTCTTCTCTCTCTGATAATAAATAAAATCACCAAACTGGCTTCGCTGGCGGCCAAATACGTATTATAAGTGGATTATGTAACCCTCCTCTTCGATTCATTTTCAGACCTTCGTCATACTCATAAGTGACATTTTGTAGGACACGTTGGTACAATGCTGTGGTACAATGTATCAAAATTTGTCCGATGGAGCTAAGTAAAATGACCTAAGTAATTAATAAATTTTACTTTTTCGTACATAATAAAATTACTTACTTGTTTGAAATTGTTTCAAGCGAAAAAACGATAAAACCGTATTGATTCATGTGTGTTGGTTAAAATATCTTCTTTGTTATAAGTTTGTCACCATATGGTTTTATTTTCTGGGAACTCACTCTAAGTCTCGTATAATTACAGTTAAAATCGTTTATAGTTGATTGCATTAATACAGATTGTCAAGATTATTGATCACTTGCATAATCATACATTCTGTTTACTTACACTCTACTTAAGCGGACATATATTGTAAGTAATGCAGTTACCAGTTGCAATTACTGCAATACTGCAATGTGTTTGTAAATACAACACCATTTGTAATCATAGCAACACATATCCCAATTTAGAAATGATAATTATGTATCAGAGTTCAGGACTATGAAAAATCATTGCACGTTTGCAAGTTTGCCTCACGGTCAAGGTACAATGTCTTTGTATCATCAGGTCTGAATAGGTGAATATCAAGGTATGGCACAGTATATTTTTGACATCCAAAGTGATGAGTTCCAATTTAAAAATATAACCAAAAAATCCAGGACACACTGGTCCAATCAAACCAGATATGTATGTATCTCGTCGAGCTAAAACCACAAGTACCTACGTAGTCACTAAATCCTAGATATATTCCTTCCTATCAGCATTTAAATCGTGGAGTTACGATTTGGTCCGGATCCACTCGCGTAGGAGAGCCTTCCCCATTGCATCGGAATGATTTGAGGCCATATCAAATTGTCTGCTTCCTCGCGCAGCTGCCAAGTCATAATTGCCCTTATATACTTCGCCACAGGATACATAGTTACGGAGACCCTGCCACGGGAATTCGAAACAGTGGCACAGGCAGGATGATGAATGCGGTAACCCTGATTAGTAATTCGCTGTGTCTCTTGGTAGCATTGATCGAATTATGAAATTGCTTGATATTTTTATCTCCGTGTTGTGATACACTGAGATTAATTTTAGCTTTTCGATAGCATTCGTATTTCCGCATGTTATCCTGTTATCGTGTTTTCTAAGATAATTTATTGAAACAGGAATGCCAGAAACATGAACCTACTCGTAAATGGCTTCTTTCATGAATAATTTATGTCAGAGATTTGCAAAGGGCGGCTGTGAAAGGCAAAGTTTAAGGAGCGTTTCCGGGTTTCAGAGGGTGCGTTTATTTTTTGATTCTGGTTGTTATCGTAACAAAGTAATCGTTGTCCGATACCCTGGGAATAGTCAGGAAACGATGCTTTGAAACCTCAGGTTTCAGATTCTAAATGACACAGAAACACGTAACTTTATATATTGTTTGTGCGTCTATTAATTATCGTATATCTTGGTAATTTGGGTTTTTACCATATATTAAGGTGACGGTTCATAACTACATGTAAAAATATTTAAAAATCTAATGATTAATATTTATTATTGTGTCCAAATAACATGCAGAAACATACACTTAACTTTGTAGCTTTATTTGAAAATTCGAATCTGCCAAATCGTTATAACAGATACATTTTACATCATATAGGTATGTAAAGAAATTACTTTTCGTTCTTTAATTTGGTTTTGTAGACCTTTAGGCCTTGTAGACATGTAGGCCATTTAAGGAACGTGTCATCGGAAGCTGGAGCAAACTCGACTTGGCAGACAAAACCTCATTAATATAGTGAATTAAATTTTTATAATAAAATATCTAAAAGATATTGTTATATCATATATGATACTGATATCTACTGATTATTATAATTCCTACTATTAGGTTTTATAAAACGAGACAAAAGTGTATCGTCGAAGGAGAATGGAACGAAACACATCCCGTGCTTCCTTTTCATTCATTAATCTTTACAAACACGCGTGGATCGAATACGTATGTTCCGTTCTCTTTTCAATTCATGTCAATCGTGTATGAGATGAAGTAGTGTATTCATATAGGGAGATCGTATTTCGAATCACACTTACATCTGTGCATCGGTCCTTTCTTGTGAACGTGATATCTGAACCCATTAAACGTGATATAAAACAGTTTTTGTTTTAACAAAATTAATATTAGATACATAAAGAAAATTAAACTAGGGTATAAAAATTAAATATCTACCACATAACGCAGTTTTTATAACTATATACACAGATATATAAAGATGCCATTTGGTTTCTGTTTTAATATTGCCTTGAAATAAAATTTGAATGAAAAAATGAGAAATAAATAACCACAAACTCGGGGTGGGTGCATAAGTGAATTAAATCTAGAAAAATGTAGACTTAAGAAACCTGGGTTTATATCTTAATAAGCATAAAATTGTCTTGTAAAATATCTGAACCAAATTAAAGATAGCATAAATATATTTTCGCTTTACGAAAACGTGAAAGAAAATTGAATTTGTATTGAGAAAAAATACCTCTTGTGTCCCACAGTTTTCATTCACAGTTTCACAAGTTTCATAACAATATGAATTTCAGAGACACGTGGAAAGTAAATCCATGACGAATTATTTATGAAATTAATGATGGTGTAGAAACGGTTGGATTTCTTTAACAGATGTTATGATGAGGTCATGTAGAGCATTGCTCTTAGCCTTTTCTGTTTCAATTAAATATATTGTGAGCAAATGAAATTTAAAATGGGTAAAAATGTGTACAAAACTTTTGTTAAAGTTAAATATTTGTTTGTCTACAAATCGCCACTCAACCGACTATAATGTAACTTTTCAATATGATCCTCTAAAATTTAGGACCTATTAACTACAAATACATCTGCATATTAGTTGAATAATTTAGAAAATTTGAAGTATTCTGTAAAAACATACTTGCTGTATGTATTCAATTCAAATGTTCTAAATATCCTGAAAAAAATATCTACTACAATTTGGAAACTAGAACGAGTTAATTGTGCGTATAACACCTGTTATTAATTGAAAGGTATCAGACATCTATATGAACGATGTCGCAGGCAATAACCTATCGATTTGGTGTTCATACTTCATAGACCTTGCTCCACAAATCCGTTATAGCACCCGCTGTTACCTATTTACGAGTAATTCACTATTGGCATTTACGAACAGGTCACCTGTTATTTTAATTAAAAGGCCTCGTGATATGAGAATAGATGATAACTTAGAAAGGTCGGTACGCAATACCTGGTCTACATCAATAATCTAGGTAGTCTTCTATAAATCTTAATGGCTCACTGCTCACTTATATCTTAGTTTCAGTATCTTTCTAGCACTTGGGTAGGCCGGATTTAAATTTATCTTGCCTCTAAGTTTATAATGTTATATGTTAAGAAATTAATTATGTTTTGGTTCGGAGAAGGAAAACATGTCCTTAAAGGTGAATGAAATCTGCCAAGTGACAATCCGTTGCCCAGTAGCATGGGTTATCTTCCCTGTGAAACATTTATTAACTCCTGACACAAAAAGAGGTGTGTTATACATAAGTTTGACATGTCTGTATGTCTGTCTTGACTTCTGTAACAGCATAATATACGTAATATCTTAAAATACCACTTATATTTGCACTATTTGCAGACGCATGTGAGCAGTCCGTTCACACCATTGTTAGTAACGTTCCAACAACACGAATAACTCAATGTTAATGACACATTCTTCCGTCAATAATTCATTCTTACTTCTGGTCTGGGTGAAATTGCCACCACATTACAAGCATCAATAGCACTTTGTTCCCACATAATATGAAAATCACATCCGATTCTGCGTCGAGATTATCATAATAATCAACGTATTATGGTTTATGAAAACCATGATACATGGTTTAAATTAATGATTTATCACAAATTAAACTGCTTATTTTTACCGCTCTGCCAAAACATATAGTCCAGTCATCTTAGGAATTCACTGCGGAATGAGAGATACCCAGCTGATTTTTTTGTATAAAGTTGTATTTTGGCATTCTAAAACTTGTCTCAAAACCTGCATATGCTAGGGTAACCGCGTCTATTAAAAATTTGAGGACAAAGGTCACAAAAATCGATTCTTTGCAAATATCTCATTTCCTATGGGTTTTTCGCTGTTTGTATCTTCATCAATATTGTAGAGAATTAAATTCCCTACAACTTTTGTTTCAAAAATTTTTTTATGCGTCGACTTGTTGGACCAACAACGATAGTTTAAACTCAGAATCATAGATTAAATTGCTTTGAAATTACGGGCCTTAGTTACCTATGACTTAAGTAATTTACGTGTATCATTTGATAGCGTGAAATGCAGATAAATTTTAGTAACGCCATCTATTAACAACATCCGGAACTAAATATCTAGCAACTAACAAAATATCGATCTTCCCATGGGGATATTTTACCGCGGTAAAAAGTAGCCTACGTTACTCTCCACCCTCCTCACTATTTCCACACATAAAAGCCATACCATATAACAGCTTCATTGCGACGTGAAAGACGGACAAACAAACAAACAAACACACTTTCACATTTATAATATTAGTATGGATTTATCAATAAGTAATAAACTTTATAGCTTGCTTTGACCGGGACTATACCGGTTGACCTTACATTATGCTCTCACCGCGCGCTCTCCGGCCTCTATCTCGAAAACGATTCGACGTATAAAAAAATTTTTGAAACAAAAGTTGTAGGGAATTTAATTTTCTACAATATTGATGAAGATACAAACAGCGAAAAACCCACAGGAAATGAGATACTTGCAAAGAATCGATTTTTATGATCTTTGTCCACAATTTTTTAATAGACGCGGTCACCCTACCATATGCAGGTTTTGAGACAAGTTTTAGAATGCCAAAATACAACTTTATACAAAAAAATCAGCTGGGTATCTCTCATTCCGCAATTCTTACCTAATTTTGACTAAGATGACTGGACTAATAGGTAATGCTTAAAGAGCCACTGAAGTATAATGTCATAGAACAGACATCTCGAACAAAATGTGTCCCGCCAGCAGGTTCTATTTTCAAAATTGAGCCCCCGCTCTCCGTTCAAAATCGAACGAATCCTTTGAAAATTGAAGCCGATCGGCGCCAATTCATTGGGACATACATTGTGTTCGCGGTGTCGGTTCTATATGCTAGTAATAATACTTTAATGTAAAGAGCTTGTAAATTTTCGTGCTATTTTTCATCAGTTGGTTTCTTTTACAGGTTCCAAAGAAACTGTAAATTTTCTATGTCTATGTGTCCTTTTGGGTTTATAACTGTCAGTTATTTAAGTGGCTGTTGGTATCCTAATGTTTCTATATTATAAATCATTGCCACTATGAACCATTAATATTATGTGTCGTCCCATTTGTGGGAAAGTTTTAAAATACATTTGAATCATCTGTTAGACTTCACAAACATCTATTTAACTTTCCGGTCACCATTCCGGGACTTCATGACAATCCTGAATCACCTCCCCATATGTTGCGGTACTTTGTTATATGCTATGTATCGTGTAATGAAAACTAATCGAAGTTTAAATTAATTCAATTCATTCATTCGAATTTTCCAATTGTGTTTTGTGTTGTTACACATTTCTTTAAAATTATTGGATAGTACCTACTTACCTACTAGAAAAGTGTATGTATCACAAGATACAATTATCTCTTGTCTCATTATTACGAGTAAAATAATTTAACTATTATCAATCCATTGCTGGTCTCTCCTCATTATTAAGTTGCACTACACTGTTCCAATACAGATTGATGGTGGAGGGTTTAATAGTTTACTATGTGTTGAGAGTTATACCGCTGGACTTAAATAAAAATTGAATTACCAATCTTAACCATCATTGTTCTTGGTAAAAGCCAATCAAGAACGACCGTGTTTTAACGTTTCCCTACAAATGAAACGAAAACATCGCTTGTAAATTGCTTTGAAGAAAGACTACAAATAACTAAACGACTTTCCTATCGAGCGATTTGTTATTGAACTTTTTATATAAAAATGAAGATAGAATCTATAAACGATGACACTCAGAGGGTTGTGTGGGTATGTTGTGTGGGCATTACATAACTGTTCATAATATATTATAACGAGTATAGCGCATTGGACATAAATCTGCACAAGTTAAATTTTTAAGTCCCAAATGATATTTAATTTTATAAACCTACTAGCTGTTGCCCGCAGCTTCGCACGCGTAAAAACAAGAAAAAAATATTTAGGGGTGGTGGTCCATAACATTTAGGGGGATGAAAAATAGATGTTGTCCGATTCTCCACCCTAGCCGATATGCACGCTAAGATTCACGAAAATCGGTCGAGCCGTTTCGGTGGAGTTCAACTTCTAACACCGTGACACGAGAATTTTATATAAACCTATTTAAAAGTTAGTTGATTGATTTTTGCACGGTGTAAGGACTACATAGGCACAGGACTACATAAACACATTTACAAACGGCTGCTACAATAAAACGTACTTTTCCCACATTTACAGACAGCTTGTACAATAAAACGTGTTTTTCATAACTGTAACATCTACAGCGCAGCGTTTTGCAATCGATGCAGGACTTGACTCCGTCCTCCCGTCCTCGTTTCCAGACGCCCTCGCTTCCATCTTTGTTCTCGCTTTAAGCTTCCAGTATTATTTTCAAGACTGAACAATTTTTACATTCTTTGAAGTAATGCGCTGATTGTTTCTGCAGTATCTTTTTAGCAATTCAAGTGACTGTGAAATATGACTTTTAAATGATGCTGTGAATATTATGTAGGCATCTTATATCACCACAGTTTTAAAACACTGTACTGATGCTTCGTGAATCTTATAAGGAAACGTCATCTTATTTTTGGTTTGCGTTATATATTTATTAAACGAAAACTGTTGTACAAAATGCTATATTAGTATTTGGTGTCGTTTAGGCGTATTTGAACGTCGATCTTCAGCACGGGAATCATAGTTTCAAACCTAGGATTGCATCGTAAAATTTTCAGTCATACTTGTACCAAAAATTAATCAAAAATCACTTGTAGGCAAAGTTCTGACCTGCATAACCAAGAATAAAATCTGTTTTACCCAGAAATATCTTTCTCGAAGGTTTTTGGGTGGGTTTGGTGGTCTTATTCTGTCCCGCCCTAGCTTTGCTTTTGGAATGTAATCGACAACAAAAACATGTTAAATGGGACTATTCTTCTCTTCTTTATTTATGAACCGAAATTGTGAGATTAGAATGAGCTAATAGCAGTGAGATTGATATAGGTCTGTATCTGTAGTATCTGTACGCACGAACCCTATTCGTTTTTAATATGAAACGAAAATCTGAACCTAACATGTACAGTCAGGTTTCCACAATCGCCGCGCCTGACTCCTGTCCTCATTTTCCTACTATACGTTCCTGCTTTGTTCTCGTGTGTCCTTTGTAATTCTACAGCAGTCTAAGCATTGAGCGTTGTTATCCATGTTTTTATTTCATTTTTTTTATTGGTACACTCTCATCGCAATTACATATGTCTAACGCCCCAACTCAGAGTCACTAATGGTTACTTTAATCGCTTCTTAGTAAAGAATTACCATACAAAATCTGTACTAACAATAAGAAGCGACTTAAACAACCGTTAATGACTCTGAGTTGGGCCGTTAAAATTTGAAGATGATGATATTTTTTTCAGACAACCAGTTAATTCGTTAATCTATTTAATACAAAAATGTTGTTGGTTTGTATGAGTTTCAAAAACTTAAAAATTTCTTTACCGATGGAGCTCAAATTATGACACAATAATTACTGTGCTCAAGGATGGTTTTCGCGTCAGTAATTTATCTGCGACCAAACACGTTTATGTTGCAAAACATTTTCTACCGGGTCAGCTAGTATTAAATAAGGATAATATACTACATAGATACATTTATATAAATCTAATTAAACGTAATTAAACCACGAGGGACAAATATCTCAGATAATAATTTTCGGACATTGTGATTCTACAAAAAATTTTTTCTTTATTGTTTAACATTACGATGTAGATGTAGATGTAGATAAACAAAATAATTGCAAAATAAACATGGTTTTAGGTTACTGATAATCTTGATTTGGAATTAATTCAGACGTTACCATTCCGTTTTCACACGACCGCACTTTACGACGCTTTGCTCTCAGCGTTATTTCCAAGATGTGGGTCCCAAGTTACAAAAAGCTTGTTCTTTCTTTCTTTTTAAATTGAAACTGGGCGGAGTACAAATGGGGTCAAGCTGTTGGTGTAATAGCAGTCTATCTTTCAGCTTCGATGCACTATTTGAGTGTATACGACACAAAATCAGATTTTTTCATTATGTTATAATGATCTGAGCTTTAACCTATACTCCATTTTTTTAGTTGACTGTATTTTTTTAACTATTACTTCAAGTATTTTCTTGTAAATCAGGAGACCTAAATTATACCGTCATGCTGTTCCAGTGTGGATTAGTGAAGGATTTAATGATTAATCCAATCTCTTATTGACGCCTTCCGACATGACATATTGTATTTATTTTTAACCGAATTTAAAAATGCAGGACTTTCTCAATTCGATTGTATTTTTTTTCCATTCTGATTGTGATATTTATGAGGAATTGAGGGAACTTCTAAAATATTATAAGTATACATATCGGCGCTTTGAATTAATAATAACACAACCCAACAAAAGAGAATTTTTCAGTAGAGCAGTTTAAAAATTTTAACGATATCTTTGTATCAACAGTTCATTATTGATCAAACCTATAATTGCCCAAGATGCAGAGTTTTAAATACGTATTTGTGGATATTAACGCCCCAACTCAGAGCCACTAACGGTTACTTTAATCGCTCCTTAGTAATGAAACTAATGAATCACCATATAAATTCTGTACTAAGGAGCGAGTTAAGTAACCGTTAGTGACTTTGAGTTGGGGCGTTAGTCTTGTAATTCTACTTTTTCTTACCTTTATAGACTTTATATACATCTGTTACATGTAGAGTACGTATATTAATATGTGTCTAGCGACAGCACGTGCAGACAAAGATAAGAAGTGAGACATGTGTAAGGAGACGTCTTATGTCTTAGGTAGAAGTCATTATTGATGTGTGAGTATTTTTAAAAAAACAAGTGCAATCTAGGTTAGCCTTACCTGTTGCTACGACTACAAAGGACTTTAAATTAATACCGCCGAAAACTTAAACGCCTGTTGTTTAGTATTCGAGAATATTGTTAATCAATCAGCAATCAGCAGATCACACAGTAGGTATATACAATGTAACTACATGATAGTTAACAGTTTGATTTTAATTTGTCATCCAAATCGACAGGTTTACATAACATATTTTTATTTAAAACATATCAAATTACTCAATTATTCAACATTGTTAGTGCTATTAGGAGTAACTTAAGCTATATTTTTAGATTACGTTCATTATATACTAAGTTAGTCAAGAAAATCAATAAACGGCAATTAAATAGGTCATCTAAATAATTGATAGTAGAATCTGCTGAAGTGTTTCTAAGTTCGCGATAAGGCGAAGTTGTGTCGTTTTTATCAAACCAAGATAATCTAGAGCATTCTCCGCCACACTGCGCCAGTGCGGATTGATGAAGGGATTTAAAGACATAATGTCTCACAATTCTCATCTGGCCAGCGTGGCTAACTAAATCCTTAACCTTTTTATTGAAACAGAAACTTTGAACAAAGAAGTTCAGTTCTGGTTCGTTACATTGAATTTGAATTCTGCCAACCCTACTACAGAGAGGGCAATTCGGATCGGGCATTTGAATAGCCCGAGAGTTCTGGCAGCTCTTTTCGCTTTCATTCACTAGCGGCTATAATACAATTTTCTGGCTACTGCCCAATTAACCTTATTTTGATTTAAATCGGTGCTTGCTTACAGAAATAAGGCCTTACAAAACCTTTCAACTTTATGTAGGTATTGGTATGACTTGAAGGGAATATATTAAATCCAGTTTCGTCATATTCTGATTTCTAGGTATTAGATCTAGATGCTGATGAGATGAATATTGTCTCCTTTTTTTTAAACGTTAGAATTTAATAAGCACGATTAGTATTCAGTAAATGTAACGTAAATGTAGTCGCAAATTGCGTTTTATTTGAAGTACGAAGCAAACTCTCCAGTTTATTACTTTAGTTCTCTACGTTTTGTAAAAAACGAAAGGAAAAGCAAATATCGCGGACCCATTTCCTTCCTTAAAGTGGTTTTAATGATTGCGCAAAACAAAGTAACAAGCTTTCAAAAATACATTTTCATGGACCCCCGGGGAAAACATGGGGCATGATAATTTTATGTCTACGTCAGCAATGTACAGAATTCGTAATACGGTCAAAGGACTCTAGCACACAAAGGAACCAAAAGCTTTGTCTTCTCTAAGTGATTAATTGACGAGGTCGTCAAAACGACATAAAAATATTTTATAAGTGCGATTCGGATTCGAGAGTCTTCTCGAACTAAGTCTATTGGATTATAATAAAAAAGCGGCCAAGTGCGTGTCAATGAACGGGCAGTGTACGGTTTCGTTGTGAGTTGATGGACTAATTACTACTAAATAGGTTAACTTGTTAACTACCTGTTGTAATTTTTGGACGAATGGACAGGACATGGCGAATCAGAATTACGTTTTGACTACGTATCCCAAAATCTTAAATAAAAAATAGTACTGATTATAAATTTATTCATATTACTTTTTTTTTTGGAAATAGCTGGTAAACGAGCTGACGATCCACCTGATGGTAAGTGGCTATCGTCGCCCATGGACATCAGCAACACGAAAGACATCACCGATGCGTTGCCGACCAAGAAAGAGAGAAGAAAAAGAAAGAAAGAACTGGCTCTCAAGCCCCCAGCCGGAACACGAGTCGTTTGACGGCTGACTCATGCTCAAGGGTGGTGGCTATCCAGGCGAACCCCATGGAGAAATAATAATAGTAATAATGTAATAATTAACAATTAAAATCAATATTATCAATATTATCCCTCGAGGGGCCCTACCACCAGCGGATCAATCAAGTTATAAAATAAGTTCTAAATCGATGTTACAGCATTGATTTAAATTCATATCATCCACGCAAATAATCATATATCATGAAATATTTCGAGCACGGTGCTTTTATTTTATTCTAGAGAAGAATTTATAAATAACTTTATGCAAAGCAGGTTCTATTTCTTTACTTTATCTTTCTTACCTTTTATTATTTGACTGGATTATTCCGGGTCACTACCAAGCGGATTACAGCCAAGTAAAACAAGTTGTTTGGCTATTTTGTCCTTCGTCCAATCCCAATTCACGCATCGTTCACTCCAGGTCAGACCCTAAGACCACCGGGACTTGACAACTCTTATGTGCAGTCAGCTGCTTCGTAATAATGATTCAAAACTTTTTGTATCTTTTATGGCGTGAGTACGTCATTGCTTTCGGCCTATACAAATAAATAAAATTGGAGTGTCTGTTTGTAATATTAAAATAACCACTTTTTACTAAGTGCATTTGGATGTATTGTCAGTTTGTTCCAGCTAATCTCTGAATTGGCTGGACCGATTTTGAAGGCTACTTTTATTTCAGAAAAAAAATTGTTTGTTAGGCAATACGAAGTTCGCCGGGTCAGCTAGTATTATATAAATTACGTGTCATTTTGTTTGTCCGCGATGGACTCCTAAACTACTTAACCAATTTTAATCAAAGCACACCGTGTGCAGTTTGATCCAACTTGAAAGATAGGATAGCTTACAATATAATGTTCCAAGGCACACGGAAGGTTTTAATAAAAAAAAACTTTTAACAGAACGAAGTCTGTCCGGGCAGCTAGTATGTTATGAAATATTGAAGTTTCAATCTCTGAAAACTATGAAGCTAATAATTAATAATAAAAACATTTGTGTTACATATTAAAAAAAAAATGTTTGTACGTACTCGTATTTGTCGCATCGTATTTTTTTGAAGTATAAGTTAATGCTTCACTTTAATTGCACCTGATGGTAATTGGCGATGGAGTCTTGGGTCGTAAGATGTAACTTAGTAATAGCCTATTGCCTGGAAGACACACACATTTTGTTTTACTTGTGACATCATTGTGCTAGTGTAAGCTTTGCACGTGTGTGTTATGAATTAATTAAGTGTTGTGTTAAATTATAAAGTAGCATATCTCAAGAACGTTTTTAGCTAGGACGTTGATTTTTATTTCACCTATTGATTTACGTGCCTATTTCGTTAGCTCACGATTATTCAAAAAATAATGTGTTTGAGTCCCGACTTCCAATTCCCACGTAAAAGGGAAAGTATTTGTCCACTGGCGATATCTACAATTTTATAAACCTCTGAATCACGAATGGCTTAGTTAACTTGCAAATGGCTCTTGGCTGACTTAATCACCAGCGATTAGAATACTAACAACAGACTTGTCTGCTACGATTGGCAATATTATTTCTGTCTGAAGATGCTTTGCGTTTTAGTCGTGGTTTCCGTGAATTTATTATAGTTTTTTTTTATAAAAACGTTGTAATTGGCCGTTGAGTAATTAAAACTTAAAAGGGTTGGCGGTTGATCAATATTAATATATTTATTTAGATTATACGACGCCCTTGTAGCCTTGTTGGTAGCGAACCTGCCTGCGAATCTAGGGGTCCTGGGTTCGATTCCCGGCCGGGGCAGATATTTATGTCCCAAATAAATATTTGTACTCGGGTCATGTGTGTGATTGTGATGTGTTATAATATGTGTCGCCCATGCCACCCGCGACACAGAATAACCTACTGCCGAGGTATGAGTGTGTAAGCGTTTATATAGTTATTTAATAAATAAAATTTAATTTTAATGAGTAATCATCATCATTATTTTATTCAATGCATAAAATAGGAATTCCTACTAGTTGTTAGGTACTAGTTAGGTACAACAGGTCATAGCGTGTCCTCGCGTTTTAGAAATAGTAAACGCACACGAAACAATTTTTGCTCGCACGTGTTTAGTACATTGTGTGTGTTTTATGACACTCCCACACGATATTTTTGGTGAAATGGCATGAAAATTCATACAGTATTTTCGCATTAGAGACACACAGAAACGATTAAAAATAATGGTTTAAATTGCAATGTGCATGTGTGTTAAGTTTCTGACATAATTTTAATAACCATTTTCTATTATACTCACAGTAGATATATGTATGTGTACATTTTTCAAACCTTTTAGGTGAAAGTTCCTCAAAAACTGTTAAACTAGATAACTAAACAGAAAGTACCTAATAAACGTTATGTTAAAACCAGTTATTAGTTTTATATAACATTTTTGCATTCGTAATAGTACACACCATTGACGATAAAACCTAACACTAGAGAGTAGAGACTAGAGACTAACAAGTAACATAATCTAAGAATATCAAAACTTAGGTATGATGTTAGTGCTTAATATAATTTAGCAATTTATAGAATGTAAAGATGACGTAATGATTTTGGCAACATAATTTTTACGAGGGATTTTTTCAGCAGATTTTGTAAGTTTCTGTATAATAGATTATTATTGAAACAGTTTCTTACTGATAAAATATACAATTACAACGTTCCATTTCTATTATTATGTTTCGTAGGATTATTTAGCTGAGCTAATATTCTGTAGACCATGGAATTTACAGAACCAATATCTTTCGGAGACGAAAGACCACACAGGACAAGAAAAAGATAATTCTTTTTCACCACATCACGTTTATTTTAGGTGTATTTTATCAAGTTGTACTGGATGAGTATAAGATCACGAATTGCTTACTGGCGATGATGTTTTTCCCGTCCCGTACGTGCCACGTCCCGCACGGGTTTCCGCTGCGTATGCACTATCGTATACATTTTCTATGAAACGATGTTTCCAAAACTTCACGTCCTGTCCCGTACGGGAAAAAACCCGTTACGTATGTATTGGCCTTAAATTATCTGACTTAATTATTCTTCATTTAAATAGAAAAAGAAAATAAGGTAGCGCCACAAACATTAAAAAACAAACTAACTAATCAAAAGTAATAAAAACAAAAGAAACAAAAAAAAACAAACGTAGTAAAAACTTGGTAGTAAGTACCTCAAACTTACCCATTTATTGACAAAATTACTATTGAATCCTTTCATGTTTTCAACCCTCAACGCTTCCGTTTGCCTGTGATTAAAGCATACATAATTCGTTGTCTATAACGTGTTAAGTGCTTTCCAATTCTAAAAATTGGGCTCTCGTGCCGGACCCTTTCGTGTCACGTCAAAAGCTAAATTATACGAAGGGTGCCAGGACATTGTCCTTCCGTGGACATCATCCATCAACATGAGATATATTGTACGACGTATGAGTATTTCCGTGTTTGTAACAACCATTGGTACAATAAAAAACTCGGTGGCTCACTGTTATTATTTTTGTAGATTTTTTATACTGCGTGATTTGGACAAATGTTTTCTTCAATACAATAAGCAACTGTATTTGACTAAGTACCTATGTATATATACCGTTATATTGTATTGTATCAATGAACTTAGCACAAGACTTTTTTAAATTGACGACTAAATATGACAACTTGTCTATAGCATAATGTTCAGGCCTTCACCATGCGATAATCTTAGGATTGTTCGTTTGGTTGTCTTGAACTTGGGGAAAAGAAAATACAAATAAGTCTGGTGATTTTAAATCTACATGGCATCCACTTCTAGCTAATATAAGTTAATAGTGTTAATACAGCTATCTACTATTTTAATATGAATGAACAATAAATAGGCGTAAAATAGAGTTAATAACGACACATTGAAAAATAAATTATAAGCACATA
Source organism: Thymelicus acteon (assembly GCA_951805285.1). Lineage (NCBI taxonomy): Eukaryota > Metazoa > Arthropoda > Insecta > Lepidoptera > Hesperiidae > Thymelicus > Thymelicus acteon. Next base: position 7,748,443 of record OX638217.1, read on the forward strand.
TCATTCTTTTAATAAAAGCACTTTACTTATTCCTGTCTCCATTTCATAAAAGCCGCTTGAACAATTTTATAGCATTTCTAACCAGAAACAACGATGTTTCCATTATTACTTGAGATAATTTTATTAATCCTCATCCGGTCCATTATTATGTCATATATACATCGCTTCCAATCTCATATAATGTCCTTACGAACCTCGTAACAAAAACAACGCTGTTTCTTTCAGATTCCAAGTTTCGCGGAGTTAATCCCAAAAGTTGTCGACATCTTATTACGAAACTTGCTTGTACAGAGGCTAAAAACTTCCGAGTACCTGTACGAACTGTGCACTAACTGTAGTTGGATCAGCGTTTACTGAAATACTAAGTGATTTCGCGAACTTGAACGAATCCCTCCGGTCGGTCCGGAGGTGTCGGAAGGTTTTCAAAGCAGCCAAGGTGTCTCCCATAAAGTTGTCGGCGATGGACAGCAACTCGGTGTCGCCGATGCCAGAATTGGCGCCAATTGCGGAGTTTGACAAGTCTCCGCCGTCGCCGCCCAATGAGGAGGTACCGATGGATGACCTCCCGCCACCGCCTGCAACCATCTCCCAATCTGAAGGGAAGAAGATTAAAGTGTGAGTAGCTATTTTACTAGTAGTAGAGTTTTTCTTCTCTTTTTATTAAAGCAGAAATGATAATTTTATTTAAAATCTTTGAATAAAGAACGTAAACGAACAGGTTTACGACTCATTCTCACTAGGACACAAAATACATATTGGTAAATAGGACGGAAATGGCAGTGGCAAATACATTCTGATGAATCTTCTCGTGATAAATAACAATTTGGCTCAAATGTGACAGTATCTTACCATTTAATATACCCTAAAAATAATACGAACTAGGCGCGACCTTAACCTTCTGTTTATTGGATGAAAACATGATGAACACTACTGAAAACTACTGAACGGATTTTTGTTTAGCACACAGCTGGACCATAATCTGGAGTAAGAAATAGTGTACTTACTTACATATCAGGTATCATGGCAACCGCGGCCGTTAGTTACAGTCTGGCCAGGAATTACAGCAGCCAGCTGTCATTATGTCGGCTTTATAAATTCCTATTCTTAGTTCCTATTGTAAACCATTGAGATACATACATAGAGGAGACATCTCAAACAAAATGTGTGTTCCACCGCCGGCTTGCCCTCCGTTATCTTTTCAAACTAGAAGCCTCGTTTGCACACTTGCCATAGAGTAACTTTGTATATGACACTTGCCGAACCAAGACGGCAACCTAAGCAAGCTTATATATTCCATTCAAACGCTCCTTATGATTTTTTCATTCCAAAGTGGCGGGAACATTGCACAATAATTTAATTAAATTCGTTTTAGTTGATTTAAGTTAATATTTTGTTTTCTTACCGATGATATTATGTGAGACCATTATTTTTTTGTTTTTTGTCGTGCAATTGTGATACGTTCTTATTACGCACAACGGCATTTTTTCAGTTTTTTCATAAACAATTTTGGCATGCGGCCGCTGCAATGCACACCCCCGAACCCAATGTTCGCGGTGTCTGTTCTATACGCTAGTAATACTAGTTCAATGTTGTAAACACATCACCCTGAAGTGTTTACAAAGCCAACTGATAGTTACGCATGGTATATAATTAAACTGTGATAATATAGAAATCGAAACAGTTTATTTATGTCTGTCCATTTGTTTATACAAACTCTACAAACAAAAACGCATGGTGAATTTGTACGCTCTCATTAAATTTGATTTATATCTGAAATCTGTATATTTTCTTGCATAAATTAAGATTCAATATGTTTGCCCAGGTGTAATACTTAATGAAAATATATAAAAAAAAATGTAGCAAAAATCTGAATCGATTTTCCAGCTTTACTAACGCCATCTACATAGGAAAGTTCGAGTTAAGTAGGTACACAGACAACGTCTGATGTACGTCTACGTACGTACTCTAGCAATATGGCCGACATTGTAATTCAGCATTTTCTCTGTAGGAGGCGCTGTGTGTATAGCCATACATATTATGATCGCTTGAGGTATAGACTACAAGTATTACACTAGGTATTGTAGTAGTTTAACTTTAATTACTACTATTGTTTACTAATTTACTAGATGTAACAATACTGAATTATGGTTAAAAGTCAACATAAATGTAACTGCGTGAACATGCTATCCTTTTCTTTTGAATAGTAATTACATGGTTGTCTGTCTCACACGCACCAACCAGTTAAGTCGAAGTAGGGCGTATATCGTGTCCGGAGATCTCAGCTCTCCGCTTTGGAGAGTGGTGACACGAACGTCGCGAGAGACATGCTCATGTGATAGATTGCCGCCAAATTTGTATTTCGAACTTTTTAAATTGACTGTGATTGTGTTACGTGCAAAGTAAATAGGCCGAAAGGTGTGAGTGTGATTTAAAAAGTGAATGAGCTGCAAATAAATTAAAAATGGCAAGAAAAAATCAAAGGTATGTGAAAAAAAAATATATACATGGTACTTTTAACTGCGTTTTATTAATAATATGACTACTTGATTTTTTAAACTACAGTATTCGTTTTTTTAATTTTAGATTTAACCTAGCAAAATAGTAATAATTATATCTATTTATATATACATGTGTATGAACAATTTCGCTAATCTTGTAAGTTATATAAAATTAACCTACATGAAAGTTTCATTTATTAAATTTCTAATATTTTTAATAACAATAATACTTTTAATAATAAAAATACAACCTTAGTTTTCTGCTAACTTATACTATCTCTACTGTAGTAGCGCAATATTACCTACCTATAGGTAGTGTTGGTTCATAGTAAATATTAATTCATGGACAAATAATAGTATGGCATTAATGCAGGAAGCAGTAATTAAGCGTATAGAGTAATATATTATTGCAAAAAGTAATATTTCTATGGGCACTACGGCATATGAATACGATGGTTATATCATTGAGGTTTAAACATAGAGAAGACATCTCAAACAAAATGTGTGTCCCCGCCGGGAGGTTCTATTTTCAAAATTGAGCCCCTGTTCTCCTTTCAAAATCGAACGAATCCATTGGAAATTGAAGCCACGCGGCGTCAATTCATTGGAACATACCTTGTGTTCACGGTGTCTGTTCTATACGCTAGTAATAATACTTCAATGGGTTATATAAATATTTTTTTAAAGTTATTTGATTTTCGAGTTAAAACATTACTCAGCTACATAATTATAACAATTATGTTCCTGATGATACAATACCGCGAATTTATGTATGCAGGTAATCGCGCAATGTGTTACGGGAAATTTTGTAAGACAAGACTGAGCAATAATGTAGAGTTTCTAATGCGGTATATTATGGTACATGGATATTATTTAAACAGTAAAATTACGTTACAATAAATGAATAATAATTCAATCCTGTATAAAACACGTAAATTTAGGATAAAAAATATAATAATAAATTAATTAAAGAAATTTTATTACCAATGCGTAGAACATAGCGTAGAGCTGTAGAGCGTATTTAATGGTTTTCAAATTTAGCTAGCTTAAAATAAATATCTGTTCAATTCAAATAACTACGAATAAAGTTATAAAATGCAAAAAGTAACCATAATAAAATTGTTTTTAACTTAAAAAACACACGGACCATATATTCTTAGAAAATGACCCTAAAACTTCAAAAATAATTCACGAAAAATAGTTAAATATAACCAATGACCGTGAGTACAGCGATGCACAATGTATTGTTTTATTAAATTGGCCAGCTGGGGCCAGATACGGGCACATTCGGCCTCCAAGTGATGTTTCATTAAACCAATAACTCGTGGAGTGGGTCGCAGCTCGCTAGGGAGCCGCGCTCAGGAAATGGGATGAAATTGATGCCGTTTACGGTCGCCGGCAGGGCTGGCGGGACCTAGGATACCACCGATTTTATATAACTACTTAGGTATTTCTTGGTGGGGTCAGAGGGAGATGTTTGTTTCTAAGGCGTACTATGAAATTGTTTTGTTGGTGGAATGTTTCAGCGTTTAAAGAAAATAAAACGGTACAGTTTGTGGTCAACAGGGAACTAAATAGAGTTGACAGAAAAAGAAAACGTTTTTTAACAAGGAATGGCCCTTACGAGTCATAGGAATGAGCAAGATTAAATTTAACTCAAATAAAACAGCCATTTAAAAACTATAAAATGTAAAAAGCTTATGAAATATTGGGTGGAGTTATTGCTAGCACCTTTAAATACTTGTATTCCAAATTTGAATTTTGGAATTAAACGTTGTTAAACCAAGGCGACGTCAATTTAAAAAAAATGAGGTTGTGGGTTCAAGTGTTAGGAATTTTTATCTTCCGCAACGCTACATAATTTTATCCGGTAATCCGGCTCTGTCAACTCCACGCTAAATATCGTGTTCACCGCCCGCTCCATTTCATTTTGACGGGTTTAAAACATTTTATTCACCACTGGCCCTTATTCGCCTCATTAAATATGTCACTCTGGTTTATTCTTTTGTCAAACCTGCCTTAACAATGTTACTGATTAAAAAGACAAAAAAAAACTTTTGAAACTTTTTAGAAGATTTGAACTAAATTTATTAAGTTACGAATACCTTTGATAACATAGTTAGATAATCATATTATTTGATTATGACCATGATAAGATATGAGATACAAAACTAACAAAGTAAAAGATTGAAGTCTTAAGTTTGAAAAAAACTGTTTTCGCAATATGATTAAAATAACTGTAAGAGTAAATATGTAGTGTGAAAATCACAGGTAATAAAGGGTAATAGGTAAAGGGAAAAATATCTAGTATAAAAGATTAGGAATAATAAATAAATAACTTTCTGGTAATTATGTTATGTAAAAAATATGTCTCTCTTTTTTTAAATTCTTATTTATGGCATTTGTTTTAACAAATACATCATGAGAATGCATAATTAACATTAATAACTGACCAACACTAATTAATGTCAGTGGTAAGCATAACTTATGACGTTCATTTGTTCATTCGTCTCTGTGTTATTTATTCTCCACATACATACTTAGATCCTTAAATAATACATGTTGTACAAGTTCTACTATTATACTGTTCTATGCATTACACATACAATGCATTACGTATGTGTTTACATAAAAAGATTTACGACTTTAGACTGTCTACTTAGAAAAAAAGTGTTTTATTCATGAAATATTTTTATTTCGAGGTTTTGTTTTAAAAGTTGGAAATTTTCTTTGAAACAAATCCATTTTTTTACACTTTGCGTTCTTCACATTGTTAAATAAGGTGATGTTTATAAAGTAATTTTTCTGGTATTAAAAAAATAATTACTGCACCGGTTAGGCCTGTGGTGGGTTGCACCGAAAATCAACGCGAGTTCAGACTACAGACCCTTTTGCCGCGTTATAATGAATAAACTTATTTTTTGACTTATTGTTAAATAAAATGCGGAACAGTACATACATGATTTTAATATTTGCATTCTATCACCTGCGACTAATGTGTAAATAAAGTCATTTAAACAAATAAAACACGTGGAACAAAAGTTGTCGGACAATCTTCTTCGTATTACCTTTTACCGCCTGATACAATGCGTGCCGGCATGCTGCCAAGTCTCTCAATGGAAACACCCTTTCTACTTTATTATTCAGGATGCAAGCCTGTTGAAGAAATTGACCAAGATATCTGACCTGAATTCAGCGACCTGCATTCAATCATTGAAAGTAAGAGCTAACAGTTTGTACATTTCACAGCGACCTCTCCCGTGCATGTTAAGTAAGTTGTAACAAATAGTGAATAGTGAATAAAACAGTGTAGTGCTTCGTATGTTGGCCTCTCGTACAAAGGGACTGGAAAAATCAGCACACACTTCAAATTTTTAAAAGGTAAACAACGTGAGGAAACCTGAAGGTAGGTACTAATCATAAACCTGTTCTCATAATGTGTGGTGAAGTCTACCAATCTTTATGTGGCCAGGCATAGTATGATTTTCGCTTTATAAGAGGAGATAAATGAGTCTAGTTATGGGACACGTATTGATTGCGATAAGGATGTATAACATTGTACTAAGTATGTTGGTGACGATGTTTGGATGTTCGTCTCTCCGTCACGCGCTAATCATGGTACGGATTGAGATGAAACTTGATAGTCCATGTCAGGACAAGAAAATAGGATAGATTTTATCCCGGTTGTACCTATATTTCCCTGGGATGTTTGGGACGTTAATTTTTTTGAAATTTTGTTATGTGAGACCACTAACGAAGCTATGGTCGGAATCTAGTAGTAGACCAGGTAATATAGACACACATTCCTACTGACTTTGAAATGAACATTTTGATTGGAAAACGAATCTTTTCAATCTGTAAAGCTTGTTGGGGGATGCATCGCGTCAATACCTGCACACGCAAGCTCCAGCTCACTTGAACTGATTACACTCATATCAGCCTAAAATTTCCCTTTAGGTGGGTGCTTCGTACTGATAAAATATTGATAAAATAACGCTTGTGATATTGGTTTAGTAACGAATCCGCCCGTAATGTTATTTTTTATATGTAAATTAGTAAATATCTTTTATAATAATAAGTGTTTACTACAGTCCATTTTTTAGACGAATCCTATTAGGTGAAAATTCACAGTGCCTTTTTATCATAATTTACAATTTATATAAATAGATAAAAAATATAATATAATTTATGTACATAAATTAATAAAAAAACCTAATAAGTACATTATTGTACGCGCGTAGAAAGTTATACTTCTTTGGCATGAAAAAAAGAATTTCAAAACAACCGTAAAAAAAAAATTAAAAAAACAATAGTCAAAGAAAATTCAAAAAAATTTCAAAAAAATATTTAAAACAAATTAAAAAAAAAATCAGTTAAAAAAAAACAATATTCTAAAAAATATTCTAACAAACAATATTAAAAAAAATCAATATTATAAATATAATAATAATTATTTTTCCATAACGCGCGTTTTTAAAAACGCATTTTAATATTTGCATTCTATCACCTGCGTTTTTAAAAACGCGCGTGACGTTTTTTGTCACCGTCGTTTTTGTTTCACCGTCCGTGTTACAAATCTTAAATTTCACTCTCATCATTTTTTCCATTTATTTCATAACGCACCTAAAGAAGTATATCTAACTTCAAAAATTGTAAATCTATCTATCCTAAATCATACTTGAAAAATATTCAATAGAACGCTGTTAGTATTTAACATCAGCATTCAAACATAGTAACAATCTATACGAGGACAGCTAGTTTTATTTTATTTCACAAACAATGAAATTTTTCTAGTTGAAAGTCTGATCGCAATTGAAAAAGCCATAAGTACCACGTTATTATCATTGTAATGCACAGAACGGCTCGTCCATTCTCCAATTTGCACCAGCGTTGTACGATCGATTTATGTCGGCCGCAGGTTGGATACTTGAGCTCGTTTCGTGACTGAATACAAACGGGATAGCATCTACAATCTATTTATTTACTTTAACTGTAGCTAAAAGTTACTGTTTTAAACAATAAATATAATCTTTGAGATTACATTTCTAAGAGAAATTTGAGTGAATAGATACGATATGAAATTGTAAAAACTGTAAAATTGTAAAAACATTGAAGTTGAACGTTAAAATGTGTATTTTATTGTAATAAGGTAAATTTAATATTATGTATTGTGTATTACTTATATAGTATTTTTTGACTAGTAAGGTTTCAGACAAATGTGTATTTGTAAGACAAAAACAAATTTTCTACTAAATATAAATTGCTTACATACTCGTATTTTTTAAATTATTTCATAGTATCAAACACCCTATAAAAGGCTAGTTAAACCAAATCAACACTTAAACCCGTTTATATCAAAGTTAATATCATTTAAACCGCCAGTAAAGTTATAAATCTATAATAAAGTTTAATGTCTCCCGTTTAACCGTTATCTTCGCGATAAGTTTAATCGATACAATGAATATATGTGATATTCGCTCAGACGATAATGTTATTAGCGATATGAGTATCGAACATATTCGAAGCTTTACTACAGAAGCTTTTTGTAGGGCGACAGCTTTTTGTAGAAATTAAACATTTGCTTAAATCTTTATATATATAAATTACGTGTCACATTGTTTGTCCACGATGGACTCTTAACTACTAAACCGATTTTAATCAAATTTGCACATCGTGTGCAGTTTGATCCAACTTGAAAGATAAGATAGCTTACATCTCAAAAAAAAAAAACAGCTTTTGACAGAACGAAGTCTGTCCGGGCAGTTAGTATTGAAATAAAATCGACCAAGTTTACTGTGAAATGTAAATAGGTATATCCAGCAAAGTCACTGAACTTCTATTGGAGGGTTTCATATTTTTCGGTATCTTTTCTTGTAAAAGACGACTGAGTATGTAAATAATACAAAATTATTTTTGAAATTTTAGACCGCCTATACATTGTTATGTAAGTAGGTTAATTTGAAAATTTAATCACACTTTGTAACTAATTGTAATTTCTTAATACTTATATACAGTACTGTATACTTCCGAAAATTTATGAGATTATAATAAACTTTAGTAAAGTAAAATAAAAAAAAGTGAGTTGGTCAAAGAAGGGACTTCCTCAAATCATGAAGAGAAAATAAAAGTGCTTCTCGGAAAAATGAAAGACTGAATGAACTTGAATGAACTATGAAATTTTTTTCTGTATTTTCATTGTAGATTTAGAAAACAGAAGTTTAATTTAAAGTTGATCCTCATATTCTAACAATTGATGTTGCGTGAGAGGTCTATGTAAATGTTTTGTGGTCTATTATTTCTGATAAATAATTCTCTTAGAACAATGCTTATGGCTATTAGTTCACCAGTTTGCGGTCGAACTACTCATTAAGGTTCCATGCCTGTCCATTTAAATTACTTGAACCAAAGATAGCAGTGCCAGTAATTCTTTATTGATAGCTAGATACTCGTACTTACCAGTTTTTCAAGTTTTTGAGTACCTAATGTATTAAGCAGTGGTAATAAAACTGGTGATGTCATCGTTTTTTGTATTTTGATATATTAATCTACATTATTTTTAGGAATAACGTTTTTAGTTAATGGCTTCTATTGTTTAATTTTTTAACTTGTGTTTGCAAACAATATACTGAACTTCAGTAGCGTGATTTAAAAATACTGTGTTATCTTTTATCGAATGCTGGAAAATATTTCTTTCTCTTTAAATCTATCACTTATCACTCTAGATTTTTACCATCTAAGCATTGCAAGGGCCACAACACATAAATAATCTACGCATGTTGTTTTGAAGTAGTCTTAGGGTTTAAAAATAGTTTGGTAGTGTTTTCAATGCGCAATTTGCCCGATCGCCATAGTAAAAGATAGATACTATCAAATTATAACTCCAATCGTTATGCAAACGCACATTATCACATAATTATGCTTTCTTCTGAGGCACTGGCCAATTTTGAGGTCTTATTTTTGTGTTCATAAGTCGATTATCTACATAAAGTAGGACAATCCACTACTACATACACCAAGTTACCCCTATAGTATCTACTAATACTAAACGGTATTTTAACTCTCTGCTTGTATGGCAAAATTGTAGTTTTTATTAAAATACGACTTTACCCTAAACACTAACTAAATAAACCATACCCGGCGTAGTTTTAAAATGTGGAATAACGTTCTCAAAACGAGTTTGAAGAGCCAATTAGACTTTCATAATGCGCTGTTGAGCTTATATTTTTTGAAGAAAATTCAGGAGTTGTCCCTGTGTGTGACGCTTTTGCATTTTTCACTTGAATGTGGTTCTGTTTTGCATAGCTGAACTGTGCTTTAAATTTTAACGTGTATTTCTTTTCTGCTGAAAGTAATGAAACCCATCGGATAAAGAGTTCTGTAAAATGGAAAAACTATACCTAATTGATATTGATAGTATGGTATGATCTAGTGTCTGGGAGGCTATCTCAGAGGACTCAGAGGCCTTCGGGCGGCATGAATACTACTGACTGGAGCATCATGGTCGAGTATGCTCTAGGCCTCCTCAGCTAATGGGTTGAAGCATGTTGATAAAAAGCAATGAAGGCTACTATTTACTTTTACAAAATAGAAAAGTAAAATAAGAATTAAAAAATAAAACAGAAGCAAAACTTGTAGAAACAGCAAACAACTAAGTTCGACTGCGTTGTTAAAAAAATAAAAGTGTAATTAGTAGTACCCTATAAAAAAAATTTCGAAGTAATGGAAAGCAGTTTTTATGCGAGAAAAGAACTGAAATAATAAGACTACTGTTGGTAATGATATTCTCTGTCAGGTCTTCACATGGTTTTCACTTATGATAAAACTGAAACTTATCGAACTCTGTACGTAAATTATTTTATGAGAAAATGTAGTCGGTGGTAGGTACCTATTCATTAATTCAGTAGAAATCATAACAATGCTTTTGAGATTTTTTGTCCATTTGTCTGTGAATTTGTTCCCGCTAACATCAGAAACGGCTTAATCAATTTGAATGCAGTTTTCAGTTAACATTTAGAATTAAGTATTTCAATCAATTGGTTCGGTAATAAGCTACTATGCTTGGTAGGCTCGGTAACAATGTAGTAATTAGTGATTACACTAATTAAACATTTAAGTTATTAGTGTAATGTATAAAATTGTAGGTATGCATTTTGTTTTACTTAAAAATAAGTTGATGCTTTACCACGTATATATAATAGTATCTATAGCATGAGGGATTGCTACAGCCCATTAAAGCAAATTTTCAATTTTCTTCGACGTTTTACGTCACGATAACACAGCATAATGAGGCACTTGCGGAACGGAGATGGCACCTTGAAATCTCTTTCGGTGACACCTTTCTCTCCGTTTATCGATAATAACGCCTTGCGGTTTCTATATTTATCTGCTAAGCCATGATTACTAAGTCTCGCTTTTGTGGTTTTGTTTGTTTTTAGTGAAGTTCATGAGTACTGCGTAGCAGTAGGGGTCTAAGTAGGTATGTATACTTATAGTCAGTCAGGTCTCAGACCTTCTTGGGATTAAAGATTTAATTTTTTTAAGATTCAATTGCATCTGGAATATTTATTTATTTATTGAACGCCAACATAATGTACACTGTTATTAACTTATTACAATATTTGTCTGTATGACTGTATGTCTGTATGAGAAAAGGTCGTAATGTATATTTCATACCTCTAGGTGATTAAAAGTACCTATCCAGAAAGTTTTTGACAGTACAACGTTTGCCAAGTCAGCTAGCAGATATACAAAAATGCCAGATCTGAAATAGAAAGTATCTGTTACATAACAAGCTAAGGAAAAAATTCAAACTTTTCTTGTGATAGTTCTGGCATAATCTTGTTTTCCAATGCACCAAATGATCTGTGTACGGTTATTTACATTCAAATTGTTTGTCGCAGGAAACTCGTTTGCGTATCAATGTTCGGCTTATTTTACTAGCGATAACTAATGTTAATATTATTCCTTCTTCTTTAAACAATATTCTATCATTTCGCCAGTACATAGACGTACAATACAGAAGCACATTTATTTCAATGCCGACGCAATCAACATTAATTGAAATAAACTAAGTATCGTATTCGTCAATCTAACAGATAGCATTCTCTAGTGACAAGTATACATGTATGTACAATAATTTAATGAAAAATTAAAATATGATGGAATAATAATAACATTGAATTAAATAATATTTGTCCATAGTATCAAAGCATAATGGAATGAAATCATTAGCTCTTTGTGGCCAAAAACAAATATTTATTTCTTGCTAAAGAATGATTTTTGGCAAAATAAGTACTTTACATGTGTATCTAATGAAGTATGAATGTTACTAAAGGAAACGTTGCTGAAATTATGTATTAAGGGGATGTACAGATGTAAAACTTAAATTCTAAAGCGTAAAAAATAATGTTACTTACATAACAAAAGGTAAATTCCGTAAGTTGATCTTTAATTTAAATAAAAAGCACTTGATTAACCATAATTAGTCGTACAAATTCGCCTCGCTTAAGAAATTCTGACATTGCCGAAATAAGCTTTATTTCGACAACTCTACGTCTACCCGATGATTTATGACTATTAATGTAAAGTGTTCGTGAGCAGTCTTGTCTCTAAATCCCTTTATCAACGTGCATTTATTATTATCGTTGTCTTTTGTATTTCCAATCCTCTGGTTTCTAAATCTACTTATTCATTTTACACTTATATGTATAAGTATATTAAGAGCCTTTAGTCATAATTTTGACTACAACTCTCTCATAACGCAAGTCGAATAATCTAAGGAAATGTCGCAAAATATTAGTTACGTCAGGAAAAGCAGGAAAGAAAGAGAAAGAGCGACAGAGAACATACTACCCTTCAAATTCCACTAAACTTCCTCGTTCCAAACATACTCAACTCATGTTAGACATTCTCATTTCTGCTTCATTCTCTGCGGTTTAGAAAGTTTGGCGAATTTGACGAATTTCAAAAATCAAGTTTCAAAAGTTCATGTACCAGTCTTATTTGAAACCGATGAGAGGCTCATAGTCTTTTCTTTTTCCTTATAAGAGAAGTATGTGGTACCAACGTCACCTAACAATCTTTCTTCTTGTACCTATATGTTATCATTTTATTTATATGTATGTTATGGAATAGGACTTTTAGTTGCGTTGGTGAGTATGCGTGAAGGTATCTTATGACTAATTAAATATTTGTACAGATGATAAATACTTTGTGACATGTTAATATTTTGTATTTGTATTGGGTAATATAAAATTCTACAAGCAACGAAGAATGGCGATTTCCATTTACTGAGCTGTCACGGGAGTACTGTGTATAAAAAGTTTTAGTATCGTACACCTTGCCTAAGGCAGGAGGCAAAGTGAAATTTTACGGTCCGTTTAACATCAATGAGTGTAGGCGTTTAAAGCAAGTAGCGAGAGGTCCTGAAAGTCAAATAGCAATTTAGCGGCCAAGTGGTATAAACTTATATACTTATATCCTCTTTGCAGTATTTTATGAGCTCAACTTCGCGAATGATGTTTGTAGTTTGTTCTGTGGAACTACATAATTCGCCTCTAACGTTAAATGGAATATTTCAAGCTTTTGCTTTATTGTCCAAAATTAATTCTTCCATGTGGAATTCATAGCTACGTTGAATTTTATATTAATAAACAGTAAAAATTTAAGTTTTTTTTTTTCATGGAAATAGCCGGCAAACGAGCTGACGATCCACCTGATGGTAAGTGTCTATCGTCGCCAATGGACATCAGCAACACCAAAGGCATCACTGATGCGTCACCGGTCAAGAAAGAGAGAAGAAAAAGAAAGAAAGAACTGGCTCTCACGCTAAAAGAAGTGGAAGAAAGGCTCCGTAAAAAAAATCTTTTATTTTTCGTAGAAGAACGTCACCATCTCGGTCGCATTAAAATTTCGCAATGGCAATTTAATTTCGCAATTCGATGACGTGATAGAAAAGACTTCTTCTGAAAACCATTTCTGTATCAAGCCTCGTAACAGTTGTTTGCCAAGATCGGGTGTTACACAAACAGTTACTGTAGGAACAAGTGATATCGACCGAGCAATAAACTCTAACGAGCTCGCCGATGCGGAACGCCCAATTGCAAACTCACGTATTGTGTTGTGACACTGTTCTAGTTGTGCGCTGAAATTTTGGCTTAAAACAAATATCTTAAGCTGTCAAGTATTAATTATAAAAAATACATTATAAAAATATTTTTAAAATTCCTATTTTGATTTTGTGTCACATCACATTTTAAGTGATGAGAGGAGACATATTTATATTGATTTTTTTATGGAATTAGCCGGCAAACGAGCTGACGATCCACATGATGGTATGTGTCTATCGTCGCCCATGGACATCAGCAACACCAAAGGCATCACTGATGCGTTGCCAGCCAAGAAAGAGAGAATAAAAAGAAAAAAAAATCTGAAGACTTTTTTAATTAGAAACTAGGAACTGTTTTCCCCTACGACTGTGTGGATTTCTGAAATTGCTTGCTGCAATTTCGTTACGGAATATTTCAGGCAAAAATATAAAACCTCTTTATTCCGTTTCGTGGGAATTTAGAAAATTCCATTTGCTTCTCTAAATCCACGAAACTTGTGTGGTTTTGCAGCAGTGCAAGGCAGGGCGTTGATGAGTCAGTGAATGTGTCAGGATTTCCCTGTGAATTATTATTGATTAAAAACAAACAGCGAGTTGAGAACATTTACGTTCAAAATCAACAAGGCTCGAACAAGGTTAATTTTCTAAAGGAGCCTTACGAGTGACATGACAGGTTTATAGAACCAGATTACTTTAGATAATGTTAATAACATGTGACACTTTAATAACTGTAATATAATATCACTGATCATGAGTCACTTACTAGCAGCATGTTTTTAGCTTCTTACCGTAATGATTTTAATACAAATCCATATATAGGACGAAATGTGAGATTATTTTGAGAATAAAAATAAGCTACCTTAATATAGTTCGAACGCGGATAACGTTTAAAACTTTAGATCATATCACTGGTAGGTACCAGAAGATCCAGCTAATGGAGTTGATAGGCAATTTATCCATGTCCACTGGTCCCATCCCGTCTGTAATTTGCATAAATTGATTGCACGGTGCACGGTCGCATGTTGGTAAAGCGAGGTGCGACTGGTGCGAGCTACATCGTCGCGCCCGTTCCGTTCCACGCTCAGTCGCGCGACCAACCGACAAACTGATACACGTTCTCCTATACTAATTACATCCTCGCTACTCCCGTTCTGTTTACTTTACGCGTTTGGTGAATTATTAATTTTTTATATCACAACCCTGAAGTGACTGAGGGTCGTCACGTGAAGTCGCGCTTTGAGATTAATGGCTTTGATAGTGGCAGGCGTCCGGTGGTTATTTACTAAATAACCCATTGACTAGTGATTTCGCTGGGTGTAAAGTGTTCAATGTATAGTTCAGTTAGTTCAGTAATTCAAAAGCCGGAATAATGCGTCAGAGGTATCAGCTGAAGCAGAGACCGTACGTATTTGTGTTTTTCCTATAATTTCCTCTCTATTTGGATAGTGATGAGCACCTACCTGGGAAATTGCGTCCATTATTCCAATTCATAAGTTACCATGTTTTCTTCCTGATGAATACAATAGTAGAAAGCTTAACTTACCCGGCTTACTACCCAGATCGACTTTTAACAATAGCATTCCTTAACGCTCAACAATGCAGCTAATGATTACATCTGATACGGAAGAAAGTTCCTAAAGTTTGAATTTCGATGAACTTACTAGAAGATAAACATAAGGCATGACTAATAGGACGTAAATATGACGTGAACGTTAAAATTACGACAGATATTAACTGAGCAAATTGTATGACAATTGACACGGTCCTAAAAGATATTTAAAACTTATTCGGATAATTTTATGTCGGATACGTTTATTTTTGTACTTACGTTCAATAATTGAGATTATTTTGCTGCCAAGGTTGATAGATGAAGCGATGACATCTCTACTACACGCCTTTTTTTATACATACAATATCATTGACTACACGTAATTATACTGCCGCCACACCCAGTTAACCGGAACACCGGTCCTACGCACGGATCAGATTATAATTACTACTTTATAATACTTTACCGCATGAAGTATTTTCCCGAATACAGCTGCTGTAGTATAATAAAGAAAATTTTCTACATTAGAATTCGGTTTGGGAATTTGAAAATTTGGGACTTTACTTACTTTAGTGGCGGACATAATAAAGTAATAAATATTTTAATGACACAGATATGACCGAATGCTTCTTTCATTATTATGATTCTATGTTTAGCAAAGAGATCTCTGGCTTTGTTGATGACATGTGGAGAGTTTCAGTTGTTTATGTCTGTAATATTATAAATACTACGAGTAGATATTATGTTTTCTGCAGTAATATGCTAGCATCGCAGATAACTACGAAAGCTTATACTTAGATGATGTAGAGAGGATGTTTCTACATGCCTTATGTGAACATTCACAGCTTGGCTTGGTCATTTATGAGTTAGTTGAGCTACTTTGGGTCTATTTGGTAGAACTAGATAGGGAACCGCTAATGGCAAAACTTCTTAGCGCTTGGGAGGGAACTTACAGCCGTCGATCTCGGTTGATGCCAATACGGTGTGACTCTGAATAGAAGTACTTTAGTATACTTAGATCAATCACTATCACTATCGGGAAAATGTCTTGTTGTATCAATGTAAGCATCGCCACTAAACTTGTTTTGTAATATGAAGGTGTTTGGCGGATCGTTAGCCGACTCTGAAAACAATTTACGGTTTGTTTCATAGCAATAATTCATTGTCGGAATCAATTGAGGTTGCATTTAGCTATGCCCGATGCTGTTTAAAACGCTTATGAAACATGATTATTTTGAAACATAAAATAGGTAACTTATAGAGAATTTTTATTGTACAGTTTCACAGATATAGTTATCGAAAGTTTTATATATAAAAAAGCTTGCTACTAGCCTCAAGAACATACTTAGTATATAATATATTACTATAATATCTACTTATAGGTTTATACTTTATAGCTTTATAACTTTATAGGTATACAACTGTTAAGTGCATTTATATACACAAATAACTCTTATTCTGCAGTATTATGCCGTTTTATATACCGTACCTTATAAAATAAATATTTAGGGATATGAAATATTCTGTCGTGCCTTGCCGTGGTCCAGGGTTTGAATCCAGCAGAGACATTTATTTATGTGTACCTACATACACGTCTTAGTTTTTTATTACAATAGTCAACACGATTTTGGGTCTGGCTTCTGCATGTGAAATTCTGTTTATCGGATGCTAAAACTAAATGGAAAAAATATTATTTGAATCAAATTTTGTTTTTGTCGAAAATACAGCGTTTTTATATTTTTTGAAGAAAAACACTGATTAATTATATTTAATTAAAAAATCACGGAGTATATTTTTTATAATTTTATTTTAACTTTTCTATTTATTAATCACGTGCTGGAAGCGAGTGAAGGATGCGAATGAACTTAGTGTGTACATAATTTAATAATTTATTTTTCTTTTTCAGGTAAGTCTCCCATTGTGTACTTTTATTAACCGACTTCAAAAAACGAGAAGGTTTTCAATTCGACTCTATTTTTTTATATTTGTTACCTCAGAACTTTTGACTGGGTGAACCGATTTTGATGATTCTTTGTTTAATCGAAAGTTGGTGCTTGTCATGTGGCCCCATTTAAAGAGCAAGATCTGACGAGTAGTTTTTGAGTTATCCCTAATTTTTAAGTAGATTATTTTTTGTCAAGAATTATAGTATAAAGAGTAGTATCTGCAGTATTGACAAAGGTACTTAAGGCGCGGTATGACTACGATTTAAAAACGTTGATTTCACTCACACAACCGCATATATGCGTCAATCTAATGTTACATTTACGTGACGCTGAATAGGGTTCAAAATTGCAGAGCATATTTTTGCTAACAATGTAACTAGATTGCGAATAAACATTTAATTTGAGGGTTTTCCTTAGGTTATTCAAAATATACACATTAAATTCAATATCTGTCCGGTTTAAGTTTTAATAAAACCATATACGTATTATATTCTCAAAAAAAATATGTTGTTACCGCTGAAAATACAGAGAACTTCGACGATTAAGTTTATTTTTGTATAGCAAATTACGATTTTTTATTGGGAATATCAAACAACTATTTAATATTCTATTCGGTTAACATTTTTCTTTAGACCTTTTTCTATGCTCTGTATTTTTTGCGTGCGATATTTTCAATGGGTTTCCTCGTACTCAAGCACCAAAGAAACCCAGTTTTGTGAATATCGAGATCACACCGCGCCTTAAGAACGTTAAATCCACCTTATCTACCAATTAGTTTTAAGGGTATAACAAAGTGTAAATAAATAAATAAATAAAACATATTTATGCAATGCAGATTAATGAATTTCCATAACGCGTATTTCAAAATATGTGAATTGTATCATTCCATACAGCATTATAAGTATACTTGTCTTATTATTTCTTAAAAATCAATATTATCTACGACCATCGGATATATGTATAGACTAACAACCAGGCTAAAGTGTTGTCGTATATGTAGAATAATGTCTGAATTCAAGTATTATCACCGTGAACCTAGAAGAGCCTTCTAAATCATGCGCAATGGCAACTTTAGCTATAGATCTATATTTTATGATCCTTGATCATACTTATGCTAGTGACACAGGCACTCCGTGAAAACGTCCCGCTATTTGTGTAAAGTGACCTTAATTGATATGCGCGACGCTCAGATCTAGTTCATCACAATGTTAAGTGACAACGGATGTTCACCTCTCTCGTCATGTTGGCGATGAATTAAGTTAGAAATAGAATAAATCAAGAATATCTATATAAATAAACGCTAGCATATTCATCCCCGCAGTAGGTTTCCCTGTGTCACGGGCGGCATGGACAACACAAATAACACATCACTATATGTAACTCCCATGACCCGAAGAAATGTTTAATTTATTGGTCACAGGGGAAAGGGGGGGGGGGTAGGAGAAAACATCTACCCCGGCCGGGAATTGAACCCGGAACCCTATATTAGGCTACAAGATCTTCGTGTATAGCTTTGCGGAGCTTTATTCAAACCTAGTTATAAAAAATTGTAAACCGATCATATTATTACCTACCGGTAATTTATTTAGGATCATCGAATTTAATTAAAACATTGAATTAAAATATATTTTGATCAGGAATCATACAATATGATTTTTTTTTTTGCAATTTCGTGAAGAAAATGTCAGGACTCAGTTTACAAAATAAAAGTTGTGTTCTTGTGGTCAATAATTGCGAGGTTACTATTAAAACAAAAAGGTCTTTTGTGAAAAAACTTGTTTAGGAGTTATCTACCATAGATGTATGCCATTGATATACAGTGTTAAAATGCCTTCGTGTATTATACCAATGTGATTGGTGTAGTGAAACAAAAGATAAACGTGTGGCATAACGTATCTATATTTGTTAAATATCATTGGTATATCTACCTGATTACATGACATGTATTTATAATTCGTAATTGGTACTTAGGCTTCTTTATAATATAGGTAAACTAGCTGCCCGGACAGACTTCGTTCTGTCAAAAGTTTTTTTTTTATTAAAACCTTCCGTCTATCCTATCTTTCAAGTCGGATCAAACTGCACACGATGTGCAAATTTGATTAAAATCGGTTAATTAGTTTAGGAGTCCGAGTTAGAACAACGTGACACGTAATTTAATATATAAAATTCTCGTGTCACGGTGTTAGAAGTTGAACTCCTCATGTGCATATCGGCTAGGGTTGAGAATCGGACAACATCTATTTTTCACCCCCCTACTCCTAAAATTTTTTTGGTGCAACAACGTTTGCCCGGTCAGCTAGTTTATATATATTAAGATAAATAAAAACTAAGGTACCTAGTATTTTGTTGTAACTACATTCTAGTCACATAAATCAGGCCTGTCAAAGTCGTTTATCTACTACTTAAGTAGTTTAAGATGAGAATAATAATTAGTTGTAGGTATGTACTACATAGTTAAGTCGGTGCGATTTGTATGTTTTTATAATGGGCATTAATTAGTGTTTATGGATATTACTATAGTACGATAACAGCTTATTTTCTAATCAAACTACTTTTTATATCATCTTGTAATCGCGCACTTTAAACTGAATAGACAAAGATAATTTTTTATACAGCCTTCGTAGTATTCCCACTGCCCAAAGGTTGACTGGGAGAGAATGCTTTTACCATTAAGTCCGCCTTTTGTTCCTATACATAATGTAAGGTGCAAAAAAGATTAAATAAATAAATAAATAATACCTTTGCTTTTAGTCACGAATTTGTAATAACTGTTGACCTTGTATCTGTATGTTTCATTTTCCAATGCATTTCGTAAGAAACTACGAAAATGAATATAACCATTATATCATAATATAACGACACATAATAACTTTTAACTTTCTCTCACGTTTTGATATTTTGGCGGCAAAATTATTACGTGAGATTTGCTACTAATGTGAAACTAGTGCGTAATGGAGTCATGAGAAACGAATATTAGTATAGTTTCCTGTGTGTCCAGACTGTCCAGTGAACTTTATGTTATTGTTTTAAAAACACAATAATAAAATTGACATTTTAGGGTTCCATTATCAAAACAAATCCCATAAGAGTCCGTTACTATTTTTTAAAGCAACGGCAACGTATTGAAAGATATTAGGGTAAAATACCCAACGATTGTCACCCTAAGCGTTTTCTCAACATTTTTTGTCATTTTAATGTTGTTTGCTTTAAAAATCCAATATTTTTTTGTTTTAAATATAATGTTTAACTATCAAGGAGACGATTAATATGAATTTTAGTACAGTTTAAATAATTTAATCAAGGAAAAATAATGTTTCAAACTAAAAGGGCGCAAAACTATATCGATTGACACCCTGATGTAACGATTGACACCCTGCGAGACTGTAACGATTGACACCTAGTGGGTACATTAATTCGCATTGAAAAGCTAAGTACCTATATGGAGTTTTAGAGTTTATGTAAATGAAATGATTATTTTTTGTTACTTTTTATTTATTTATGAGTACACTAGTTTCTACCCGCGACTTCGTCCGCGAGAATTTATAATTAGATTAGATTAGATCCAGATCCTACTAAAATTTAGATGTTAGGTTTAGATGTTTGGATGTTTGTGAATTAAAATTACAGTATCCTGCTTTTCACGACGATGATGATGATGAATGATGATTATGATAATGATGACTGGAGATGATGGAGGATGATGATGATGAATGGTGGTGATGATGATGATGAATGGTGGTGATGATGATGATGAATGGTGGTGATAATAATGAATGGTGATGATGATGATGAATGGCAAAGGAGAATGCCCATAGCCAGTACTCTCAAAAAAAATAATTGTGTCACAATGATTTTTGTACAAAAAATTAAACTAAAATATTTTATGTATGTTACCGTATTTCCTAAAAAATCCTTCTTGGGCTTAATTTTCTTAAATTAATAAGTAACTTAACTTCCTTGTTACAACACAAAAGTATTCGGCCATTTATATTGGAATTAGAGCCAATCAGGGATCTTTTAAGATCCTTCGGGCCAATAGTTTGCGTTGATTCGATTATGACTATTACACAACAAACTAGGTGGTGTTAGGGGACTGTCAAATGAATTTGATAAATTATTACATTAAAAGATAGATGGCGTTTGGGGACTGTCAAATGAATCTGAAACTTAAACGTATACGATTTTAATGCGCCTGCATAGAGTCTATATTACTGTGTCTACTATAACCTAAATACAAAATAATTTTGTTAAAAATCTCGTAACTCCTAAGATAAAAATTGACTAAAGTTGGTTTGTGTAATTTATTAAGATAGCATAATCAAATAAAGGTATTTTCATCAGGGCACAAAAATATTAATGGCAGTCCATTTCTCCATACAAAATGGGCATTCTCCTTTCGTACAACCTAACAATCAATCAACAACGTACTCTAAAGAGTAACACATAGATCTTAATTCTATTTCAATCGGTTCACAAATAAAGTCACCAATTTAAAAAATCGAATGTAAAATTTTTTTTGAGTTGGGTAGTGTGGGTACTAAGGCATAGGATACCTGAAGCGAAGCGAGGGCAATTGCTCCCTACTGATAAATAAGTGTGTATTTCAACAGTTTCTACTTTTTGCGTGAAAATATTTTGATCCGTACGGGGTGTTAATCGTTACAGCCTAATACAAATAAAAATGTAATGATTGGCACTAGCAAAACGTAATGTTTCCTAAGGCAAAGTTAGTAAAATCGTGAAAAACCACATCTATTTACGATATAATTTAACAGAAACAACACCAAACTTCTATATTTACTTATCAGGGGCGATAAAAATCGTCACACAATGTTAGTCCCGCCTTCTGTTTTTCTTAATTTTCATCAGTCTACTGCAACCCACGTGTCCCGCTACTTTAAAAAAATCGACAGATACAAAATGGCGGGAAAATCAACTACGAAAATGTTGCCATTTCATGAAATGAAAATTTTACTAATTAAAAGTAAAGTTACCATACTTAAAAATAATAATTTATGCTTAGTTTAGGACATCATACGAAAAAGGTGTCAATCGTTGGGGGAGTGCCAATATTACTAGACTTTACCCTATATGTGATGGCTTTGTCCGCGGTTTGCATATACATATATGAGTACGTTGGTCTATACATGAACGTTGGTCTCCGGAACGAAGAAGCCCGAGTTCAAATCCTGGCACGCACCTCAAATTTTCAAATTATATGCGTAAGTATTAGAAGTTAAATATCACTTACTTCGGTGAAGGAACCTGTGAGGAAACCTGCACACCGGAGAGTTCACCATAAAGTTCTCAAAGGTGTGTGAAGTCTACCAATTCTCACTTGGCCAGCGTGGTAGACTATACTATACCCTACCCCTATATCCTTCACATTGTAAGAGGAGACCCTGAGCCCAGCAGTGGGACAATTTATGGGTTGTTGCTTTGCTATGCTATGCGGTTTCCGGGATAAATAGTACCGTACGTCTTACTCCAGACCATGGTTTACCTGTGTTTTTTATGAAAATCCGTTACGTAGTTTTTATGTGAACGAGTAAAAACATCCATACAAACCGACCCGTGTGACGCAATGGTTACCATGCCGGATCGCCGCACCGAGGGTCCTGGGTTCGATTCCCAGCGAGGCGGAATTTGAATGATGAGTTTGAATTTCTGTTCTCGGTCTGGGTGTGAATGCCCTTGTCTAGTGTGTTGTCCATGGCACCCACGACACACGGAATCCTAGTGTGGGGCTATGAGTGTGAAGCGTTATTTATTATTTATTTAAACATTCACATTTGTAATTTTAGTGGGAACTTAGGATTATGAATCATATGAAACGACAGGATAATAAACAGATAAATTGTTTATTAGGTACTTCATTAAGTACAGATCACACGATCTGATCATTAACATCTTCATCCGGCAAGTACAGTTCATGTAGGAGTAACTAGGTAATTAAATATCCGGCTTAGTGCACAATGCCTTTTTCTTTAATGGAATAATTGTTTTGACGGGTTAAGTTCTTGTCTACTTATATTTGTGGAAGAACTCAGTGACCACAGATTATAAACGTATGTAACTATTATATATATTTATGGTTAAGGAAGAGTTGGCCATATTTATATATTTATTAATTTCTACCTACATCTTTCAGGGCGTTTGGGAAAACAGATCAGATTTACATGTGGCGAAAATTGCGCGCGCCAATGTAACATAGTCCATTTGATTTTACCGGTTGGTAAGAAAGATATAACTGTTTTTACAACGATGTTTTTGTAACATACTCTAACTAATCCCGCGTGATTTAACTTTACTATGTAGTATTTACTGTAGGAGGAATGACCTTGCCTTTCCACAACAATGTTGCCATTGCGAACTGTAGCGGAAAAGGCAAGGTCATGGTGATACGCACCATTTTTTATTTCCAGTTAATACCACGTTCTACATGTCAAAAGACCGGTTATAAGCAGATTAAATAATGCTCTCATTAAACTCTAATTAAAATTAATAAATAAAAAATCAAAAATTTGTGGTAATTTCGTAATTTGATCCTTCTTTCAACCTTGGTGCTCGTAAATGTTACAAGTAACTAAAGATTAAATTGAAAAAGTTGTTTTAAAAGATAATAAAAGCCTTACGTGAAGTCGTTTAAAAAGTGAACTGTAATTGTTATTGGAGACTGCAGATTTCAATCTTATTCTCCGTAGAATTTATTGTCCATTTTAAATGCTTCATTTAGAAACGCTTTTGTGCTCATATTCCTAGATAAGTATACGTATATAGGTAGTTCCCTTCCCAATCCCCATGGGGGGTCCGGTACATATATACACATACCTGTCCTCTT
The DNA here is from genome assembly GCA_951805285.1 of Thymelicus acteon. NCBI lineage: Eukaryota > Metazoa > Arthropoda > Insecta > Lepidoptera > Hesperiidae > Thymelicus > Thymelicus acteon. The sequence goes on from OX638217.1 coordinate 7,772,387, forward strand.
TGGTAAAATTGTCTATAGAATAAAACAGTGTGTTAAATAGGCATTATTTAACATTCAAATTCCACGATTAATAAATCATATTATGCTATAAAATTACACGAACGAATGATTCCCAAGCGTATTACCGATTTATTACCGGATGAAACACGTCCATTAATTGATTTACATTTTATACTTAACGTGTTATAACATGGATTACTGAACTTTTTAGTAGAAATCAATGAAATTACAGGAGACAAGTATCACGGCCTAATGGCACAGCTTTGTGTTTAAAAAAAGAAAAGAAAATATCTGTGACCATATAAATAAATCATCAATGTTTCCGACATCAATAAAATTAACTTAACTGACAGTAATGAAAATAATAATCATCCCAAAATAATAATAATATTAAAAAAAGTGAATTATTATGGCGTTATTAATGTCCATCGTTGGCGGTGACCATTTGCCATCAGGTGGCTCATCTGACGATTTGTTTGATATTATAATTACTAAAGAAAAACAAAAATATTAACACTGGTACCACACCTACCTCGAACTGGCTGTAATGTTGTAGGCGAGTTTATGTAAATGAAAAGTAAAATGAAAGTAAAATAATATTTATTAGGCTCTTAAATAATAAGCACAGATAATGTACATATTGTACGATACTATGACCCATATCAACTCATAGAAGTTTTAAGTAGTGCATGCGAGATTTGCTCTGAATAGGTCTGTCGTCTGTGTTCCTGTTACGAGTCGGTTACATGTTTGAATGGGTCTATAGTCTATGGATGGTTCAGCAAACTGCGTGTTATGTTCGGTTTACACGTATTAAGTAGTTAACTAAATTTTAATTATTCAGTGAATTAATACATGTAAACGGACAATTTAGTAGTTAAAAATTAGTACGCAAGTAAAAAAGTAATTTAGAAATTTTTCTGTTCTCTGTTAAGTAGATGGGCGGGGCTTATCACTTAACACGTTTGGACAGGCACTTTTTAGTTAAAATTTAGTAAAAATTTTGTAAAATGCTTAAGTTATTAAGTAGGTTGTGAAGAATTGTATGAACTAAAGAGCTTTCAAAATTATTACGTTTGGACGCGCACTTAAAATTATTCACTTAAAATTTAGTTATCTACTTAACTATTTAATAAGTCTAAACCGGACCATACAGTGGTCATAGAATAATTTTTTGGACAATAAGTAGTAAGTGAGCTAAACTAAATGAAAATCTGTTCAGCAGTTTTTGCTTGAAAGAGTAACAGACATCGATACAAACTTTTATACTTATAATTATTAATATTAGTAAATAATTTCTATAGCTTGTTCCTTAGATAAGGACAAAAAGAATTAAAGGCGGCGAACCTATGTTAGCTGAGCTAGAGCAAAACTGCGTAGGCGTTTAACCAGGAATGCGGAATAGAGGCAGATATTATTACCTATCAACAAGTAAGAGGTTTGTAGTTCCTTGTAAACACCGGTAATTGCTTTGAAACTGCTGGTAAGTAATATTACTATTACTATACGTGCGTACGTCTCATTTGCCTAGCGTGAAATACCCATAATTATGCCCTTTTAACAAATGAACCTGAGTTTGGCTACGGTCACACGGGTCGTACGGGCGTATCTAGTGCGTAATAAGGCGAAGATGTGTATAGATTTAATTGAGCACTCAATGTCTGTTATTGATATACAGAAAATTCATTAATTTTCTGTATATTATGTCTGTAATGAATTAAGCTTGTAACATTTGACCCAAGAAATAGGGTGAGCTAAACCGTTTAGAAAATAATGCGGAATACTGGAAAACATCTGAGCATCATAGAGTAGAGCCTCGTTGTTTCACAGAGTACTTACATACAATGATGGTACGTAAGAGAGATACAGCTCTGTTATAGCTACAGCTAATACCATTATGTACCAAGTACCAACGTTCAGCCTGTTTGCAGTGCTGTCGCGGTTAAGTGTTTGGTAACTGCGCATGTTTGAACAGTCTGGTTACAGCGCCGAATTATTTTAAATGCCCCGGTTAATGATGCTTTTCTACTCATACTAGTATAGGGATTCCCTGTAGTTCGTATGAACATTGGACGCAGGTAGATCAATCAATCAAAATATAGATAATAATCATATATCAATCAAAGATTGATACCTAATTGTTTGTTTAGTTTTTATATCAAATTAATGCATTCCATTATTGTAGGATTAATGTTGTGTATTTATGAAAAACGATAATGTATGTATATGATCGTTTCCCGTTACCTATCTAAGGCGAGTTTACTAGTTGTCATTTACAGCATAATAGAAATATTCGAGATAATTTGCGGTAAACTAATTAAGTTATAATTGATATGTAGATTAATTTATGCAATGGGTAATTTACTGCTGCCAGCAGAAATAAACTGGTGTTTGTTTGCATGTAATATTATGGGTCTTTCAAAGCTCGGTTGTACTTAACCTATTGATTTTTATGTTTTTATGGCATAGACACAGTTTTACCTCCTTCATATTTTCAAAACAAAATTTTAACAATTTTTTTGTCAATTTATATAAAAATTTGTAATGTTAATTTATATACATAATTTATATACATAATGAAATTTAGAAAGTAAATCAGAATAATTTAAGGAATGAATGTTATAAAGGTTCTTCTAAACAGGTAGAAAGACATGACATGAAGTCAATATAATTTTAATAGACAAATATGATGAAACTAATATATATAGGGAATAGGAAGCTTATTAAATAATTAAATACGGTGCGTGAACTAAAACATTGTATTAAAGCAATAGAAGTGAGAAAAAGACAATAGTGAAAATATTATGTCATCTTAAATAGACAGCAGTGTGTTCTTTATTTGAAGCTGGCTGCGTTCATAATTCATCATCCTCCCTTGAACGCAAGCCCATGCTTCCAGGAACTAATGATGTTTCGGCTTGGGTAATGCTTTGGTGAGATAGACTGCCAACATAGACTGTCTGTGCATTCTTCACCACAATGTCTCCCGATGCTACTTCGACCTGTACATAATCGTGACGTACATCTTGCTCCTTGCATGATAAACAGGGTTACCTTTCTGCGTTGGGCCGTATGAGTATTTTCTTTCGAAGAAGCAATCTGAATCACAATACCCAACTATATCTTCATCAACATAATATCTTCATCAACATAATATCTTTATAAACATTATTCTTGAAGTCTTATTCTTATCAGTTTTGTAGTATTGTAATGATTTCTCTTTATATTGAATTAGATTTTATTTACTGCAGAACTCACGTGTCCTCTGTTGACACATACAATAAACAACCATTATGTAGCCAATAGCAACCAATTAGTTTTTCTTCATATAAACTTTGTTCCATAGTCTATAATGTCATGCAGTCTTTCATTTTAAAACGTTCCAATATGCTTTCTAAATATATCTAGTATGTTATTAAATTCCTTTATTCCATATAGCAAATAATTCTCTGACCGATATCATAAGTAGCTTTTCCTATATCCTTCATTTCAAAGTTTTCTATTATTTTCTTCTTAGTTTTATTTGCAAAATCTTCATTAATATAAATTAGGAAGATATCATCAACATAAACAGTAAGGAACAAGATGGTATTGTTATCATTATGAGGATCTAAGTCACATCTTTTAAACCCAATTTCACACAAGTAACCATCCAATTTTTTTTATTCCAAGTTCTGCTAGCTTGTTTCAAGCCGTAAATAGACTTATTCAGCTTACATACTTGTCCTGATCCATCTTCATAGTTTGGAGGTTTGTATTTCGTAATATTTCCATTTTCGTCTAGTTTCCTTTTGAATACCCACTTGCATGGTATTGAATTCTTTTCAGGAGGTAATTTATTGAGAGTACAAGTGTTGTTCTTAATTAATGAACTATATTCATTTTTCATTGCTTTCTGCCAATCTAGTCTGTCATCAGTCTCTAAGGCTTGCTTCACAGTCTGAGGATCTTCCAGTAACATATTATTATGATCTGTTAAATTTTGACATAGATAGGTAGGTCCATCTTTATATTTTCTTTGTATCATACTTCTTGTGACTGGTCGCTTAGAGCTCAGAGTAACAGGACGTTTAGGAATATAGTCTTCATCATCGGTGAGATGAGAGTTGTCGCTTTCCTTAATAATACTTACACTATGGTCTAGACTCTCATTTCTCTCCTCTTGTTCTTCTTTCTCATCATAAAACCTGTAACCTTTGGACTCTGAACAATATCCCGTCATGACTAGTTTTGAATCACAATATATCTTACAACAATCTTTGTCAAATTTTACTTCGCAATTATTTTTAGTTATCTGATGTATTGATAATAAATTTACAGCCAAATCAGGAACATACAATACATTTTTTACCTGTATGACGCCAATTAATTCCTTAGTAACTCCATCATAGCTATTCAAGTTTACTTTACCACAACCTTTTACTCCAAGTGTTTTGTTGTCTGCTATTTTGATGGTAGTTACGGGTGCAGGGCCATAATCATATATCCAATCCCTGTTATTTGTCATGTGCATTGCAGCTCCAGAGTCCAGATACCAGCATCCTCTGTTCAAATCTGGGGATGCAGCAAAGGCAGCTACAAAACCGGAAGAAGGTTTATTATTATCATCAGTTTTTTTATTCTGATCTTGACTTGAGTACTGAAAAAAGCGACAATTTTTGTCTGTATGACCATATTTATGACACTTAAAGCAACGAGGACCTTTCTGAAATGGCTTATAATTACTCTTTACATATTCCTTGCGATAATTAGAGTAAAAGGCTGCAGAATCACCTATATTTTTAACATCCTGCAAAATTTTTGTCTTGACATGATCGGTACTTATAGTCACACCTGAGCTCTCCATTGCCATTATCATAGGCTTATAGGTTTCTGGTAGTCCAGCGAGAAGAAGTGTACCTAGCCACTCATCATCGACTATGAACCATAATAATTCATCAAAATAAATATCAGGAAACGAAATACACAGTTGATTTCAGTTTGTATGAAAAAAGTAAATTTAATAACAGTGAAATTTAATGAATAAGAATAACTCATGTGAATTTTTATGAAAAAAATATTTTTGATATTGATTTTTTACTTTTATTGACACTCCTAACTTGGCTCTGATAACCTCACTGATGGCTCTCATTACCCGGATATGCGGGTAATGGGAGCTAAAGCTACTTTTTTGAAAAATTCATCTTGTTTTGACCTGCTCCAATTTATTACTAATGGAGTTATATTTAATGATACTCAATTACTTATAGAACATTAAGCAAAAAGTTGCAATGTAAAAACTGGTTCCTGTTAAAAATAACTGAGTTAAGCTTAAGTGTCGCCAATTCCCCCGTGTTCCCTACCTAAATGCAAAGTTTCTGATTAATGAGACGTTTATTTTTATAAACTCATTAAAAAATACGATATTATGGGATGAATTTTTTAATTTTTTTTCTTAGTAGTTCACGAATGAATGACGAATGAACACGTGCCAACTAAATTAAAATACAAGGTTTAATTAGGGTAATACTTTAATTGAAAGATTATAAGGAAGGACTGGCTATTTCATTTTGCTAGCTTCACAAGCAATAATAAATTAAAATTTGTACACAAAAAGGATTTAAATCCAGATCTGTAAAGCGGGCGATATTGGCTTCCAAGAAATCTAAGGCACTATGTTCAGTACCGCCAATAATAATAAGTATATAACTGATGAAAGAGATTTAAGGATATTCTCCTGTAGCGATCCGATCCATTGGTAAATTAATTGAATATCTGCCAGTTTAGGCTATCATTACCTTGTTGATTATATACTTTTATTAATACTTTTCTTAATGATTAATCGGCTGTTTACCCCACATCCACTTTTTATTTTTAATTTTCGATGGACTCATTCCAACTAGCTATTCGTTCCAGTTAAAATCTTACGGTCATACAATTTGGGCACGCATACACGCGAGCTGTTTAACAGGTTCCGTAAATGCTGACACGTGAAATTGGGCGTGAAAGCCGCGAGTCATTTCGTCAAACTGTGAGGTGTAACGGTAGGCTGTTAGGTAGGTTGCTTATGAAAGGGGAAATTGTGAATACTGCAAAGAACTTATTATGACAAAGTTATGGCCCAAAAGAAGAATAATCAGAATAACAATGGTACCTATTATGATGATAAGCGTGCCTTCAGAAGAACGATGGCCCTCGTAAAATTCTGTTAATTGCATTCGCACTTCCTTGCCCCCGTCGATCACGATGATAATAAGGCTGACGAAAGCCGATGGCTATGAGCGACAAAAAAGTAATAACTAACAACAATAAAAAATAGTAACATACATTATACGAATTAGGACGGCTTAGAATACTAACCCCAATCCCACACCGGATGAGTGTCGTAAAAGGCGACTGAATCCGGCCCTCTGCGCTGGTGGTAAGGCCCCTCGAGAGATTATATTGGTAATATTGATTTTAATTGTTAATTATTCCAATTGTTATTATTTCTCCATGGGGTTCGCCTGGATAGCTACCACCCTTGAGCATGAGTCAGCCGCCAAACGACTCGTCGTGTTCCACCTGGGGCTTGAGAGCCAGTTCTTTCTTTGTTTTTCTTCTCTCTTTCTTGGCCGGCAACGCATTGGTGATGCCTTTGGTATTACTGATGTCCATGGGCGACAATAGCCACTTACCATCAGGTGGATCGTCATCTCGTTTGCCGGCTATTTCCAAAAAAAAATTGTGAGTTAAATTAAATTTTTATGTTTTTGAAAAATATACATATATGTAATATTCATAAACATACTTAAAATTACGTCCTAATTGCTTGCTACATACAATCCTTGTCAGTTGACTAAACATAAAAATTCTGTGGTGACGCGCAACGTAAACTCATTCGCATAATACCTGTTTGTTTGAGCTCACATATTTCTGAAACAATCGCATGGAGTCATGAGTCGATATACTCTGCATAATAATTACACTTTCTGTGCCCACGTAACATGTTTTACGAACGAGATAAATGTAAAAATTTATAATGAGTTGTAAAAAGATTTTTTCGAATGTAAAGTTGCTTTAAAAAAGAGAAAATATGTATTGTTTTTAATTAAAAACATTTTCCTACTTCTCATCTAGTCAAAGCATCAATTCAGTGATTTCCTTAGAGACTTAATAAAATAGGTTTTATCCTCATTCCGCAAAATAAGGATATTAGATCCTTAAAACGGCAGAATAATCAATAGAAAAACTAACGCAAAATAAGTAAGTATCCTATCACAACAAATTGTACAACCCTTACACCCTTTGTGTAAGTTAAGTAAGGGCGTACCTAACCCTACATTCACTTTGTTTGTTCAAGTTTCGTTAAGCCCTGCCGTAATACACTAATGGTGGAACGAGTACTATGACCCTTTCAGAATTTTTAAGTTGAAACTGAGTCCCGTGTCATTTTTAGAGTTCCGAAGTAAAATCGGAACTCTTATAGTTTCGTCATGTCCGTCCGTCTGTCCGTCCGTCTTTCCGTCTCTCCGTCTGTCAGTCTCTCCGTCTGTCCATCTGTCCGAAGCAAAGCGCGGAGATCCTTAGTGCTAGAAAGCCGTAATTTGGCATGGATATACATATTTATTGAAACTCCAGAATCGTAGAATAAAATATTGAAAAAAAAAAAAATTTTCAGGATACCTCTACAGGTAACGTGAGGATGAATTTTTTATTTGTCGCATAGCAATCCTTTAGTGTGGGGTATCGTTGAAAAGGTCTTCCAAACATAATATGGGTCTTCTTAGACCATTTTTGGAATTAGGGTTCCGTCTGTGAAATATTTGGCTTTAAAGTGCTAATTTTGGTTACAGTAAAGTGTCCCCCCTGTCTCTGCTGGCTAAACGGTTGGAGTTGGACAAGTGAAAAATTCTCAAAAATAGGTGATATGACGAATTTACAAGGAAAAGTATCATGGCTATATTGGCATAAGTAGATAATGAGTTATAGTCGATAAACTTACTACTTTGAACATTACATTAGGGGTAGCCTGACACGCACTTGCCCGGTTTTTATTTATTTCTTCATTTTACCCAGTACCTCATCAGGCAAATTATTTAAAGTGAAATATGATATTATATACTCGTATTAATAAAAAAAGAATAGCTGTCATGGGACGGCTGACAGATGTGAAACATCGAAATGCGTCGCCACGATCACCAAGTCTAAAATTAGGTTTACCCCTCGTGTAAAGATGTTTCACATCAAAAGCAAAGGTGAAAGTCAATCGTTACATACTACTTAAAACCTCTTCTGAAGCGATTTAATTTTAGCATGCTGTTCAGTTAAATTACCTCAGAAACAAACGATTAGTTTATTCGATTTTCAATAGCCTTGTTACTTAAACTGTTTCATAAGAGTGTTGTAATCGCAACAATGGCTTGGTCTAGGAGCTGGGGCTTAATTTGAACGTAGATAGGTGCTGTGATTTGACAATCCAAGAATACAAGTAAGACTTGAGACGGATTCAAGGTGGTCTAGCAAGCCGGAAGAATGCAGTCGGCATACAAGTTGATTATTCTTGCCAGAACCTTGCCTATCTGTAATATATCACTTTGTTTCGCTGAATGACATTTTAGATAATAGATTAATATTTAAACATTGATTGCTACTGTTTTAGATTTACTGTTCAGGTGTAAAGGTTGTTTTGTTTTTCAGCTGCAATTTCTGACTGTCGATAAAATACTGGTCGTAATGGCCGGTTTGAGCGATTGCAATTTTTTTATTCACCTAGATTGTTACAGTTTATTGCACTAAATGTTACGTAAGATAGAAATTTAAGTTTCGGTGTAATAGTTAAATTTTGGTACATATTATAATTGCCTATCTAATAAGTAAAATTAAGTATAAAATAAGTAAAACTTACAGCAAGTTGCATCTCCTTGGATATTTCTACTTTTCCTCTTCTTTTCCTTTGTAATGTATTTTATAAAGCAAAGAATAACCATAATGATTGCTTGTTATTAAAATTATACACCGTTAAAAAGTTTTCATCCTGAGCGTATCGTCGTTGCGACTTTAAGACCTCTTATGTGTAAAAATCTGCTTTTTGAGGGAATCGATAAAAGTCGATGAAGTTTTGTTTATCAAGCACATAGGTGATTTTGAATTTGGTGAATAAATTACGATGGAAACGTCGAACACACACAGGGGCGTAGCTACCGCCGTATCAGCCGTATCAATTATACGGGGCCCCGGGGCTGAGGGGGCCCCCAATGCGCCTTAGAATAAATTCGTGAAATGATCCGGGAATTAATTACTTATTATGATTCGAAATTTTTTCCGGAAAGCATCGATACTTCATTGAAAAGTGAAATCAACAATAAAATTACTTTCTGGATCATCTTTCATCGTATTAATGTATTAATTACTTTAGCATCATGCAATTTATCTTTAAGAGGCCATGATTCTAAATCTGGAAACTCGACAAATTGAAGACAAACAGGCAGTACAGATAATAATAAGAAAAACTTCTAATCAGTTATTTAAATGCCCTAATCAAAATTTAAACAAAATATTTAATGTAAAAAAAAATACGTTCTACACGACTCATGATGCTCTCCGGAACTGAGTGCTGCACGGACATGCCGGCGGCAACCCCATGACAGCGGTCCGGGAATACCTCAGGAGGAAGCTCATTCTACACGTAGCACAGCTCATTCTACAGTTAGCACGTGCGTGGTAAAAATGATCGGGAGAATCGGACCGTAGAAGTTCTCCACGAGTCTCATCGGTGTGGATAAAACTTAAATTCGGCCATGAGCTTTGTAAAGCATGAGCAGGTGCCTCGCTCGCAGTGAAGTACTCCTTAGCCCGTTTTAGAACATCAAGCTTTTTGGAAGCCAACTTAGCCTTGCCTTCCGAATGACGCTGATACTACACATCACTCGAGATGTCAACTCCCAGAATCATACTCTTACAACACTTTAAGTCATGAGCGCGGTACCCTGGAATTGAGGCACTATGAAAAATTGGGTTTTCTTAGGGGTAAACGCGCCAACTTGTGTCTTCGTGGGGTTAAACTCGACTAAATTAAGTCAACCCTATTCCGAGACTTGTTAAAGAGAGTTCTCGACTTCAGACACATTTTTAAGCCTGCTATCCGCCACTTGCAAGTTTTTCAACTGAGAGGAATTAAGGGGGGCTGTGTAGTAGGCATCCCTTGTGCTGTCATCTGCATGTTGCTATGCAGAGTTGCCACTCATGCCATGTCATTGATATGCAAAATGAACAGCGTAGGAGATACCACAGACCCTTGGGGAACACCAGCATTTTATAGGTTTCATATCTGAGCAACAACCATCTACAACATCCTTGATATATCGCTCAGATAGAAAGCTGACTACCCAACTGCATAATCTCTCACAGCGACCGTAAGATGTTAACTTCGTGAGACCTCCCTGTGCCAGTCCTGGTCACAGGCTTTAGCGAAATCTAGGCTGACTGCCAGTGCCTCCCCGTTGCGATCAATAGCATGCCGATGCCGATGCCTACAGGTGCGTCAGATAAATTTGATGATCACCAGCTGAACGACCGTCGCTAAAACCGTATTGTCGATCATAGATCAGCTGATGATCTTCCAGATATCCCAGGAGCTGCATGTTAATCTCGCGCTCCATTACCGTTGCAAGCAGGGAGGCTATAGGCTTATCGCTATATGCCTGTAGTTGTAGCCTGGTCACTGAGATCGCCCATTATGCGGATGGAATGAAAAAGGGTAACCTTCCACGAAGACGTATTATGTGGCATAAGATAGAATAAGAATAAGCACGTTAAGACGGGGAATCAACCAGCCCCGGATCTACAATTTTTTCGAACCGGGGCAGAAACTTCATAGTGATAGAGATAAAATAAAAAAAAACTCACAAATAAATAATAGTTGGCATTTTTGGTGAATGGGACAATAAGAACTCTTTTTTAATAAAATTATTTATTCTCCCAACCAGGCTTCCGTATGCTGCGCGCTTTGTGAAGCAATTTTTTTTTATTTTTAATCATACTATATTATGATTTTTGCGCCCCCTGAATTGCCGCCCGGGGCGGGTGCCCCGGTTTGACAAACATCTTTAACACCACTACGTGAATACCGTCTGGTCTTCTCAACTTCTTGGTATCAAGCTCTCACAGGTTTTTAGGCGGAGCGATCCCTCTATCGTCAAGAGTTGAGTTGGCGGCAAAAAGGATGCCAAGAAGTTCGCAGAAGGAGGCAGCGTTAAACTTTGTATTAAGCCCTGAGGTGGATAGATCTATAAGCGTGCACGCGGATGATCATGTCTTTGACAATGACCATGATGCCCTGTCGTATCACATCGACTACTGAGTCTGCGCTCGCGTTCGGATCCCCCGAAACGAAACAGAGCTGCCACCAGATTAAAATTTTAGTTTAGAGTATTGATTGTATGTGGCTTATTAATCGATGTTAGTATATTATATTTGTTTTAATTCAGGCTAGCTTTTTTATTTCTTTTGAGAAAGATCTTTACCCTCGAGTCGAGAGGGGGCCCCCGGCAAAATTTTGATACGGGGCCCCGGAAGGGCTAGCTACGCCACTGAACACACATGAGAGTTTTTAAATTTGATAGTGCTTCAAAATGTAGAATCATTTGACGTCAAAAAGTGATTTTGAAAAAAATGGCACATAACACATAAGAGGTTTTAAAGTTGCAACGACGGTATCATCTATATACCTACCAATAAATGTTTAAATGTCAGAGATCATTAATAAGGAACACGTTGCTGAAACGAGTTATGATTCCAGTTGCAATTTTCAAGGTAAGCTATTACATATTCATGTAATTATGTTTGCAAATATCTTTTAAGATTCACCTGTAGATTGTGTGTGAGGTGTGGTACGTACTGAGCTGTCTCATTGACCAACATTTCAACAAAGCGAAAGGCCAAATGCCAGAGAAAATGAATAGTCATGCTTAAAATAAACGCTTCATTCAAATCATATATGTAAATGTTGTCTCATTGTAGGGAATTTGATATTTATTTTTATTTTGGATACTGATGCAAAATATACGAAATCTATATATATAAAATTGAAAAGCGACACACCGCTGATTAAACAAGAAATCTCAGAAACTACCGAACCGATTAAGATGAAATTTGGCAGGTAGATAGTTTCTGCTAAGGAGACGTCCACTAAGAACGGATTTTTGGAAATTCATCCCCTAAGGGGTAAAAATAGGGGTCAGAAGTCACTTTCATACAAACCAACTTCGTCAGTTTTAGAGTTATAAATATGAATTTTTTTATGTTAGTTTATAGTAATAAGCAAAAGTTAACTTTAACACATTTTTTCGGAAAATCATCCCTTAAAGGGTTAATTTATTGGATGGTACTTAGTAGGCAACTTCGTCATTTTTGAAGTTAAAAACATGAAAATTTACATATTAGCTCCAGATTAGAAAGAAAATTTGTAAGTATTATGTTTTTTTTGGAAAATCATCCCCTAAAGGGTTGATTAAGACGGCGCAAATTAGTATGGCAACTTCGTCAGTTTTGAAATAAGAAGGGTGAAAATTTGTATATAAGATTATAGTTAGACACAAAAAATAACTGTATCACTGTTTTCTCGAAATTCATCCCCTACAAATAGGGGTTGGAGGTCATTTTCATACAAACCAACTTCGTCAATTTTAGAGTTGTAAATATGAAATTTTTTATGTAAGTTTATAGTAATAAACAAAAATTAAGTTTAACACATTTTTTTGGAAAATCATCCCTTAAAGGGTTAATTTAATGGATGGTACTTAGTAGGCAACTTAGTCATTTTTGAAGTTAAAAACATGAAAATTTACATATTAGCTCCAGTTTAGAAACAAAATTTGTAAGTATTATGTTTTTTGGAAAATCATCCCCTAAAGGGTTAATTAGGACGGCGCAATTTAGTAGGGCAACTTCGTCAGTTTTGTAGTAAGAAGGGTGAAAATTTGTATATAAGCTTATAGTTATACACAAAAAATAACTGTATCTCTGTTTTTTCGAAATTCATCCCCTACAAATAGGGGTTGGAGGTCATTTTCATACAAACCAACTTCGTCAATTTTAGAGTTTTTTTTATGCTTTTAGCAGGCAAACGAGCAGACGGGTCACCTGATGGTAAGTGATCACCGCCGCCCATGGACATTAGCAACACTGGGGGCGTCACCAACGCGTTGCCGGCCAATTTAGTAGGGCAACTTCGTCAGTTTTGAAGTAAGAAGGGTGAAAATTTGTACATAAGCTTATAGTTAGACACAAAAAATAACTGTATCTCTGTTTTCTCGAAATTCATCCCCTACAAATAGGGATTGGAAGTCATTTACATACAAATCAACTTCGTCAGTTTTAGAGTTATAAATATGAAAATTTTTATGTTAGTTTATTGTTATTAACAAAAGTTAAAATTTAGCTGAAAATCATCCCTTAAAGGACAAATTTAGGGGATGGAACTTACTACGCAACTTCGTCATTTTTGAAGTTAGAAACATAAAAAATTATTATATTAGCTCAAGATTAGAAATAATCAGTAATGTGTTTTTTTTGGAAAATCCTCCCCTGAAGGGTTAATTAATTAGGGAGTGCAAGTTAGTATGGCAACTTCGTCAGTCTTGAAGTAAAAAACTTGAAAATTTATATGTAAACTTATAGTTAGACACAAAAAATAACTGTACCCACTGTTTTCTCGAAGTTCATCCCCATAAGGGGTAATACTAAGGGATTTTAAATATTTAAGAAACTACGTTAATTGTAACAGGTTTTTTGGAATTTCATTCCCTAAGAGGTAAATAAAGAGGTTGCAAGTTTTTCCAGGACTTGGTCAATTTCAAACTCAGAAATATGAAAATTAATATGTAAGCTTATAGTGAGAAACAAAAAAATTGTGTGGAGGACTTTACGGACGGGAGCGGGAGACCGGAAGCGATAGAGGGACCGGAAATGGGAGAGGGAGAGGGACAGGGAGCGGGAGATGGAGAGGGAGATGGAGAGGGAGAGGGAGAGAGAGGGAGAGGGAGAGGGACAGAAAGCTGGAGAGGGCCCGGGAGCGGGAGAGAGAGGGGGACAGGGCGCGGGAGAGGGAGAGGGAGAGGGACAGGAAGCGGGATAGGGCCCGGGAGCGGGATAGGGAGAAGGAGAGGGAGAGGGAGAGGGAGAGGGACGGGGAGCGGGAGAGGGAGAGAAAAGGACAGGGGTATTATTGTCTGTTTGTCTGTCCGGGCATCACATGAAAACCCTTGAACTGATTTCGACGGAAATTAGTCAAGTTGTTCCTTAGTATAGAATATTTTTAAAACACCAACGTCTTGCTTTAAATTTGAAACAAACGTTCTTTATTTAATTGATGGAATATATGTTTTCGAGTTTTTCAAAATTTTTCACGAAAAAGAAAAAACTGTTTATTTTTCAAAATCCGTTCCCGGAGGAATGATTTGTGATTGTATCGTAGGTTTCAGTATATAAATTTCTAAATATAAATACTTCAATATAAATTAATCTGTTTTTAAATTTTCTTCTGCAAGGGGTACAAATATGATAAGCATAAATTCCGCATGCGAAGCTGCGGGCAACAGCTAGTAGAGATATAATGTTAGAAAAAGGCAAATTCCTCTGCACAAAAACAGAGTTTAAAAATGTGGTATTTTTTGGCTGTTGTTTGGTTGTTATTATATGCAATTATATGATATTATAATTTCATTATGTAGATATTAATATGAGGATTATAATTATAACGTGTTCATTCAGGTGTGTTATTTATATTTTCGTATTAAGAATATAACTCGTTTTCAAGGCGAGAGAAACATAAAATTGAAAGCGATAGTTAATGGCTCTTGCTCGATATTTAAAATAAAAAAGTCTGGTAGAAATACGATGTGTAATGGTCTTTACTGCCAATTAAAGCCATCATCCTGATGATTAGCAAACGACGAACATTGCACAACACATTGCAAGCAACAAAGCTGGAAGTTAAGTTCTTGCAAATCACCGCCGTCAAATTGAAAAGGTGAGAACCGCTAGTTAACTGCCAACGTCCAGTTGCTAATAGGAATAATATTCCGATAAGCAAAGGTCAATATTTCATTCCAAGTCCTTCGAATCCTCTTGGAGGATTTTGTATTTTTACGCAAATGGCTAAACGCAACGGATAGTTGTTCCTATGTTCACGAATTTTAGTAAAGGTTATGTTCTGATACGATACAAATAAAAATAAATTTCTTTTTTGAGATTTATCTTGCGTTCAGATGTTATTCGACCGTAGTACTTGTCAATAAGACAACCCGTACCTAAATAATTACTACAATACTTACGTTAGTAACTCGAACCAATTAGCATTAAATTTTACGCATTGATCAGTCGCCTATCCGAAGCGAAAGATCGTCTGCGAACGAGTAATTATTCTGCTAGTCTTTAATACGTTCAGACTTCAGTTGTTTCAAATTAGACACTATTTTCTAACTTGCTACTGAGTCTATTCCAATATACTATTTCGCCGAGGCTGGCTGAAAATGTTTAGTAATTGTTATATGCATGAAAGATCTATCGCGTACCTGTTAACTATCGAATTAATAGACACGCCATAAATATGTTATACATGAAGAAGGTAATAAAGTTTGATACAATACAACCTAGGTATAATTGAATTAAGAGTGTCAGTGCGTTTTTATCGACAACAATAAAGAGAGACAATAGACTTGAAAAAATAATGTTTTCACTAGTAACAAACAGGAACTAGTATTTTACTAATGTTTTTATTTATATGTTACCGGATATCTGTATAATTCAGCATTCTATACAATACCTAGGCAATGTATAGAATATCTAAAACGTTCAGGTAACGTTTTGAATATTATTTATTTCATACTTAGCCCAGGCATTCTATACAATACTCCATGCGTAGTTGGTAATGTGTGTAAAAGACGGTTCTCTAAGCTTTTTCGCCGAAAATTGTTTGGCCGATTATCACTTGCCAACTAACGTTTCGCAGAATTTTATTTCGCCGAATAATCATTTGCCAACTTATCACAAATTTTTTTTTATTTCCCAATCTAACAGTTGCCAACTGTACGTTTGGTCTGCCTTTTATAATGACACTTTTCAAAAGGCCAACTTTCAAGTAGCGAATGTCTCAGTTAGAGTAATATTCATTTAGTTGTATATTGTTTATAAACCTAGGTTTGTAAATTTGCGGTTCATGTTATCTTCCGGTGACATATGCATTTTTAGGGAGAATTTAGGGGTTTTTGATACACAAAAAGGCTTCCAAACATCTCCGGCGCTGCGGGAAGTGCAGCCCCTCCGCCCTTGCGTAACTAACTGCAGGCACTCCATGCTCGCCTGCGCAGCTTCGGCTTTTTGGTCGCCTACGGCAACCAGCCTCAGCCGCTTCGGCTCACATGGTGCCTGCAGTTAGTTACAGCGGGCGGGGGCTGCTCTCCCTCCGCGCCTCCGGGGTTTACATTCACTCTAGAGGTAGGGCAGACTAGTACCACGTGGGGTCGGGGTTGACTAAGTCGGTTCTGTCACCAATTTTGAAAAATCCGAAGCTGCGTAGGCGAGCAGTGTAGTGTAGGAGCCATTAGACTGCATCTCTCCTTACCATCAAGTGTATATAGATATGGTAGATATTTTTTATACATTTTAAATTAATGTATAAAAAATATCTATTCATGCAGGTTCCAAGTTGACTACACATACCCAAATCTAACTTTATTCATTGCCGGTGGACCTGCAGGTATTCTGTACAGTAGTTGAGAAACATATACATTACCTAGGCAAACTATGTAATGGTGATAATATTCATATAATTTAATACAATGCCAAAACAACCCAGGTATTATACACATTTCCTGGGAATTGTGTTGAATACCAGCATTATACAGATATCCGGTAACATAATACATATAAAATAAACAAACGCGCATTGAATTAAGAATATTGAAAGTATTTATGTATTACAGAATATATTTTAACATATAAAATGTTATAATTATAAGCTGAAATATTACGCCATGTCAGCGAAATGCGCTTACAAATTATCGTTAATTCAGGCAGAGTACCGTCACAGAGTAAAGAAGCCACATGACTCATGTAAAAGTACAAGTAAATTTTAGTAATAACAACTTTCTTGTACGTAACAACTATATGTAGAGCAATAGCGCTTTATTAGAAGAACATTGCTCCGAACAATTTGCTGCCAGTCACTCTACACGTCGCCGCGTTCAGTTTGAGACATAACTTCTCAGAACTTCGGGGTTCTAGTGCCGTTTGTATCTAATGTTATATTAGAAATGTTTGTCGTAGTATATATCAATCACGACATGCCTTTATGTTTCATTCAAATATTAGGTATATCCAGCGTGGCTAATAGTGATGTAATCATACTATACATCTTAACCCATAACTTCTTCTTTCACAATGAATCGTTAAGGTGTGCCAAGCTGGCCAAATCGAGTTTGGTTGACAACGTAAACCTTTGAGAATATTATAAGGAACTATCATGCAAACGGGATAAAATCTAACCTATTCTCTTATTTATTTATGTTTTATGGACCTGGGTAAGACTATTTGTGTGTCAAGTTACATCTCAAAACAATGTAACGCCTCATGACGAGTTATTAACTGAATTACTAACGGGTTACTAACTAATGAGTTACTAACGGATACTTAAATCGCTCTTTAGTACAGAATTTGTGTGGTGATTCTTTACTAAGTAGCGATTAAAGTAACCATTAGTGACTGAGTTGGCAAGTAAGAGTTTCATCTTAAGACAAACATCCAGACATCTTCACAAGCTTTCACATTTATAAATAATAGGTATCAGTAGGATTGTAAAATCCTTGACTTATGTCGATTGAATTATAACTATTGCATATCCGCTAATCTAATTCACATCCAGGTACAGTTGAACTGTGACTGCAGTATCGCAGATGAGCGCAGGAAGGGGCCACTCACCACTCAATTGCTATTGACCTCTGATCTGCTGATCTCCGAAGGGCTGCGCCAGCGCAATGTGAGCTGTGTTGTCATTCCTATTGAGTCTGGCGAGCAGTTGCAAGTATTGCAGCAAATTGCAATATGACAATTTATGCGATGACGACTGCAAGATACTGTATTTGAAACACAGATAGTAGTTACGACCTGAGATTATAACTTAAGACTTAGATGTAAAGTGTATCCGCCCTTGCTTCTTTTCGTGAAACCTTCGTAATGTCTCAAAATACCACCTGTGTTCCGTGCAAAATACTTGATTGCTTAGGTATAATTATCCGCATTCGGCATCTCTTTGATATCTTGCAAAATACTTAGCATAATAGCCTAATACAGCATTTCATTTGCTTTATTATTTTGTCGTTGCAACGTAGGTTTTAAGTTCGTTGAAATAAATAAAATTGAAATCTTTTTATTTACTCAGATATAACGATTAAGTTAGGTAATATTACGTATTTAAGTCGCGATCAAACCATACATAAAAATCGATTCAGTATTTTTTGGGTAATTCTGAACAAACTTTCGTACAGATAAACAGACAATACCAAAAAAATATTGGAGAGCGGAAACCATCAATTAAAATAATCGCGAGTAAGTACTTTTGTTTTATAATGTTCAATGTTTATTATGTAGCATCTTTATAACAAAATCTATATACCTATCTTCTAATGCTTATTGCGTTGAAGATAAGCAAATAAAATTGCCTTAAATCCCTTATCTAAATTTACTGAACATCGTGAACGATGGGTGCTTAAGAATTCAGGGATGAACTGGGTGGATTACGACGTAAGCCTTTGCCGATCATCTTTATTGATTCCTTTTACATTTTAGGTAACATGAAAGATATTTCTTAAAACGGAGCAGGATCTAGGTAATCATTACAATTATAGACATTGGTTTGAGAAACTTACAATGAAAATTAAAGTGTTTTACAATTTGAAGATGATTCATCATATATTTAACTTTTGTAAAGTAACGTTGTATAAGAATCATGGTAACAAAAAGATTATCTTATTTTCATTGTGATACATTAGCAGATGTTTATGAAAAATAAAGTAACGTTTTCGTGGAATTTGGTTACCAACTCACTTTACTCGAACTCGTGAAAAGTCGTAGGTACTTTGAAGTTAATCTTAAAAAGCTGTGTAAATGGTTTAGCTATGTGACAGAGGCAGCATTTTGCTGCAAATTGAATTTCATGTGGGACGCTTCACCTTATTTAAATTGCATGAGTTCCATGAATAATGGTAGAGGCGAGAGACACGGGATCGGGATGAACAAACAGTAAATTCTATCTGCGTCAACTATTTATTAATTTGTGGTTTAACTAAAGATAAGTAAGTAATAGATACATAGTTGTACATGGAACTAAGATTGCAAATTCAAATATCATTAGAACCTTTGTGAACTTTTACACTATCTACCTATCCTTATTTATATTATAAGTAGGTTATTAGTCTTGAGTCCTCGTTGTGGTTAGATACATGTTACAATGAATCTCAAATCTCAGACTTTACTATCTATAGATATAAATATGAATAGAGAAAATACTGAAAATGCTACCCGTTTTCTCCTTTAAGTAGGTATAAGAGTATAAAAATTATTCGAAACGAGCAAATCCAATTCTTTGTCTCAATTAGTCAATAATGATAAGGAAAAATTGCGACCACTAATCTATATTTTTTTTGTAAATTATTGTTTTTACACTATGCTAATATTATTTAAAACGGAGTTGCGCCAGGCTTCTTCGTGTTTACTGAAAGCCCGGTGATTATATCTACGGTAATATCGGTAATATTTCAAGCACTGTTGACTTTCACTCTCGATACTTTATTACGATAGTTACACAGTTTACACACTTTAGTGGGCTTGTTTACATGTTTATATATTTTAAAATATTTACACGACTTACCCCCTAACTCAGAGTCACAAACGGTTACTTATATCGCTCTTTAGTACATAATTTGTATGGTGATTCTTTACTAAGGAGCGATTAAAGTAACGTTAGTGACTCTAAGTTGGAGGGATAGTTTATTATCGAATCATAGGAATTAAAATTGAATTACATTTGAAATTTTCTTGATATCATTTACTGCTCGTAAAATAAGTTACAATCAAATTATTAATTTGTTCTTACTTTATGTATGTATGTCGAAAGATTTCGTATAAAATAACTTCTGCAGTCATTAATGCCACTGAATAATTGCTGAGTAAGTACTTCCTATTACGAAACATCTTTACATACATCTTACATGAACGAAGTAGCCAACACAGTCATCTCACTAAGAATATTCATACATAAAATAGATTTGAAAAAGAACTGTTGAAATGTAAATGATTTGCAGCGAGTGAATAGAAGAGTAGACCACGTACTTATGCAAGTAGTAGATTACATAAATTACCTAAAATTTAATGCCTTTTCAAGTTATTTAGTGCATTTACTTACTTTACAGATATTGTTGTGGCATTATTGACTACGAGTTTTTAATACCATAAATAATTTCGATTAAAATTAAATAGACCAGGTATCATTTATAATTAGTATGAAATAATTAAACTACATTCATTATCTCTATCTTCCAATAGTTCTTTTATATTCTTTCTTCTAGAAATTTTCTTCTTCTTCTTACTTGCATTATTTAGTATTTTGTAGAACTAATTTTTCTATGGTTTAAAACTCAAGAAGACTAACAGTTGCATTAATAATAAAAATTAGCAGAATAATTATTTCATCCGTAAATTTATATGACATAACCTGAAAAAAGTCGGACGTAACCTCGTCTAATCGAGAGTGAAGCATAGCAATGGCCGCCCGCTTACCATGTGTGCGTAATTTTTGATTCGCGATTGAAGCAGATAAGTGTCAATGTGTGGGTGTGTGTACTTGTACGAATAGAGTTGGTATTACTATGGGTGCTTCACTGAATTTGTTCTTGGGATTACGTCCGTCTTTTTTTAAGTCCGTGGACATAATAAACATTGTAATGTTTAATTTCAGTAAGATTTGCCATTACCGTTACACACGAAAGTAAAGTGTTGTACGCATACGTGCTGTATGTAACACCGCTTAATAAAATAATCATAAAAGTGAAATTGCAAACGCTTCCTTATACTAGCAATTTCATAAGTGCACACCATGGAAACGGTCTGATTGCTTAGAAAAGTGAAACTGGCAGGAACGACTCGTAATCATAGAGTTTAGATCTATCAAGCCATGTTGTTCTAAGCTGCAATCCGATATCGCACAAGCTATCAAGGAATAGAAATTTAATTTATAGCAAAAGATAACTTCTTTGTGGTTTACGTTACAGAAACTGCTTAATATTACAACACGTTAATTTTCGGATTTAAGGACTTATTAAAACGCAAAAATCTCACAAAAACTAAAGGTCTCTTTAGTAAGATTTCTATAATATAAGTGAAATGAGAGCCAGGTTCGAAAAAAAAGAATTGAGGTCTAAATGGGTGTCAAATTCTGTGCAGAAAATCCTAAAATTTTAGTCACAAGAATATGTAAATCAAGCTCTACATTTGACTATCTATCTATCTATTACTTAACGATTGGTCGTTCAAATTCAAAGAATATCCCTTTGTTTGTAACGTGAACGTTTGACTTAGGTATCTGCGTTGTTTAAACTACTAATTTTCACTATCTTTTGACTACAAGTTTGACTACTCGATCAATGTACCTACTGTTATCTCCTGTATCTTCTAAATTCTAAAATCTAAAAACCGTAACTCAATCTTCTTAGCAACGAAATATTTTTAACATTTTTCGTCCAGCAGTGTTATATTTCTCGTACACAATAAATGTGCTTAAGGCTTAAAGTGCTTAATGCGAGTTACTCCTGAAGCACTCTTCGCTGTAAGGCTCTCAGGGCCTTGTTCTGTTCGCTTCAGCCTCTTTCATCCTTCCACCGGCGCAATTTGCACACATGAATACGTTGTCTTGAGGGTTAGTTTAATGGCTAAATTATGTAGTTGGGAACCAATTGAATACTCATTTTCCTGCCGGCCATGGCATTTTCCCAGCTACAAACAAGCTACGTAACCCAGTTTTACGCAGTCTTTTGTTTAATATCTAGAGCATTTCTTAAGGTATTTATTTTAATTTGTTTAAAACACTGCTATGAAAAAATATTTATTTCCTTTTCTTCTTTTTGAGTTATAGTGCTGCTAATAGCTGGAGTTTTCTGTCGCTTTAAAACTAATAGGTCCTGTGAGAAATGATGTTCGGCTGCTTTCAATTTGTCACCTTTCAAGGTGTGAGCCCCTTGTTTACCCATATTGTTTATGGATATGGTGAAACTATCAAACAATTTATATTTTATTATGTTGTAAACTTGTTTTTACATGACATGATTTTCTCGTAACCTTGACGTTTACATTGTTTACAAAGTGTTTACAAACAATGTCTACATAGAAAGCGAGCACACCTGTCAAGTACATGAGCACACCCACTCCGAATTGCAACAAGTTTCGAACAATGACAGAATTCGCATAACTACCTCCCACTGAGTTTCGTAATTCGGACATCTGGCGCGAATCGTTGATTTATGCACATTCACAATGCATGCTCTGTAACGACAGGGCTGGCGATTGAGGTATATGTAACATGTATTTTATCGATGGAAAACAAAAGTCCGTGTAGTTCGATGTTGACGAGTGTCCTACAATACAATAGATTACTATTTGACGACAACCATTTCCTACCTAATAAAACCATTATAGAAAGTTCTGATCTGTCTGATTAAAAAAATGGCGTGCAAAAGTGTATCAGTGTTATGAATAGAGTGATATAGCATAAGGTACTATTGAGTATTCTATGGTGATACACAGAGTGAATAAATAATTTTGACTTTGACTAGATACTTGGAAAAAGGGCTGCAAATTGGGGAGTTTGTAACATATTATTAATAAAAGACATGCTAATCCGCAACTGCAGCACGTTGAAATTTTTACACGAAAATATGCAAATAAACAACTTCTTAATAATATCTAAAGTGACACTCAAAAGTTGCGTCACGACGGAATTCATAAGCGTGGCGATGCTAGTCGAAGCGTGTGAAGTTATTTAACCTCATGTCTTAATGTTATTGTTTTATACACTTGTATCTAATCTACATACTTACAGACATAAATGGTACTGAGTTATGAAATTTGTTGGTGCAAAGGCTTTATATTACTTCTTTCAAAGGCATACAGTACTGCCGACGTATCTTGGCGAGTCTGAACATAGGCTCTACGAACTTTAGCGCATGTAAGACAGAGATAGCGACACTCACGTGCAACAAAATGCTAACGTTTGACTGAGACATAATGTCAGACATGTTAAGTTACTGCGCAGCCTTTTGCGCGAAGTTCAGACTCGCCAAGATATGTCGGCCGTAGGTACTGTACATGATGAAGAAACAGATCTTGTATGATATGATGAGTTGAACAAATTTTGTATCGAACGTTACATACGTTTGAGTCTGTGCTTTAGACTGTGCTTGTGCTTTGAGAGCTACTCGTCGTACCTGATAAAGTAAATTTTATGAGCAATCAGCCAGTTTTGTGTCCTGCTTTCGGTTGAACTGGCGCTGAATCTTGTTGGAATACTTATTGTGGATTTTCGATATTTTTTTGAAAAATAAGTTCCACAACCTTTTGATGGACAATATTTTGATACTCAAAAACACTGGTTTTCACTATTTTTTTTCCCAGAGAAACATCACAGATGAGCCCGAATATGAGACTTCAAGTCAAACCATGATTGATGCAGAATAATGCCTACGCTGGATTATCGGAATAAACCTACTTGCTTCTTTATTAACATAGGCATAACATTTTATCACTTTGATTTTTGTAACCTTTTTCAATGTCAAAAAAAATTTCGTTGAAAAAAGGATTTGGCGGTATTTTTTTCTCACGTACCTTCTTAACAAAACCGGTCATCTCTTAAGCCTTAATGTTTTTAGAGGTTTATTACGGAATTTTTTTATCGTCTTTAAGTCTTGTTTATCGTCAGTTCATCGTAAGCTCAGGGTCCAAGGTCCTCATTAAACATTCAATTAATGGTAGTTTTGCTTATCCCTACCTGAAGAGCGATGACGTGAGTGATGACATACGGATCCAAGACGTGGTGCTTTACTATTGGCCTAATCCACAAGCTCAGAGTAGCGCAGCGGGCTATGGAGAGGGCTTTGCTCGGTATTTCTCTACGTGATCGCATCAGAAATGAGGAGATCCGTAGACGAACAAGGGTAACCAACATAGCCCAAAGAATTATCCGGCTGAAGTGGCAATGAGCTGGCCACATAGTGCGAAGGACTGATAACCGTTGGGGAAGAAAGGTCCTCGAATGGCGCCCATGTCATGGAAAAAGGAGCATAGGACGCCCACCAACCAGGTGGACTGACGACCTGAAGAAGACAGTGGGCAACCGCTGGATTCAGAAGGCTCAGGACCGGTCAGAGTGGCGCAAGTTAGGGGAGGCCTATGTCCAGCAGTGGACCTCCAAGGGCTGGATGGCAAGGGATGGATGGACCAGAAGAGCTAAAAATGATTTGCTTCCGGACGGGATTTCATTGGATTCGCGTCCGTACTGCTTGGATGATCGCTGGCATCCTAAGCCTAACCGTACGAGGTCAGCCACTTCTTTTACGGTCTTCGAAGCACGAAACCACAGGGAATTATTTGATAGTGCGATAAAAAATTTGCATCAGTTCAAATATCTCAATAGGTGCGTAGCTGTAGATGTGCCACTTAATAATTCGTCTGTCTTCTTTTAACATCCACTCTTTTTTATTAAAAAGCACAATATTAATAATTTTTTTATTTTAAGAAAGTGTAATGTTTCTCGCATTATTCATCGAAATATTTCTCGCTGGAATATGATATTTAAATTAAACAAGGCTGCAACAGTATTTATGGCAAGACTATGTAAGTGTATAAATAAATCAGCCTTCGATTCGCTTGACAGACATCCTTATAGCAAATAGCAGACATCCATAAACAAGTAGCAACCGCATACAAAACGATTGTTATTAGTTTTTTTTTTAAGTATTTTTTTATGTTTTTTTTAGTTTTTTACCATACCTACTTACCTATATTTGAATATTCTTTGTGTCACTATGTCTTATCTACTTGTAAATATCTCATTCATAAACATGCTCTCGTTAGTAGGTAAGTATGTGTTAAATAGACAGACATTGTTTTATAATTTACAGTGGTATAAAACGCTTAAAACATCAAATCATTTGTTCATTTCATTAGCCTCCAAAATGAAGTGAATAAGGCTATGAGCATACAAACAGCTACCTAAATTTTTCAAACGTTATCTAGCTAGCGAGGCCAAAACATTTTATCTCTATCATCTCAAATATATTTATCAGCTAGATTGCTCACAACCTCTCACTTATGTAATATGCGACCTTGGTGTATAATCCTCTCATGAAAACCCTGAATGTTATGGAAGATTACTGTTTGATTGATCGCCCTTAAATAAATTTATATTTGATGAACGAGATAGGATTAGATGAGTATAGAATAGAGTATAAGAATAGGTGATATTGTTTTTACGATGAGTCGCGTCAAAATTACAAGTAGATATTTATCATTCCGGTTTTGAACGAGCGAAACAGTATTACGGATTATCGGAAATTATTGATGGGTTTTCGCCGAAAGTTCACAATTCAAGTGTTGTATTTTATTTAAAGTAGATGTTTATTAAAATTCTTCGGCGAACTATTTTCAGAATTCGGAATTTTCATTGTCTCTGCGATTTAAAATCGCCGATTTTCCGTGAAATCCAATATTTTATCTTTCTCCTACATATCACATAATATGTGTACCTTATCTATAAAAAAACTAAATGGAACTACTCTTCCAAATTATGTTTCGATATTACCATTGGATCAAAATAGGGGAAAATATCGTCCACTTTATATGATGTAGCCAATGTCACAGCATTGAAAGCTTATTCAGCGACAAGATACTCCAATTCAAACCAATTACGAGTACTTCTGTGAATTTTGCCATACCAAAAATAGTCTTGAAATAATTTGTACCAATAAGAAGAATAAACGAGAGAATCACGTCACACATAGGTATTTAATAAATGAGTTGATATTACAGATGCGTACCAAAGACGTATTCATTTATATTGAAGTCTCGAAGAGGCAAAGTAAATTGAGGAATGAAATTACCAATACCCATCGTAAAGTACCAACTTCAATAAATTAGGTAAACATTTCACGGCACAAATATCGACGTGCAAGCATGAAGCATCTTTATGCTTATGCTTAGGTAGAGGCCTCCTTTCTTTAGAGCTTTCTTTTACCATTAGAGTTATTAACGGAGAAGGTTTATTGTATTTATCAGTTATGAGAAACTTATACACATCAATACTAATATTATAAAGAGGAAAGATTTGATTGTTTGTTTACATTGAATAGGCTCCGAAACTACTGAACCGATTTGAAAAATTCTTTCACTGTTGGGAAACTACACTATCTATTAAACTACACTTGCTATTTAATATCTAATTTGTTTGTTTGGAAATTATTTTACCATTGATTTTTCTCTTATAAAGTTGATAGAGTTTTTAAATTGGTGACACGGGCAAAATAAATCCATGAAATCTGAGACAGATTACATCGGTCACCGTCGCCCATGGATACAAGTCAAAGCATCGCCAAAGGCATCGCCGATGCGTTGCCGGTCAAGAAAAAATAAAGAAAGAAAATAATAAAACTAATGTTATGAAACCGATCGCTCTTTCTATGAAGCGCAGACAAATTTCACTTTTTATACATTTAACGTAATTTATCGTCTATGTATATGTATAAACAAAAGCATTAGATTTTGTATTTTCTCTAATGTTCAGCTTGTAAACACCAAAAGTGAAATCTGCAAATAAAAAGAGTATCCGATACCGTTAGGACGCGGCCAGCGGGCTACTTTTTCCTATTTATTGAGCACATCACTCGCCAATGGACGATTTGTGAGAACGGACCCACTGAAGCCGGTTTAGAGGGCTTACTTAGGCGCTCTGGCCAATTAGACGCACATCACCCACACTATCGTAAATTGCCGCTTGCTTGCATCTTTCAGTGTATAAAAAAACGAAATCTGTCAACAGATCGTCATATTTGCATTTTTGCGTATTACAAAACAATTGAAAAACAAATGCAAATGTGATGATGCCGTTCTGTGGACAGATTTTGTCATTTTACTAAGCAAGATGCAATCAAGCTGCAAGTGAGCTGCAAGCATACGACAATTGACGGTAACGTGCGTACGGTAGCGTCCAAGTGGACAGTGCGCCTTACGCCTAGAAAAGTTATGAAGATGGACAGTAAGGAAGTCGTGTCCCAAATAGTCCACCTTAAGTTTCATTGCAAGATCTTGTAAAACAGAATGTCGATTTTCCTCAACAGTAGATATATTCAATATTGCACATTTATCCTGTAGGCGAGAATATGTTTTGTTGTTTTTTAGGGTTCCGTACCCAAAGGGTAATAACGGGACTTTATTACTACGACTCCGCTGTCCATCTGTCTGTCTGTCTGTCACCAGGTTGTATTTCATGTGCCGTGATAGCTAGACAGTTAAAATTTTCACACATGATGTATTTCTGTTGCCGCTATAACTAATACTAAAAACAGAATAAAATAAATATTTAAGTGGCGCTCCCGTACAATAGGGTTGTTGAGGACGGGACTGGTGAAACTAAAAAAAAGGTTATAATATTGTGTCTGATGTCGTATATATGTTACCGGCAAAACCCGATTTCAGGTCAAACTAGTTTGGCCTAGGCCAAACTAGTTTATCCTACTCGTGTCAGGACAAACCAGTTTGGCCTAGTCTAAACTAGTTGGGCCTAGGCCAGACTAGTTTGTCCCGACACGATTAGGCAAAACTAGTTTCTTGTCAGGCTAGTCGTTAGTTAGAGTAATAGTTGCATATTGTTTACCAAAATGATGTATTAAGTAAGGTTTCGGACCAATTTTATAAAGAAAACGACAAATCATTATAATTACAAAGTTGAATTGTATGCACTTTTAGGGAGAATTCAGGGGTTTTTGATACACAAACAGGCTTCCAAACGTCTCCGGCGCTGCGGGAAATGCAGCCCCTCCACCCTTGCGTAACAAACTGCAGGCACTCCATGCTCGCCTACGCTTCGGCTCACATGGTGCCTGCAGTTTGTTATAGCGGGCGGGGGCTGCTCTCCCTCCGCGCCTCCGGGGTTTACATTCACTCTAGGGCTAGGGCAGACTAGTACCACGTGGGGTCGGGGTTGACTAAGTCGGTTCTGTCACCAATTTTGAAAAATCGATAAAACAATTAATAAAGGAAACTTACCTACGAGGGGGAAATAGAAAATATATTAACAGGTGCTCCACCAGAACCCAAGAAAAAAAAAGTACTTGGACAAAGAAGAAAGAAGAAAGAATCAACAGAACTCTTTTGAACACAAATCTTCATATTTAGAGGAAAAATTATTAATGTGCATTGCTACGAATTTAATGTGTTAAGGTTTTTTTGTAATTCTTAAATAAAAATTGCATGTAAAAATTAGTTTTTTTTTTATCATAATATAAATGTACGAATAGGGAACTGTTACACAGACGAAACGTTATTATTCGTCTAAAAGTTGTCTGGCCTAGTGAAGGATTTGACAAATGATAAGTGCTCTGAACGTGTTATGTCATCATAATGATCAGCTCCATTAATTCTACCAAATGAAACGTTGTCATACAAAAATTTGACAATCGTTAGTTGTCAAAGTGAAAAATAGGCGAACCGTTGGTTGGCAAGTGATAATCGGCCAAACAATTTTCGGCGAGAAGGCAGGATCCCGTTTTAAACACAAAGATTTGTCGAATAAATATAAATCCGTAACAATTCGGTTCTAATCAGTTTTAGACTGACGAGAAACTAGTTTTGCCTAATTGTGTCGGGACAAATTAGTCTGGCCTAGGCCCAACTAGTTTAGACTAGGCCAAACTGGTTTGTCCTGACACGAGTAGGATAAACTAATTTGGCCTAGGCCAAACTAGTTTAACCTGAAATCGGGTTTTGCCGGTAACATATATAATGGTACGGAACCCTTCGTGCGCGAGTCCGATTCGCACTTGGCCGGTTTTTTATTTATATCTTAAACAATTTTTCCATTGCCTCAAAAATTTTTCATTAACACTGGTGTGTGGAACAGCCAGAGGATAATGAACGAGATATCGGTAATAATTCTTTGTTACAAAATATGTGAAAGCGTGATGAAGTTAGGAGTAGATCTAAACTTCTGATTCTAATGTTCTCAATTAAAAGGTAACTTATAGTTTGAGAAACATTTTTAGCTTAGAAGTTTTGCGTTTGATCTGTATATTTTATTAACAGTTTATAATTATGTATTCACATATTGTACCTAGTTAAAGTAATATTGATATATTGTATAGATATAAGCGTAATATATAATACACAGTAGTGATTGATATAAGTTTTTTATTT
Source organism: Thymelicus acteon (assembly GCA_951805285.1). Classification (NCBI taxonomy): domain Eukaryota; kingdom Metazoa; phylum Arthropoda; class Insecta; order Lepidoptera; family Hesperiidae; genus Thymelicus; species Thymelicus acteon. Next base: position 7,801,856 of record OX638217.1, read on the forward strand.
AATTGTATCAGTTAGATGTTCTTACAATTAAAACAAAATTATAACATAGGTCAATAAATGCAAGTCACGCAAGGGTACTTTTATAATTGTATTTTTCTCACCATTTTATTTCCGCAATTCACCAGTATGTAATATAATTTCATTATTAATTATATTATACATATTGATTACAATGATGTCCGTTTCACACGTTTTGTTTCGAAAGCTGCAATAACAATCACTTAATGGCATGCAAGAATTTCACCTTGAATTTACAAGCGAAACATCAGTTCACATTGACCTTATGAACTTTACACAAAACCTGTTGTTAAATTCCCACGGCTATCAGCGCTGGTATCGTGTGCCAACTAATCTTGATTAAGGTGTAACATGAGTTACTTACAATTTATTTGTTTAAAACTGTAACTTTGTGAACATTTTCTCTCGATAGTGTTATTAATAACGAAATTCAAAGGAGCAATTAGTTCCGGATTTGCAAAGCTGTTTAAATATTGGCTCTTCACATAGGTATCTACCTACTTGTAACTTCTCAACACCATAAAGGAAAAATAGAAAATTTATAATACCTATTTCTAATAAGGTATATTTTTCTTTAGGCGACGACAAACTGCCTCGAAAGCATTATCACCACTTTTTTCTAATTTCTAACGAACGATTGAATAGGGCAAGCAAATGTTATCTTATTCAATGACCCATACGGAGATAGTAAAGGAACGAATAACGTGATATGAATGTTAGAAATGTGTAGATGTGAAAAAACCACAGTTTTGTGTATTTTTTCTCAACATCGCGCGTCGGATGTTGTGAGGATGCACAGGTGCATAATTGCAGTAAAACGATATAACTTCATGACGTAATTATTGCGTCTGAATGTCTGATAGATGATACACGGTTACGGCTAAATAGGTATAAACAATTTTTTTGTTAGGGAAATGATTATCAAGAAATGAATTACTTGTAAAGGATATTCTTAGTTGACAATTACCTATTCATTCCATGGAAAATAGAGAGAAGGAATACCATCTCTATATATGAAATGTGTCCGTAAAAACACGTAAAATTATGGGTGGCGCTGCGGTGCTGTTGGCGGACACCAGCACTAGCGCCATTCTGAACGGGTGACGCTGCGGATGTACTAGGCATAACTCAGCAAACTTCACTCCGTCTACAACAGCTACGTTCATGGTTCGCTATTTGTATCACACTAGCGCCATTCAGAAATGGCCATTATTGGAACCTCTGTTTTCTGTAAACAGCTGGACACTTTTTCAACTTTCCCTTCATATTAGATGGCCCTCCTTCTATCTCAATGCTCCATGATTCATGCTAGTTGTCATCCACACTCAAATCCCACATGCTATTTCACTGTCCCATGTCCGCCGAAGCGTGGGACACAGATTATGACTCGTTCAATTTAACGCTTGCCGCCCAATCGCAATCCGCAATTAATTATATAGCCCATTGACTCATTGAGGTTGTTCTGGCCTTTGATGCGTCCGGTGTTGGGATGTCACAGTATAACTAGCCACATAACTGAATGTAACAAAATGTATGATAATGTATCGTAAATAGGTACTTACATTAAAATTATGTCGGAAAGAGAGCCTCGTAGAAAGAAGGCTAGCTATATAGTATAATAGTACTAGCTGCCCGGACATACTTCGTTCTGTCAAAAGTTTTTTTTTTATATTTTGAGATGTAAGCTATCCTATCTTTCAAGTTGGATCAAACTGCACACGGTATGCAAATTTGATTAAAATCGGTTAAGTAGTTTAGGAGTCCATCGCGGACAACGTGAATTTATATATGAAGATCAGCTGCCTCCAGAAAGTTTATACTAAGAAGCATATATACATCTGGACGGCAAGCTTCGAAGAGGTACCTGAAGAGTCTGAAGACTGATCACGTGACATTGGAGGAACAATTTCGACCAATCATAAGCCTGATTGTTGTTGACCTTACGACTCGCAGCCATTCTTAGAATGTCGGTGTATAACATTAACCAATGATAAAGCGCAGATATTCTTCCAATGTCACGTAATTCATCTTTATCATTTTCCATTTTCTTCGAAGCTTGGTCTGTCTCCCTCATGGATATTGTGTATGCTTACCAGTACGTAGGTATCTACTCATTTTTGTCCATAAACGTGTTTATTTATTCTGGCATTCTGTTATTTCAGTTAGACCTAAAACAGTCGTTAATTGAGCAATAAGTAGAATAGACTCATAAGAGACGCTCTTGGCCTTTACGGAGCTTGAGCATAACCAATTGAGTCGGTGTTGTTCCACTCGCGGGCTACGTGATGGGAATTAGTTTCGAAGTGGATAAACGGCTTCAATAATACTCGTCCGTTCTAAACACATCCTTTCAAATGACCCAACGTGTACTTATTGCTCTCCGCGAGAAAGTAACAAACAGGCCATGGTAAACACACAGTATTTCCTATTCATATATAGTGTCTTCATGTTTCTGATAAAACATAATTTGGTATCAAACAAAAAAAACATGTATTTTAGTATTAGTATCTGCGTAGAACACACCGGCCTTTAATTCTTGAACATAAACAAATAGCATATACATTTATTAACATATACTGGTTTTGTAAATTATAAACTACAATAGTTTACAAAGCAATAGAAATATTTGTATAAACGATAAGTGATATTAAACCTTATAATTTTATAACTCAAGCAACTAGCTCAATCGAGAATCATAACCTATTTATTAGTAACGAGTAACCGCCCTCGCTTTGCTTCGGTTTTCTTATTTTTTACACCTTGGGTTACATTATTGGAGTTTTATTAAGGATCCCTAATTTTTTGAAAATATAATATAGCCTATGTTACTCGGGGATAGTGTAGGTTCCCAACAGTGAAAGAATTTTTCAAATCGGTTCAGTAGTTTCGGAGCCTATTCAATGCAAACAAAAAATCAAATCTTTCCTCTTTATATATTAGTATAGATAATTTTTCCTATTATTTGATCATTGATTATTTCTGTAACTTCTTTAATAATACGTGTAATACTTTAGAACAAAACAATCTATTAATTGTATCAAAGTGTACAAACAATATCTACAAGAAAGATTATGAAGTTGCTTAAACCGAGATGAATATCAAATGCAAGCAGTCGAGTCGAACTGCGATTACAGTATTGCACAACAAGTTATTTTATAATTGTAGATACCGAAGCGTAGATTTCTGGAGCATTTCCTCATTAAACAGACCGGATGGGTCTTTGTACTTCGCTTGGCTTATATCTACTGAGACAATGCTCTTCTGTTGAAATAATAACTTTAAGAGTAGAAGAATTCTCTTAAGTACTTTAATAATACATTAAGTAATAAATAGTTTGAATGGATTAATTGTTTGGTACTTAATAAAGATTTCGACTTTCAATAGGATTTCAATAGGTTTGGAGTGACAAAGTAAGTGACTTTGTTATAGGTACCTTAATACAACGACGTTGCATTGCAGTCTAATCTGTGGGTTCTGAGAAGAAAAAAAGAAAAAAAATATATGTTAGTAACACATTTGTCAAAGTTTTTCAGTAAAAGAATTACGTAGTAATATAATACCAGAAAGATAAGATGATGAGATTAAATTGTCGAAATTTTACAAAAAATACACGACTAACAGTCTTCGAAAAACAGACGAAATACTGATGTCACAAACGTTAAATAGTCCAACCGAATTGAGAACCTCATCTTTTTTTTTTGTGGGAATGATATAAATAACAAAGCAAAATTAAATGATCAAAACCGCCCCTTCATTATGTTGATTTTTAAAGTTTCCGTCTGCTCTTTTATTGACAATAGGTATTTATGTAGAAAACCCATGTTTTTGAGCTACTGGTAAAGTTGCTGTTGATTACATTTTTGATAGAATCGTTTCGTATTCATGAAGTATACGAAACAAGAATAGAAATATTTTTGACGTGTATCAGATAATTAATTATCATTTATGAACTATAACGGCAATATCGGAAAAACCTGCATAGTACATACCTGTGATGTCTCCGTTATGTTAGCCTACGGTACAAGAGGTGGATGGCCTTAATCACTTACCATCAGTCCCTTCTATTTGTTTGCTAAATTGCACAAAAAAAAATATGTACAAAAGATATTATAATATTACAATAAATCCAATATAACACTAAAATTAAACTCATACTGTTTAAAACATGGAATAGAAATGACTCCATTCTCTAATATTTAAAGTTATAATGTCACTTTTGAAGTAATTTAATACAGTGATTCGTTTTCTTTCGTTTTCATTAGTGTAATGGCATTACTAAACAAGTTGCCACTTTCTAATTTGGTAGTGTGGAAATCTCAACTTATTCTGCACCTGTGGCAGCTTTCGACTACTGCTACGGAGAGACATCCAATGCCTTCGTAATGTAACAAGATCTGTATATTCGCGAGAATAACTAGTTACTTTCATTGCCTTTTATGATGATGCAATGGTTAGACAGTTACCTAAATTTTTTGAAGACACGAAGGCTAAAGTAACACGAAAGTTAGTTTAAAATATTTCATGTCCAGAATGCCTTTTTGATATACCTACTATGTTATTTACTTCCACCTAAAATAAACGAAATTCATTGAAACAACAAATTAAATTAAAAGAACTTCAGGGATAATTTTATTATTTCGATTTCCTGTTTATTGCAACACTTTAGTTACTTTTCCTAACTACAAGTTGTATAATAAAAATCCATTGATCCAAGTATTGGTAACACTAATGTGGTGACGTCACGCAAGACCCTGAAACACGATATAAAAGTTTTCTAAAAACGCAAAGAAAGTCGAAGCGCTGCCGCAACACCTCGCCTTGCGGGGGATTTCCCATCTCTAAACAATATAACATACATACAACAGGTTTTTAGTAGGTCTCTATGTAAGTTTAACACTGTCACTTTCGTCTTTACCTACTAATATTATAAATGTGAGAGCTCATGAGGATGTACGTGAGTTCATGAGGATGTACAGTCGGCTGCAGAAGTAGCTTAACATTTTAGTACCTTGTCACATTACATTTCTTGAATTTGTCATAGATGTTGCTAAGAAATAGACGAAACAGTTACTATTACAAAGTACTAAAATGTTAAGCTACTTCTACGGCCGACTGTACATGAGTTCATGAGGATGTACATGACTTCATGAGGATGTACATGAGTTCATGAGAATGTTACTCTTTGACGCAGAAACTACTGAACGGATTTTTATGAAATTTAGAACACAGACAGACCATGATCTGAAGTAACATACAGGGTACTTTTAGGGTACCCGAAAAACGCGGGAAAAGCTGCCGATAGAGCACTGGTACAAATAAAGTATCTGTACCATTGTAATAACATAACCAAATAAATGATTCCTTAGTGTACGAAGAAACAAAATACCCAGTGCCAACATTAAAACTACGAAGCGTTCATAAATTGCAAAGTTACGTGCTGCATTGCTGTCTTTTATCTTACGAGATAAAAGAGTACTCGACCCACATCACGCGCGGTTCTGTATGCCGTTTATTATGCTGTGGAAATGGGAGAAGCAAACGAACATGGAATATAGTTACCGAAGTCCAGAGTAGGTATAATTCAGAAAAAAGTCCAGAGTAGTATAATTCAGAAAATATTCAGTAATGAAGATCATTTCTCTAATAAATGTTTTAACGCGGGATTAAGAGATTTTGATATTTTCTTTGATATACTTTGATACTTATACTTTGGGCGTGTTCGAGTCAGCATCCTGATAATCCTGATCCACATCGCCATTTACCTACCCTCAGGTTGCAGAGAAATCAACATAACGTGACATAACAAATAAAAAAACACTTTGGCTTTGCTAACTACCTATTGGAAAAGTTTTACGTAAAATTACCGAGCACTTTGATTGCTAAAGTTATTAAAATTAAACAATAATGTTGCTTATGCAATAAAAAATATTTTGTATAAAATCAAAGGCAAGTCTTTTAAAGTCTTTTGTCCCATTCATTTCATACAATATAGGCAAGTTTATCAGAGATCGTTATCTATTTAAGAAGACCTCAGTTTATGTATGCCGCTTTATGACTCCGCCGGGAACTCATTAGATAAGCGCTTGGGGCAAGTGGGTGAGGGTAATTTCGTTGAATTCTAGTCCTTAATAAATTAAATTGCAATATAATAGTTGTAAATTAAGTACCATATAGCTTCAGGGATAATTATGTTTCAACAGGCTGTGCACTAAAAGTTAGTAGGTACTTTAACTTCACCTTAAATAAACGTAAATTTATGGGACTTATTGTGGAAATTGTACATTATAATTTATTTATTTATTTAAACTTTATTATACCTAAGATAGATGGTATAAAAGGCGAGCTTAATACTAAGAGCATTCTCTACCAGCCAACCCTAGGGCAAAGCAGAAAACAGCGATGTCAATAATAATAAAATAAAATAATTTATTGATGTCAATAAGAACATAAGTTAATGTGTTAAGAATGTTATGTTAAAAGTAGTCCGATTCATCTTTCGATTTTTTTTTGTCTTGATCTAAAATGGCTTTATTAACTTATTAAATCAATAAAAATATAAACACTTCAAAAACAGAAAGTGATCTAGAAAATTGTCATTAATATGTAATAATTAATGTCACCAGTGCAAGATTTCTTGAACATTTTATTTCGCTTCTCAGGAGCCCTAAGGTAATGTGTGAACTACATTTTCTTAGAATTTAGGTACAAACATCAAAGGCTTTATACAGCTTTACATTTTAGGTCAGTGGGTGCTCTGAAAATATAGGTGTTAATATAGCTGAAGCGTGAACAGAAGTATTTGTAAATCATATTTAGCAAGCACATGCTAAGTAATTTGAAGATATGTCCTGTATGTCCGGGTGGTTTTCTTCCCATAATTGATAGAGCAATTACCAATATTACCATATACCTAGTTTTACATACTCATAAGCCTTAAGATTGCACAAAAGTCTTTATGGAGATCAAGCAGGATTATCAAGATATATTATAATTAGGTATGTGAATGACGTAGAGTTCAAGTAGAGTCCTGAATAAGCTATTTGCCGGTTAAAGTGACGTTAAGGTGTCATTTTACATACACGAAATGTCAACTTAACCAACGAATAGCTTACTTCGGACTTACTTGAAGATTGTGAAACAAGCCCTAAGTCTCATTATTCAGTAGTCGTCGAGCCATATTAGAGGCCTTCGTGAAACTTAGTTAAGGTCTATTCTATTTAGCATTAGTGCAACGTAGTGGCAATATTCAGACGTTGCTGTTGTTAAGGCGCGGTGTGATCTCAATATTCACAAAACTGGGTTTCTTCGGTGCTCGAGTACGAGGAAACCCAATGAAAATATCGCACGCAAAAAATACAGAGCATAGAAAAAGGTCTAAAGAATAATGTTAACCGAATAGAATATTAAATTGTTGTTTAATATTTCCAATAAAAAATCGTAATTTGCTATACAAAAATAAACTTAATCGTCGACGTTCTCTGTATTTTCAGCGGTAACACCATATTTTTTTTTGAGAATATAATACGTATATGGTTTTATTAAAACTTAAACCGGACAGATATTGAATTTAATGTGTATATTCTGAATTATCTAAGGAAAACCCTCAAATTAAATGTTTATTCGCAATCTAGTTACATTGTTAGCAAAAATATGCTCTGCAATTTTGAACCCTATTCAGCGTCACGTAAATGTAATATTAGATTAGCGCAGATATCCGGCTGTGTGAGTGAAATCAACGTTTTTAAATCGTAGTCATACCGCGCCTTAAGGAGAGATCTCTCTGCCATAGGGACGTAAATTGATTGTCAGCATGTCCAGAAATAAATAAATAGGTACCAACATATTGTTCTTACATACAGTGAAGAGCCTGTGGAATCATTCCTCTTATGTTCGCTATCAATGCTATCATAATGATTTCTATGACAATTGTACTAAGGTTTAAATATTAATACACGCTTGCATTAAAAGCTGTTTTTCGTCCGATGCATTCATTAACGAAGGGCCTTACAAACCGAGTAAAACCGAGTTCTGAGAACTTTTCGAATAAATGTGGTTAATTAATGGTTCTTCTCAAGATTGTTACGTAATCTTATCCATTTGTGAGGCAGAGGAAGCTAAGTTTTAAAATCCAAAGAAAAGGGCAAAGAAAGTTTTATTGGGACGTGGCATTTCGTTGCATTTCATAACGAAATTTTGGAGTGGTGTAACAGTATTATTGGCTCAGATTATTTCATAACTTAATTCATAACATACCTACTCGTATATGTTTTCTCTTGTTTTCTGATAAATTTGTACCAACCAAGGTACCGTACCTATGTAATTTAACTATTGGCGTATTACTTGTCTAATGTTTGTTTCCGTTTAATATTTGCGCTTTAATTTTTTATTGTGATAAGTATACCTACGTAGGTATATAAAATTCAATTATGCCTAAATTATGATAATATAAGTAACTATAAACATAGAGAGATAATATAATCGTTATAGGTTATGTAACCTATAACATTTTACATAGGAAATAGGTAATTGACCTTACAAACTTATCTAAACTTCGTTCTTCACACATATTAAGATAACAGTAGCTAGGTAGCTAAGTAACGTATTGACGTGGCCATCGAGCCATCGTATCATGTAGGCCAGGAGAACCATGGCCGGAGAGGTCGTTGACCTCCCTCTCGAGCCCTGCGCCTACATTCATTCCGAGCAAGCGGTCTTGCTAGATGAGACCAGTTGTCTTCCGCTTTTTTGTGAAATAGAAAATTGCACGAAGGTCTAGCTTGCTTGTACCTAATCAAGTTTTCTTAGTCATGCCTTGGCATTTATAACAGTGAATTGGATATCTATAATGTTGGTAGTAGATTATAAGTAGATAGCTATGTTGTTGTAGTACCTAGATGGTGTTGATTAATATAGGTAGTTGTAGGTACAGTCAGCATCAAATAGATGTAAGCGGTTAGGACAGTCAAATTGATCTCACATACATAAATTCATAAAGATGTACGCAGTCAGAGTATTCATATAGTTTTCAACATCTAAAGTGATCATTAGAACTAAGCAACATAGTTTCCAAATTATTGTAAGTCTTCAGGATGTTCAATTTTATGTTTGCGAACAAAACGGTCAATGGTATCTAGGCACTGATAGTAATACAATTTTCCTTCAGAATTTTCAATGAACAGAGAACTACATATTTCTATAAGTAATAATGATGTATGTCAACTTTTACAAGCGTGCACTGTAACACCTTACGATATGGTCGATTTTGCAACAAAAACGCAAAGGCTATTTTGTTTTTGTCGACAGCATGTAAAAGACAGTTGTAAAATCTGAAAATTGCGGCTCTTCGTAAGTAGCTTTTGCAAACGATAGTGTCCCTTGCAGCGGTGACGCCATTTTTGACAATATGGAAATGGCAAAGGGGATAAAATATCACCTTATGAAAAAAATCGGTACCTTTATTTATTATCGGGTATCTTTATTTATTATTAATAATTAATGCTAATCATGATAAAAATCAGTAAATTAATTTCAATTAAAATCTGCATTGTTCTTGAATAATCAACAAGTGTGCACATCTGAAAGACAGCAGCCTGTCCCTAAATGTTATCAATTAAATATGGCGATATTTAATTAATTAACTAATTTATGTAAATGGTTTATGAATCGCAATATGGTAGTCACTTCCAATGTTTTAAGTGGCGTCTCTTATAACGTAGTGATTAAGTACTCTGTGGTCACGTAGTGATTAAGTAAGGGGCCGTCCATTAATCACGTGACCTTTTTTTAGCATTTTTTAACCCCCCCCTCCCCCTTGGTGATATGTAGTGAGGTTTAAGACTACCCCCCCCCCCTCCCCCAACATCACGTGTATTTTTAGTACCTACAAAGAATCTTAAAATTTTTACTTTTAGAATATTATCTTTAAATACAGGTATGTATAAACTATAATCTTATTTTATTCTGAAATTAAGGACCATGATAAAAATGTCTACACTAGGTTGCAAGTTGTTTTTGATTGCCATAAAAATAATGATAAACGAAGGGTGTAATCATGCGAAAATCATGTATTGTATTATTACAAGAACATATTGTACTAGTACATGAACATATTTATTGTGTATTGTCCTCGGACTACGGATTAGCAAGACATTCTTCAATACTAATAACTGGATAAGCATCTTGCAGTACTTTTATACTCGTAATACTGAGTTCTTCTATTTCTCAAGAAAGTGATATGAAATTGAGTGCTGATGACCTTTTTTTTAGCTCGTAATGTGATCCTCGTAAGTACTCGATACTGAGTAGTATCGATACTTTAGGGCCGATACTTTTTGGGTATCGATACCTTACCCTCGATACCGCACGAGTACTCGGTATCGATACCAGAGGCCCTAGCGAAGTGGCGACTGCATGTCGAGCCGGGCAGTCGGTGGCGGCGCGTGAGGCCTTCGTTCGTTGCCTGGCAACGGCAAGTTAAAGTCACACTACACGCTGCTTTTCTATTTAAAAATCGCGCGTTTGACGAAAAAATAAATACACGTGATATCTTACTACACCCCCCCCTCCCCCTTTGTGCTATTTTCGTGATTTTTGTCAAACCCCTCCCCCCCCTTTCAAGCCTCACGTGATTAAGGCGAGATTATTCGACCGTTGTAGGCATTTTGTTCACTTCCCTGTACCCCGCTCCCCTGAGTGTAAACTCGACCGCCGCGCCGTGAGCCGGCCGCGCGCGGCCGTGAGGTTAATGACCCCGTGCGTAGCTGTAGACCCTGTAGCCTAGTTGGTAGTGGACCTGCCTGCGAACTGCGAAGCGAGGGGTTTCGGGTTCGATTTCCGGCCGGGGCAAATATTTATGTAACAGATAAATATTTGTACTCGTGTCATGGCTGTTATTGTGATTGTTATATGTGTAGTCCATGCCACCCGCGACACAGGTAAATACTTGTAACCTACTGCGGGGGTATGAGTGTGGAAGGGTTTTATTATTATTATTATTATTATTAGTAACTGCTCTGAGTTGGGGTGTAAGTATACTTTATTTTGATTTATTCATTGGAATTTTAGGTGTAATAAAATAAGAGTAATGATAATTTTAGCTTATCCAGTGGAGACTAGAGGTAAGTGGAGACTGACTTGAAATTTTATGAAACGACACTGTCCAGTGGAGACTAGAGCCTAGAGGTGAGTGGAGACTGACTTGAAATTTTATGAAACGAAACTGTCCAGTGGAGACTAGAGTTGAGTGGAAACTGATTTGAAATTTTATGAAACGAAACTGTCCAGTGGAGACTAGAGGTGAGTGGAGACTGACTTGAAATTTTATGAAACGAAACTGTCCAGTGGAGACTAGAGGTGAGTGGATAACAAATAAGTAGGTACTTAGACTTACATACAAAATTGACTAATATCATCTAAATACTAACAAAAAATAACCAACTTCAAAATAACTCTAAAACTACTTGTCAGATCTCCCTCAAATTTATGTGGAACCACATGATACGCACCAGCTTTCTATCAAAAAAAGAATCATCAAAATCGGTTCACCCACAAATAAGTAGGTACTTACATACAAAATTGACTAATATCATCTAAATACTAACAAAAAATAACCAACTTCAAAATCGAAACGAGTTTTTTTTTTCAGAATGGCGGACTTGTAGGTATGCCAGGTTCCGTACAAAAATGTTCAAACCCTTTGGATAAGATATTTTACAAGTATGTTGAGAATGATAAAAAGTATAAGAATAATTTAAAATAAAAAACCTAAAGATATGTAAAAAATAATAAAAACAAAAAAATTAAAATGTGTGCAATTCACACGTGTTAGAAGTGAAACCTTCAAAAATTTTGTTTTCAAGATAATGAGACGAATGTAAAATTTCGGGAAGATGATAATTGTAGGTTTTACTATTCCACTCCACTCCACTCCACTCCACTCCACTCCACTCCACAAATTTTGACATTTGACTTTTGACTTTAGACTTTAGACTTTTTTGCCTTTTTTGACTTTTGACTTTTTTGACTTTTTTGTCTTTTGACTTTTTTGACTTCTGACTTTTGACTTTTTGGACTTTTTGACTTTATTGACTTTTTTGACTTTGACTTTTTTGACTTTTGACTTTTGACTTTTTTTACTTTTTGACTTTTTGACTTTTTTTACTTTTTTGACTTTTGACTTTTGACTTTTGACTTTTTTTACTTTTTTGACTTTTTTGACTTGTAACTTTTGACTTCTTTGACTTTTTTGACTTTCTTGACTTTTTAGACTTTTTTGACATTTTTGACTTTTGACTTTTGACTTTTTTGACTTTTTTGACTGTTTTGACTTTTTTGACTTTGTGACTTTTTTGACTTTTGGCTTTTTTGACTTTTGACTTTTGAATTTTTTGACTTTTTGACTTTTTTGACTTTTTTGACTTTTTTGACTTTTTTGACTTTTTTGACTGTTTGACTTTTTTGACTTGTAACTTTTGACTTTTGACTTCTTTGACTTTATTGACTTTTTTGACTTTTGACTTTTGACTTTTTGACTTTTTTGACTTTTTTGACTTTTTGACTTTTTTGACTTTTTTGACTTTTTTGACTTTTTTGACTTTTGACTTTTTTGACTTTTGACTTTTGACTTCAAGAAGTTTTCACTTCAATAATCATTTTTTCAAAACAATTTTCCATTTATTTCATAACGCGCCTAAATAAGGTATAACTTCAAAAAAGAAAACTGTCTCTCAAGCTCCCAGCCGTCACGAGTCGTTTGGCGACTGACACATGCTCAAGGGTGGTAGCTGTCCATGCGAACCCCATGGAGAAATAATAATAGTAATAATGGTATTAATTAACATTTAAAATCAATATTACCAATATAATCCCTCGAGGGGCCCTACCACCAGCGGGCCGGATTTAGTCGCCTTTTACGACACCCATCCGGCTTGGGATAGTGTTCTAAGCCGCCCTAATACGACAAGAATAATTGTGTAATTAGCACTTGACTTATACCAATACCCAAATACTATAAACAGTAACTAAAGTATAAAAACGAACAATTTTTATTATTTCAAATTACAGCAGTGTGGATACTTTGGACAGTACCTAATACGTAATATAAGAAGACGCGCGCGCGCCAAATTCGAAATTAAAATTAGTGTCGGAAATTCGACGAGGTGCGGCTGCGATGCGGATTAGCACAGGTCCTACCTCGAAGGCGACTGGCGCGAGAGTAAAATTGAGTAAATCGACGCGTCGGGCGTTTCGTAGCTAGTGGAAAGGGAAAAAATAGGAATTGAAAGGGATGTTTTTCAAAATTTGATATTATTATCCGCCAGAAATATTGGTATCTATAGGACCTATACTGTGGTATATTTTTTATTATCTGGAAGCGATTAAAACGCGAATAAAACGCCATTTTTATGCCAGATTAGACCCCACTTTGTGATTTATTTCTATCCAATGAAATAATTGCTATCGTGTATCAAGTATGACGAAACGAAAGAACAAAGACTGTAAAATAACATATATTTTTTTTAGAATTGTATTATGTACCATTTATGAACAAAACACCTTCAAAAATACCATTTTTTGGGATAATACCGCCTTAATGGACGGCCCCTAATCTGTGTTCACTTCATAATATAGAAATTATAAAGATGACACTGACAGTCGTCATTAGTATGTACCTACATAACTTGTCAATGTTTCAAATGAGTAATCACTTTGATGAAATGTATTTTGATTAGGTACGTATTTTGACAACTATCGGTCGCGGTGCCTAGATGCCATTGACCGTTTTGTTCGCAATCATAAAATTGAACATCCTGAAGGCTTACAAGTATTTGGAAACTATGTTGCTTAGTTCTAATGATCACTTTAGATGTTGACAACTATATGAATACTCTGACTTCGTACATCTTTATGAATTTATGTATGTGAGATCAATTTGACTGCCCTAACCGCTTACATCTATTTGACGCTGACTGTACCTATCAGGGCTATCAGTCTCAATTAGTTTCAATTTTTCAATCTGTAATTGAGTTAAAAAAAGTAAGTACCTAGATATGAAGCAAACCGCAAACTGCTAGGCAATAAAGCATGGGATAGAACGTTTTAACAATAGGTAGGTATGTTGTTAGAGCTTTTGTACAGCTTGCTTGCTATGTAGGTAAGTGTAACTTATGTAATGTAATTCTACCTAACTACCTATTAGGTAGGTACACCACAGAAAAGTCGAATGACAATAAGCAATACCTTATTAACAATGTTATGCACGGCCGTAGCTAGGGGGGGGGGGGCATTGTGGGGCAATGCCCTACCTTAAAATCGCAATGCCCTACCTTAAAAATACCAAAAACTAAGATAAATTACTGTAATTAAATTGCTTGTTCATAGTTTGAGATAAAAAAATTGTAGCGATTGATAGGTATCCAAAATTTTCCGAACATACCACAGTTTGTGACATTAATTTCATATTATAATAATTTCTTTGTAACTTCCGCCCTACCTGTAACCACCAATGCTGCCCTACCACAAATTCGACTCTAGCTACAGCCCTGGTAGTATGTCAATGAGAACTCGATTAAAAACTTTTATCGACATTTAAATAGGTACCTAGTTCCGGACACTTATTCAATGAAAAAGCGGTTAATGAGGGCCTAAGGTCTCTTTTTAAAAATTTCATTTAATTTCATGAATATTATTTTTGCAAAAATTGCTTTTTCATTTTATACTATATTTTTCCTCGTTGTTAATGTACCCAGAAGATATACCTATTTTATCTTATGCAGAGACCATCTATAGAACTAGCTAGCTGTATTGCAAAAGTTAAAGGTAACTAACTACGAGTAGGTGCATAGGTATGTGCGTAACGTCGGGTTTTGCAAGAACCGTGAAATTCCTAGTTAGAACATCAGGTGCTGCATTCCCGAAGCCACTTTCACGGGTGACCTATCACGAGCTCAGATCACCTCGGATCCGTGCCAAATGACCAATAATTTGACCACGGATACTTCGCAACTGAATAGAACAATATCTAAGCAATAATTTGTAGTGTTACTATCATCATTTTTAGGGTTCCGAAGTAACATCGGAACTCTTATAGTTTCGTCATGTCCATCCGTCCGTCTGTGCGTCTGTCCGTCCATCCGTCTGTCCGAAGCAAAGCGCCGAGACCCTTAGTGCTAGAAAGCTGTAATTTGGCATGGATATACATATTTATTATAATTCCAGAATCACAGAATAAAATATTAAAAAAAAATTTTTTTCAGGATACCTCTACAGGTAACGTGAGGATGAATTTTTTATTCGTCGCGTACCCTATAGTATGGGTAATCGTTGAAAAGGTCTTTCAAAAATACTATGGGTCTTTTTAGACCATTTTTGGTATTAGGGGTCCGTTTGTGAAATATTTAGCTTTAAAGTGTTAATTTTGGTTAGAGTCAAGCCCCCCCCCCCCTGCCGGCTAAACGGTTGGAGTTGGGCAACTGAAAAAATTCTCAAAAATAGGTTATATGATGAATTTACAAGGAAAACTATCACGGCTATATTAGCATAATTAGTTAATTGCGCGTGGCCTGACACGCACTTGTTATATTTTAACGAGAATAGGAAAATATAACAGAGGTGCTTGTAAACGCAAGGTACTTATGGAGATAGGTAGGTATATCTCTGTAATTATTATTTTTACTTTTTTAATAGCTTATGTTGCTTTTTGCAAATTAAATTACAACAATAGTTGAATTTAGTCACGAATTGATATTTTTTTAGATCTGAGGTTGTATGGGGTATATAACTACAACAATGATAGGTATCCTATTCATGTACCTATTTATTTGTTTTTTCTAAGTGCGCTTTTCTGTCCAGGAAATCAGACATACCTACATATCCACGCACCTACAGGTGCGGTTGTGCCTTGTGGTCAAGCATTCACTCATAATAAATAGGTATTACAGAGATGGATTACTTACACATTGTTAACATTGAAGACATCTTATTTTGGCACGCTTCATTTATGTATTAATGTGTTACCGATCTCACTCTACTTATTTATTAAATTTGAGCAGAGCCTTAATTCAAAATAGGTACTTACCTACATAATTCAGGTTCCAGATCATAAGCCTAATGTGGATCAAAGTGATGCTATGATTTTTATCTTTTAAATGATAAATTTATATAAACCTAAGTCTTCCAACCTAACTAAAACAGCCAAAAGTCTCAAATGTAGCCAGTATAAATACTTGTTAGCGACCGTTCAAATTGATCAATAGCTCCACTACACAGACAATACTACAAAGACATTATAAAATAGAAAGTTTAACATTCGACCCGATCGTCTTTATCTACTGAAAACTTTCGTACCATCACAGCATCGCCATTATGACGTAGTTGTGTACCATTCGTCGAATCAGCCATATCGAATCGAATGAATTGCATGTTTGTAACAGTTTGTAACCTGATGTTCCACCATGACACAGTCCCGGCATGGCCGCCATCCGGTCCACTCATCTCATTTGACCTGACACCTTGTGGTTAGTAGCGACATGCGACTAGCGACACGTTAGAATAAAGCAGATCAATTGTGTAATACGGGGAGTGAACAAAGAAATAATGGTGACCGACCAACTATCGATACAAGCTGGCGAACATAATACATTTTATACGCCTTTATAAAATCAGTCTGCTTACTTGGCAATAACACCAACTGACAGAAACATAAAATTATTTTATATAATATTTTAATCTCAGGGCCTACCATTATTTGAATCTGTCAAGTGGATTTAGGGAGAGATTTGCACGACGGAGAGTCAAGACGGACAAAAAAAATTTGGCCTCTAAATCAATCACAAAGTCTGTCTACACTCTACTATAAAAAAAACAAATCAATATTTAGTGTATAGATTTTGCTTCTTTACAGACAGTTTATTACCAAAAAGTATATTATCTTTTCATACCGTGCATTCTGAATGAACTACCTCAATCCTCAATAAAATTTACGACTCTTAGCTACCATATCAAGATAGAGTAGAGAACACTAATACTCGTAGAGCAGTGACATAGACCTAAGCAATACGTAAACCCATATCGATGTCAACTGAACTGCGGTTTTATGCTTCGTAAACATCCCGGATGCGGCATCTGCTCATTCAATTAAAACCCGGTCCCTATGAGAGTCACGGCAATGTGATCTTTGACTTAATTACTTCACTATTGACGACCCATGTGGCGCAACGGTTTCCATGCCGGATCATCGCACCAAGGGTCCTGGGTTCGATTTCCAGCGAGGCGGAAATTTGAATGATGAGTTTGAATTTCTGTTCTCGGTCTACGTGTGAATGTCCTTGTCTAGTGTATTGTCCATAGCAACCACGACACAGGGAATCCTAGTGTGGGGCTATGAGTGTGAAGCGTTATTTATTTATTTACTATTCTTCTGATTACTTTCGATTCACTGAATTGTTACATTATATTTTAAAAATAGGTATGTAAATCAAGTTTAAAATGGATTGCGAGAATTTTGTTAATATTCAGGGGATAATGACGACCTATCGGAACCGGTTTACGTGTTTATGTAGTAAGTATTATTGATATCGGTGACGACTGTGTAGACTGGAGACATTAGGAGTTCCAATTTAGCCATCAGGAATAGCATCTATAATTAAATTGTTTGAAGTTAGATTTAATATGTCCAGAAAGCAACCAAATAAGTGTCAATGATCCTATTTGACCGGCAAAGAGTTTGTGACAACTTTTATGCTACGCAATATGAACGTCGAAAACAGTCCATGAAAACTACAGTTACTACTCAGATTATATTCGGAGGTTACCTTAAACTAGAAAACCTTACGCTAATTACATCACTTAGCTATATCGTGTAATTAGAACCGTATTAACACGGAACTGATTGGCCGTTAGATGGTTAATTTGTCTGATAACAATTCGATAACCTACATTTTTCTTAACTACAATATTGCGTAATAAACTTGCTTTATGAAGAGTACCCGGAGGCATAGTGTTATTTTGATGTCGATGTTGAAAATCAAAAACGTTACTGTGACGACATCGATCTGTTATGTCATAGATTTTTTTATGTAACTCGTTTACTTAACAAACGAGCAAACGAGCCAGCTGATAGTAAATTCACCGTCGCCCGTGGACATCAGTAACACCAAAGGCATCAAAGAAGCGTTGCCAACCTAAAAAGAAGCTAGCCTCAGTATTATATACTAGCGCTACGACCGCGGCTTTGCCTGTGTTTTCCAGGATAATAAGTACTCTATAACCTATTCCACATCATGGTCTATCTGTGTGCTAAAATTCATTAGAATCCGTTCAGTAATTTTGGCGCGAAAGAGTAACAAACATCCGTACAAACTTTCACATTTATCATATTAGTAGAATTCATCTGTCTGTTCCAGTGGTCTTCTCTTTCTCTTTTTCTTTTTAACAACCTCTTTCTCTTTTTTTGCAGCCAACGCACCCGTTCGTATGAATCCGAAGATCACGAAAGGGGTGCCTGCGAGTGGTGCGAGTATGCTCTCGTGATCACTCTAGCGACCATCCTGCTGATCGGAGTGTCGGCCCTCACCATCTTCTGGGTGTTCTTCTACAGAGAGGGATACGCCTGGGCCGATGACATCCCAGAGAAGCAGTTCAATCTACATCCCACGCTCATGGTGGCTGGCTTCATAACTTTCAGCGGGTTCTGTGAGTATTTTGCGCTGAGTTTCAACTTTATACGTATCAGGATTAACTCAGTGAATAAAGAAGACGGCAGCAGTGTTTCCGAGATATTTTTATGTTGATACTAACAATTTTTTATTTTTATTTACCAATAAACAGGTGAACACTCAGGTGAATAAAGTCGAAGGCACCAGTGTTTCCCAGATATTTTTACTGTCAATATTTTTAGTATCAACTAATGTTTATTTTTATTTACTAACAAATAAGTAGATACATTCTTATTTTTAACTGATTTCAAAAAAGGAGGAGGAATTGAATTCGACTGTATTTTTTTTATGATTGTTATCAGAAACAGAACTGTATTTTTATGTTTGTTATCAGAACTTTCGACTGGGTGAACCGATTTTGATGATTCTTTTTTAATCGAAAGCTGGTGCTTGTAAGTGGGACCACATCCACTTAAATTTGAGCTAGATCTGACGAGTAGTTTTTGAGTTATTTTGAAGTCAGTTTTTTTTGTCAAGAATTAGGTATTAGATAACAGTAGATACATAGAAATATTCTGATGATAAAAATGTAAGCTAGATAGTAATCTAAATTACATTCGTAACGCTAGAGGTATCACTAATGCAATTGTGAAATACGTTAAAATATTAAACGGTATATTCTAATTGTATAAAGTTTTTTCTTTGAAATTAATTGGCAATTTTTAGAATATTTAAAAGTTTTGCAGTAAATTGTGAAACATATTAAAAATATTAAACGGTATATTTTTAACCTCACCACCACATAAGTCGTAAATTTGTGTTAAGATGTGCGCGACAAATTGACGAATTCAACTTCATACGCTTTGGTTTTAAGCAAGTTTATTTTATTTCAAGCTGTCACAAACTAATGGTTGCTGTCCAAAGCTTAGCTTCCTTTTACTGACATTGAGAGCTGCTTCAAAACAAGTCTTTATCGTCTTCATATTTCCAGCCGTGTTGCTGTACCGCATCTGCCGATGCTTCCGGCGCATCTACGTGAAGCTGCTTCATGCGATCTTCCACGCCCTGGCGTTTCCGTGCATCGTCATCGGGTTTCTGGCTGTTCTCGACTTCCACAACAAGAAGGGCATCAACAACTTCTACTCACTTCATAGCTGGATCGGCTTCGTTGCTATGGGACTGTTTGGAATACAGGTAATCAGTTTATCTTCATAGCAAAGTGCTTAAAAACGTTAATTGATCTTATAAGAGGTATTTGAAAATAAAGTCCTATGAAGATAATTATACTACAGGCCTCTGAGTTAACACTGGACACTGGCATCAACAGTCATTGTTATTGAGCTAAATAAAAAAATAAAAAAACTATAATGGCGCGAACGAAGCTAGCTACACACTTTTAGTCTGTACTCTGTGGAAGCCTCGAAAACACTGAAAAACACAATTAAAACAATTAAAACAACAGTTAATTGTTATGTTTTTCAGTTTTTGCGAGGCTTCCACAGAGTACAGACTAAAAGTGTGTAGCTAGCTTCGTTCGCGCCATTTTAGTTTTTTTTTACTGTAGTATAATTATCTTCATAGGAGTTTATTTTCAAATACCTCATATAAGATCAATTAACGTTTTTAAGGCATTAAGGCACTATTTAAGAAAGCAATTAATTTAATTAATAAAAAACATCTAAGTACCTACTGCTACGAAAATCGTGTTTTGAAATACGTCCTCTACAAAATTCCAGTACGCAGTGGGCTTCTTCAGCTTCCTTCTTCTCCTGATCTGCAACAAGGGAACGGCTGGCTTCCGTGCCTCCCTCGTGCCTGTCCACGCTGCCTTCGGGATCCTAACTTTCGTGCTCGGAGTCTGCGCCTGCCTCACAGGGCTCACTGAGAAAGCCCTCTTCACTCTCGGGTACGTAATGAAAATTTACTCGATGATTTTAAAGTTAACTCATAAACTGAACACATTTTTTACTGGGTATAATACGAGTACTCACGATATTTATGTTGTACGCCTATACGAGTATTTCGTCCTACATGGATTATGGTCACGGCTGACCTGTAAATGTTGTGAGTACAGTACCCGTATTATAGTAAAAAAATAATTGACTTCATTCATTTTGCTAAACATGACATGAGATTTGAGAGTTAGTTACATTTGAAATCTAGTTTTAATTCTAGATTAGGTATTAGACGCAAGCTGACACACATTTGATTGAGAGCAAAATTCAAACACCAACATATTTCATTTAATGCACGATGTTCTAAAGTTTTACTTAAGTATCAGATTGCTTGAGATTCGCACAACCGATCTCAAAGACTGAAAGTGATATTTGATCGTAAAGGGTTTTAATATCATCGGCTGTGCAGAATATATTATATAGAAGCGGCAGGTTTCAATATCAATCACTTCGTGAGAGTCAAGCGTATTTAAGTTGAAGTAAAAAATATTTTGATTGTACTTAACAACTGTGATATTTCATTATTAATTGCCACTAAAATTGAAGTTTTCAATCGAAATTCTAAATTTAAAATTTACTGATTGGATAATAAAAAATTCTTCATTTACTTCAGAAATGCTACCCTCGGAGTGCCCAGGTA
Organism: Thymelicus acteon; assembly: GCA_951805285.1. Taxonomy (NCBI): domain Eukaryota; kingdom Metazoa; phylum Arthropoda; class Insecta; order Lepidoptera; family Hesperiidae; genus Thymelicus; species Thymelicus acteon. Next base: position 7,823,122 of record OX638217.1, read on the forward strand.
TTATTTTAGTGTTACGCACTTTTCATTGGCTGTTTAGGAAAATTCAGTGTTATAGAGAGTCTCTTCACTTAAATTGATAAATCATACCTCACTTATTCGCATTTCAATGTTTAAAAGTTTAGGAACTATAGACACACTTATAACTGCAATGCGATTTTCCTGTCTGATGAAATCGATTTTTACGCAAAATGCGCATCATTACGCTTCACATTCCTAATTTTACTTGCTTGGTTAGAATATTCTAGAAACTATATTAACTAGGTACCATCTACCTTTATTAAATGTTTATCTCACATTTCTGCTTTGAGTAGAGTCATGATTGTACACAAACTATTTGAGACACTGCTGTATACCTACGTACCTACATATGTATACAGAATGCCTTATGAGACTTTTGAGTTAGTACGCTACGGCATGCATTCCACATTTCCACAATATTATTATTCTGACTGAGACTGGAACCTAGAAATAGTAATTTTGAAATAGAATTCCTAACCTGTTTGAGATTTTCAAAGTCCAGTGACGTAACAACTTATGAATTTGTTTACTACAGACTACAAGGATTGTATGTCCATTTAAAACACATAAATCTACTTTTATTGACACGATTTTATTCCATTTTTTTTTGCACAATTTTCATCTTTCCGTGCCGCATTTTGCATTCTGCATATTTTTAGTAGGTATGATAGAATTTTCTTATAATGCATACTTTTAAACAATGTTGCATGCTTTTGTGCACCTGATTCTATTCGTATTATACCTTACCTTATACATAATAGCAAAGTGCATTTTTCATAAATTGATATCAAAGATAGAGCAACCTCCTCAATAATTTCTACTATAGTTATAATCGAAAAGAAACAAAATATAGGGTAGGGTAAGTCTAGGTACACTTTTATACTATGCAGTATTTTACCAAAACGTTAAAATGTATTATGTTTAATGTCATTATACCAAAATAGCCTATTTTGTGGACAAAAGTTATCCTTTAAAAGAACACAAGTTTTACCAATACAATATTATCAACAAGATATCATTGAACACAGTATGTAATATTATTGTTGCGTTCAAGTCAAATTGAGTTAATCCATCAAGGCCGATTCAGAAAACTGCTATTTGATACAAGACTAAGATAGGTTTTGCTCCATCTCTGATATCTGACTTCATCGAACACCTGTATTGTGCCTGTGCCTGTGTTTGTCTGTCTGTTGCTTGTAATATCGTATTCCAGCGCCGAGAGATACAGCGGCCTACCAGACGAGGGGGTTATCATCAACGCGATCGGAGTCGCCACAGTGGCTATTCTAGCCGTCGTCATGTATATCACATCCAGGGATAAATTCCGCACACAACCCCGCGACAGCCATTTGAGAGCGTCGGTCGATTTGTAGAGTGCCAATGAAATTAATTAAATGCGGACGTGCTCAAACTATTTGCAGCGCGCTACTACTGCTCAGATAGACGATATTATTATCAGCTTAGTGAATACGCCCATAAGGTCGTTTTTTAAATACCTATTGCATTTCATGAAAATGCAAATCATATTTTTATATCACAGTAAATTTTTTATCAAGATACTGAAAAAACGTTATCAAAATAATAAATATTAAACACAACCGAAACATTTTTAGCAATGGAACTTAATCAGTCATACAGTTTACATACCTAATCATACAAAAATATACAAACAAAATTCAATTTTCTTGTTTGCTCTTTAGGCCTTAGTAAATATTATTTAGGTAGGTATAGTATATTTGAGATAGCTACATAGTTTATAGAAATAGAAACAAGTATAATTATGTACAAATGACGAGGCTTATTATATCGTAAATGTTAAAGTTTGGTCTGTATCAGACCACGATATAATCTTTACTTATAAATATAATTATTTTAAGACTTTACAGACTTTATGAAATATTAATGGGATAATTTGGACTCAAAATTCCCCCACACATCCTAGAATTTAAGTAAGATTAAATTTATGAAGAGTTAAAATAAAGAGTTCGGAATAATCTAGCCTTGTTTTTAATTTGTTTGTTCTGCTGTACATATTAGCTTGTTTTAATGACCTATTTTATAGGATAACGACAATTATTACAAATTAAATGGCTCACAAAATAAATAGATCGACATTTTTAACTCATAAAGTACCTAAAATTTCCTTAAAATTGACTCAAGCTTAAATTTTTAACGCGCAAATTACTAACTTTACACTAACAAAGCTTTTTGCATCGTATATTCGAATACTGAGATTCATTGTTATAATTCAGACCTATTGAATGTGTTTGTGAGCATTAATTTAAGTATGAGCCCAACCTACATGCCTAATACATACCTAATAGCTAGGTATGCAATGTATTGTCAATGCAAGGCTTATAATAATCGAAAACAAAAAGTAAATAGGTACCTACCTATGTATGAATATGTTTTGGAATTTAAATAATTTAGATTACTTTTTCTACTTAAATCTGCATGGTATTTTATAAGTCTATTACATATCCTAATTAATTGCATGCTTCGAATAAATACTTCCTAACCATACCCACAAATAATGCTTATATTGTACTGCTAACAACTCTTAACTCATTTTTAGACAGTGCTTGACCACAATTCCATCTAATGGTAAGTGGCGATGTACCTAGTCTTGGTAATAGTGGTAAAGTGCACTAATTTAGAAGAAGCCTTTTTAGGGACACTCAGCACAGCTACGATGACACAAAAATAAACAAAAATATTGTACACCAATACCTACACCTACTCTTTTACTTATTGATGTTTTTGGATAATATACATATTAATCATCTAAATCTAAATAAATTTTCATAAAATAAAAAGTTTTGATGACTAAAGGTCGATGCACACGGTGGACGGGACGTGGACGGGGCATAAATATACGTGCATGCCCCGTTTCCGTCCCGTACGTGCCTCCGTGGCTATCGTTACATTTTCTATGAAACGATGTTTCCAAAACTTCACGTCCCGTCCCGTCCACGTTACGTATGCATCGACCTTAACTTACTTTCCACAATAAGTCGTTCTTCCACTGCGTTTGGTATTCGCAATGCAGTAACGTCGCAATACAAAAACACAGTTTTGAAAGCTTCTGCTACACTACACTATAATGTTGCCTTACTAACCCGGGCGCATGCGGTGCAGGAGCGAGACATACGCGACGCTGCCGACAGAGGGCATCGTGATCAACGCCATCGGGATGTCGGTGGTAGCGGTGGCCGTGGTGGTGCTGTACACCGTCCGCGGCACCGGCGGCTATCGTCTCCGCAAGGTGGCGCAGCACCCCAGCTAAATGGAGACTTGACACAACTACGGGAAAGCAGTTCAGTCCAGTTTTAACTAGTGTGAACCGGTTATGAGTGGTCGCGTTCCTTTGACTCAGTTTGTATGAAAGCAAATATAAGTATGCGATTTTTTTATTTGGTCCCATTTATACCATACCAATTTTATAAACCATTCCCTAATACATGTGAATAACGCGTGGTAAAGAAAAATTGAGCATTGCATTGAATACATTATGATAATAAACTCAATTGAACTGCTTTTCCCCAAACGGTTGATACATTCTCAAATATTTTATGATTGTATCGCATTCAAGTGATGATAATTTTGAGTTCAATTATAAATTGTGTAAGAAAATCGCTCTTTCGGAGTTGTTTGTGGAATACCTAGATATTACTATAATAATAGTGAAACAAAAACGTCAGGATTCTTCTTCACCTTGCTGCGAAAGAGGGACTTCAATTTCAAATATTTTAATTATATTTACATAACATTAAAAATTATTTAGCTCAATTTGTTGATTTTAGATATAAATTCTATTTCAATTACATTATTATTCTTGCGGTTGTGCAGTGTTCCAATTTTGAATGTTAAGACGTTATTGTGCGTTTATTCCGTCTAGTACAATCCTTCTACTGTTAGCTGATTGGATTGGCAAATTATTTTAATTTTTAATTTCGATCAGTGTTAACTGAGTAAAGGCTTAGTGATACGTAAGAAGTAGTAACGCTACTACGTATGGAATGTTTTGAGTTTTAACTGTAGTTGAAATTAAGAATATCAGAATAGATTATGATAAATAACATATTGGAAGCACCAAATCTGATGCAATTTAAAAAATTAAAAGAACATTATTTATTCTAACAAATGAGATATTTCATTAAATATTATTCAACATACATACACAGTATTTACTAAATTATTCAACAATGTATGTATATCTATAATAGAACCATACCGTTGAACTCAGTCAGTGGCCATATCCATTTTAGATAAGTACCTATTAAATTTCTGGTATCGACAAGATTAGTAGGTTTTACTAGGTAGGATATTTAGTGATAACTTGTATATAAATTTAAACCTAATTAATGTTATGTGCGAGTGTTCGATAGATGTAGAATGTGATGATTTTGTAGTGAAACAGTTTAAATAACTATTTATTAATTGATAAATAAAAATATTAATATTTAGAAATGTTTCGATGAATCGCTAAACTTGTCTTTTGAAATGTTTATTACTGTAAACATATTTCCAATCCAGTATTGTAATAATCGGAGTAAGTAGCATTTCCAACATAGGATTTTGGCAAAATATTCAAGTAGACGGTAAAGCTATTTATATGATCTTTACAAAATTATTTTGCAACGAGTTTAAATCGTAAGAAGTGTTCATTCGAGTTGCCAAATTCGGTGTAACGTAATGTTTATGATACTTGTAATCGATTGTAACTGTGTATTACATTGATAACTATCTAAATGTAGCATGTCTATGGTAATTATAGGGTTATGCTCAATGTGTTTATACGAGGGGTACCTACATATTATTTCCTTGTGTAGAGTATTGAATGAATTTTCTATTAATTAGAATTTGTAATTTATATTCCATTTTTGTATAAAATGCATTCCATTCAAACGAGGAGGCTTTTAAAAATTCTTTTTGATGATATACAGCGCATACAAAGACTGTTCGATTGTGAATTATGTCGTTCTAGAATAAAATATTTCCGATGATTTTTGAACAAAGATGATAAATAAATATTCCAGTTATTGTGGATCCCTTTAAACACTGGGGCCAAGTTTTATATGATAATACTCGTAGATTTCCATTTCACGGCAGTGGCAATTTTTTCTACAGTATTATGTTATTTTAACAGAGTACGTTTCAGTGTTTTAAACCGGAATTCTTAAACCGTGGCTACTTTTGTTTTCACCAAGAGAGTTGATGTGGTACCTGCTTATTAATGTAATTTAAGAGGTTAGAATAGTCCCCTTCTACATAGGTTGCAAACTGCCGATTTATTTTAATGCATTTTAAATTGTTGTTTTCGAGTCTGACACTGAATGTATTTGAAATATAATTTCGTATACCTAGTTGTGTTGATTGATTACAGTTATATTGGTTAATGTGAATTTTATCACTGTTTTACATTTTGAAATATTTATACGCATTCATAATGGTACATTAAATACTTGTATGAAATAATATGTTAGTGTTTTACTTACACAAGTACCCTATCCTCCCCTGAGTAGTTTATATACAGGTCCAATGTAAGAAAAAAATATCTACGTAAAATACAACCTTATGAACCTCCAGATGCTATGTCCCTTACCGCCGTCCAAATAGAATTGAACGCGGGTTTTCTAAGGAAGTTGATATTCTAAATTTCTAACAAAACTAAGCGATAAACGAGCTAACGACCACGACCAACTTAGTTACCAATTACCAACCAAAGGCAAGCACGATGCGGTGCTGACTAAAACTGAAGCCACCATGAAATAAATTACTTGAAAAAATTTACAACTAACGTTACTAAGATAACGTTGAATATGCGTTTGAAGTAACTTTTACTATTTTATGAATAATTTTGTTATTATAAAAACAAAATTAATTTCATAGTACTTTATTCATTCACATAGTTTTTCACAGAGTTTCATACATATTTTACTATTTAATGTAAATTGTAAACAAATATAAGTAACACCTAAAGGTGGATGTGGGAACAATGACTCTATACACTTCGTAATCACGGCTTTAAATTGCTTCTTTAGAACTCTGATCTCTATAATATATAAGCAAAAAATACTCGACTAAAAGAAGTGAAAGACAGTGAAAAGTTTCAACCTTCCACTTGATTTTGAGTTGGATAAAAATACGGAGATTTGACGCGCTACTAGCGCCACGTACCGTGATCAATAAGGAACTAAATTGTTGTTTATTTGTTGTTTATTTTGTTTAGTAACTGTAAAAGTTATTTCCTCAATAGGCCAATCTGTGGCATTCGATCCTCATCCAGTTTGTAATATAGAGATCAGAGCCCTAGATAACTTGATTCATGTGGTACAGTCATAATACTAAAGTAAATACATAATAAGACTCAATTCAAATTAGGAGAGTCTAGTAGCAATGTATGTCTTCAGTTATTGTTACACAATAGTTTAAAAGAGATTATTATTCCTATAAAGTGTGAATCAAACTTCATAGTAAAACGAGGTTACAATCAATTGGCAACATTCGAAATTCAGTAAATATTACTACAGTGTCACATTATCTTACACATACATACACACAAGTCATGTCGTGCCTAGCGAACGACGTTCAATATTTTGATTTTCAATAATTTGTTTGTTAGTCACAGATCAATTTAAATAAACTATGTAAATTTTAACACTTTTAAGATTTTTTGATAGATTAGAATAATTTATAATGCTATGTTTTAAAGATTCATTTATTTTATTAGCTCAATAACTTTAGTATATCTAACAATTCCAACAAAATATTTTTTTATTTGCATGCTTGAAATTATTATTAAGATCCAAAAAAGGAGTAAAGTATTAAAAATAAAAATAAAAAATTGCGTGATTCACACAACTCTCAGGGCAAAAAAATCAATAATAATTTGATTAATATGGCTTTGAAAATTAAAGACTTTTTGGTCGGTTGAAAAATGTAGTTGATTAAAGGTATGCATACGTGACGTGGACGGGACGGGGACTGGACGGGACGTGGACGGGGCATAAATATACAAAATGCCCCGTTCCCGTCCCGTGCGTGCCTCCGTGGCGTATGCGCTATCCTTTACATTTTCTATGAAACGATGTTTCCAAAACTACGCCCAGTCCCGTCCACGTTACGTATGCATCGACCTTAAAATAAAACATTACAAATGGCGTTACATAATTGTAAATATTTCCTTTCGTGCGAAAACAAAATTGTTATTGCTATAAATTGTTCGCGCCTAATCGCCAGACGCTTCCAAGGGCTGGTGAATACATTTCAGTATGTATCTATTATTTAACACCACCACTCTTTTCCAGTGTGAATCGAGAAAGTAGTGAGTGTTAAAAAGTGACAAAAGTTATTAAACTGCCTGAATAGCCTTAGATAAGGCAATTATTCTATTTAATAATAAAACTGGTGGCACAACCGTGTCCTCTAAAGCACGAAAGCGATCATGATATTTAGCCTCTTAATTCTCTTATCACTTACGTATATATGACAAATCAATTGAGCCACCTTGTTTCCTTAGTTTAAAAACTAAATTCACAATAAACGAGTACGATTTTAATTAGTTTCACTACTTTTTTTTAATTTTAGTACCTAACAAAAATGTGATGTAGCTCGATTCTCGTGCCTAGGGGTATACCTCAAAGATATATGTAGGTAATAACGTATTGTATATACTATTTAAGAGTAAAATTAAATTATAACTAGATAAGTTATGATCTACATAGGTGTATAATTCACTTACCTACACACTATGACAAAAGGCCATATAGTAAGTAGGGTACTAAAATTTTACTCCACATGTGATATTTTTTAACAACATTTTACGTTTATTTTTAAAAATGCAGTAGGTAATCTCTTGAGATTTTATTTAAGGCCCGGTATGACTACGATTTAAAAACGTTGATTTCACTCACACAACCGCATATCTGCGCTAATCTAATGTTACATTTACATGACGCTGAATAGGGTTCAAAATTGCAGAGCATATTTTTGCTAACAATGTAACTAGATTGCGAATAAACATTTAATTTGAGGGTTTTCCATGGATAATTCAGAATATACGCATTAAATTCAATATCTGTCCGGTTAAAGTTTTAATAAAACCATATACCTATTATATTCTCAAAAAAAATATGTTGTTACGGCTGAAAATACAGAGAATGTCGACGTTTAAGTTTATTTTTGTATACCAAATTACGATTTTTTATTGGGTATTTTAAACAACTATTTAATATTCTATTCGGTTAACATTTTTCTTTAGACCTTTTTCTATGCTCTGTATTTTTTGCGTGCGATAATTTCATTGGATTTCCTCGTACTCCAGCACCAAAGAAACCCAGTTTTGTGAATATTGAGATCACACCGCGCCTAAAACATAAATTATTTAGGTGTTATACACGATATGTTTTGTTATATTAAACACGATTTTTTCTATTTCAAGTTACTACCCGTATAAGTAGGACAATGTCATTGTGGTATAACATAACATATTAATATTTGATGATTAAACGAACTTACCTGTAAGTGAAGTTCAATCCCAATTATTCGAGAGCTTCGTTCGAAGATATTAGCATAGCAACACTTGTAGTAGCCACGTACCGCCCGCCATTTCGCACTGAATTTTAGAGGTAGATAAAAAATAAAACATGAAATTATCAATTTTGTAGGGTAGATTTGTAAAACCTCACTTAGTTGGGGCGCTCTCCTCTTCGGTTCGTCATTCAGTTCAGAGATTTGCTGAGCTGTTTCATGTTTCACGACTAGGGGTGTAGTGTATATGACATTTACACTAGGGAGGGAGGGATGCTAATATCTTCGAACGAAGCTCTCGAATAATTGGGATTGAACTTCACTTACAGGTAAGTTCGTTTAATCATCAATTATTCTTCGAGTTTCGTTCTCGATATTAGCATAGCAACACTTGTAGACGTTTAGAGAATGTAGTCGTGAAACTAATGATATTATATTATTTTTAATTGTAATATGATAGCAAAATTTTTCTCTTTAATTTCAATCTATTGAACAATATATTGGTGACAACAGCATATACCTATATATAACACACTCGGTAATTATCCTACTGATAAGTAGTTAACTGTATTTGCTATGAACATGACGAGTGTAATGTTAACCGAATAAAGTGGAATATCCACTGAATTCTGAAATTTTTATGTAAAATATTCATTAAAATATTTAAGGATAATAAGTAAATTACTTAAATGAGGTAAATATAGATTTGGCAATATTATCGATAGTATATATGGTATCCTTTTTATGTAACCCTTGCCAGTACTAAGAGAGTAAGTAATTTTATGATAATTGTGTTGACTGAAATTTGTTCTTTCCCGAAAGATCCATTTTTTTAAGCTTTTGGTCACACTACTACAGCGAGTGTAGCAACGAAAGCAGCAACTATGTCGCCAACCACAATTAATTCCAAACCTGTAAGTAGAATTAAAAGTTTCTATAAAAACACTGTTTTAATTAAAACATTATCTATCTATAATGTATATAAAAACATAAAACGTTTGTACGGATGTTTTCTATAGACTGTGAAACCATCCAACCGATATGTCTTAAAATGGTTTCATTTGAAAGGCAATAATTCGAAAGTGGTTTGAGGCCACTAAAATCCATCAATTGATAAAGTAGATTTTCCATTTTTCCCATACAACAATTTGAACAGATTGTTAACACAAAAAACACTGATCTATAATTGTTATCAGAGATTTTATAAGTGTAATGGAACACACAGAGCATCCACCAGTCCTGTATAAAAAACGAAATCAATGTATTGACTTCTTTTAGAGTTTTGCGGCCGAAAATCACATGAAATGTATGTGCTGTAAAAAATACTAAATTGAGTAACATTGGATATTATTATGTTCCAAATTAATTAGGATTTAAGTAGTAGGCCGCAATGAAAATATTTTCTATAGAAAAATATATAAAATATAATCCTTATTTGTCTAGACTGATTTGACCAATTACCAAGGACCTGGGTGAACTGCGGTAACCTTATGATCTGTAGAATTAAAACTTGTGTGAAACAATAAGAGAAATTCTATTACAAAGTATTGTAAGGATAAAATTGTTTTCGTGGCGAATTGACGATACGCAAACTACTGTTTTCCATCACATATGTAGTACTATGCGTAAGCAGTTGGGATGTTTTTATTAGGGAAACAATATCCGGACTTCAATCCGGTAACGATAATGTGATTAGTTAAGTATACATATAATACCTAAAATAAAATTACTCAATGTTAAAAAAAAATTATGGGTGGAGGCCATTAAGAAACAATCTCATTGTTAAGTTTATAGGATGACAGATATACAGGCGGACCGCAGCCGCGCAGTCGTAAGACTTGAATATAATAAAATAAATCCACAATACCATAAGTGTACCTCCGTCCTAGAACTGACACCTGCAACATTAAAAACAAGAAGTAAAAAATAAGTACGTTGAGAGTACGTACTCGTATATTGTAATCCACGAGAACTACTGGCGACAAACTGCTTCGCAGTTTGACAGACGTGTAAAGCATGCAATTGTACTTGTTTGTTAAAATAAATAAATAATAAATACATTATTGTTTGTCTTATTTTACAACATCACTCGATGGCAAAGTTTACCGCTCATTTGTTGAGTATAGTGTTGCCATAGTGATAATGTCTGGTTACTTTGGAGGCGGAACCCCGTTGTTGAGGCATGCACATAAGGAGCATAACATTGTATAATTATACAATCTGCGGCATACATGTATGTTTTGTATGTATAGAAAATGTTTGTATCTCTAGCCTGGTATGCAAAAATGAATCAATCATCCGGTAGCACGGAAATATTCAAAAATACGCAATATTCAAAAATTTTACTTTTAATGAAGCAACAAATAAATTAACTAATACATTAAGCAATGGATGATACAATTAATCGTACATATACAGGGGGTATACAGTGGTATACCTACTATTTGTAATTTCATTATCATTGACCAGCAGGCCAACCAGGAAATAATTCACTCAAGTTTGTTTATTATTATTAAGTAGAAAAAAGACAACTATTCCGTACGCCTCAGTAAGTTAAAAACCCGTTGAAAATATTAGCTATAAGTACTAAGCCAAACGGTATGTACCTACGGTGTATAAACAGGATGTAGCTTAGTATTCTCTTCAATTCGGCTGAAACTGAACAACTGATCACATCAATTTAGAAGAGTGTATAAGAACTTGAATTAAGTTGTCCTCAGATATTCAAATATAATTTGAAATTCGGAATTAGTACTCATAATTTCATATGCCTATATAGGTATCAATTTGTACACATACATTTATTAGTTTACTTTCAGTCTAATTAAATCCATACTACATTATATTTCAATGTCTGAATTGTTATTGTCTTTTTATTGGAACATGTGCGATGTTACTGTATAATTAGGTACATTTATGTCAATTGCTCCACGATGACATAAGAATGGTATGTTCCCGAATTTATCAATAAGAGAATCTTTCGTGAATCAACAATTGATTTGATAGATAAAATCTCTTAGTTTTATTATTATTATATATCCATTTAGAACTTACGTCTACGGCTGAAGTTTTAGGCGGTTTTTAGGCTGGCTTTGTGCGAGAGTCACATGCATCATTAGACCAGCAGGTCAAAAAATTTTTACGCCCCTTACGGCGGTTGTCGGAAACATTACTGAAAAGTTACTGTTGCTTAAGGGCCTGATGACAGGCTTAGCTGGTTATTGAATCGCAGACCTTATGATCAAAGAGGAATTTAATTCACAAGCCACGAAAAAAAAACGGCGTCACCAACGCGTTGTCGACGGAATAGACAGCTACTGTTGTTAAGGTATCACCGTCGGTATCCAGTACCACCGTAACAGTGGTGCGGTTAGCAAAAAACTTTTAAAAGTTGATATTATAATAATTGTTATAACAACTTCACACTATTTCGCCGTCGGAGATAACACTCCAGTGAACTTCAAAGTTCTAGATCGATGAAAGTAGTGCAATTGTCACCCCGATATCTGCAGAAAGAAAGTGATACTACTTGAGTAACACGTGGGCCCGTATAATGCTGTATATATAGCATAAGGGCATGGCCACATGGCCGCATGACTTTTATTGCTGGTAATTGAATATATTACTATACTCACGCGCGTCGACGAAGGTTTTTGGCAGTACTAAGATGCAATTTGCAGTTGGCGAGAGAATCCCCTTGGTTCGTGTAAATTGTAAATGGTGTTGGGTTTAATTGAACCCGTTACGTTTACATTTATTGTGAAATAAATAATATACAGCTATTGCTCGTTGAATAAAAATCCTTCGCAGTTTCATGCGAATAAATAAGTACTTGTTTCAGTTCACCGTATGTTGTTCAGCGTGACGTGAGTTCCTTCCGAAATATATATGTATATTTTTTTTTTTTGTTTGAGTAAACAGTAACCCCAAAGGTAGATCTGGTTATCAAGTACTTTGTTCAACGAATAGCGTGCAGTATTAGTTTCGTATGGAATATACGCTAATCAGCTGCATAATGCGGTGAAGATTCTTTCTGGAACACATGTACAATGTCGTGGAAATACCCCACAAGTAGATTCGAATTGCGAGTACTTCTTGTTGCAGTTGTCTGCGTCACACGGTGAGGATTCTTCATGGAACACATGTACAATGCAGAGGAAATACCCCACAAGTAGATCCGAATTGCGAGTACTTCTTGTTACAGTTGTCTGCGTAACACGGTGAGGATTCTTCATGGAATACATGTACAATGCAGAGGAAATACCCCACAAGTAGATCCGAATTGCGAGTACTTCTTGTTGCAGTTGTCTGCGTAACACGGTGAGGATTCTTCATGGAATACATGTACAATGCAGAGGAAATACCCCACAAGTAGATCCGAATTGCGAGTACTTCTTGTTGCAGTTGTCTGCGTAACACTGTGAGGATTCTTTATGGAATACATGTACAATGCAGAGGAAATACCCCACAAGTAGATCCGAATTGCGAGTACTTCTTGTTGCAGTTGTATGTGTAACTCTGTGAGGATTCTTCATGGAATACATGTACAATGCAGAGGAAATACCCCACAAGTAGATCCGAATTGCGAGTACTTCTTGTTGCAGTTGTCTGCGTAACACTAATTCGAATGTAATGCGAGCAGTGAACCCCACAGGAGTCCCCAAAGGACAATCCGATTATGTTTTGTATTTATATACTATTTCGATATAAATTCATTACGGAATACTAGTACTAGTACATACTAGCTATGGAAGAACCCTATAGGTAATTCTTGTTAGAAGGTACTATTTTGTTTTTCTTTCCTTCTAAATAAGAAGGGCTTCAAAAGAAAACCCGATTAGGTTTTGTATTTGTACACTACTGCAATATCGATCCCTTATAGAATACATATACTAGCAATTAACAGGTACTTTTTTATTTGGAATCCTTGAAAGGATAACCCGATTGTTTGTATTTATATAATGTTGCAATATAAATTGATAAATTCCTTACGGAATACATTTACTAGCGATGGAGGAACCCCACAGGTAATTCCGGTTAATAGGTATTTAATTAATTAGCAGGTATTATTTGGAAGCCCCCCCAAGGGCAATCCAGTTATATATGGTATTTAATTAATATTGTAATATATTTTTCATACGAAAAAACACGTGCTAGTAATGGAGAGAAAAAAAGAGGAATCCCTGAAGGTATCCATATAAAAATCATATATTCACTGATATATAACAGATATTCTGTTTCTGCTTCGTAATTGCGTAATTCCTTGCGAATTACATTTGCAAGCAATTTTTTAACCGACTTAAGTAGGGTTATGATTTTAAGTTACTTGCTGTATTCTATAAATGTTTGAATACTGGAATCCACCTACCTGCTAATTACAAGCTTTGATGAATCGCTATCCAATCCAATCCAACGATTTCCTGTACGAATCCAACGATACACACTGCAGATCACTTTTACTTTGGTAAATTTTTCGTTCTAAACTTTTGATTCTTTTACACAAGTAATTGAATTCTTCATGACTATTAAACTTTATTTTAAGCATTTCACTTTTAACTACAATTTTGCGCCCGTGCGAAACAGCGAAGCACTGAAACGTGAATGGCGAACCGAAGAGGAGAGCGCCCCAACTAAGTGAGGTTTTACAAATCTACCCTACAAAATTGATAATTTCATGTTTTATTTTTTATCTACCTCTAAAATTCAGTGCGAAATGGCGGGCGGTACGTGGCTACTACAAGTGTTGCTATGCTAATATCGAGAACGAAACTCGAAGAATAATTACTGTGTAGCATTGTCTTCTGGAAAAAGACAGAAGAGTATAAAATGTTTATGGTCAATAGTTCTTATGTGTGTTGCATGGTTCAACCAAGTCAAATCCTACTACAGTGCCACCAACTTATCTGTGAATTGGAGGAGGGCGCTGTCGGACGCATTGGACCAATTGGACGCAATTCGAGACGTAGTAAATGTCAAATGAATGAGCACAAATAACTTATGAATGGCACGGCATTAGTTCCAATTTTCGCCATTTCACAGATAACTTGGTGGCACTGTAACAACCATTTGACTCAAACATTGGCATTCAGCAATCATATAATAATGAGCCAACGAAATCACCTGTATTATAATAACAAAGTTAAATGATCAAATATTATTTTGTGGTGTCAATAAAACATTATGAATGAAACTGATGTAAAAATATCACATGTAGAAAAGTTATTACATTTAATTCTAACACAAGATAGATTCTTCAAAGCGTGAACCTTCAAGCTGCCACAAAATTTGATATAATCTTAAAATATGAAATATCTATTGGCGTGTGATGTATATAATTTGATCACTCGACTAGCAAAAATATCGAATCTGTGTCATAAGTACATAATAACGACTATAATTTCGTAGGTAACTATAGTAAATAGTAATAAATTTAGGCATCATATACGTATTTAAATAATCTAATAACATGTAATAAAATATACACGTTCGATCTACTATGGAAATAAATATCTCACATAGGTACATTTTGATATTTGAGTCAACCCTTCAAATGACTCGCTATTTGTTTCTGTCTATATTTTTGACTACGGCATGATTGTCTTGTAAAAATATAATAAATAGGAGAAGTATAAATATATATTTTTAGAGGTTCATAATATTAGCAAAGCCTAGACGTGAATTTCGCGCGCCATTCTACATGTTTAAAATAAAGGCCGACTTACAGCATTTTTCTGCAACACCTATCTCTTACCGACGATAAAAAGAAATGCTATAAAAGCTGTGATTGCAGTACACTAAACAAAGATAAGGTAGGCATAAAATCGCTTCGAGGGAGAATCGTTCATCGGCGATAGGTGGGTAAGGTAAATGTACAAGAGGTAGATATTTAACTGAAGCAAATTTATATCCAGTCTTTCTCAATCCAGGCATTCTCAAAGAGAGCGATAACGCCCCTTTTTGATGATAAAAACCTTTAGAGGGAGATGGGTGTAATGAAAACATTTGGATATCAAATAAAAGAGCAAGGGATTATGTGTTTCTAATATTGAAACTTTTCAAACCATATTTGCCTGCAATTTAAGGGTAACTGTAGAATATTGTCGATAGCATGGGTTTGGTAGAAAGCACAAGAAATTCACTTCTAGTCTTATGCCAATCACCACCTAATATACTATCTGGGGCATGCTGCATATTATATTTTTAATTTGATTATGTTATTGTTCTCTATCTAATAAAATACTGTCAGATATATTCAGCATAATGTTCAATTTACCCTCATCATTGTATCATAATAACCTTTTAAATGTAGAGAAAATATTAAGGCCTCAATCTATATTTGGAGGCCCGTGGTCCATGTCCAATCTATTGATTTAATATATTCTTTTGCTGCATTTTATAACTTTGTGAGATAAAGGTAAACACTCGGTATAATAACGTAGCCAGCGTAATCTAAATTACACACACAGAAAATTTAGCACGAATATGTAAAAATATGTATAATACTAACATACAATAAATAAATAACAAATTACAAGTTAAGCCAATACTTAAACCGCACAAAGCATAACTTAGTAAATGAAATATTTAAAATTATCAATATCTCCATAATCACACCAGTCAAAGACACCTAAGACACTATTTAACTTATAGACCATGGAAACAAATTAGGCCGACAAATGCATACGAAAATTAAGGAATGTACATAAATACTATTGCGTAATGAAAATGCTAACAACTTGTAAATAATTTGCACTGGGAGTAATTTTTTTTAGTTATCTGCAAATAATGTTTGTGCTACTTGTGATCCAGTTTACAGGAGCCAAAAATATTGGAGAACAACTGAACTTAATAACTTCAATATAAAACCGTTCAATAATTATATCTAACAGAGCATTTTTTAACATAAATCATTCATTACTAGTCCTACATTGTATTTACATAAGTCATTATAAACTATCTTGTGCAAATTAACAGTGTATTTAAATAAAAGAAAAAAATTAGTGACTTTTTGGGTATATAATTGACTCTATTAACTGTGAGGAAAGACTTAGAAATATAAACACGAAGTGTATCTTTGGTGCTATAAATGGCACAAATAAGCTCCGGTACGTAATTTACTAAGTACATACTTTAAATCCTTAACATATATCTTCACACAGAGAGCAACACTTTTGTAATGCAATTAACACACATTTAATAGATAAGGCAATACTTTTTGAACCAGTATCTTAGGTGACAAATCTACCTTTAATTTTATTTATTCTTTAAGACATTATGTTTAATATCAAGAGACATAGAAACTCTTAAATGAATCTCGAGTAACAACATTATTTTTAACTCGAAATATTCATTAAAATCCATTTATTACGATAAAATACGGAATAACTATATTTTAAATGACATGAAAAAATTTAAAAATATATTATGTTTTAAACAGCCTAATTTCTAAAAACAAATGCATTTAATTGTGCAGAATCTAACTTTTACATGAATAATTAAATACATTCATACAATTCAACATCATAATAGTGTATTATTTATTAACAGTCATTTATAATATTAAAAAAATTTGACACAAGAAAGTAGTCAATGAACATCAAATGTAAAGATTTGAGATCAATATTAACAATTAATTTAATTCAAATATTAACTGTAATAGTGTAATCAGAGAGCCGAATTTATAGTAGACGAACACAGCCAAATACTAAATTTAGAATGACAAAAAATTCATATACCTACTTCCATTCTTTACTCGCTAGCCTCTCTACTCTCAGATCAATCAATACCTGAATTTCTCAATGAAAATCTCAATTGATCATAACTTTAGCAAGTTTTTACTACAATAGGTAGTATTACATTCAATACGTAGGTGTTCATACCTTAGGCCTTACCTTAGACCTTAGGCCTTGAAGTACTGGGGGAATTCATTGGAAATAGCTCGCACGAGGGCTTGATCGTTGAGGCTGGCCTCTCCCTCCTCACAGAAGATTCTAGCGAAGCATCGTAGGAGGTCATCGCGCCGGTGTAAGTGAGTCCCGTAGTCTGTGTTACGAATTATACCTTGGAGGATTCTCAGGTACTGGTGACGACGCTGAAATATTGAATATTAATATATTTATAAGCTAACTAACACACATTAAATCCCATTCATCTACAACCGGGATAGAGTCTACCTAATTTTCTTCTCCTGGACATTGACTATCAGTGTGCACAGTAACCATATGAAGCTCAATAAAAGGTCAAGCTTCAGCTCATAACTATTTATCAAGATAATTCTATTAAATACAGAAATAGATTCCTATTATTGTAATGGGAATGGATGTCTTTTACAAATTAATACAAGCTGCCAAGTATTATTTTCAAATGTTTATCCAACCGACTTAAGAGGACTACAAGAGCTAACTGGCCTTGAATATGCGCGCACACATTAACAATTTCCCATTTTTACAAAATTAATATCAAAGTACCTTATTACGCTATTATAACATAGTCTTTTATATTCACAAGAAAGAAAATATTTAGTGAAAGAAGATATAAAACAATGAATTCACAAATAAAACTTTACAATAACAATAAACAATAATTCTGGTGGAAATAAATCGGCAAAAAGAGCAACACGTCCGCATAGCAAGAGGCCTCGGCCGGCACTGTCAGTACACAGGCGTTTACGCACACATGCGTACGTATTATGTTCGGGAATAAGAATATGCGATTTACAAAAAATCTATTGATTGCATTAAAAAAGTAAGACTTATTATTTTCTAAAAAATCTGAATAATCGCATGTATTTTAGTATGGTTTTTAATCGTTAACAGAATTTTTTAGATGTGTCTTCGTGATTTTGTTCTATCGAGTAAAATTTGTTGTATTATGTTTGCAACACACTACCTAACTATCATATATCCTGAAGAATATTTATTTTTTATATTATTTTTCTGACTTGTTTTACTGCAGTGAATCATATCCTTTTAAGGGATACAAAACTCGCGTTTAGCTCCTGTAGTCCCCTTAAGCCAATCGTTACCTTACAAATGCCTCACAATAGCTCTCAAGTGTCAACTCATACTCACAGAGTCTCCGGGCGACAAGTCTGCCAGTTGTCTCACAATAATGTCAATGGCCACTTTCACGTCGTTCGTGTAGAAGTGCTCGGCGGTCTTCTTGCGGCTAAATAGGTCGATCACTAGCTTCAGCACCGAATGGGCGGGCGCCGGCTCGTGATCGAAGATGTGGACTGGATCCTCTGTGAACACGTTCGGAATGTCTTTCATAATAACGTAATTTATTGATTTGATCTAGACAGAGATAATGATAGATATATTTGAAAATATACATATACCTATTTTAATAAGTGCGCTATACCACCCAAGACAACATTGCCATTTACAAACTAACCGGTTTTTCGCATCTTAACTCTTAATATGATGGCAGGTGATTTTTAATCGCTTAGTCCCCCCCCCCCCTCTCTTAACACTTAACTGGAATCGCATACTTATAACTGTTAAGCATATATGACCCACAGGATCAGTAGTAGAACACAGAACATTACAAAATACACAAACCTTCACGATTCAACAGCAGGAGTACTTTTTCGCAAAAGGTCTTAGCGTTGTCTCTGGTCTCCAGTGCATTGAGCAGCAGGTTATCAAAGGGGCTGTCAAACTGCAGGTTGTAGGCCAGGAGTAGCGTGAGGAACAGATCCGGGATCTGTTCGTCAACGTCCGTCTCGGGGGGTGCCTCGATCAGCTCCAAGAGGAATTGCGCGAATTCCACTCCCAGTTGCTCTGTAACAATAAGAATGTATAGCCTACAGCAGACGACCATTGACGGGAGGAGCTTAAGTCCCCACGTTGGACAACACATCACATAGATCCAAAACCCATACACACACATTTATCTGTTACATGAATAGTTATTTTCTGGCCCGGCCGGGACACCAACCCCTACTTACCAGGGAGGATCAATACCGAGCTACAGAGTCGTCCAACTCTAGTCACATACGGAACATCAGATGACCTTTGGTGTTGCTGATGTCCAATGGTGACAGGGGCGTAGCTACCGCCGTATCAGCCGTATCAATTATACGGGGCCCCGGGGCTGAGGGGGCCCCCAATGCGCCTTAGAATAAATTCGTGAAATGATCCGGGAATTAATTACTTATTATGATTCGAAAATTTTTCCGGAAAGCATCGATACTTCATTGAAAAGTGAAATCAACAATAAAATTACTTTCTGGATCATCTTTCATCGTATTAATGCATTAATTACTTTAGCATCATGCAATTTATCTTTAAGAGGCCATGATTCTAAATCTGGAAACTCGACAAATTGAAGACAAACAGGCAGTACAGATAATAATAAGAAAAACTTCTAATCAGTTATTTAAATGCCCAAATCAAAATTTAAACAAAATATTTAATGTAAAAAAAAATACGTTCTACACGACTCATGATGCTCTCCGGAACTGAGTGCTGCACGGACATGCCGGCGGCAACCCCATGACAGCGGTCCGGGAATAACTCAGGAGGAAGCTCATTCTACACGTAGCACAGCTCATTCTACAGTTAGCACGTGCATGGTAAAAATGATCGGGAGAATCGGACCGTAGAAGTTCTCCACGAGTCTCATCGGTGTGGATAAAACTTCAATTCGGCCATGAGCTTTGTAAAGCATGAGCAGGTGCCTCGCTCGCAGTGAAGTACTCCTTAGCCCGTTTTAGAACATCAAGCTTTTTGGAAGCCAACTTAGCCTTGCCTTCCGAATGACGCTGATACTACACATCACTCGAGATGTCAACTCCCAGAATCATACTCTTACAACACTTTTAGTCATGAGCGCGGTACCCTGGAATTGAGGCACTATGAAAAATTGGGTTTTCTTAGGGGTAAACGCGCCAACTTGTGTCTTCGTGGGGTTGAACTCGACTAAATTAAGTCAACCCTATTCCGAGACTTGTTAAAGAGAGTTCTCGACTTCAGACACATTTTTAAGCCTGCTATCCGCCACTTGCAAGTTTTTCAACTGAGAGGAATTAAGGGGGGCTGTGTAGTAGGCATCCCTTGTGCTGTCATCTGCATGTTGCTATGCAGAGTTGCCACTCATGCCATGTCATTGATATGCAAAATGAACAGCGTAGGAGATACCACAGACCTTTGGGGAACACCAGCATTTTATAGGTTTCATATCTGAGCAACAACCATCTACAACATCCTTGATATATCGCTCAGATAGAAAGCTGACTACCCAACTGCATAATCTCTCACAGCGACCGTAAGATGTTAACTTCGTGAGACCTCCCTGTGCCAGTCCTGGTCACAGGCTTTAGCGAAATCTAGGCTGACTGCCAGTGCCTCCCCGTTGCGATCTATAGCATGCCGATGCCGATGCCTACAGGTGCGTCAGATAAATTTGATGATCACCAGCTGAACGACCGTCGCTAAAACCGTATTGTCGATCATAGATCAGCTGATGATCTTCCAGATATCCCAGGAGCTGCATGTTAATCTCGCGCTCCATTACCGTTGCAAGCAGGGAGGCTATAGGCTTATCGCTATATGCCTGTAGTTGTAGCCTGGTCACTGAGATCGCCCATTATGCGGATGGAATGAAAAAGGGTAACCTTCCACGAAGACGTATTATGTGGCATAAGATAGAATAAGAATAAGCACGTTAAGACGGGGAATCAACCAGCCCCGGATCTACAATTTTTTCGAACCGGGGCAGAAACTTCATAGTGATAGAGATAAAATAAAAAAAACTCACAAATAAATAATAGTTGGCATTTTTGGTGAATGGGACAATAAGAACTCTTTTTTAATAAAATTATTTATTCTCCCAACCAGGCTTCCGTATGCTGCGCGCTTTGTGAAGCAATTTTTTTTATTTTTAATCATACTATATTATGATTTTTGTGCCCCCTGAATTGCCGCCCGGGGCGGGTGCCCCGGTTTGACAAACATCTTTAACACCACTACGTGAATACCGTCTGGTCTTCTCAACTTCTTGGTATCAAGCTCTCACAGGTTTTTAGGCGGAGCGATCCCTCTATCGTCAAGAGTTGAGTTGGCGGCAAAAAGGATGCCAAGAAGTTCGCAGAAGGAGGCAGCGTTAAACTTTGTATTAAGCCCTGAGGTGGATAGATCTATAAGCGTGCACGCGGATGATCATGTCTTTGACAATGACCATGATGCCCTGTCGTATCACATCGACTACTGAGTCTGCCCTCGCGTTCGGATCCCCCGAAACGAAACAGAGCTGCCACCAGATTAAAATTTTAGTTTAGAGTATTGATTGTATGTGGCTTATTAATCGATGTTAGTATATTATATTTGTTTTAATTCAGGCTAGCTTTTTTATTTCTTTTGAGAAAGATCTTTACCCTCGAGTCGAGAGGGGGCCCCCGGCAAAATTTTGATACGGGGCCCCGGAAGGGCTAGCTACGCCACTGAATGGTGACGATAGCCACTTACCATCAGGTGGACCGTAAGTTCATTTGCCGGCTATATCCATAAAAAAAAGAAAGAAAGAAACCATCATACCAAAATGCGTGACCGGCAACCGATCAGCCATGGACAGCACCATGGAGAGGAGCAGCGCGGAGTGCGAGAGGCGCGACACGGCGCGCGGGTTGTCGCGCATGTCGCGCGCGATCTCCGCCGGCAGCGCCGACAGCGCCAGCGTCGCTAGTGCCGTGCGCTCTAACCCGCACATTACGCCGAATGCCTAAAGATAAAGACAAAATCACCCATCATTGTCCCACTGCTGGGCTCGGGTCTCCTCTCACAATGTGAGGAGTACAGGCCATTGACTACCACGTTGTTTGGCCAAGTGCGGATAGGTTTGCAGGTTTCCTCACCATGTTTTCTTTCACCGCAGCAAGTGATAGTTAACTTCTACGCCGAATGCCTGGTTTATACAAAACTATAGGCATGATGACAGATTTTGAAATACTGTTCTATATTGTTGGGAAATATATTATAATTACAACATATCGCCGCTTCTCAAGAAAAGTGTACAAAGTCAATTTTTTTGCGAAATCAAGTTAAATATACAGAAATACTAAGAATCGCCTACTCTTTCTCTTGAAAAGTATCTAAAGAGGCTACTTTCAAAAATTGCCACCAGGGGAGCTAATGTTCAGTTTTGAATTGGCGCGATTTTACGTCCCTTTCGCGCGAAAACGTTACAATCTTTAGTTTGTATCAAAGATTCCACAGGATACACTTAGTGTTTGTCGCAAAAAGTGTACAAAAACGAAATTACGACCTAAAAGTAAATTCAGTTTCTCTGTAATATTGTATTAAATCAAATTTATATGGTTTTTGACAAAAGGATGACCTAACAATTGACAAATTCTTCTCTAAAAGACGATACAATCTCAAAATTGAACAGTTTTTGTTGAGTATTTTTTTTGCCTAGAAACATAAATTTATTTGGATTGACTATGATTTGGTTAATTTATATCTTATTCATAGGAAGAAAATTGTTTTCTTTATTTTATAAAACCCGACCCGATGTACAATTGTTTCACTGAAAAAACGCCATTTATAACTGCTTTAATACTTAAAAATAACTATCGAATATCCAAATTATGAGCATTTTTTTTCTAGAAAAGTAGCTAAAGTCAAAACGACTTAATTTTAAAAATTTTTTTTCATGACTTCGCTTTTTAAATACTTACTTACAATAAGTTATTTCATGAGCTAAAGGATTGAACTATTTTTTTTAAATAAGAGCGACTGTCGAACTTTATAAATAATGCTTTTATTAACGGTTCAATTTTCAAAACGCTCTCCTGTAAAGTTAGCTGATTTTGAGATTGTACAGTATTCATGTGAAGCGACGATATATCATTATTTCCGCAAAAAAATAAGGTTTAGTATCAAATAAATACATTTCAATTTATATGTTTAAAATTCGCACCAAATCGCTTCAAAGTGTCATGGCGTCGCTTGTGACGTCACTCGTCAGGAAAATAATAGACAAGACGTCATTATCAGTATGGTGATATTCGTTTGTTTTAAGAAGTGTGACGTAATTCGCGCTAATTGAGACTGATTGGCGTTCAAGCTAACATGGCGGCTTGCCTTATTTTGTAGTTTTATTTCATAAAAAATATTGTTAATCTCGCTCATAATAATACGATAAATGCGTGTTTTGTAATCCATTAATAGGGTTTCATTTAGAGATGGGCCGAGTACTACATTTACCGAGTAACCGAATACCGAGTATTATTCGGTTTTACTTTTGCAAAACCGAGCACTCGGCCGAATAACTCTGTTCAGTTTTTACGCAGTTTGCTAGTTTAATGGCGCGAAAACAGGTTTGTACTTTGTACCTGTTACCGCCGCGGGTAACTCAACCAAAACGCACGAACTACAGATCATCTCGTGAGTCACGAAGTTGAGCTAGTTGAAATCAAGTCAATGAGCTGAAAGAGGCAAAGAGCCGAACGAGCCGTTCGAGCTGTCTAAGCCATTCGAACCGTCGAGCTGTTCGAGCCGTTCGAGCTGAAAGAGCCGAATAAGTTCTGCGTTCGCAACTCGCGAGCCGCATTTTTATGAGACGAAAAGAAATATACCGCAAGTGTATTTCAGTAAGGTTGAAATTTCAATGAAGCTTGTTGTAATTACAATACCAAAGTTGCAGATCACTATACATATACGAGTAAGGTATATTATCTTACGGCCGGTCTCAATAATGTACTAACAGATGGAAGACTGTAGATAGGGCTACCATTAGTATGTTATCTGTCATACTTGTCAATTTTTGCGTCTGAAAAATTGACAAGTATGACAGCTAACATACTAATGGTAGCCCTATCCACAGTCTTCCATCTGTTAGTACATTATTGAGACCGGCCGTTAGTCGACGCTGTCACTGTACTGGTCAGGTGCAGGTACGGCTCGCAGCTCACGCGCGATCTGTTTCACTCTGGAGCTGAAATGAGCCGTGAGCCGGTCGAGCTGTTATAGAGCTGCAGGTCAACAGCTTAAGTTCGTGTGAGCTGAATATTTGAACCGGTTCAGATCTGAGTTACACACCTCTAGTCTTTTGGTATCTCTACGAGCTTGCGGCCATAAATTCGTACACAGCACACATTATTAATATAACATAATTCATTATGTCTCTAACCTAACAGTTTTTAAATCAAATACTTGGTCACTGGAACCGAGTTATTTGGCCGAGTATGAGTACTAAATAAAAGACCGAATACGCCGAGTACCGAGTAATAAACGAGTACTCGGCCCATCTCTAGTTTCATTAAATAAATACAGAATTTTAGTGATTTTTACTTACTGTCATCATGCCTATTATAGTTATTGGTACGAATTTTAGCAGTGGTCGATACTGAACCATAAGCATCATTGAATTTTTTTTATTTTTTATTTCATTATAATGTTACTAAACTGTTTTGTACGGTAAGTATGTATTAAAAAGTAAGTTGAATCACTAATCACGAGAAACTCGCGTAGGTACTGTACGTACAGTACTGTATTATAAAACTATTACAACTATTAAGCTTTCAAATCATGGAATTGCTGAACCACTGCTGAGTTGGTGTAAGTCGTATCTAACTAATAGGGAATCTCGAGTAGTAGCTAATGGCTACTCATCGCAATCATTCTTAGTAAATTCTGGAGTACCTCAAGGCTCACATCTAGGTCCACTTTTCTTTAATATTTTCGTTAACGACATTGGCAGTTGCTTCGCCCAGTCCAAATATTACCTATTTGCTGACGATTTAAAGTTTTTTAGGACTGTAAACTCATCCATGGAAGCTGTGCTGTTACAGGAAGACCTTAACCAACTTGTAGCTTGGTGTGAGAATAACGGTATGCACCTCAATGTGTCCAAGTGTAATTATATTCGTTTCACACGCAAGAAACACGATTCTTCGTATGAATATAAAGTCGGAGACACTCCACTGCACCAAGTAAATAGTGTAAAAGATCTCGGTGTTACACTCGACAGTAAGCTTCGCTTCAACACTCATATAGATACAATTTGTACTAAAGCGTTCAAAAATCTTGGATTTGTGTTACGAAATATTCGGGAATTTAAATCTTACGAAACAAGGATCCTTTTATATAACTCTTATGTTCGTAGCGGTTTGGAATACTGCAGTGTCGCCTGGAACCCATATTATGACATATATATTAAACGCATCGAAAGTGTACAGAGACGGTTTCTGTGGCACCTAATTTACTCGTGCAATATGGCAAATAAAATCACCTCCTATGACGATAGATTAACCTTTTTCAAAATGCAATCATTAAAGGATCGAAGACGCATGCTGGACTTGGCGTTTCTTTTTAGGCTTGCAAATGGCTCTCTGGACACTTCAGAACTATTAACATCCCTAAACTTTTCCATCCCGTGTAAGATTCCAAGACATTCTAGATACAACATTATTAACGCTTTACCATGTCAGTCTAATTTGGGACAAAATTCTCCCTTAAATAGAATTATTAGAGAGTATAACAAAACAGCAAAAACCATAGAATTGGACCTATTTCTGGACACCACACGTAGCCTTAAAAATAAACTATTTGTAATGTCACTAAAAACCTGAAATTTGTTTGTATTAAATTTATTGATGTATTATTATTTCAATTCAATTTTGTATGATGCTATAATTTTCAAATCGTATAATTAATATTATTTTCATTATTAGACATCAATATTTTATTATTTTTTAATCTGGGGCAATTTTTTATATATATGTTAATAGAATAATTTATTTTCTGTATTAGTTAATATTATAAATAGATAACTCGTCCTTTAATTAATGTAAGTATTTGTTTTTGTAATGACGATGATGTCTTATACCATGCTGTCGTTGCCTATAATTATTCCAACACCATTGTACTTTAATGTATTGTTAACTTAATATATTATGGTGTATGGAATGTTGGTGACCTAAATAAATAAATAAATAAATAAATAAATAAATAAATAAATAAATAAATTCTACCTGTAAAAGCAACTGTCGAAGCGGCCAACGGGTCTCCATTTGATAGTACTGGACCAATGTTGATACATATGCATAGCGATGACTGCTTAGAACATGTTGAGAAATATTGACATCAGCGTTTGACTGAAAACCGCCAAGAGAAAGTAGACATTATTTGTTAAATAAGACATTAATGGGTATCAATTAAAAATGTTTATGGATGAAAATGATAACTTCAAATACCATCCAATCATCCATTATTGCAACCTATAAATGTCACACTTTTGGCTCAGATGTAACCAGTTATAAAGTTAGAAGAACAAGTCATAGTTTACCATGCTAACTGCAGATGCAAATATTATGGAGAACTCTTTAGATGCACAGATTTCTTTTTTTTTCTTTACCAGAACAAGAGTCATAGAAAAAAATAAAAATAGAGTCAAATGAATGAATTTCCAATAAGGACATTGCTCTGATAATTATTTTTAATCTGTATATTATCACATAATAATAACACTTACCATAACTGAGATTAACTCAAGTAACTGTGTCTGTATGTCATGAGCGTCATCATGCAATGCCCACCCCCTCTGTTGGGCGTCATTAGCAGCTTTGGACAGGGCGTTGAGCGCCGTCATCATTCGCAGGGCGTCCGGCGCTGCGTCAATAGCGTTCTTTGGACAAGTTATGTTGCTGTTTGCTTCACGGAGCAATGCATCTATAATGGACCTAGCCGCACCACCTGGGAGGAATTCCTGGCAGAAATATAGAAATCATGTATTAGATATCTAGAAGATGTCTATTAGATATCTTGAATGGTGATTTTATAGAAGAAACAATCAGGCAAGTGGATTAAGAAAAAGTTGAGTTAAAGCCATGGATATATTACTCTATCTGGATCACTGACTTTATAGAAGTACCTGAAGTCCTATGACGTCATAATGGTATGACCATTTTTGTATTGTGTCCATGTTATGTATAGTCCCAGGGCATATCATTCAATTGTGATTTTTATAATGGTATAAAAACATCGAATTATTATTATAATATAGATGTACTGTAATTGTGTACCTTAATTTTCAATTTATAGTCCAGTGCCGATAGCTCTAAAAACGGTAAAAAGTGGAAGAAAATTATAGTAGAATGAAACCTATTGCAAAAGGAAGAGAATATAATGAAGATTATAGGAAAAATAAATTACGGGCGATCTGAGGTCCGGAAGGGGGGGAGAGGGGGGGTTTAAGGGAAAAAAGTGGTTTATCTTGATTTCCGGAAAAACTACAAGTCCTATTGAAAAAATTTGGATGGCAAAGTTGTAGGTAATAAAAAGATCTACAACTTTTGTATTTACACTTTTTTACATAACCTCAAAATTTATGTGAAAAATTAAAAAAACCACGTTTTTGGTTTTTTATTTTTATCTTTTACAAGAAAAAAATTGTTTCACGAAATTTGGTGAAAACTTACCTTTGTATGTCCTTGACATACTGTAATTTTTTTGATTCAAAAATATATTTTTTTTCACCTTATTTTGACCTTCTATCGAAAAAGCACCCTTATTTTCAGTCGAAAAATCTGACGTCAAAAAATCTGATTTTTTTAAAAATTTGGTAGTCTTTTTGTTCGTTGGAATCTGTACTTTCTAATGGTATATAAAAACTATACACTACCATGGTAAATGTTCTCAGAAAATGCAATGAAACGACAACTATTTTCGCAAAAAAATTCGGATTCCATTGATTGCATATGAAATTGCAAAAAATATGCGAAAATAGTTGTCGTTTCATTGCATTTTCTGAGAACATTACATTTCTGACAACGATATGACGTCAAAGGATTTCAGGTACCTCTACAAAGTCAGTGATCCAGATATATCCATGGTTAAAGCCATCAAAGGACAAAATTTCAATTAATGATCCTCTACAAACATTGATCAAATTGCATAAGCTTACTTAGTTATCTGATTATAAAATATTTGGAGAACGAGCTGATGTACAAAAATAATGAAAACTTAAGAAATCTTATCACTGATCTCAATACTGTAAACAATACATACATAATCTTGTACATCAGTTGTCATAATTTATAAGTTATTTAATCCTAAAAGTAACAGCTAAAATAATATGCATTTTTGAGATAGATAATAGTAATATATGTACCCTCAAGGAAGTAAGTACAGTCTCCACAGCTACTTTGGACATGTCATGACTAAGCTGAGTCTCCTTGCGCACGGCCTGCACTATCTCATATATTGCGTTTGGCTTGATGCTCTCACTACTGTCTTGGCTATCGTCCTGGTTGTCAGTATCTGATGAGATCTGGTTGGAAGATGATTTGCTCACATTTTTCTTCTTACCGCTGTCTCCATTATCTGCGGGAAACTTGTTATGATATATTGTGTTAAAAGTTACAGTATAGGCCTTTCAAGGCAATTTCGTCCGGGCAAACTATAGATAGAATGATTAAAGAATCTGTAGTATGTATGTACATGTGTATAATCAGTTTATAGAAGACCGTTGTAAGTGAAAATTTAATTTTTAAGCAATTGCCTAGATTGCAAAAGCTCTATGACTGATACTATATTAAAAAGGGAATTTCATATCTTAAGAAGATTTTAAATAATTTGCATTATATTTTGATGGGGATAATATTTATATAGTTTATTGATGTGACTTTTTTAGCTACTAAATATAATAATGAGTAAAAAAATAGTAGATATTAACAAAAAAAACTTAAGATAAAAGATCAGTAAAATTCTGCTTACCTTTAGATGAATTACCGTTAGCGAATCTAGTGGGAGATGACTCCGACTCTTCACTGATTTGCTGCTGAGACACTACCGGCCTCAAGTCAAATGAGGGTGACACTCCATTGGGAGGGGTGCTATCATCCAGACGGGGAGGGGGCTTAGGGGCAGGGGCTTTCTTGCTTGATGGTCTAATAAGGGTCTGAAGTTGTCGTTTTTTCTCAACCAACTTAGCTATCAGGTCTTGCTTTTGCGATGGTACAGAATTACTATCAGTGAGATTCAAGACACAATCGTTTATGAACGCCAGAAAGAACTCCGGCTCAACCTGCACCAAAAAGTTTAATCAGATTGGGTATATGCCACCTCGCTCATTGTAATAATTGGTATAATGAAAACAATTACCTTGACTGCAGCGACGTAATTCGAGGGAACAAACCCTAGCTGACCTTTTCTATTAACGACATGCCACCAGTTCCTCTGTTTTGTACTGCTCTGCTGGAGGTAAAAATATTCACCTTCACAGAAACTTAGTGTTTTAGCAAGTGTTGCCTCAAAATCGAACATTGCTTTGAGCATTTCACACTCATCTGTAATTGATGAACAGTTTATTTACGTGTAATTAAAGAAATAAAGAGTGAAAAATTTAAAAATTCATGTTTATTACCGTAACTATTCGGCCCGTCCCCCATAGTTAAGATCAAATACCAATTAAATTGAATGTAACAACGGACTATGTACTAAAATCATCAACAAATGTTTAATTAGCAAATAATTCGTACATTTTCAAATCCACCAAAATTCTACCAAGAAATCAATTTCATTGAATTGAACAACCAGACTTGACATTTGATTTGACAATCGCACTCCACAGAGTACTTAATCACTCGGCTCCATAGATGTACTTCTATCTATGGCTCGGCTCGCCACATTTATGGCTCGCCCTTGGTTGGTTTTACACATGGACTATTGAGGTAGAAGGAGGGCCATTTCATAAGAGGGGAAAGTTCCAAGTGTCCCGCTGTTTAACTTACAGAAAATAGAGTTTCCATTAATGGCCATTTCTGAATGGCGCTAGTGTGTGACGAATAGCGACATGAACCATGAACATAGCTATTGTAGATGGAGTGAAGTTTGCTGAGTTCAAATATTTAAAAATTTTCAAGGTACCCTCCATAATGCCAGTATACAAAACCTCAACTATTTACGTAGTCAAATGTTAGACTTAATTGTTTAATTAAATATAACCAAAACACTGCTGTGAGAAAACGCGATTTTTAGTAGTGTGATTTTTTTTTAATAATGACTATGATATGAACATAGCTGTTGTATACGAAGTGAAGTTTGCTGAGTTATGCCTAGTGCATCCGCCGCGTCACTCGTAATGAATGGCGCTAGTATCTAAAAAATAGATATTCGATACCCGTAATTGGATGCTTTTTGCGGACACTTTTCATATACACAGATGGCCTTCTTTCTGCTCTATCTTCCATGGTTTTACAGAGACCTATAATAAGATGAAGACTTTACGGTCACAGATTGTTATTAATCGCTGTGGACAAGGTACTTTACAACAGTGGATGTATTCTATAGGATTATGACGAAAGCATTTACCTATGACTACAAGAATATGGATATTAGGTAGCATTAATTACACGAAAAACGTATATTTCTTGTAACATGAAATTGTATTTTTAGACATGCTAGAAATTAGCATACTATTTAATTTTGCATAAATGCATACATATTTAAAATAATACAAACACAAGCACACACGTTCAAAGCATACCTCCTTCCACTCACACTTCATGTAAAGAATCACATTTAAAATCGTAAGTGTAATTATTGGAAAGCGATATTAGATGGCGCTTACAATCACAATTCACCTAAGCTCGGTAGAGCCTTTCCAGGTTCGTTCCTTTATCCGCGTGAAGATTTTAAGGCCGCTAGGGCCAAGAGGAAATATCTAAAAGTCTTATGAATTAAATAGTCCCTTCACTTATACCCTTAAATTAATCTTTGAAAACTGAACTCGTTACATTTTTAGGGTTCAGAAGTAAAATTGGAACCCTTATAGTTTTGTCATGTCCGTCCCTCTGTCCGTCTGTCCGAAGCAAAGCGCCGAGACCCTTAGTGCTAGAAAGCTGTAATTTGGCATGCATATTATATATTTATTAAAACTCCAGAATCGTCGAATAAAATATTGAAAAACATTTTTACGGTATATCCCCTGGCTCCCCTACAGGTAATGTGAGGATGAATTTTTTATTCGTCGCGTACCCTATAATGTGGGGTATTGTTGAAAAGATCTTACAAAAATATTATGGGTCTTATTAGACCATTTTTGGAATTAGTGGTCCGTTTGTGAAATATTTATCTTTAAAGTGCTAATTTTGGTTAAATCAAATGTCCCCCCCCTGCCAGCTAAACGGTTGGAGTTGGACAAGTGAAAAAATTCTCAGAAATAGGTTATATGATGAATTTATAAGGAAAACTATCACGGCTATGTTAGCATACGTAATTAATGAGTAATAGTCGATAAACTTACTACTTCAGAAGCGGGACTCATTTTACAGACCCATATTGACGACTGTCTTTTATTTTCCGGATCATATTGATAAATCCACGTTTCGTCACCTGT
The DNA here is from genome assembly GCA_951805285.1 of Thymelicus acteon. NCBI lineage: Eukaryota > Metazoa > Arthropoda > Insecta > Lepidoptera > Hesperiidae > Thymelicus > Thymelicus acteon. The sequence goes on from OX638217.1 coordinate 7,855,015, forward strand.
GAAGATTTCCGAAACAAGTCTTGACGTTTCGTTTTCACATCGTATACGAATTTCGCGGCACCAATCCACACGGGCCTGTTTTTCAGTGTCTGAGAGTAAACGCGGGATCCAACGCATAGACATAATACTACTAGACTAGGCAAGGTATCTGACTGAGCATATGTAAGTGAAACCGTCACGCTGCGAAGAAAGGCAGGAGGTAAACTTATCCTTGTCTTACTTACGAGTTACGCGAGTCTCCTTGGTCTCTTTCTCTTTCTAATAGCGTGACGCAAAGAAGGCCCGCTTGTCTAGTCTAGTAGTATTATGTCTATGATCCAACGACAACAAAGCTTCGTCACTCCAAGATGCTGATGCAAAATAATGTTAGCGCCAAGAATCTCCTCGATGTCCGAGTAAGTAATTCGTGGGTCTTCTCGCACCATCATTTTAGTAGTCCACACATTTTCTGCAGTTACCGCCGTTTGTGGGTGACCACTTCTATGGTCATCTTCATGGTTTGTTTTACCCCTTTTAAATTCACTGAACTATCTTAAAACTGTTGCTCCAGATGGGGCAGACTCCCCTAACGCTGATTTTAATCGTTGAAGGCTAAGTTTATCAGTTAAACCAAATTTAAAATTATAAAATATCATAGCACGCAAATGTACACGGTTAAGCTCCATCGTTGCAAAAAAAAAACCGCGGGAATCATCACAGTTAAATGACTGGAACATCATATATTTTTTTTAACCAGCAACCTGGCTATTCGCGTTTTATTTTTAAATAAATTTGCTCTTTTAAAATATAATTATATAATACAGATGCGTTCTTTTTTAGGGTTCCGTAGCCAAATGGCAAAAAACGGAACCCTTATAGATTCGTCATGTCTGTCTGTCCGTCCGTATGTCACAGACACTTTTTTCCGAAAGTATAAGAACTATACTGTTGAAACTTGGTAAGTAGATGTATTCTGTGAACCGCATTAAGATTTTCACATAAAAATAGAAAAAAAAACAATAAATTTTGGGGGCTCCCCATACTTAGAACTGAAACTCAAAAATTTTTTTTCATCAAACCCATACGTGTGGGGTATCTATGGATAGGTCTTCAAAAATGATATTGAGGTTTCTAGAATCATTTTTTTTAAACTGAATAGTTTGCGCGAGAGACACTTCCAAAGTGATAAAGTGTGTGTCCTCCCCCTGTAACTTCTAAAATAAGAGAATGATAAAACTAAAAAAAATATATGATGTACTTTACCATGCAAACTTCCACTTAAAATTGTTTTGAACGAGATCTAGTAAGTAGTTTTTTTGTAATACGTCATAAATCGTAAACCGCAATTTACCTCGATCAAAGTTACAATGAACTACAAGAACTTTTATATTATGTTACTTGCTGCTACGGAACCCTTCATGGGCGGGTCCGACTCGCACTTGGCCGCTTTTATTTAAATTAAGAGCATTTCAAAACGTATGGAGTGACCTCATTGATAGTAATAATACTTCAATGCATTCAATGAGTGACCTACGTATTTCTAAATTAGCCCACTTGAAATCTAGAAAAGTTACTTTGTAAAAGTTTAAAAAATAATAAAAGAAACAGTTAACAGTATAAAATATAAATAATATTATTTAAAGTACACCATTGATAAAATATTACATTAGCTATTCCTAAAATTAGGATACACCTACTTTGTATTAAAATATAAACATTGAAATAATATATGTATTAAAAAAATAATTTGTGTAGTATCATCAGTTTTCAATTGTTAGTTTCTTATCAAAATTATTCTAAATTGCAAGAAAATCTCACCTCTGGCTTTTTGTACTTGTAGGCCTAGCAGGGCCTATAGTAATTTACTAGACTATCTGTTATCCACAAAATTGTTAGCAATAAAAAGCAAATAAAGGTAATGAGTATTGAATTGCCTCTTCAATGAGCTTGTTGAGTGCGGTACCAATCCTAGTAGACATAACACATCTATTGTAGATCTTACCGGTGATGACTCAATTAAACCAATAGTACAATTTAATAGTAACAAAAAATTAAAGAAATATATTAAAATAAAAAGGTTTATAGCGAAAACTAAAAAAATAATTAAAAACAAAAATTGCATACAACAATTAGGGCAGTCTAAGAAAAAATGTCAATATTTAGCTAGTAAATTAAATAAATTACAATTGGAATCAGAGCACCATATCTTACAGTATGATTCAGAAGTATTACAGTTAAAACTTAAAATTGAAGGTTTGGAGAAGTCGTTGCAATCTATTACCAATCTTTATAGCAGTGCACAGGAGCAGATTAAAGAACATATTGCATCATTCAATAACCTGCTAGAGGTTTGCAACGACAACATGAATAGGTTTGATTCACTGTCCAATAAATACTATCTCTCACAAGACAAAACTAGTCCTTGTTCTTCAATAGCTCAGGGTGACAGTGCCTTAATAGAAACTACCCCATGTTCCTCTCCATCCGTTAACTCAAAAATTAACACGATGATTATTTCTGATCAATTAGGAAAAGACTTTGGTGCTATAATTAATCCATATTTGACCCATTCTGTTATAAACAGGTGCTCACCGGGAGCATCTTTTGACTATCTGTTAAATCAAATTAAACCAAATGAATTAAGTAATAATACTAATATAGTTTTAATGATAGGTGACAGTTTGAACATCACGAGGCGCCAAATAACTAAATGTATTGAAAAATTAGTACATTTACACAGCAGTACTGAATGCAAGTTTGTCATATGTGCTTTTCCTTATCTGAATAACTTAAACAAATACCAAAATAAGCGCATATATATATTAAATTTGTTATTATATAACTTGACAATTCATCATATAGATGCTATTTTTTGCTATGATATTAATAAGTTCATCCCGTTTAAGTTAATAAAGGAGAATATGTACTTGCCATCTAAAGTAAAACGACAGTTAGCTAAATTGTTAGCTTATAAATTAGAAGATACCGTTACATGTCATGTAACTAGGGCTTACTATCCGGATATTCGGATATCCGAATTATCCGGATATCCGCCAAATTTAATATCCGGATATTGTGCTTGTTACTATCCGGATAATCCGGATAATAATTAATTTTATTATTTTATACGTTTCTTCAATTGAAATATGTAAAAAGCACCGAGATATAACATTTTAAACTGTATTACTGTAGAATAGATACAATATTCGCATAAAATACGACTTAATGTCAAATAAGAAACGCCAACCCGATATTTCTTCACAATAAATGCAAGTGTACAAGCCATGTCCCAAAAATGTTCGCAATTTCAATAATAGTAACACAGAAAAGACGACGTAATCAATACATAATATGTAGGTAGGTAATAAAGGCAACGTCTGGTCTGGGTGGTTGAGCACTCCCTCACGGTGCTCCTTCGAGGAGAAACCTGGTTCTGGCGAATCAACATGCCGTGCCAAGCTTACTATAAAGCACAGCACTGCTCAAAAGCTGAGCAGAAGACGAGCAGTTTTATAGCAATTGACTATAGAAATCGAACAGCGTTGGGAACTGCTGGAGGGAGAAATAAAAGGCAAAGCCACTATCACTTTATAATTGATACTTTACGTCTGTGTCGCATCCTTATTACTGAGGGTCGTGCCCTTGATGAAGGTCCTTCACTGCTCTTATCAACTCCCTTCACTTTTCCTGGTGACCAACTTTCTCAGGACGATTGCATTGCAACAGTAAACATAACACACAAGGATTTCCTGATAATATTTTCGTAATCTTGACAGACCGTGGTATGCAACGCTTCCTGATCGAACATAACATCTCAAAAGCATCTATTTTCTTTCACTCTTTTGCTCTATGCGCCCATGATTCCCTGGCATATAAAATATCGAAAAAACGAATGTCTTGAGCTGGTCTTGGTGACATTAGAGATCTTTAGATCTTGCCATATTTCATTAATTTGCTTATAGCATTTTCAGCCAAATTTCTTGCTTTTGACTCGATTTCCTTCCCACATCCTCTTTGATTGGATATTAAGTACCCCGTCGAGGTATACAAACTCGTTGACGAATTCAACGTACGCAAATTCTCTACTCCTAGAGAGTTGATCAGTTCTGTCGGTAAGCATTATTTCGGTTTTCTTTTTGTCGAGAGTGAGTCCGATAAGTTCACTTCTAGTTTATCTTAAATGCTGATGGGCTCAAGCTCTTGATCGCAATGGGGAAGCTCTGGCAGTCAACCTAGATATCGCTAAGGCATGAAGACCGGGTCTGGCACAGGGGCCTTCTCACGAAGTTACCATCTCTGAGAAGTTATGCAGTTGGGTAGCCAGTTTTCTATCTGAGCGACACATCAAGGTAATTGTAGACGGTTGTTGCTCAGATAATTATGAAACCTATAAATACCGGCGTTCCCAAGGGACTGTGAAGACACAAGTTTGCGCGTTTACCGCTAAGAAAACCCCATTTGTCATAATACCTCAATTCCTGTTTTGGGACTCTGGGAGTTGACGTCTCGAGTGATGTGCATTATCGGCGTCATTCAGAAGGTAAGCCAAGCTAATCTCCCAAGAAGCTTTCTGTCCTGAACCGGGCTAAACAGTACTTCACTGCGAGGCACCTACACAAGCTCAGATCAGGCCTCACATGTAATATTGTTCCTATCTCTGGGCAAGGGCACTTCAATACCAGCTTAACCCATTCAATTCTATACAGAAACGCGCGGTCCGAGTTGTCAACGAACCACGAGTCACTCACAGGTTAAAACACCCGAGTTTCAAAAGAAATATCGGTTCTCTCTGGGTGTTCTACCGACTTTACAATGGTGAGTGCTCCGAGGAATAGTTTGACTTGATGCCTACTTCACCTTTTCATTATTGCACCACTCGCCGAAGTTTCATCCACACCGACTGGACTCGTGGAGAACCTCTATGTCCGATTCTCACGATCTTATTTGCCATGCACGTGCAAACTGTGGAATGAGCTTCCTTCTGAGGTATTCGCGGAGCGCTATGACATTGGGTTAAGGCGGACTTAATGCTAAAAGCATTATCTGCCATTCAACCTTCGAAAAGTAAGAGAAACATCGGGGTTCTTCAAAAAAGATGTAAAAAGAGTTCTCCTTCAGGGCCCGGAAACATTGGTGATTCCTCTGGTATTGCTCATGTCCATAGGCGACGATGACCATTTACAAAACATAGTAAAAAAACAGTGATGCTAGCAACAAGATCAGAAATATTGGTATGCGTTAGGTTTTAGATAAAGACAGTACCAGCTCGATGTGGTGGAAAAGTATCAAGTACCCTTAGGTTACTTCATAATTACCAAATGCAATATCAGGGTGAAACTCATTAAGCTTAGCAGCGCGCTGATACATCTACCGAAGTTTTGAATTTAATTCTGAATAAGTATTTGTATTAAAAACATTGATTTAATCTATAAATTATTTGAATTTAGCCTTCTAAAAGTGTTATCCGGATATCCGGATAATATCCGGATAGTATTCAGGAATTATCCGAATTATCCGGATACTAAAATTAACGGATAATTGCATGCCCTACATGTAACTAAGTCTATTGACAATGTTTTAGATTGTGGTAGTAGTACCACTAATTATACTATTGACTCCTGTACTAGTACAAGTACAGTTGATAATCATAATTTAAACTAGATGTTAAGACAACGGGAAAGCTCTATAATATGAATATTGTACACCAAAATATACAGGGCTTCTCTGGCAAAGAATTAGAAATTGAATTGTTTATTAGGCATTTTAACATACATGTTTTATGTTTAACTGAGCATTGGCTATCCAGCACTCAGAATAATGTAAATTACCATAATTACAGATTGTCAAGTGCATTCTTCAGAGAGACCGCAATTCATGGCGGATCATTAATTTTAGTGCACAATGATATGTCTTGCAAGGACAGAAAAGATATTGTAAGTCTCTCTATTGAGCGCGCTATTGAGCTGGCCTGTGTGGAACTGGAGCGGTTTATTGTAGTCTGCGTATATCGACCCCCCTCTGGTGATTATACTATTTTTGAAGATACATTGGAGGATGTACTTAAACGGTTAAGTGTTTCTAGAAAAGGATTAGTGATATGTGGCGACTTCAACGTAGATATTTTATTAAATACTTCGATGGCTACTAGGCTACTAAGCTTGTTTAAATGCTTTAATTTAAACCCACTGTTCAACGAGCCAACCAGAATAACTGAAACTACAGCTACATGTTTAGATAATATTTTTTGCAATTGTGAGATCTTAGATAAATAGATATTCAGTAAGTTGAGGTCAGACCACTGCGGACAAAAAATTTCATTGTATAATTCTGTCGATAAGAAAAAACAACTAATAAAATGTAGACCAGTAACTAAAAATAAAATTTCAACTTTTAAAGAAAAAATTCATTCAAAAATACATACGCAGTTAACGTTACAGCAAAGTGATCCTATTAAAATATATAATACATTGTCTAATAACATTAATAACGAATTTAATCGAATATTTAAATTTAGGTACGTAAATTTAGCTAAAATTAGTAAATTCAGTGATTGGGCTACTGTAGGTATTTTCAAAAGTAGGAACAAGATGTATGATCTCTATACCGAGAAACAGTACAATCTTTCTCCAACTTTCCAGGAGTACGTAAGAAATTGTTCAAAAATTTTTAAAATCGTTTGCACTCAGGCGAAGTCAATGTATCTAAAGGATAAAATAATAAACTCCGATAACAAAATGAAAACAACTTGGAATATAATTAGTAGTGAGAACGGTAACACAAAATCCTGTGACTTCAGTTACGAATTAAAAATTAATGAAAAAATAATTACCGCTGATAAAGACGTGGCAAGCGCATTTGAAAATCACTTCCGTAATATTCCAGTAACATTAACCAGTGCACTAGCTTCTTCACCGACCGAAGCACTTTCTATATTAAAAGATAATGTAAACGAATGTAATATTTTATTTCAATTTGAACATATTACTACCAGAGACATAATTAAAGCGTTTCAATCTCTGAAGGTAAAGAATACGGGTGATTTGTGGGGGATCTCAGTAAAAATAATACAACATATTATTAATATTATAGCTCCATCTTTAGCCGTAGTGTTTAATAAATGTATAGATCTGGGTATCTTTCCAGACCTTATGAAATGCAGCAAAATTATACCACTTTTTAAAACAGGTGAAAAAACTGATCTTAATAACTATAGACCAGTTTCTGTATTACCAACACTAAGTAAGATTTTCGAAAAAATAATATTGAATCAAATGCTAAACCACTTCAGCAATAACAAATTATTACACCCTGAGCAATACGGTTTTACTAAAGGCCGTAGTACCACAGATGCAGGGGCTAGGCTCTTAAAGCATATATTCGAAGCATGGGAGGCGTCACAAAATGCAATAGGTGTATTTTGTGACTTATCTAAAGCATTTGACTGTGTTGAACACGAAACATTACTGTTAAAACTTGGTCATTACGGAATAAAAAATAAGGCCCTTAGCTTGATCGCATCTTATTTGAGTGATAGAATACAAAAAGTCAGCATAAATGATATTAAGTCATCGGGGTCACCGGCGGTCATGGGTGTACCACAGGGCTCGATCTTGGGTCCTTTTCTTTTCCTGGTATACATAAATGATTTACCTCATTATGTAAAAAACCAAGCGGATATTGTACTATTTGCTGATGATACATCATTAATATTTAAGTGTGATAGGAATAAAGAAAATTTCGACGACGTAAATAGTACTCTTTCGTATGTCTCGCGTTGGTTCACTATTAACAATTTACTGTTAAATGCAAAAAAAAACTAAATGTATAGAGTTTATACTTCCTAATGTCAAAAAAGTCAATAAACTTATTAAACTTAATAATGAAACATTGAATATGGAGGAATCTACAGTATTTTTAGGGGTGACCTTAGATAATAAACTTCAATGGGACCCACATATAACAAATCTCGCGACTAAACTCGGTAGGGCTGCTTATGCTGTTAGAAAAATAAGGCAGTATACTGACGTCGAAACTGCTAGGATGGTTTATTTTGCATATTTTCACAGTATTATGTCTTATGCCATCTTGCTGTGGGGCAAGGCAGCTAGTATAGAACAAATTTTCATACTGCAAAAAAGAGCTATTAGGGCTATCTATAAACTTAGGTCTCGAGAAACTTTGCGTGAAAAGTTAAAAGAAATAGGTATACTTACAGTAGCTTCACAGTATATTTATAGTAATGTGGTTTTTATACGGAATAATATAAGCGCGTATAAACAAAATTGTGAAATAAATAATCGCCAAACCAGAAGAATGCACCAATTAGTAACGCCATTTTACCGTCTTTCTAAAGTGCAGGGATCTTTTATGGGGCTTGGTGTACAGTTCTATAATAAAATCCCGAAGTTAATACGTGATTTGCCAGTAGAATTGTTTAAGAAACATGTAAAATCTCAACTTTTAGGCAAAGGTTATTATACTGTAGATGAGTACTTAAGTGACAAAGACGCATGGAAATGACCTGCTCTGCAACCAGTTCCGTACAAGCTAGTAATATATATTTTTGTAATAAATATATCAATGTATTTTTATTTTTAAAAGATGTGCTGAGGAGTTTCTTTACGGTTTTTCTTCTCCTCCATGACAAAGCACCTTTGCGAAAAGCTGGTAGATTAAAAAAAATGACGTGCATAAGTGTATCAATGATACCTATATGAATAAATGATTTTGAATTTGAATTTGAATTTGAATTATTTTTTTACCACTTTATACTTAAGAACCCATAATAGATCAAGGGCTCTTTGAAAGAATTTGCTACGGGCCCCGCACTTGCTTAATCCGGTACTGCCCCACACCCCTCAATGCAGACAAGACAGATGACCACTCTTCTCATCTTAAATAAAAAAAAATTATCAGTCTATCTGTTTGTTTCTGGAACAGCAGAACCGTTTTTAATAGGACTTTGACTAGAAAAAAGGCGAGGTTATAGAGCAAAATATAGGCTTCTTGTTATCCCGGACTAGGATCGAGATTTGCGCGGGAAAACACTGCACGCGATCGAAGTCGTGGGTACTTATATCTATTACAATATATTTTAACGAAGCTAAAAATAAAACAATACTCGCTCGCAATGTTTGTTCCAATGCATGTGTACGGCTGGTAGGTACTTCCCCAATATTATCATAATAAGGTTAATTATTTTCCTTTATTTCAATTTCGGGAAGAACCGTCTCAAGGAAACATTTTCATAAATAAACATTTCCACTTTACGGTTGCATTAAATAAATAGATATGAATATTTGTAACAACAAGATAAATAATAGTGACTTTTAATCCTTCTTATCAAATGTCGAAATACCTACCTCTGTAGTGCAATGTAGTGATAATTTTTGTATCTAGTATTTCTCTGTAGGTATGTAATAATAACTATTTTTTTTGTATCCATTATAATACTATGAATAATTACGAGAAAATATTGTACCTAGGTAATGATGTCAATGTACCTAATAATATTCATGTTTAGTGCATCTATATAAATAAAAGAAAGTCGTGTTTATTACACTATTTATAACTCAAGAACGGCTGAACCGATTTGGCTGAAAATTGGTGGGAAGTTAGCTTAGAATCAGGAGACTAACATAGGATACTTTTAATCCCGGAAAATAGACCTGTTCCTGTGGGATAAGGTAAATTTTTGTTATATGTAGTTGATAGATTAGTTATTTATACAGATATCAAATAAAGCTCGGGGATGGATATAGGATACTTTTTATCCCGGAAAATAGACCTGTTCCTGCGGGATAAGGTAAAATTTTGTTATGTGTAGTTGATAGATAGCTATTAGCGGAAATGGGAGCGGGAGCGGGAGCGTGAGAGGGAGAGGGAGAGGGAGGAGCACACAGAAACTGTAACGGCTAAGAACGGCTGTACCGATTTTACATTCTTAGGCGATACGAAGTTCGCCGGGTCAGCTAGTTCCAAATAAATAAACATTCTTACTGTTATATCCACTAAAACGTATGACTTCATCTTCGGTAAAGAACCTCTTCGCCATCTTTTCCTCAACCCGCGGTATAAAATACACATCGCAAGCTTCCTTGGTCATCATTTCTCTTTATACGAACCAACATACTCACAATGTGTAAAGCAGCGTTAGTCCTATCAGTATTAGTGGCGGTTTTGATCACTGAGTCGTCATGTCAAGGCAGTCAGGGATTCAGGATAATCCGGCCGATTTATAGGCCGCCTCTCAGAAGACCAGTTATTATTCGGACGGTTCGAGAAGCAGCAGATCAGGAACCTTTGTGGCTCAACCAAGGTGACATACCCCGCGCACCTGCTTCTGAGGATCATCCATTCCTACCAAAGTATATTGATGATATTACTTTGGACCCTAACAGCAGATACGCAAGAAGCTTGGACTCTCCTAGCGCGAGGTTGTGTGGCGGAAGTCATAGAGTTTATGGAAGCGACAGGCACACCGGCTCTATACACCCAGGGTACAATCGCCGCCAGACAAGAGAAATAAGGTTACCCTTTGATCCCTTGCCAAGACCTCGTAATCCTTTCGACCCATTCCCGCGCCCAGGACTCCCAGGACCTCGACCACGCTTCCCTGTGTACGTTTGAGCTGTCACGGTTAATATTTTGATAGATGTGTTATGTCCTTACGAAATCTAAAAGTAAAAACAAAATTGTTTAATGATCTTGTTTTCTGAATAAATACTACTTACCAGCATAGATAAGTTTATTTTTTTTCAATCTCAGTTGTAAGAATATTAACATGAGGTATTTTTAAGTAGGAAATCGAATGCAAGTACCTTATCACGTTTGGCTATAGCTACCTACTGTTTCCCACGTCTAAGAAGTTTATTACGATGTATGTAACTAACTACTTTATTTAGTTTATTACAATTTCAGTTTACACATTATGTTATATTAACTGTATGCTAAAATATTTATACCAATTTCACAACTCATGGCAGTGATGATTTTACGTATGATGATACGTATTAGATTTTTTTTTATGGAAATAACTAGCCGGCAAACGAGCTGACGATCCACCTGATAGTAAGTGGCTATCGTCGGCGTCGCCCATGGACATCAGCAACACCAAAGGCATCACCGATGCGTTGCCAGCCAAGAAAGAGAGAAGAAAAAGAAAGAAAGAACTGGCTCTCAAGCCCCCAGCCGGAACACGATGAGTCGTTTGGCGGCTGACTCATGCTCAAGGGTGGTAGCTATCCAGGCGAACCCCATGGAGAAATAATAATAGTAATAATGGTATTAATTAATAATTAAAATCAATATTACTAATATAATCCCTCGAGGGGTCGTACCACCAGTGGTCCGGATTTAGTCGCCTTTTACGACACCCATCCGGCGTGGAATTGGGGTTAATGTTCTAAGCCGCCCCAATACGGCGAATATAATATTACGGGGAAGATACGGGGAATATAATATTAGGTACATAATTTCGCAATACGAATATAATTACAAAATATTAGGTAGGTATATTATTTCGCCTTAAGAATCAGTTTTAATATTACTAACAATAAGTATAAGCGACATCGGCTACTAATTTCATTTCATATTAGATAAATGTTATTATCAGTTAGTAACAGATTATATCTAGAAAGAACCATTCAAACATAATACAATTATATTATGACGTTTTATTTACTGAACCGTTCGAACATCATAATACAATTAGTTCAGTTAAATAAAACGTCCCATGATTGTTAATTAAAAGTGAGTCACTATTATTTAAAAAAAACTCTTTTCTGTTTATATTGAGCTGTTTACTGTTGAATTACATGTACCTAAATTATCTAGCATGTAGGTACGATTTCCAGTAGTGCACTTGGAGACATATTTTTTCTAGTTCTCTTAAATTAAAATTTTTCTTGGCTCAATACTGGTCCTCATTGATACTACCGACTTTGTAAGTTTTGGTATTAACTGGGTGTGTATATTTTTAGTGCAGTTATATTTATATTGGGAGTTCTGCCTCCTATATTAGAAAAGATTATAAAAGTTATTCTCCCATTTAGTATCGGCAAGTTCGTATATAACCATTCTATAACTAATTTAAGACCTCCTTTAGCATTGATCCTAGACTCCTCAAAATGATGATTTTGCCACCTTTCAAATTAAGATTGCAAAGGTCATTGACATAAACTAAGAAGAGAGTAGGACCCAGTACACTACCTTGAGGTACTCCGAAATCGACAGTTGCCGCTACACTTGTCACATTTACAATTTTCGTAATTTGGGTTCACGCTCACACGAAGTTTTCCCTATATTTGCAAAATAATTATTGACGTAATTAATGGCATCCAAAGAGTTTTCACAAGATCTTAGGAGGTCTTCAGTATTAGTATTTTCCTTAATAGTGTGTGTGATTTGCCTAATGTTATTCCATTCTTTCTTAATATTACTTTTGTTTATATTTAATTCTGCTCTAAAGTAATCATTTTTAAGTTTTTTTAGTAGATTAGTCCAAAAGTTTCTGTATCTACAGTATGTCAAATTTAGAACTTCATTGTTTGGAGTTTCCTTTAGACGTAGATGCATTATTGCATTCTGTCTCTATTACGAATACATCAAAGAATGCCTAATGTGATCCATGATTTGATGGTGCGCTGAGTATTAGGTACTTTAAATATCCTAGAGTTAGTTTTCATTACCTCCATTAGGTGATTAGTGAGCAAGTTGCTGGCTACGTTTGCATCACATGTACCTAAAATGTTGGCAAAACTTAATCGATTAACAAAATCTAATTGGATATGCAAAAGTAAAAGTACTTTAAAGAAGCGCAAACAAATGTGTATAATGAGGGAAATAGATATTTATTTGAATATGAACCATAACAATAGGAAATAAAAATAAAAAGATTTCAATGTAAACTTCTTTCTGCTGCTTTCTTCTGTCCAATAAAACTAAAACTCATGCATTGCGCCGGTTGTACCCTGGATGCGTGGCACCTGTGTCCCTGCTGCCGCTTGAAGTTGAATGACTTCCCCCGTGATGCTTCGAGCTGCGTGAGTCGAAGCTCCGGGCATACCTCCTGTTGGGATCCAGCTTTACGTCGTCAATGTATGTTGGTAAATAGGGATGGTCACCAGTTGCAGGCGCGCGAGGAATATCACCTTGGTACAGCCATAATGGTTGGTCATGCACGTCCCGCGCTGTTCGAATGATTGGGCCACTTGTTGGCGGTGGTTGGTATTTAGGGTAAATGATATGGGGTGTCTGACAAGAGCACTCAGTGGCTAGCAGAGCCACAAGGCACAGGGCAAATGTTATTTTCGACATTGTATCCTCTTCAAGACTTCGCTGAATTTAATGAAGCTTGACTGTCAGACGCTCAGAATTTATACTCCTTCTTAAGGAAAACAATTTTGTCAGGTACTTTACCGCCGATAAAAGAGTTATGTTGAAGATTTTATTGTTTACTATCAATGCGTTCCATACCACAACCTCATTATAAAAACACTTACTTATTATCTAAGTTATTCGTAAAATTTATATTAGTTGTAGTATCTACATACTACAACTAATAATAATTATAATAATAATAATTGTAATAATAATTATAATTTAATTACTTTAAAAACAAGTCTCCCTCAGTCAGTATGCATGATATTCATAAACTAATACTACTCGTATAGTTATACAAAATAACCGCAATGGGTATCTATGTAATATCTTAATAACAGAATACCAAATTTCTTAGCGTTATTAGTTTTTACCTCTTACAACAGAAAACAAAAGTCAATCACATAGCTAATTATACATATAGATATTGCTTGCATGTCACATAAGGTTATCACTGCTGAATCACGCCGCATTGAGTTGAACAATTATAAACATGCAGTTAAATTATAAATTACTATTAGGTCTAAGGTCTCAGGTTTATCCCTGTTTTAATATAACGACGCAGACGTCAGAAGATACTGTTATCAATAAAAAGAATCTTATTGGTCTTCTATCAAGGCCTTTATAAAGGGTAAACACTCAATAAACCTTTCAATTTGTATAGATCTCTGCTAACGACCACTTTGCTTTCAGCATCATTAAAAATGTTGAAGGAAACATTGTTTGTAGTGATTTTTGCACTAATTGGAGAACTATCATGTGAATTTCAGTTCTCTGGAATAAGAAGGCCGTCGCATCGGGATGTCGTTATACCAAACTGGAACCCCAATGCGAGAACTAAACCCTGGCAAATGATTGGAGTGAGGACTCACAACAAAAGAAGTGTGGAAACACGCGAGAGCTCTGAAGAATTTGTCCCCAGAATTGCTGGAGCTTTTGACGGTCTGGAGAGATTAAAGCGAAGCCTTAAAAGTGTGGAGGCACTAGACAAAACTGTCGAAGCTCTTGACAGTGAGGAGAGATTAAAGCGAAGCCTTAAAAGTGTAGAGGCACTAGACAAAACTGTCGAAGCTCTTGACAGTGAGGAGAGATTGAAGCGAAGCCTTAAAAGTGTGGAGGCACTAGACAAAACTGTCGAAGCTCTTGACAGTCAGGAGAGATTAAAGCGAAGCCTTAAAAGTGTGGAGGCATTGGATAGAACAGTCGAAGCCCTTGACAGCCAGGAGAGATTGAAGCGAAGCCTTAAAAGTGTAGAGGCATTGGATAGAACAGTCGAAGCCCTTGACAGCCAGGAGAGGTTGAAGCGAAGCCTTAAAAGTGTGGAGGCATTGGATAGAACAGTCGAAGCACTTGACAGCCAGGAGAGAGTCAAACGTAGCGTAAGCAGTTTAGAGGAACTAGATAGAACTGTTGAAGCCCTTGATAGAGAAGAGAGGTTCCGGCGAAGCCCAAAGAGTATGGAAGGTTTAGACAGAAGCAAAGAGAGAGTGAGACGTAGCATTCACAGTTTAGAAGAATTCGAGAGGAGCAAGGAGAGAGTCTAAATGCAATTAATTGGAAGAAATTTATGCCCTTCAACAAATGGCTTTGTTACATAACAACATGTATACATATCTATTTTTGTTTTGTTTGTTTAGACAGCTAGTTTAGTTTCCGTAAATAAAACATATAATCGTGAATACTTTTATTGTTATCATCTAAGAAACCACCTTTCTTTGATTTTTTGATATGATAACATTATCTTACCAATTCTTTTAAAACACGTTTCATAGAAACTTTTATAAAAACCTGTTTGCTGTTACTACAGACACTATTGGGTAAAAACCAGTTATTACAGACGCTAGCTAGCTATAAACATGTGGCTAATGATCTTACTAATACGAAACGAAAAACCGTCAAAGCGCTTAGTTACGGGCAGAAAACTTTGAGGAAAGGCGAACGACTTCTTAGTTTATTGACATTCTTAAATATCACGCAAGTTAATTACTTACCGTCACGCGAAAGTAGGTAGGTACTATTTTGTTTACGTTATAATATTTGTTAATTATATCTCCTATTTAGCCAGGGGTACGGGACCATTGGTTTTAATATTTTTAAAACCCCGCTTGTTTTCCGGAAGCAAAAATTATTATAGATAATCTTAAATTAAAATTTACAAAACCCCCGACAATAAACATTAACACTAAACATAGATAAGAACACTCGCGATTAAGTCACCTTTCAAACAAAAATAATTAGATCAAAATCAGTTCATCCGTTTTGGAGCTACGATGCCACAGACTGATGTATATCAGTATCTGTATAGATACACAGACACGTAAAACTTATAACACCCCTCTTTTTTCGTCGGGGGTTAAAAAAAGAAAGGTTGTCTTGCCCAGCAGAATGAAATTTTCCGTTTAATTAACTGTGCATGTTCAACTTTTGCACGTGACTTATTTTCGGTCACCAGACTGAGTCCGTAATAATATTATGTTGTCGTTGCTGTTGCTGTTGTTGTTGTTGTTGCGGCAGGGTAACATTTAATTAGAGAAAAACATGAGAATCATTGATTTTACCGTCAACGGTCAATCTATTAAACCCTGTACTTATTATTTAATCTGATTTATTTGACAGTTAATAAATAATCTAGTAGGTATTCCTTTTCTATATAGTATATGTAGCTCAACATGAATCTCATGATCAGAGCCGGCGTTAGGGTGAGGGGGGGAGGGGGGAGGCGACGACCTAGGGCGCCAAATTTGGAGGGGCACCACATTTGGGGTGAGGAGCAAAAAAAAAGAAAGGAAAAAACCAATAGGTGGTTTAGTAAAAAATTTTCGAGCGAAAAAAAGCTCGATTATTTTTTTTGTAGGCGCCACAATATTCTTGCGTAGGGCGTCAGTGGTATATTATAATAAATAATTAATAGGTAAGAAATAAGTACGGTACATTATTATATCTCATCTTGTCATAATAATAATAATGCTTCACCTACTTGAAAGTATGATTATATACAACAAAAAAAATTGATTGACTTGTAGATTATGGAATGGAATAGCTGGTGCTCCTATCCAGTCTTGAGTCCAAGCCAAGCTTCCCTGCTTGCGTTTATATTCTCCTACATATATTACTCATTAGACACTAGAGTTCCGTGTGTCATCAAGTAGCATGGACAACTCAAATAAGATATCACAAACTTGAACTTTAATAAAATTACTTTTAAGTCGCATACTTAAAAGTAAGTAAACTTGTGTGTATTAACTGTGGAAATAAAGATTATTATATTCTATTCTATTTTAGACACCCACGACTCGGAAACAAACTTTCATCAATCACATAAATTTCACTGCATAAATGCCTGCCTCGGGCGGGAATCGGACCCAGGACCCCTCGCAGAAAGGACCAACTACGCTATGGGGTCATCTAATCACGACATTGTCATGTTTCCCCTATAAGCGATATTATTTTCTCATGTTAGGTGGCGTTAATGTCGAGATTGATCAGAAGAATAATACAAAATATCCACGTATAATTATTACAAAATCATTATAAAAATCGGTTTCACCGTTCCAGACTTTAGCCCAAACAAACAGAAAGACGGACAAAAACTAAAGTTTGTGTTTAGTATAACTATAAGCACTTGAGAACACAGTATTTTGAAATCACAGACAGAAACTTCATTTTAATTTATATGTATAAATTTTGTTCGTAACGATGCATGGGTGGCATGGTATGTACATTTTGGTTTTTCCTTGTTGACATTGACAAATGACAGGGAAAAGTGGACTACAAAGTAAATAGGAAGTAATAGCGCTTACAGCAGTTACAACGTGGAGAGATAATGGCGGCATTTATCATGGGCAAGCGAAACGGTTCGAATTAGTACCACCACGCCGATTGGGCCACTCTTGTTATTTTATACGTAAGCGCTGCAAAAATATATAGGAAGGTACATCGACTATTTATTGTAAAGGGATTATGTCATTATGTATTTTCCGAAGCTGTGTTAGGTGCAACTGTAATGTAATGTGTTGTAACACACACAGGTAGATATCGTCTAATTAAAAACCGGCCAAGTGCGAGTCAGACTCGCCCACGAAGGATTCCGCACTAAAAGCGGCAAAAAAATCACGTTTGTTGTATGGGAACCCCACTTAAATATTTATTTTATTCTGTTTTTAGTATTTGTTGTTATAGCGGCAAGAGAAATACGCCATCTGTGAAAATTTCAACTGTCTAGCTATCACGGTTCATGAGATACAGCCTGGTCACAGATAGACAGACAGACAGACAGACAGACGGACGGACGGACAGACAGACAGACAGACAGACAGACAGACGGACAGACGGATAATGGAGTCTTAGTAATGTTTTTACCCTTTGGGTACGTAACCCTAAAAATGAAATGGGCTGTTATTTTTTTGAAATAATCTGTATTCTGTAATATGAGGAGGTAATGTATTGTGTTAATACATAATTATTTACTTTGTAACTACCATTCATACTTTGGAGGTCCATTACTGGACAAACATAGCTAACTAACCCTAACTTTGTTGTGTAACAATGATACATCCAATTACGTAATTTCGTTTAAAGTTTTTGATTTAATTTTTTGGGCAAAGTAGGCTTGAATGTGATAGGTAATTAAACATTGTTTTGTTTACGCCATGAAGTATAGAGCGATTTCAAAGATTATCCTGTTAAAACAAACAAATAAACTGTTCAGCTTCATTATATTAGAATACACATCCTTATGTAACAAATAATTTGTTGTATTAAAGCTTTCATAGTAGCGCGATTTTGATTCTTCATTTGAGAGCACCATGTGAGACAACGGTGTCAATATGTACTTAAATTTTCATCCCCGTTCACAAAACATGTTTAAACATGCCGACAACTATGATAAAATAATTAACCAAGTGAAAACATGTAGTGAGCGTCAGCCTAAAGTTGCGCAAACATTTTATCACTGAAGCACTCATGAAGCGAGAAGTAGCAGTCATCCGCCACTTACGACTCACTCAGTCTCCATTAGGTGGTTAATGACTGCCAGTTATGACTTAATCGTGATGACAACGATGTCACACTGTCTGCCCTTGTGAGTTGTGACACAGATCTGTTACAAGCTCACTATACTAGCGTGTTATGATGGAGAGTATAATAGTTATTTATTAACAACATAAGAAAGATGCCTGAAGAAACTTATGTGGATAATAGAAACGTTTACAGAAACTGAAATAACATAAGATTAAAGATAAGGGATGTAAAAGGGTTTTACTAGGAATAAACCCGATCATGGTCGAGTTACCGAGAATATCAGATTCTGTTGAAGTCGATATTCATTTACAATATTCAGTTACGAGGAATAAAAAACTTCTCAAACCCAAAAAAACATTTTACTGTTTAAAAGTTATCAGATCTCATGAAGAGCTAAGCTCCTAATCCTACAAGGCCTGACTAAAGATTTGACTCTACAAACCCTCTACATCTTAGTCAGATAGTAAAAAAGCAGCCAAGTGCGAGTCGGACTCGCCCATAAAGGGTTCCGTAGCAGCAAGTAACATAATATAAAAGTTCTTGTAGTTCGTTGTAACTTTGATCGATGTTTTTTGCGTTTTACGATTTATGACGTATTAAAAAAAAACTACGTACTAAATTTCGTTTAAATCAATTTTCGTTGAAAGTTTGCATAGTAATGTACATCATATATTTTTTTTAGTTTTATCATTCTCTTATTTTAGAAGTTACAGGGGGGGGGGACACATTTTACCACTTTGGAAGTGTCTCTCGCGCAAACTATTCAATTTAGAAAAAAATGATATTAGAAACCTCAATATCATTTTTGAAGACCTATCCATAGATACCCCACACGTATGGGTTTGATGAAAAAATTTTTTTTGAGTTTCAGTTCTATGTATGGGGAACCCCCAAAATTTATTGTTTTTTTCTATTTTTGTGTGACAATCTTAATGCGGTTCACAGAATACATCTATTTACCAAGTTTAAAAAGTATAATTCTTATAGTTTCGGAGAAAAGTGGCTGTGACATACGGACGGACAGACAGACAGACAGACAGACAGACAGACAGACAGACAGACATGACGAATTTATAAGGGTTCCGTTTTTTGCCATTTGGCTACGGAACCCTAAAAAGTGAGCGAAGTCTAAGTGAACATATTTTCAAACTGTAATAAATGTATGTACATATTTAATACCTTTAAACGAGCAATTCTTGTATATATATTCTGAGTCTCGGAAATAGGTCCAACGATTTTCATGAAATTTAGTATGCGGGGGGTTTCGGGGGTGATAAATCGATCTATTGTAGGTAGGGTTCATTTTTAGAAAATGTCATTTTATCCGTGTTTTCAATCAATGAAAAACTGCTACAATAGACTCTTCCTGACATCTATTGGTGATTAGCAACACTAAACCTACTTCAGTAGATGGCGTGTTTTGCTAAAAGTACCGAGTCCAGCTCGGTCATCCGGGTACTGACGGAATAAATTAATATATTTTCAAAGTTTCAGCTGGCACAGTTGCGTGAAACTGCTTAATAATAATTAAGAAACTTATGCTACGAGATTTACTACGTGTTTTACGAGAAATGCGTAATGTTACCATGTAAGAGCTAGTTATTCAATTAGGTTAAGATTTCGGTTAGAAATGACATAGAAGTATAGAGATGTGACAGACAAATCCAAAGTCCAGCAGTGACTGCGAAGCGAGGGGATTCGACCGGGGCGGAAAAAAATATGACATGTGACAGACAAAATATCTGTTGTAATGTTGTAATGTTGTTTGTTGTAATCTGTGACAAATATGTCTCGTGTTGTAGGCGTTTATCATATTATGTTGTCCAATGTCCATGTCACTCGCGACACCTCGATGCGGTGAATCCCAGTTAGGGATATGAGCGTGTACTATGTGTAAACGTTTATTTATTTTAGCGTTTTATTTCTTCTGATCGGTAAAGTAAGTCCTAATACGACGTACTACTTTGCGCTGGTATATGGTAAAAGCTTCGAAGACTGAATCTTTCCTCCAGAACCATTCCAGATTTCTGATCTAGGAAAACGTGTAAGAGACTGTTTAGTGCGGGACTTCAGCGAATGTTTTAGATGTTGCAGTGAATTGGACTGTATCTTACAGTTGGTTTGTTTATTAACACTTAATAGCAGATAGATAAGTGGTGCTAAACGCGAACTTACTCAACGCTAAACAGCATTCTCTACCAGTCAGCCTTAAGAATATGCAGAGAAATAGATCAATGAAAGCGGGACAGGATGGAAGCTATATATTACGTTATGATCGCAAACGGCAGTTTCATTCCTTTTTACTTAATGAATACTTACAGTGGAATTAATGTAGTAGAGGTGACAAAGAGAGTGTAATCGGATACAAAAATGTATAATACAAAATATGCATCTTTTTAAAATACGAACGATGAATGAAACATTATGGGATGAGCTTTGAGCACGAGCGTGCTTCGAAAGTCGATTAAACCATAAAATAACGAGTTGAAGAGATGAAGTGGAACAAGTTGTCAAGTTTCGCTATTACTGTGCGACTATTTCAGTTTTCGTACGCGGAATTCAAACTCCATTTTGACATTTATTTCTGTGGAAATTTGACAACTTAGACAGATATACGAAAAATATGATTTTAAGTTTTACCACAGCTTTTACCTAAACTTGCTTATGCTTGTAACTAAACATTTCAAGAGCTCACGCAAAAGGTTGCTCACCATTACATACATCATACATATTTTGAAACAATTATACGACGAAAATCACCATTAAGATTCCTAAACATATTGTACAGTGTACACACGGACGTAAAAAAAGAACGGACGTAACCTTGCCTAATCGAGAGTGAAGCATAGCAATGACAGCTCGCTTACCATGTGTGAGTAATTTTGTAATTTTTGATTCGCGATGATTCGCAATGTCAAAGCAGTATGATGTCAATGTGTGGGTGTGTGTACTTGTACGAATAGAGAGTTGGTATTACTACGGGTGCTTCACTGAATTTGTTGTTCGGATTCTCAGATGAAAGAATAAAAGGCAGATATAACATTCGCAAAGAAATGTATTGAATGACGTGAAGTCGCTTTTTCGCTATATGTGCATGACAACCATAATGTCAACTTGCAGCGGCACCGTATGGACACGTATTTCTTCGTGTGTGTAAGGTGCTAGATGAAAAGTCACAATCTCCCACAATTTTATTTTATTGTAAATATTTTTTACCACATTTCGAACTTAAAATATTAAGCACAAATTTATTAAATTGGCAAATTATTTATTATTATATCACTAGTTATCAAAATATCGTATGTAATTGTTCTTTCATTATACAATAATACTTAAATATGTTTAACTGTTTTAATTTACGGATGTTTTCTCTTTGTCTAGATATTTTCTAATCGAAAAACATCAAATTTTCAATATATGTATTTATTATAATTAAAATACATGAAATACACGTCATCCTCATTAAATGCAATGAACAAACAACGCAAAAATTAGATAGTAGCTAAACATTATCTTGTCTGCTTTGACATATTATACTAAAAATCGATTTATCTCGTACACAATTTTTCGTACAGCATTTATCGGCAATCTGCAAAAATATAATTGAAATCACTTTATTTTCTTTCAATCATGCATTTTATCGTGGGCAAACGTGACATTTTCAATTAACCCGGTTTGCCTATGTTAAAATGCTAATTTTATCCCTCTAAGCATTTGTATTATCTATCTTATGTTTATAATATCCCAGCGATAGATGTTTATGCATTGGCTGTATTTCTTGATTTTTAGGTATAAATAAATACAAATATTAACATTTTAAATATTTTTTTTCGATATAAATTTATAAATTGACCAGTGTTCAAATAGCTCACGCATATTTCCCCAAATTTAGGGTAACCGATTTTCACATAAAGCTGTTATACAAATGAATAATTGTCAAGGTTTTGTGTTCCGAGCAAACCGCAAAAATATTATTATAAATAAATAATAAAATAATGAACAGATACCTGTGAAAAGATATTCCATCTTTTTTTCTTTGATTTTGCGAACTACTTTTACATAGTTTAAAAATGTAAGACGGCATTTTAACTGATAAAATTATTTAATAAATTTTGACAATAATTGCGACGTTCATGCAATTTGACGCTTACGAGATTGTATTAGTTTTTTATTTTGTATTATTTGTGGCAGGCTTACGTCGTATTCGAACGACGTTATCTGCCTTTTATTCCATCTGAGTTCGGATTACGTTCGTCTTTTTTTTACGTCCGTGATTGTACATTAACAATATCTCTCGGTAACTCCTAAGAAGCTCCCAATAAAAGAACTGACTACTTAGACGTGATACAAGTGTGGAAGCTATTAGAAAATTGGAAAATTTTTTTGGATTTCACCACTTACCATTATTATTTTAATAGTAAGATATAAAAACTTCTCAGCATCTACTAAACCCGCCATACCTTATTACTCCACCATATCTTGGGCTACCCTTCTTTTAAGCTCATTAATCTTATGATTAAACAAAAATATTGCTACATATTAATTTTGTATCATGATCTTACAAACTTTCGTGAGCGTTTATAAGGCACGGTGGTTTTGCAAGAACATGTTGAAGTGTCAGTGGCATAATTTAAATCGCGCCGCTCTACACGTGCAGGTAATCCAATTGCAAATATTCAGACAGAACTCGGTAAGTCGGTGGTTGCGGAATGAATATCAAATGAACACCGCATAGAACTGCCCAATGACTTTGGTCGCTTCACAAAATTGTGGTTACAACAAACGAATATACTTATGTGTTAATAAGACAGTGTGTAATCGCTTTTCTTTAAAATCCCGAAGTTAATACGTGACTTGCCAGTTGAATTGTTTAAGAAAAATGTAAATTCTCAACTTTTAGGCAAAGGTTACTATACTGTAGATGAGTAGGTACTTAAATGACAAAGACGCATGGAAATGATCAGCTCTGCAATCAGTTTCGTTCAAGTTAGTAATTATATTTTTTTTGTAATGAATATATCTATTCCGAAAATCTGTCCAAAGCACCTTTCCGAAAATCTGGTAGATTAAAAAAATGACGTGCATAAGTGTATCAGTGACACTTATGAAAAAAATATTTAAAATTTTGAATTTTGAATTTTTATGGATGCTCTTGGCAATTATTTTGGGAGTTACTGCCTGATGACTACAAGTATCGCTGACCACTTACTATACAATCAAGTGGTTCCGTGGCTAGTCTCCGCATTTGTCAGCGATTTACAAAAGAATGAAGAGTTGCTGAACGGCTGTTATCGATACTCTACCTATCCGTATTCCTCAAGTCAAGCCTATCAAGGGTTAGTTGGTATTAATTTGTCCATAGCTTAATAGACAGGTTACTGAAAACAGTTGTAAGACTGTATAATCTGTGTCAATTTATCTTTTAGTATACGCAAAAAATACACTGTTGTCGAAACCACCCTTCTTTTTCTTTCTGTAAAGGCTACTACGGCCAACAACAACTAAAAAGAAAAAATATCCATTGAACATTGAAGTGTAATGTCATAGAACAGACATCTCGAACAAAATGTGTGTCCCGCCGGGAGGTTCTATTTTCAAAATTGAGCCCTCGTTCTCCTTTCAAAATCTAACGAATCCATTCAAAATTGAAGCCGATCAGCGCCAATTCATTGGGACATACATTGTGTTCGCGGTGTCGGTTCTATATGCTAGTAATAAACTTAAATGCCATTGAACAAAGAACACGACCTTGGTACCAGAACTCGTGGTTGTTAATAGTTTGAATTCGATAAGACGTGTCTAGCTGTCTAGTCATATAATAATATTTATGCAAGCAGATAGATTTATCAGCTTATTACAAGCTTTTAATCGCATTTTTGCCTCAAATGCAGTAACAAACAATTCATCACGTCTCTACTGTGAACAGGAATTCGTTCAATTTAACTTTTTACAACGCCAACTCCAACTTCACCTGATTCGATTATGTGTTGGATGAAGGCTCCATGTTTTTACCTCAACTTTCCATTTTTGGCGTACATTACAGGCGAACCAGAGCTCAAAAGTTTATGTTTAGTTAAAGGCTTATGCGCCTTAGTTGTAAGGGATTTAGTTTAATATTTGATATCTTCTGATAGTGATGCCTATTAAACGATAGACGAGACTATAAAAAAACGCAGACTTATTTTTTTCGAGTTTTGATTGCATGTCCCTGTTTTGTTTGTTGTGGTTGTATAAATGCAACACAACCACGGACCTGAAAAAAGACGGACGTAAACTCGTCTTATCGAGAGTGAAGCATAGCAATGGCCGCCCGCTTACCATGTGTGCGTAATTTTTGATTCGCGATGGAAGCAGTAAAGTGTCAATGTGTGGGTGTGTGTACTTGTACGAATAGAGAGTTGGTATTACTATGGGTGCTTCACTGAATTTGTTCTTGGGATTACGTCCGTCTTTTTTTTTAGGTCCGTGAACACAACATATTTTTTAAGAAACATTACATACCTTTACATTCACTTGATAAATTTTTAGGTTAGGTAGGGGAATGTGGGGGGAAACCGGACAGGGGGTGAAAACAGATAGTTGCTATTTTACTAGTAGGCATATAGCTATCTCGTTCTAAATAGTCAAACGTTATTTGGGAACACTCGGGCAGTTTGCTTGCAAAAGGCGGACAGGATAGAATTTAATCACGTGCTTGTACTCCACAAAATAGAAAAAATTGGTAAGTTATCTAATATTTTGTAATTTTTGACGTATTCTCATTTGTTTTGGCCATGTACAATCATAATGTAACATTCTTTTCATAATATCTTGGTTATTTAAGTTAAAAAAACAGCATTAATTGTTGCTGTGAGTCTAAGAATAAAAATTTTAAAAGTAGTATTTTAAAAGTGGCACCTGTGGGGTACGACCGGACGGGGTGATATCGGGTATCCGGTGTCACCCCCAATCATTGAATAGGTTATGTCTGCTTATTTACTTAAAATCTTAAACCTTTACTTTATTTATTTTTTCATAAGTATGTTTACAGGACCTCAGTATCACTTGAGTTGAAGAGAGACGTAGGCTCCCTATGCGTATTCTACAGTCTGTACAACGGGGAATGTTCTGAAGAACTGTTCGGTTTAATACCTGCGATCGATTTCCGTCACCACGCATCACAATGTATCAGGTTCCATGTTCGTGAACAGTTCGCTTTTCATGTAATTTCCTACCACGCACGTGTAAACTGTGGAACGAACTTCCTGCATCGGTGTTCCCACTAAGCTTTGACATGGAGTCCTTCAAGAAGCAGGTCTATTGTTATTCTTCGAAGCCGGCAACGCATTGGTGACGCCCCCGGTATTACTAATGTCCATGAGCGGCTGTAATCACTTACCATCAGGTGACCCGTCAGCTCGTTTTCTTGCTTAAGGCATAAAAAAAAATATCCGTATTCACCCCGTTGACTAAAAACGCGTATCCGGTTTTACCCATAGGTATGGGGTGAAACCGGATTTATGTTTTTTATTAAAATAAATTTCTACTTCTTTTTATCTTTATTGATTTCGGATATTTTTTGCCAAAGTAATGTCTTACATTATGTTCTTTGAGAAGTGTTGTTGATTTTTTAAATATATAACATTATAACGAATTTGTGGTGTTTTTTTCTTAACTATCCGGTGTCACCCCACATTCCCCTACATATTATTTTTGTACTCAAGCATATTGCTGATCAGAGTCCAATTTATGAAGGGTCCACTTTAATCTGCTATTATATATTGTTTAATTAATTAAAATGTTCTTTATTTTAAATGTGAGTGTAGTTTTATGATATAAATATTATTATGATATTGATATGATATTTTTTTAAGTTGACAATAGTTTGTGAAACGATTTAAAAAAATGCTACTAAGCCTATCCGATTTTTACCATTTAACTAATTTGCATTTAAAAGGTTTTAGTTTATTTGAAATCCACTGTAATTACACATTTTATTAAGTAAGTACGTTCCGTTCACGGCAATAATATCGTTTAGCTATAACATTTTAAATGCCTTGATATTTTATTTCAAAGAGCTCTTACATAGACAACCAGGAGCAAACCTAGTGGTAGCGAGGATGCTGTAGTTATATGCAAATTAACAAAATGCATTTCAGCCGAGATTCCAATATCTATAAAGTAAAGTATTGACTTTACTGCTTCTTCATTGTTCTATTTACAAGCGAGAGATTTTAAAAATATTTTTGAATCTATCTATTTTTTCTGCATTTTAGTGGTCGGATCGGGGCGCGAGAGGTCTCAAAAGATCGGGCTCGACGAGCGCTATATACATAGTATACAAATAAAATTTAATGTAGGAAGTAATTTGAAAATGAAATTACTTCCTACATTAAATATTATAAATGTGACGGTTTGTAAATGTTTAGATGTTTGTCTTTGCATCACGTTGGAAACAGGTAGTCGATGGCCAGGATAAGATATAGTCAGTTAAAAATAGGAAACTACTGGAAGTGGCTTTAATTTTCTAGAGGTCTAACTTTGCACTGATGCAAGTTTCACTTGATAGACATTATTAATAATTCGAAGGCGTTAGTCTAATAAAAAAAGTATTATGTTGGGTTATTATTATTCTATTAAGTCTTAGTAACTTTCATTCTGTAACTACTGTATAAAGAGTTTTATATTATGTAATATTAAATCGAACAGCTAAGCATTTCCATTCCGTTTTATTCAAAACATTATGGCATTATAATAAATTGCACAGAAAATTATATACTGACGGAACTTTTACATTAAAAGTAAAAAAGTGTATGTATGAGGTGCATGGGCTGAATAATAAGCATGCAAAAAATGCAACTAGGTAAGTGCAGAGTCATGCGAACACTGGCGTGTTAACTCGTATAGTGGGTACATATGGGGAGCCGCTTTAAGTAAACTTCCTTTAATTAACCCGGCACTACTCTGCAAGAGTATGTAATTAGGGGACCAGGTGTTTTAGTTGAAGTGATGAATGAAAATGAATTTACAGAAGTTACTTTAGCCTTTTAGAGTTCAAGCAGTAAAAGCTAGAGTTCGTCTTTAAAACTGAACGTGCTCCATAAAAGTGCTATATCCTCGAAGTTGAACTATTTATTTCTATTTATTTAATACCTACAACATAGAAGTGAAAATGTTTATTTAAACTTATCTATACTAATAGTATAAAGAGGAAAGATTTGATTGTTTGCATTGAATAGGCTCCGAAACAACTGCAGGGCTATTCAGTTTTGTAACTTGACAGCGGATTCCGCGATGAGTGTCAAAATTGAAGTTCGAGTCCGAGATCTTGATATGTGATTCTCGAATCATTTGGTACGAAGTGCGAAGTGAAGGGAGTCTCGAACTCAAACGTCAAACGACTAAAGATGGCCTCGCCTCGGTATGAATAAACGAATGACAATTGGACACGAGCTTCGACGGTAACGTAATTCGATGATCGAGAATAATAAATATGTCATCCTCTAATCATCTAGTACGGCACTTGCGAAGTGAAGTGATCCTAGAACTCGAACGTCAATTTTGAAACTCCGCTGACATGTTACAAAAAAGAATAGCCTTCCTGAACCGATTTGAAAAATTCTTTCATTGTCGGGAAGCTACACTATCCCCGGATGACATAAAAAAATTAGGGATCCTTAATAAACTCCAATAATGTAACCCAAGGTGTAAAAAAATAAGAAAACCGAAGCAAAGCGAGGGCGGTTACTCGATTAATATAAAATATTTCCTAAAAATTTTTAAATAAATCGACTGCAAATTAACAACATCAATGCATTTGATAGCTTAACAACCCTCAAAACAAGGAACCATTATCACCATAATACTCGAATGGTTTTCGTAAAATATTTACCTACCGAATTCCAATAATTTTTGCAATACTTTTTTAAGTTTAACGCGCACATACGGTCAGGGAATTTGTTTTAGTGTGTAATAATATGAAAGATTTATATTATTACGTGAAACAAAATTATTTGTTGCTCTAATTAGTTTATCATTGCGTCACAGATGACGCAACGATGCTTTTCTAATCCAATTTTTATTTCATAGTGTTATAAAAACCCTTCTTCAATGGACGACACGAAAACGATGTGTAACGTATTTAAATAAATAACGCCTCACACTCATATAAGTGTGAGGAATATCCCTACACTAGGATTCTATATGCGGTGAATGTCATTGGCAACGCACACCCAGACCGAGAATCGCCTTGCTGGGAATCGAACTCAGAACCCTCGGCACGGATATCCGGCAAAGCAACCTATGGGTACGCCACGCAGATCGTCAAATATAAAGTGTCGTTGTCGTGTCGTTTGGTTAAAAAGCGGAAAAAAGCATGGATTTTTTATTTTTTCCTCGGGAGGTCCGCCGAGAGGTCCCCCGGGAGACAGATCATTGTTTCCGCGTGTTTACATGATTCAGTTTGTTTTATGCAGCACCACAAGAAAAATGCGAATATTTTATTTCTATATTGTTCACTTTTTATTTATGTATACCCGGCAAACTAACAGACGCGCCATCCGATGGTTTGTGGTCACCGTCGCTTGTGGAACCGTAGCTACACTTTACCTCTCAGGGATACCTCCCGTTAAAATAAATATTTAAAGATTTTATTCTACAATTTTGTAGTTTTCGTATAGCCAAAATTGCAGCTTTCTAGCATTAAGCTAGAAACTAAACTATAATGATTCCGTTTTAACTAGGGGACTCTAATAAGCGGTCCTGTATCTAAATGTATTTAAAAAGTTCCGCAGTCATTTAAGGACATATACCCCCGTACATGTTGTCAGTTTCATTATTACATGCGAATGTTTCTAGAGTACCTCGTAACTTGACAACTTTTAACTAGGTACTGAATTAGTTGGGTTATTATTACGTTGCCTGAGTTTTAAAGCTTTAGTTTAACAAAAATCATGTCAGGGATTATAATGTGGTATACTTAGTTACATAGTGTGTCAAAAAAAAAATGTGGGGACTTATTAAAATTTTCTGCTAGGTCCTACAGGGTCTCCATTCTTAAGCAGTGAAGTAAAAACAATCCCACAAACATACTAGCAAGTTATATAATAGCTGCAATTTATCATATAACTGTGGCAATTACCTATGTAACTAATATACATAATTACATATACCTATAAACACGGCCTTATTTATCCCCGCTATTTATCGCCACACAATGTATTACATTGTCCCAAATTTCACAATCGAGCAATAATGCGCTTAAAGCAGATTCTCGTTGGATTTCCATCGTGTTTGTACTGCACTGTGAGTACATAAGAAGATTTCCATATATTGCTTGGAGTTAGTGCTTAATATAGTTGACTAGTTTTGTCTAGTTTCGGCCAGAAACAAACAATCATTTCAATACTTATAAGTACCTAATATTTAAAAAGAGTGGACCGCTGTGCCTGTGACATTAATGAAGTAACTTCAAAGACAGGAATCTTTATGGAAGAAGATCTGCTCTAGAGATATCTCTAACTTAGAGATTATCTCTACAAAATGAGAATTGGGCCCCTGCAGCCCAATTCTCATTCATGTATACAATTCATTCTTCAGGTAATTCAGGTAATCCTCATTGGGCTCCAGAACTAGAAGCGACCTTCAGCCATCTGTTTAAAGGATGAAGAGTTTTTTTTTATATTCAGTTTCGTATACTAAAAATATATCGCGATTGGGTTGGGTAAAAATTTGGGCCAGACTATAAAGTTTTTGTGTCGATCGGGTGTGTACAGGTTTAAAAGTTTTAAGTTCTCCAGAATGGTGGACTCAAATTGATTGCGATGCCTCCACGACCCTTAGTTAAAAAAACTTTTACGAATGAATAATTAAATTTTTTGTCGATTTCTTACTTTAACTTCATGAAACAATTCAATAACTAAGTTATTTTTTTACTCATCCTAACCTTTAATTAATCTATACTTAACAAGTTTGATGTATCTACCGAATCAATACAACATTTTATTTTTTTATTTTATTAGAAACAGCCAACAAACGAGCTGACAATCCACCCATGGACATCAGTGACGCCAATGGAATCACTGATGCGTGTTCGACCAAGAAAGAGAGAAGAAAAAAAAAAGATCTGCTCTCTAGCCCTCAGCCGGAACACGAGTCGTTTGGCGGCTGATTTAAGTAAAAGGGTGGTGGACCCAGGCGGGTGGGGGTCCGGGGAGAAATAACATTGTAATAGTAATAATAATAATGAACTATTAAAATCAATGTACCAATAAATTCCCTCCGAGGGACTCTATAAATAGCGGACCGTCACTTACCCGGCGAGAGATTTTGATTATTATTCCAAACCGCCCCAATTGTCAATAAAGTTGTGTACTATAAAGTTCAATTGTCAAAATTTCTGAACCTAGCCGGGAGCAAAAAAAATCTTTTGCTGCTTTATTAGCTT
Source organism: Thymelicus acteon (assembly GCA_951805285.1). Classification (NCBI taxonomy): domain Eukaryota; kingdom Metazoa; phylum Arthropoda; class Insecta; order Lepidoptera; family Hesperiidae; genus Thymelicus; species Thymelicus acteon. Next base: position 7,885,817 of record OX638217.1, read on the forward strand.
GCGTCCAGGAAATTATTAGTAACTTATATTTACAATAATTCTTGACAAAAAATAACCAACTTAAAAATTAGGGATAACTCAAAAACTACTCGTCAGTTCTCGCTCAAATTTAAGTGGGTCTACATGACAAGCACCAGCTTTTGATTTAAAAAAAATCGGTTCACATAGTCGAAAGTTCTAAGGTAACAAACATAAAAAATACAGTCGACTTGAATACCTCCTTTTTTGAAGTCGGTTAACACGTTCCATGCGAAACCAGGTCAATAATATGTTGTACATGACTCGCTTGCAGTGCGGCTAAGAAAAACATAGACTTCCCTGTGGTGCGAAAGGCATAACTTCAGTTTGCTTTGGTGCAGGAAGGAGATGAATATATATCTATCTAAGATGTGTTTCTAAAGTAGAGTTCAAAGGAGTGGCCAGCTTATTACCAGATTTTTTAGATCTGGTACCGCACTGAAGAAATAAAATATAAATATAGTGCGGTACCGGGTAGAATGCACCTGGTACCTCCGCGCACCTTGTACCGCACCCTGCACTAGCTTTACGCGGCCAGTGTTGTGTTGCAGACTTGCAGTCGATAAAACGCACGCATCCGTCAACATGTCTTCAAAGAAAAGGTGCCGAAAAAAGATCGATTTCAACTTTGATGTTGATGACAACAAAGATAACAGCAAAATGAAATCAAATTATAGATTGTTATATCAAAAACAGGTAAGTCATCAATAGATACGTAATAAACGTTCTCCATGTTATAACAAAGAAACGTACGTGCAGATGAAAAAAAAAGGTATAATGTACCACGGATGTCTAGCTTTTTTGAAATAACACGGTCAATGTTTGAGTGAAATGAGAAGGTTATAAGCAGATGAGCCACTTGTCTAGTTACTGCATACAACTTTTTAGACCTAAATCTACTTTTTGTTCGAGTTTCTTAATAGGTTAGACCTATTATCACGTGTAATACTCGTATAAGAGAAATTGTATTAATAATTAGTTAGTAGAAATTGTAGAAAAAAATATTGAAGCTTTTTTTAGAAAACAGCCTGGAAACTGACACAGGTAATTTTTGAAAACTAATATCAACAATATATTTTATTCACACGTCTATGTTTTTCATGATTGAAAGATTGTTATATAAATTCGTTAATAATACATATATTTTTTCAGAGCTTGCACCGAAACTAAGTAAATTCCATCTGGTAAAGAGTGACAAGAAAAGAAATTGTATCAGATATTACGAAAAATTACGAACCTTTTTAACAAGCCGACAAAAAAGTAAAAAAAAAATACGAAATGTGCTGAGTGTCAAAAATACTTCTGTTTACCTTGTTTTAATAAAAAACATTGAATATAATTATTTTTTCTTATATAATAAACCTTACATAAAGTTATCGATATTTTTACTTTTCAACTCTAAAATATGTGCAAAAATTCCCGTGTTCAGTGCTGTACAGGGTGTAAAAGACATTGTATCTTATTTTAGCTACAGATTCTAAACAAAATAAGCTGTTGACGTACGCCTTCAGATTTATATAAATCACTTCATTATATATAATGTTCAAGGCAAAAAATTATATATTTTTAGTTAAAATGATGCCAAAAACCGACTTTAGTTTTTGAATCGCTACATGGTCTATTAGAACTTGTATCGCCACAATGAAAGGTTTAGGACCAGGTTGAAAACATCTTGTACCGCAGTAATGGAAAGAAATAAAAAATGGGTGCCGCTTCGAACGTGTTAAAAAATAAAATAAAAAAATATATAAAAAGACAAAAATAAAGAAATTAAAATGTGAATTTGGTAGTATGTAGTCAGTTTGATCCCACTAATAATATAAATGTTTATAGGCAGAAACTACTTCATGGCTTTTCATGAAATTTAGCGAATACGTAGGTAAACCATGATCTGAAACATTGAAGTATTATTACTAGCATATAGAACCGACACCGCGAACACAATGTATGACCCAATGAATTGGCGCCGATCGGCTTCAATTTTCAATGGATTCGTTTTTGAAAGGAGAACAGGGGCTCAATTTTGAAAATAGAACCTCCCGGCGGGACACACCTTCGAGATGTCTGTTCTATTACATTATACTTCAATGATCTGAAATGGGATATTGGGCACGTTTTATCCTGGAAAACGCGGGCAAAGCCGCGGGTAGAGCGCTAGTAATTCATATTTTTATATATATAATTGTATAATTATTGAAGTACATGAATATGACACATTAGCATATTATAAAGATATTTGAAGTTCACGTAATTAAAACATCAGAACAAAGCTACGCTATTCGTAGTGTCATATTTAAATTTCGTGAATATGGCATACAGCAGAATTTCGAATATTTCCATGTTCATTTTGATTATTCACACAAACTTGTGATAACGAACTGTGTCTACATACAAACATAAATCCACTGCGCGTTATTATAGGGATATGGAACACTGAATTGACTCAGCTCATTAAAATTTCCACTGACAATTGAAATACTCGCCGGACAATCACAATCAGTGTTCGGGTGGATGGAACGAATGCCTGATCAGATCAAATTGTAATTTTAAAATTCATAAAAGATTATAATATTAAATTTTTTAAATGTAAAATGACAAAAAATATTTATTTATTTATTCTCTGTTTATTTATACCTCTATCCACATTATACAGTACCAATGTATCATAATTCTAGCTTCCTAACTACGAAGTAATTATGAACTACTTATTGGCCTACAAAAAATACAGGCAACATTTATAAATAATCTGAGTATTTATGCGTTACATAACTAAATCTCCATTATATTAGATGTTATGGTGTGTATAGATAACCTCAAACCTGATTAATTATTATGCCTCGATCATCGCATTACTCTAATTTGCTAGATAATTATTTACAGTGACTGGATAGTTCACATGATTGCCAGATTAATTACTTAGACTACAGACTATAATATAGGTCTGATAGTGAGTAAACCATAATACGATCAATATTCTTAAGCTTGGTTTACACGTATAAATATTACTATTTACAAATTTTATATTGAAAATTGTGAGCAGATTTATGATCTCGCATTTATTATACAAATAAATAAACCGAAAAAGTTTATTTGATGGATAACTGTGGCAAGATATGGCGCTATAAACTGTATTTCTAAGCTACAAACTTGTGTCGTGATTTTCTTAATCTATAGGCGTTGAAGTATTATTACTAGCGTATAGAACAGACACCGCGAACATCGGGTTTGTGGGTATGCATTGCAGCCGGCCGGCTTCATTTCATTCTGTCACTCGCCTGTCACTCAGCTGCACTCATGGCGGCCGCATGCCAAAATTGTGACAAAATAATGTTTCAAAAATGCCGTAATACGTTGAAGCTGTAAAAATCAGTCAACTACAAAAAAAAAGATAGTTGTGTTATTTACATTCATCGGCAAGGAAACAAAACATTGGCTTAAATCAACCAAAACTAATTAATTATTTCATTAATGTGCATTGAAGTATTATTACAGCGTATAGAATAGACAATTAGACACCGCGAACACAATGTATGTTCCAATGAATTGCCGCCGCGCGGCTTCAATGTCCAATGGATTCGTTCGATTTTGAAAGGAGAACAGGGGCTCAATTTTGAAAATAGAACCTCCCGGCGGAGAGATACATTTTGTTTGAGATGTCTTCTCTATGTATTACCTCAATGTTAATGTGCAATGTTTTCGGCATTTTTGAATGAAAAAAAATCATAAGGCGGCTTTACGTACTTGGCAAGCCACAAGCGTGTTAATGGACTATATTATACATAGACTTGCTTAAGCTTGTCGACACTTGAGACTTATTTAAGTGGTGTTGGTTTTTTGATACGAATCAATGGTAATAATAAATTATATTACTTTGATCTGTGAATTTAATTAAATATTAAATGAAACATTTAGAAGAGCTTGTAAAGGTTTGGTGACTGCTTGTCGTGGTTCAAAGTTACTCTGTGGCAAGTGTGTAAAGACGCCTTAATTATAGAGTTTGAAAAAAGAACGGAGGGGGAGGGGGTCATCCCGGCGGTGGAACACACATTTTGTTTGAGATGTCTGTTCTATATCATTATACTTCAATGTCTATAGGTCTATTAATATGTGAAACCTTTGTACCACTTTTTAACCTCTTACAAGTTTTCTAGTTAGTGTAGAGTAACATTTAGTGTTTATTGTATTACAATTAGGTATGTAGTTCCAAAAATGAGGTAGGTTTCCCGGAGCGAAGTGAGGACGTTTACTAATGACTATATTTTTGTTGTATTATAACCTGTGGATGATTTATTTAAAAGTTTCGCCAAAACTGGAACGTTGCCGAAAAGCCTCAATTATGTAGTTCCGGCAGCAGATAGGCTGCAGGGTTCGCGTAGTTTCGTATTAGAGTTCGTTTCGCAATTTTCACGTCCTAGTTTCGTCACGAGTGTGTTTTGAGACACCTGAGTCCGCTAAGTAAAGGAGACCTACCTACTATTAATATAAAAATGTATATATTACGTAGTATGTACAGAGATGAAAGCTACTTTGGCCGTATAGGGGTGGTTTAGAATACTATGTTGTCGTAAGTGGCGACAGAAGCCGGCCCGCTTGGTGGATAGACATGAGAATTATAATTATTTTATCAGTCTTAACTCATTACTATTGTCATACTGCTAATATTATTTTTACCTGAAGCCAGCCTGACTAGCTATCCCCTCTTTTTGAATCAGCTGTAGATATCTTGCTAGGCTGAGGGTTTGGGAGCCAGTTCTTTTCTTCTTTACCTGTACCTTCTTAGTCGGCAACGCGAAGGCAATGCCTTTGGTGTTTCTGATGCCAATGGCCGATGGTGGCCACTTACAACTTGCATCCTGCCTGCTGACTAGGGTTGCCAGATGGTCGGGATTCGGCTGGATTGTCCCAACATTTTACATGATATCTAGAGTCCCGACAAAATAAAAAATGTCCCAACAATTCACTCGATTCAACAGAAAAAGTTTGCCGCACGCGCTCTAGCCGGTTTTTTTTCCTCATCAGCTCGTTTGCCGGCAATTTCGAAAAAAAGAAATGTTTTTGTCCCGACAAATCCCGACTTCTTTTAGTTTTGTCCAGAATTTCAGTCTTGCCATCTGGCAACCCTACTGCTGACTAAAGCGTCCCAGGTTAAATTCCCGGCCGGAGCAGACATTTAAGTGCCAGAGAATCGCCTAGCGTGGAGATCTTAGTCTACAAACGTATATTGATATTTATTTTTAACACAAAAATGTGTTAAATATTACTGACTCATAAATCAACCTGTTATTAACGCAGGGTTTCTTGTTGGAAAAAAAATATGAACATAAAAGTTTAGTAATTGTTTTAATAATTAAAACGTAAAAATCATTTTGTTTTAACAAAATAGTACAACGTACAACGATGTAACAAACAATGTACAACGGTGTACATGTTTTTGTTTGTGGTTTTTCTTTTATTTATTCATTTTACAATTGATATACAGGAGGAGAGATATACATAAGGGAGAGGGACAAAACTGGAATGCCAGCCTCCATTTAAAGTACTTTACACCCACACCTTTCAATTTATAACTTCAAAGCTTTTCATTGTTCCGTTGGTCGGAAAAGTCAGCAAATTTACCTACTATAGATCCCCTTTGAGTACCTAGATATTACAACAAAGTGTCTGTTATCAACCTGTAATTAAGTATACCGTCCTTGTAGAGATTGGAGAGGCCAATATTGAATTAGGTATTCAAAGTTTTTTTCCAAAGTCGTTTAAACAGATTTGTTGAAGGTCAAAAATCTTATGACTGGCTGCTGCTGGCTATACTGATTGATATCTTTTGGCTTGAGAGCAAGTTCTTTCTTTCTTTTTCTTCTCTTTCTTGGCCGGCAACACATTGGTGATGCCTTTGGTGTTGCTGATATCTATGTGCGACGATAGCCACTTAGTATCAGGTGGATCGTCGGCTCGTTTGCCGGCTATTTCCATAGAAAAAAGGGAAATACTGGGCTACAATATCGTTATTTTATTTGCGAGTTTTGCTTCATAACTTACTAGTACATATTTTCAAAAGATTCCCCTCTTTAGCGAACAAACAGGCTTATTTAAAGCCTCTTCGGTAACTATTTAACGTGCAAGAATGAAAAGACTATCTTCAATGTTGAATAAAAGATAAATTATTAGAAATGAATTCACGATAGGATATTAATATACGATAACTACATAATTATAATTAATACAGTGAAAACAATACTCAGCTTAAGAAACAAAATGTTAATTATAGCTTCTACTATACTAATTTTAGTGGGAAATATAAAAGACTACTAAAATAACCTTACATACATACATATCGTATTAAATTAAGGTAAAGGTAGATTGTAATATATTATTATATTAAAAATGCACTAATTATCGTAGACGATGTCCGTTTACTTGGAACCCGCTGAAACAAACTGCTAATCGAGTTTGTCCATTGTTCCTGTTCTAAAAGATAACAAGAAAACTAAATTCTACACTTGTAAATATTTAAACACTCTGGAGCTTTCAAATTAGAAAACATTTGTGTGAAATTATTAAAGTAGCCAGATAAAGGCATGTCTGAACATGACCGAAAAAAAGAATTTGGACGAATTTGAACCTTATTTAGGTATTTATTTATGATTTTCATGTAAGTAGCCTACATACGAACTGACGACTGATGGTAAGTGGGCACCGTATGAACATTAGTATAACTTAAGTACCTACTATTATGTCTTCTGTAGTAAGACTAAAGGCATCACCAATGCTTTCCTTCGAGCCGAACCAAAATACATACGAGTATAAACATTTTAAAATGGTTTATGTGAATATTGAGAACATAATATTGATTTTTTGACAACACGTGTGGCTTGTATTAAGCCCGTGTATTAAGGGTCGTGGGTTCGATTCCCAGCGAGGCGGAAATTCAAATGATGAATTTGAATTTCTGTTCTCGGTCTGGGTTTGTTCTTCGTGGGTGGAATCTTTTTACCTTACCCGCAGTAGGTTTTTACCTGTGTCGCGGGTGGCATGGACGACACAATAATAATATAACACATCACAATAACACCCATGACCCGAGTACAAATATTTACACATCACATAAATATCTGCCCCGGCCGGGAATCGAACCCGGGACCCCTCGTTTCACAGGCAGGTTCGCTACCAACTAGGCTACAGGGTCGTCAAAAATACTTTCATTACATTACATTAATAATACCTATACTTTCATTATAGAGGGTGTAATCTGCTCGGATGTAGATTTTACATCAAAGTGAATGCAAAAGGAAGTGAGTCGAGACGTCGAGTGATGTTATCGGCTGCTGCAGAGCCAGGCGTGAACTTCCGCTACGTTGGTTAGGATAGTTTCTGATGAGCACCATGCTCAATATTACAATCCAAAAATTTTCTTAACTTGGCCTTATGTAAATAGATAGAGCAATTCTTTATTGTTAGTACCTACACCATTGAACATTCAGAAAGGTCAAAACTACTTCTCAGTAGTTTCCAGTAATTACTTCCCAGAATTTGATCCTTATTTGCGATGCTATCGATTGGTGTAATAATATAGGATGTGTTTTTTTCTTCAAAATCAACGGGTTTGATTCCTGGCTATTATTTTTTCAAAAATGCAATTATGCAATTTTTACTTTTTATCAAAATCGGGTTTGAGTGTCCTTTAAGAAATTTTCGCTATTCCTCATGGTTTCGGATTCAGCTATCAACGCCCGGGTGAAAAGTTCGCCCTGAACAAAGAATAAAACCTACATATAGGCCATAGGAGTAGTCTGCAATAATAGTAAATAAAATTATATAAAGATCAAAGTTTTGTTTTGTATAAATTTAATCAAATACTTAATAAGAATTCATATTTGTTAGTACTTTAGCCTCAGCCTTTCTAAATTACTTCAACTTCTGATAACTTTAGCCACCCACTTTCAATTTGCTACTGTACCTACTTACTGGTAATTTGTGGTTAATGATGCTGGTTAGCGACTTACTAAAGTTATATAATGTATGTGTACTATTGTAAATCATAAAAAATATAAACTTGTGGTAGAATTTAGTAACCGGATATTTAAATTAAATATAACATTACTAATATTTGTTTATGTAGCAGACACACGAATAGACCGGTACCTGGTAGTAAAGTAATCATCCACCGTTATCCAGAGGGGGTAATCGCGGACTTTTTAACCGACTTCAAAAAAGGAGGAGGTTCTCAATTCGACTGTATTTTTTTTATGTTTGTTACCTTAGAACTTTCGACTGGGTGAACCGATTTTGATCATTGTTTTTTTAAACGAAAGCTGGTGCTTGTCATGTGGTGGGACCACATGTTGACCACATGTATGGGATCATAAATTTGAACGAGATCTGACGAGTAGTTTTTGAGTAATTTTGAAGTCGCTTATTTTTTGTTAGTAAAATTTATAGCTTGTCTACTTGTCGGTTCATGATGTTCTTGTGTTGCTTCATAAATACATTAAATGAAATAACATTAAAACTAAATAATTCATTGCGTATTTGTTACGATAATCGCACCAAGAGTCATCTTCTTGCCCTTGCGAGTTCATCTGAACGTAGCCTTACAACGTTCCTCAATATTGAACTTTAAATTGCTTTCACAAAATGCAAGCTTCAGGAAGTACCTACGTAATTAAAATTGTAAAATAAAGTGTTTGGAGATACATAAGTATGTCAAGAATGTTCGTGGTAAGTGAGCAAAATGTTCACTTTAGGAGCAATATCGGAGTTATCTGAAGTTACTAAATATTATGTTTGGGCAGTAACCAAACAAAAGATAATTAAAATGGTTATTTTATATTGTGGTTATGTAAAAAGCAAATAAGTATTTCACAACAAAGTCACGGGCGAGTGTCAGTTATTAAGGACGTCCTACTAATATTATAAATGTGAAAGTTTGGATGTTTGGATGTTTGTTTTACAATCACGCAAAAACGGCTGATCGGATATAGATGAAATTTGGCACACAGATATTTTAATACCTAGAATAAAATATAGGATACTTTTTATCCCGAGATATTGATCTATTCCCGAGGGAGAAGAAGTAAAATTTATAGTAATAGGAAAACAGTTTTGACGTTAATTGTCATCACAGTGTCATTAGAAAACTCAAAACAGCTGATTGAGTGATTAAATTATAATATTTAAAGTTCATTGTTTTAATATGTTTATTTACAAACATGTAAAAATTTGCGGTGAGGCACATTGTGATATTTTTTATCATACAATGGAAGCTTTAGTAGCCATCGATCTCGTATAAAATCAAATAAAGCAAACACAGCATTTTTCAAGGCTGCTTTCACATCAGCGTTTGTCGAGCGTTCCTCGCGTCCAACGCGTGATCGATGAGTTATAAAAAAAAAAAAATTTACGTTGAATAAATACTCGTAGCTTATCAAGGTTTTTCCTAGCTCTAAATATGAGGTGCGATTGAAACATTATATTATATCGTATCAGGTTTAATTAATTGCAAAATCATCATCAAATGTTGTTTTTAACATTCGTAAATATCTACCTATATTTTTTTAATTACTTTATAGAAATAAATATTAACTGTGATAACCTATTTAGCAAATCATTATTCACGTATGTCGGATGAACGCGTACGCTTATAAAATCCTAGTGTAGTGTCGGCCTTATGTCAAGATCGGCCTTATGTCAATATTTCTTTATTTTTTTATTGCTGTGCATGCATATAAATAGCCAGTGCTTTAGCCGAACACCACAAACCTTAAATAAGTTTTTAATGAACAAGACCGTTAGTATACAATAGTTTTAGGTAGGAATAGATTCATCGCTTAAGAAGCGATTTTCATGATTTTTTTATTGTATTGGGAATTTACTCAAGTTGGTCCTACTTCAGTATAGTGAGATGATGGATTCTGGAGATAAAGAGTGAACTTCTCAGTCGTAGGGAATAACTGAACCGTGTTTAAATATGTTTGCTGTTGTTACATATCGTTGACATCGTCCATATTGTCAACATTATGAATCGTTGACATTGCAAGGTATGGTGGTGTGTCTTAAGCCCAATGCATACGTAACGGGGTTTTTTCCCGTACGGGACGGGACGTGAATCTTTGGAAACATCGTTTCATAGAAAATGTATACGACAGTGCATACGCAGCGGTATCCCGTGCGGAACGGGAACGGGGCACGCATGTATATTTATGGCCCGTCCCCGCCCCGTACGGGTAAAAAATCCGTTACTTATACATCGGGCTTTAGAGACGTAATATGACTCCTCAACTATCTTCCTTATATTAACACTGTAAAACCAGACGCACAGACAAATCGATTTTTTTAATTATAAGTTAATGCTTCACTACAATCCCCCCAGATGGTAAGTAGCGATGTAGTCATGGTTTATTATGGGATATATTTAGTACATAAATATTTTCATATGTATTATAATTATTGTTATTCCTTTCATACTAAGTATGATGATGATGATGTTTCGCGATGAACCGCGATGGGTGCGAGAAAAATACTTAATTTGGCATACTTTTAATTTTAAATCATAGTTTTAACGATATAACAAACTGCAACTTCATCTGCGTATATAAGGTCCACAGAAAAAATATGAATAATTTGAGAGACGACACATTCACCTTATGGACCGTGAATCATATTTTTGACTACGGTATCGTGTAATTTTTTATCGATGTAGTCGATGTGGCTTGGACGCTATATAATTTTTAGCTACTAAAAGATATGCATGGGGCAACCTCCCTCTTGCCACTCTATGGAGTACATAAAACACTGAGTCTCTTCGTTTCGTTTCGTTTCAATGCCCTTAAAGATGTCATTTAAGGAAACATCCATTAAATATACCGGTGTAATTTAAAGAATGATATGATTCGTTTGTGTTACGTTTGTGTAAATGTAATTTTCTTAATAGTTCTGCTGTTTGATCGAATTGCGGAATAACTTTATAGTTTTTCTCCAGAATAATTGAATGATTAAACTAACTTACCTGTAAGTGACGTTCAATTGTAATTGTACGAGGCTCCCTGTTTAAAAAAAATTTTAGCTGTGGCAACATCAGTACGTCGCATCATACCAGGCAACCACAGCTGGTAATACTAATAATAGTTGTTCTTTTATTTTTTGCGCATCGCAAAATTTACACGCTGTGCTAATTTTGTCCCTTTTTAGAAGCTTGTGGCTATTTAGACTCGCGAGTTGTGACTCGCATCATACTCTAGCAACAGCCCATCTCCGTCATTCGGTTTCATGAGAATGTTGCTATCGTCGTTTACCTGCCTGTTCTGGCGTAGCAGCTCTCAAGCTTGCTGAAATTATTCCTCATGACGTTCCCTTTGATTTTTATGACCCCTCAGCAGCTCACTGGTACGCCAAATAATGAGCATGTTGCTGGTGTCGATGATGTGCCTGTTTAAGCATCTCTTAAGGTAGCCTGCCGCTGAACTTATTCCTCACGACATGCCCTACGATTTTTTCGAATCCTTAGCAAGTTGCTACAACGCGAAATAATAAGCATGTTGTCGGCATCAATGATGTCCATTCTTTGGGATGAAAAGCAGGATACTGTAAGTTTAATTCACAAACATCCATACATCTAACCCTTACATGAAAAATTTTTTTAGGATCTGGATCTACATAATTCTATATTCTCGCGGACGAAGTCGCGGGTAGAAGCTAGTATTATAATATGTACCTACTAATATTTATTCTGTGATTTTAGTAGTGTCACGGATTTTTTTCTAATTGTTATTTCCATGTAGGTAACTAAATAGCTGTGTGTTGTTATAACCTATATAATATTATAAGTGACTGAATAATATTATAAGTGACTGAAGTTTGAGAACGTATGTCATACTATATAGGCGCCTATAACCCACACGTAACACCTGCCGCCAACGAACGCTTTAAGATTATAAGGTGTCAATTTTACCATCTATAAACCTGGTCGTGTAATTTATAACATAGGCCACTGAAGAAAATGCAATTTCAGCTTCATGGTTCCTTATTTCGTTATACACATATGAGTCTTATTTGTATAAAACAAAATTTTCACATGTTCACATCCCCTTTGCTCTGGCGATTGTCGTGAACATAATAATATACGGATGAGACTTGACAAACACCCACGACCAGGAGATTTACAAGAGTCATTGTGACTGCAACGTCCGGGAGTCAAAGACTGGACAACACTGCAACCATTGCGATGAGATATTAAACCAAAAAAATTCCCAAGATTACGGGCCTGTAAAGATTTTGTGAGATTGTGTAAAATAATAATGAATTAATTATATTTTTACATATGTTTTGAATGTAAATGTAATGAAAGGTAGAGCACGTATTTTACAATAATCACGAAGCGAAACATACTACACATACAGCACTAGCACTTCTTCAAAGGTAATGTTTCCTACAAACTATGAGGAGATAAGAAATTAGGCTCCGTAGATCTCTATGATTTAGACGGGGCCGCCTGCGAGACTTGAATTCAAATTGACGCGGACTCAATACAAATATCCAGGGTGCGAAATTGAACAATATCCTCATAATTCAGGCCAATCCCACGGTTTGAATATTTCACTAGCGTGCTCCCATGTGCTTAAAATACATACGAACCAGATCGTAAATCTATTCTTGGGTAGTTACTATGTATTGCCTTATGTAAATCTTTGTGCATACTTTCTTACTTCCTTTTTCAAATGGTCTGTACGATGATCGAATATGAATGAATATTACGAGAAAATTTATATGTATTTAAATAATTAAATTTGACTTGAAATTGAGTATTGCACAGTACTATTTATGTTAAAAGATTTCTGTTAAAAAAATGGTTGTCTGTAAAGTCGATTTACGGACGGTAGTTTAACGTGACAACTTCATGACAAAGCTCCGCTCCGCCCCGCCCCGCTCCGCTCCGCTCCGCTCCGCCTCGCCCCGCTCCGCTCCACTACGATGGCCTACGGCTCGCCTACGGCATCAGCTACGATACGCCGATCGTAGCCGATCGTGCCTCTCTCTCTCGCTTTTGCCGCTCTCTCGCTCGTTTTCTTTTCTCGACACTTTTTCGTGCATGCAGCCCGTATTCATCGATTTATAAGACGTCACGTCAAAAAAGTTAATGACTTTTTGTCATCTTGGAAGACTGTTATTAGAAAATAATTAAGTGAGACAAGGTGTTAAATTATGGCCATTATTGATCCAGTTCCTACCTACTCAGGTATTTACAAGGCCTTCCGTAATCTCTTTACGCCTAAGGTAGGAAGGAAACTGTGATACATTAACATGCAAATATATTCTCTGTCAGTAACTGTTACATGAGTATTATCCTAACACATGAATCCAAATTATTACAGCAACTAGCTTCTACCCGCGACTTCGTCCGCGAGAATATAGAATTATGTAGATCCAGATCCTAAAAAAATTTTTCATGTAAGGGTTAGATGTATGGATGTTTGTGAATTAAACTTACAGTATCCTGCTTTTCATCCCAAAGAATGGACATCATTGATGCCGACAACATGCTTATTATTTCGCGTTGTAGCAACTTGCTAAGGATTCGAAAAAATCGTAGGGCATGTCGTGAGGAATAAGTTCAGCGGCAGGCTACCTTAAGAGATGCTTAAACAGGCACATCATCGACACCAGCAACATGCTCATTATTTGGCGTACCAGTGAGCTGCTGAGGGGTCATAAAAATCAAAGGGAACGTCATGAGGAATAATTTCAGCAAGCTTGAGAGCTGCTACGCCAGAACAGGCAGGTAAACGACGATAGCAACATTCTCATGAAACCGAATGACGGAGATGGGCTGTTGCTAGAGTATGATGCGAGTCACAACTCGCGAGTCTAAATAGCCACAAGCTTCTAAAAAGGGACAAAATTAGCACAGCGTGTAAATTTTGCGATGCGCAAAAAATAAAAGAACAACTATTATTAGTATTACCAGCTGTGGTTGCCTGGTATGATGCGACGTACTGATGTTGCCACAGCTAAAATTTTTTTTAAACAGGGAGCCTCGTACAATTACAATTGAACGTCACTTACAGGTAAGTTAGTTTAATCATTCAATTATTCTGGAGAAAAACTATAAAGTTATTCCGCAATTCGATCAAACAGCAGAACTATTAAGAAAATTACATTTACACAAACGTAACACAAACGAATCATATCATTCTTTAAATTACACCGGTATATTTAATGGATGTTTCCTTAAATGACATCTTTAAGGGCATTGAAACGAAACGAAACGAAGAGACTCAGTGTTTTATGTACTCCATAGAGTGGCAAGAGGGAGGTTGCCCCATGCATATCTTTTAGTAGCTAAAAATTATATAGCGTCCAAGCCACATCGACTACATCGATAAAAAATTACACGATACCGTAGTCAAAAATATGATTCACGGTCCATAAGGTGAATGTGTCGTCTCTCAAATTATTCATATTTTTTCTGTGGACCTTATATACGCAGATGAAGTTGCAGTTTGTTATATCGTTAAAACTATGATTTAAAATTAAAAGTATGCCAAATTAAGTAATTTCCTCGCACCCATCGCGGTTCATCGCGAAACATCATCATCATCATACTTAGTATGAAAGGAATAACAATAATTATAATACATATGAAAATATTTATGTACTAAATATATCCCATAATAAACCATGACTACATCGCTACTTACCATCTGGGGGGATTGTAGTGAAGCATTAACTTATAATTAAAAAAATCGATTTGTCTGTGCGTCTGGTTTTACAGTGTTAATATAAGGAAGATAGTTGAGGAGTCATATTACGTCTCTAAAGCCCGATGTATAAGTAACGGATTTTTTACCCGTACGGGGCGGGGACGGGCCATAAATATACATGCGTGCCCCGTTCCCGTTCCGCACGGGATACCGCTGCGTATGCACTGTCGTATACATTTTCTATGAAACGATGTTTCCAAAGATTCACGTCCCGTCCCGTACGGGAAAAAACCCCGTTACGTATGCATTGGGCTTAAGACACACCACCATACCTTGCAATGTCAACGATTCATAATGTTGACAATATGGACGATGTCAACGATATGTAACAACAGCAAACATATTTAAACACGGTTCAGTTATTCCCTACGACTGAGAAGTTCACTCTTTATCTCCAGAATCCATCATCTCACTATACTGAAGTAGGACCAACTTGAGTAAATTCCCAATACAATAAAAAAATCATGAAAATCGCTTCTTAAGCGATGAATCTATTCCTACCTAAAACTATTGTATACTAACGGTCTTGTTCATTAAAAACTTATTTAAGGTTTGTGGTGTTCGGCTAAAGCACTGGCTATTTATATGCATGCACAGCAATAAAAAAATAAAGAAATATTGACATAAGGCCGATCTTGACATAAGGCCGACACTACACTAGGATTTTATAAGCGTACGCGTTCATCCGACATACGTGAATAATGATTTGCTAAATAGGTTATCACAGTTAATATTTATTTCTATAAAGTAATTAAAAAAATATAGGTAGATATTTACGAATGTTAAAAACAACATTTGATGATGATTTTGCAATTAATTAAACCTGATACGATATAATATAATGTTTCAATCGCACCTCATATTTAGAGCTAGGAAAAACCTTGATAAGCTACGAGTATTTATTCAACGTAATTTTTTTTTTTTTTATAACTCATCGATCACGCGTTGGACGCGAGGAACGCTCGACAAACGCTGATGTGAAAGCAGCCTTGAAAAATGCTGTGTTTGCTTTATTTGATTTTATACGAGATCGATGGCTACTAAAGCTTCCATTGTATGATAAAAAATATCACAATGTGCCTCACCGCAAATTTTTACATGTTTGTAAATAAACATATTAAAACAATGAACTTTAAATATTATAATTTAATCACTCAATCAGCTGTTTTGAGTTTTCTAATGACACTGTGATGACAATTAACGTCAAAACTGTTTTCCTATTACTATAAATTTTACTTCTTCTCCCTCGGGAATAGATCAATATCTCGGGATAAAAAGTATCCTATATTTTATTCTAGGTATTAAAATATCTGTGTGCCAAATTTCATCTATATCCGATCAGCCGTTTTTGCGTGATTGTAAAACAAACATCCAAACATCCAAACTTTCACATTTATAATATTAGTAGGATAGGATATACTAAAATGTAAGTATGCCAAAACTGAAAACTCTAAAGGGATTTTATAGTAATATTGATGCCTCTAGATATTGATTATTATATACTGTAGTCAACTGAAACGTAAAAGCAGTGACAGTGGCTCTGTTATTGTGCTATAGGTATAGCATGGTAATTCTCCTATCTCACAGTATTATTAAACTTATAGCTTATGTAGCGATAGACACATAAATTTGAAGTGTATGAATGTAATAACTGGTGAACATAATGCTAAATTTAACTACATTATTAATAACAACGTTAAAGGTTTTATCAATATAGCAATTCTTAAGATTGATTTGTAAAATTAGAGAAATGTAGCATATACTGAAAACAAATCAAATAAATGAGATGAATAAAAAAGTTTGGAAACCAGTGTCGTACAGGGATGTAATAGACAGAGTTCAATTTCGTTGCGTCGGGTCTGATGACACCTCTGGGTTTCTGACAAGTGATAGATAGCACCAAGTAATTTAATATGCGACCCCCATTTTGTTACTTGGATAGAGTAATTTCAATGACAAAGCAGTATCAACCTCATTACCTGATAGAATGGGCGTTACGATGGATTGATAACAAAACGTAGGAGGAAACGATGGAGCTCCAATTACAAAACAATTATCGGTTACTTCTTACCTTAGGCACAAAATACATAATAGCCTAGGCTATATTTAAATATTTAGGAGAAACTTCTGAACCTTTAACCATAATAAGAATAAATTATTATTGACTGTAGATAAAATTGTCGGTATGATAAAATGATTGATAGGTAGGTACAAATTACAGTCTCAGATGGACGGATAGACGACCATGACGAAACTATTCGTATTTCGTTTAAACTATCTTTTTATTAAACTCTTGTCACCGTCTTGTGTCTATGGAGGTGCTAATAACTTACTATCAAATCGACTGTTAGTTTATTTGCTGGCTGCGTACTAAGTTATGACTTGTTCTCGTACAAACCTCAATCTTTTGTACAGACCTACAACAAAACATAATTTTGCGACGAAATCTTGCGTCGTAATTGTCCCTGAAGAAGTTGCTTGTAGTTTCTTGCCATTTATAACTTGGATAATTTTTTCATAGATTGGTCGAGGTGTCAAGCAAGTTGGCGACCGTCCGAGTCACGTAGCGCCTTGGGAGTCTTGGGACAATCCAAGGGTGCTCCAGTTAAACTTGTCTGTGTGATAACAGCTGAACTTGTGCTAACTACTCTTGACTACTTGCCGTCTTGTCGGATTTCTTTAGATTTGGATTTTGTGTACCGATACGATATTTCCCGCCATTGTTGTTTAGAGAAATATTGAACATCCCTTTGTCGGCCAACATGCCTTGCCGTGTAAAAGAAAATGTAGAAATAGGTAAAAGTGTTGTGTAAGTTTATTTTGTTCGACTGCAGTACTCAAGTAGGTTTCCAGGATTTTCTGATATTCACTTTTAGAGAGTCATGATTATATATCAGCAGTATCGGCACTATACATTTATTTAAATTAGATAAATTTTTAGATAAGTAATTATATTCACAGTAACTGTCATTAAGATAATATATTTTATCACGTTGAATATTAAATCGATAACTGTCCTAGATCTATCGATGGTCTAGTGCCAGTTACTATTACTAACGTCCCAACTCAGAGTCACTAACGCTTACTTTAATCAGTCCTTAGTAAAGAATCACCATACAAATTCTATACTAAGAAACGATTTAAGTAACCATTAGTGACTCTGAGTTGGGGCGTTTGTCACAGTAACTGTCCTACAATTGAGAGATCTCGGTTTCAAATTTCACGAAAACTATTTTACTTAATTTCAAAGTGTTGAAGAGGCAGTGTGGAAGCAAGCAACCAATTTTAATAAATTAATTTACACTAAAGAACGGTGCTAAAAACAAAAGTGCTTAATTAAAATTTGTATTTATATAACCAGATTGTTGTCGTAAAGCAGGCGAAACTAGTTAATTAACTGCTTTGAAGGGTTATGATTGTTATTTTAATAAACTGACGTTCAAATTACTGTTTTAGTAAGGTACCGAAACTGTAACCCGTTTAAGAGGGGAACAGTTACCTGTTTTCGGGACTTCGCCACCCACCAGCTAAGTTTGCCAACCATTAATTAATGAAAATAACGCTTAGATAAATCGAAAAAGATAATTAAGTAAGCTACGTTTCCATAAATATTGTTTTGCTCTGTGAATTGTTTTAAAATAAATCTAGTATTGCCTTAATTAGTAATTACTAATAAGTGAGCTTGAAGCATGAAGTTTTGTGTGCCAGAACTTTGAAAAGATAATGATAATCATATTTTATTGTAATTATATTTATTGGAGTGTAAACGCTCGGGAGTGTAAAGAGTCCAATCAAACATCCTTGAATCTAAAGCCTAATGCATACGTAACAGGCTTTTTCCCGTACGGGACGGGAAAACATCGTCTCGTATCCATTTTCTTTGAAACGATGTTCCCAAAACTTCACGTCCCGTTCCGTACGGGAAAAATGGTTGTATGTAAAGTCGGTTTACGGACGGTAGTTTAACGTGACAACGTCATGACAAAGCTCCGCTCCGCTCCGCCCCACTCCGCTCCTCTCAACTACGATCGCCTACGGCATCAGCTACGATACGCCGATCGTAGCCGATCATGCCTCTCTCTCGCTTTTGCCGCTCTCTCGCTCGCGG
This sequence comes from Thymelicus acteon, assembly GCA_951805285.1. Lineage (NCBI taxonomy): Eukaryota > Metazoa > Arthropoda > Insecta > Lepidoptera > Hesperiidae > Thymelicus > Thymelicus acteon. Next base: position 7,904,696 of record OX638217.1, read on the forward strand.
AACGCTACATTTTTTCGTGCGTGCGCCCGGCGTTCATCGTTTTAATAGACGTTATCACGTCAAAACCCGTTACGTATGCATTGGGCATAAGGCAACCATTCTTGCTAATATGTACTCGGTTGACCGAAGTATAACGCTATGACCAGGTTAGGTTAGGAGTCGTTGGACCATATACCATCCAAACCACGGTAACCGCTTTTTTGTCGGTCGGTAACGCGTCGGTAATGTCTTTGGTAAGCAAGTTAATGAGCGGACGAACTAACATTTTATGACCATTCTGCTGAATTGTCGGATGTTAACATGATAAAAATGCGTGTGTGTATGAAATACCTGACTATACCTATGTCATTACAAGACATTTTTACGATAACAGTTAACGACATGTTTCTCAGAAAAACGGCTTGTATTGAAGTGACAATAATTATTTTGATAGTGTGTATTTACACGTGGTATGAAAAGTAGAGAAGGTAAATTTGAATATTAAGTACCTACTTACACCCTAACTCAGAATCACTAACGGTTACTTGAATCGCTCCTTAGTAAAGAATCACCATACAAATTCTGTACTAAGGAGCGATTTAAGTAACCGTTAGTGACTCTGAGTTGGGGCGTTAGTTATAAAAAAAAAAATAATACCTACTGTTATCGTAGGTTCCAAATTTTCCTTAAATGTTCCAATTGAGTTTCACAGAAAGGACTTGCCGTTATAAAGTTGTCACAGTGTAAGAATTTACAGTCGTCTATCTTCTTGAAATAGGTTATTCAGCCGTGACCACGATCCATGCAACTGGGTCGAAATAATTATTGTTATACAAAATAAATATCGTGAGTACCATTAATATAGTTAAATGTGTTCAGTCCACGACGAGGTAGGGCCCGGCCACAGCTACTGGCGGCGCGGATTGCGGCGCGGCAAGCGGTGAGCGGCGAGAACAAATGGTAGACAACGTATGGAGTATGCCACAGCTACAGCGGCGCGTTTTGCGGCGCGGTGAGAGTCGCGGCGGCGACGGACTGCGCGGTGCGCGAGTGAAACAAATGCCGCGCGCGGCCGTATCGGTGGACGAACTCAGCGTGTATTATATTTATCTTATTATTTATTATTTTTTATTCTTGATGTATTATATTTATCTTTATTTCATGAACAATAGTAAAACAATCGGTTGCTTCAAAGCCTAGTTCTCATCATATTTTCTTAATAATCCATATGACAGCTCATTCCATCATACCCTTTTGTATTCGTTTTTCTTATAATGACAAACATGGCCGGTATCTTAATTACCTGCTTACATTGTTATGTTATTTATTTATTTATTACATTTAACACTTTATTGTTTGTACACCAAAACATAATATACATAAAGAGCACAAGGAAGGAACACAAAACAATGTTACTATTTATCTACAGATTATTTATCAATATTATTATATATAATATTATTATACATATAGTACTCTAAGTACGTCCACCGCTGACGCCGCCGCGGTCGCAACTAACAGCCTGTCCAGATGAGGCGTTTTACGCGCGAGTGGACTCGCGCGCTACTGTTTTGTGTTGTGTCCAGATGTCGCGTTTTACGCGCGTACCTACGCGCCAGTTTTTTGGAAGGGACTAGTTATAAACGTGGAGGTAGACAAAGCAGTTGTATTGTGGCTTGCATACCGTCGATGGAAACGTCGTAAACAAAGACAAAATCGATAATTTAACGTGGCATCCAATTCTACATGACAGAATGACGCATAGCATGTTTATAGCATTATACTCAAAGCTCGGAGAACACAGTGATAAGTTTTTTGACTACTTTCGGATGTCAATAACATCTTTGAATTATTATACAAGAAGTCTTAGCAGTTCCTAAGAATAATCTGGAGATTCCATATCCCATATGCCTACTCTTTTTTCAACCTCGTCGATAAAAAGTTCAGTATCAAAATTATCACGCTCCATTTTGAACGAAATTCGACCACTCGCCGCTGCGGATACGCGCGTAGTACTGGACGGAGCAATGGCGCCCGAGTATCTCGACTCGCGCGTCGCTCGCGCGATTTACGCGCGAGTCGAGAGTCCGGCGTGTTGCACGCGTTTTACGCGCGAGTGAGGAAACGCGCGAGAGCATCTGGACGGGATGTATGTAGCTCTAGTATCTCGGTTACGCGCGAGTGACTACGCGCGAGTCCGCTCGCGCGTAAAACGCCTCATCTGGACAGGCTCTAATCCAGCTGTGGCATACCACCGCAAATCGTGCCGCCCGCCGCGCCGCTCACCGCGCCGCAATCCGCGCCGCCAGTAGCTGTGGCCGGGCGGTTAAGCCTGGTTTTAATACCAGTAACACAAAGATATTTTACCATAGATATGTTATGTCCATACATTTCAAGGTTTAGTTTTCGATCCGCGATGACATGTCATAATTGTCAAAGCATAACATAGAATAGTCAGGCAGAAGGGAATAAAAGAAATAGTACCGATTAGGCATAATATTATTATTGTGATTTAACATTTTGAAATTATATTGCAAAAACAAATAACTTAAAGTATGTAATTATATAATAATTAAAAATGGCGCGATTACGATATCTCTGGCGCCTTTATTTTAGTGTGGATTACACAAATTTGGCCCATAAAAGACAGTTTTATAAGAATAAAAAATCGCGATTTGGGCTTTGTTTAGAACATTCAGTACATTTTACGAGTTATTCGGGATAAACTTTCGAAAAAATTACAAAGTTACATTAGTTGCACTTTTAGGGGGGAGAATTTAACGGTTTTTGATTCACCAACAGGCTTCCGAACGTCAAACAAATGGATACTGTACGCGCTGAAAAGCGTGACCTTAGTGCGCGTTTAGGTCAGAGTGTGTTTACAACAGTGTAAGGTTTATTTTAAAATAATTTAAAAATTGAATTGAAAGAATACATGTGTTAGATTAATTTTTATTTTGAATCCTTTCTCCAACCCTCGTGTAATAAGGAAGTGGCATGAAAATAGTTCTATTTATTTAACCAACATGCTTTAGAAGATTTAAAAAAGATTAAATTGCAGGAAAAGAATATTGTGTACACTTATTACTGATAAAATAACTCTTATAGCGTAGGCATCCAGTTGGCTTCACTGTGAAATTTTTGAACTATGCTTACCCAATAACTTATAAGTAGCTCATCACTTGGAAATCTAGGAAAATTTAAAATAATGAAAGATAAAAGGATATTTAACGTTTTTATTTTACAAACAATCTAAAACAATCATTCTAAATTCAGTCTAAAACAATCATTATATAAAGATTTCATTTGGTTCAATTTACGAAATATGTTCACTACCTAATTTCACTTCTGCCATATTAGTCTATGACGAATAGCATGTGCCATATTAAAATATTTATTTTAATCAATTTTAAAAGAAATATTCTATATTAGTAACAAAATTTAACATAACGTTTTATGTATTTACCTATGGTATGTAACTCTATCATTATTATTCAATTTGGAGAAATGATTTTTGCAAAATCTCAAAACACAACTCGGCATTTTTATGACAACAATAGACAGCCTCACTCTAAGGCAGCTATCAACTGTCTACAATGAAATCCCTACACTTGACTGGATTCGACTGACTTAATTTCAACGCCCTCTCGGCATATCTACCTCCCTATACATACAACATCATTGCAGTAACATTATTTTTTCCATGAAGACGTTGTAAGTCAAACTAAAGAAGTAGGTATCTTTGCATAATTATTGGGTTATACCAGAATACATGTTTTATAATTTTTTTTCGCGTGCGTATTAGCATAAACGTTTCGTAAATGTTTTAAGACTTGATTGACTTAGCTGTTATGTGATATCATCATTTCAAATGCTGAATTGTGAACCCAATTAGTTCAAACTAGTTCACCACACTATACATGTATTGTGTGGATTCGTTGATTCTTACACCTTCAAAAGTATTGCGGAGAATTTTCTATTATTCTGGTTAATTATTATCAATTTTTCTCTTCGCCGAAGCACGCGATTGAATACAGCTATAAATAAGCTACCACAACGCGGCAACGATCACTTGTCTTACTATATCATATCTTACTTAACTGAAATATAATGACATTTACTGATTTTAATTTGTAATTTAATTTCTAATCTGTCTAATATTGTACTATCTAGTAGGACATTTTACCAAAGTAGTATTATTGTATATGACCCATTTAAAACCGGGCAAGTGCGTGTCAGGCCACGCGCTATGTTAGGGTTCCGAAATAGTATGTTTATCGACTGTTACTCATTAACTACTTATGCTAACATAACCGTAATAGTATTTCTTATAATTCATCATATAACCTATTTTTGTCAATTTTTTCTCTTGTCAAACTCCTACCGTATAGCTGACGGGGTGTTAAACTTGACTTGACTCTAACCAAAATTAGCACTTTAAAGCCAAATATTTCGCAAACGGAATCCTAATTCCAAAAATGGTCTAAGTAGACCCATAATATTTTTGAAAGACCTTTTCAATGATACCTCACGTTACCTGGTAGTGGAGTTCCGTGGAAAAAAAAATGATTTTCAATATTTTATTCGACGATTCTGGAGTTTTAATAAATATGTACATCCATGCCACATTACAGTTTTCTAGCACTAAAGATTTAAGCGCTTTGCTTCAGACAGACGGACAGACGGACGGACATTACGAAACTATAAGGGTTCCAATTTTACTTCGAAACCCTAAAAAATATTTTTTTATTCGTCACATGTACCTACAGATAAATTAAGCTTGAAAATAAATAACGAAAAGATTATTAATGCAAAATAAATAATACTTTTTGACATCCTACAGCATTCACTTACATTATCTCAATCAACTCAATCCCACTAAAATAAATGAAATAATGTAATATAAAAGTTGTTTGTACAAAAACTAATTTAGTTACACAAAGTCCTTTCGGGTTAAATAAACAGGAAGTGAGGGTAGTTCACCCTCTGATATAGTGCAATAAGGGATATTTGCTATTTCTTTAACTGTAGATAGTTAGATACATATTTGTACGGGGTGACTATCGGTGAAAATATAACAAAAAATAAAATATCAGAAGTGAAACCTTACTCGGTTTTGTAATATTATATTATATACAATACTGCATAGCTGCATACAGTGTAATGCTTTAAATATTTTTAGCTACGATTTAATACGAGTTAGGTCGTTTTTGCTTCTGATCAACGATCATAGATAAAATTGTTACTTTACTGTCCAGTCAGAAATAGGTGTAGTACGTTTATATATGTTTTTAATTGCACCAATCTAGTATAACACATTTTGTCGCTGGCTGACTGCAATCCATTTGTGATCCCCTGGGTTATGTACGGTACTGGGTATGGTACTCTCCGCACAGTTGGGGATACCTGTAGCAAGCATCATACTGTTCCATTACGATTTGTGACGTTATACCAACTCAAATGTCGATAGATCTCATGCTGCGGCAGTAGAAGGCCTTTGACGTAAATAATAAAGCCTTCCGAAATGTTTATCTGGTTGGTACATTTACTGTTATTTTAAGACTTGTTCATGATGTAATGAACACACGAAATATATTAAATAATTTAGTTAATTTTGTATTAAAATCGTCCTTCTTGATTTCCTCAACTTTTTATATAATTATGTAGATTAATTAATCTACTTTAAAACAGACTTGAATGAAAGTTGTTATGTGTTTATGTCAAATAAACAAAAAATAACAAACTAAAAATAAATATAGAAATATACATTGCCTACCACAGTTGCCTATACATTAATGCTATTGAATACCGAATCTCTCAATTAATCAGGGAATCTTTTGTATTCGTCGTCGACAACAAAAAATGTAAACTTGTCAAGCAACAAAACAACGACATAACATTTCGTTCCGAAGCATGGTTCCGAATATTTGTTGAAATCTGCAATGACGTGACATTTATCTTGTCTTCAATTGGCTGTCCCCAACAAGACGGAATATAATATTTTTCGTAACGGATGTTGACTGCCGCCGATGAGTTATATAATTGAGTGATGACGTACCTAATAGGTATTTTACCAACCAAGAGAATATATAGTAATATATTTCTTGCTTTTTGCGTACAGTATGATGATGCTTTTATAAATACATTTTTAGTAGTTCATGCAAAAGTTACAGTACTAGTAGAAATAAATGAAGGTGAATAGATATAAGGAAGTTTATAACATACAGAACTCTCAGGAAGTTAGTTATACACTTTGTGTACCTATAATTATAGTTAGCGCTGGCTGGCCTCAGCCCAGTGCTGATTGTAGACCACAAGACACTTCTCAAAACTTGTAGGGTGTTGTTGATAAATCTGTGGTTAATTCAGAATGTATATTCGTAGGATTTGCAGGTGATGCTTCCCGATCGACAAGAGCTCCAAACTGTGTCGAACTAGCGTTGGAAACTAGAATAATTATAGTATCTTCTCATCCAACATATGTACCTACTCGTACTCTTATATGTATGACTCGCATTTATAAATGTATAGGTAATTTATGTTGATATCGGTGATAATGTCGTCAAAGGTTCTGATACTAAATTAATAATAGTAGCACGTGCAATTATGTAGATTTGAATTAATAGTGACGCAATGAATCTCATCATTTTTGTTTTTACAGTCCTAAATATCCAAATTCCCATACTCACTCATTGTTTTCGTCACTTGAGAATGATAAAACATTTTACCTTTTATTTAACGTTAAGACATTAACATGTAATGTACACTATTAGTTAATGGCTTCCACCTATTCTTGTGCCGACACACCTCGTTATTTACCGGCTGTACGAAGATTGTAAAGCTAAAGGAAAATTACAGAAAATGCTATTGCGTTTTTCCACTGACATCATGTGACATCATAATATGATTTTAGCAGATTATTTTCAATAAAATACTAATTCCTAAAAAGTTGAATAAGTTACTAAAAGCAAAAGTAAAAATGGAATTTAAAAGGGGAAAATAACGTATGAAAAACTAAACTGATGAACTATTAAATATAAAGTATTATTGATCAATTTAATTAAAATATTTATTTATTAAAATGTTTGAATTATTAGCACCATCGTCACAAATAGTGTGGCCGTAACTAGGGTAATTGAGGAAAGAGAAACAGTGAATACACAATAATCATTATTACTGTTTAACAATTTACATTTCGTTCTTACCGCGTTTAAAGTTACCTTAAAGGGTTCCGAAGTAAAATCCGTCTGACTGAACCAAAGCGCCGAGATCTTTATTGCTAGAAAACTAATTACCGTCTCCGACAAATATATCAATTATGCCTACTATTGAATTGTACATAAATATATGTGGTTTTATGCAGTAATAGTTATGCAGTCATTTTAATTTTGTGTGTGAAGAACTACCTCGTATTTCTGTCGCATCACACCGTGTTAGCTGGTAAAAAATGCCAGTAAGCAATTAAGTAAGCTCTTTGTATCCGTTTATTGCCCGTGGACCAGTTCTGCGTAGACCAACTGGCTGGTCCACGGGAAAATAAATAAATAAATAAATATTTTAAATAAACGTTTACACTCACATCCCCGCAGTAGGTTTTTACCTGTGTCGCAAAATATGGCATGGACTACATATAACACATCACAATCACACCCATTACCCGAGTACAAATATTTATTTATCACATAAATATCTGCCTCGGCCGGGAATCGAACCCGGTCGAACTACCAACTAGGCTATAGATTCGTCATTTTTTTCTTTTTTTTTTAAATAAACGCTTACACTTACACCCCGAAAAAAATTGCCCGTGGACCAATTAGTATAAATGCAAATCAATAAATAAATATTTTTTCTTACTTAACGTGACGGCTCAGTCAATGGAAAAGCAGCCATTAACTCCGCCGGCTTGCCAATCCAATTGAATGGGAACAGCTTCTACGTAACATAGTTGACTTTTCTCCGTCCCGATCATAAAGAACAAACTTTAAATCTTGTTGGTATTAGTATAAGATTTTCAGCTTTACTTATTATGTGTTTTCACGATTACTATTTTTGTAAGCACATTGTGATCTTTGGATTTACAGTTAACCTCTTTATTACGTCTATAAGTGTCTGAAATAAAATAGATACGGAAGTTATTAGTTCCTAGTAAATCTAGTGAATGAATGAGATATTCGAATTGATTTTTTTTCTCATACAGAGATGTTGTTTTTATTTACCTATTACCTATACATGAACTCAAATTATTTATTTCGTCATAGGAACAAACGGCACACTTAACGAAAGTCAAAAGACAAAATTCTAACTACATTATTATTAAACAGTACTACCTTAAAAACAGCACATTAGAATTAATTTATAACATTACGCTGTACTATTATAATATTATATTACATACATTTTACAATGAAATTATTTAAGTATAAAGAAAATTGCGTTGCGTATACTCACCTGTACCTATATACGATCACTCACCTGTTACCCCGGTGTTCAAAACAGCAATTAATTTAGGTTGTTTGTAGTTTAAATCTAAATGTAATCTAAATACAAAGCTATTGGAGGGTAACTTTAGCAGTTTAAGCTATCGTAACGACATCTACCTGCCGCTCACTCCGACATCGAATGACGTCACTTACCTGACACCGGAATTTGTAATAGATGTAACGCTTCACTTCTCCGGAATTAAGATTAACATATTGACCGATTACTGCCTTTTTGAGTTATATTATTGTATGTAGGGAAAATGGCTCTTTAGTATCTGGGGTTTCGTATTCATCTAAGTCAAATGTAGCAAGTAAACATCCTAGTAATATTATAAATGTGAAAGTTTGTGAGTATGTATGGATCTTTGGTACTCTTTTACGTAAAAAGTACTAAATGGATTTTCATGAAATTTAGCACACAGGTAAACCATAATCTATACATCTATACAAATAAATAAAATTGGAGTGTCTGCTTATAATATTAAAATAACCGCTGTTTACTACGTGCATTTGGATGTATACACGGTACATATACCAAAACAACATTTTTACAATTTTTGTCTGTCTGTATGTCTGTTTGTTCCGGCTAATCTCTGAAATGGCTGGACAGATTTTGACGGGACTTTCACTGGCAGATAGCTGATGTAACAAGGAGTAACTTAGGCTACTTTTATTTTAGAAAAAAAAAATAGTTTGTTAGGCGATACAAAGTTCGCCGGGTCAGTTAGTCTGAAATAAGAAAACGCAGGCAAAGCGCTATTTACTAATAAGTGTAAAGTAAGATTACGATCAGTATTTGTATTTCTATTTGTAATAGATGTTTATTTCTAATAACCTTTTGTGGGTCGTAGCCTCTTAAATGAGGTATATCCACTGTACTCTGTCTTCAAGCTACAGGGACTGAGTTAGACCATCATCTAGAGACCTTCTCTGACACAGTCTCTTCAACGTTACTTCGAACTACCTCAGGGTGTTCAATCTTTATCTCAAGCAATGAGGCCCATATCATAAATACCCTACATACATACTATAATATCATAGAACAGACATCTCGAACAATATGTGTGTCCCGTCGGGAGGTTCTATTTTCAAAATTGAGCCCCCGTTCTCCTTTCAAAATCGAACGAATCCATTGAAAATTGAAGCCGATCGGCACCAATGCATTAGGACATACACTGTGTTCGCGGTGTCGGTTCTATTATATATGCTAAAAATAATATTTCAATGCTTATATACAATAATGGTTAGAAAGACCCTCGGTTGGAAATTGTCACTATGCAGCGTCTGTTACGTCTGTTAAAACCGAGTTCTGTTGAAAAAAAAAAGAATTTTCCTGAAATAAGAAATTCTGTTACCAGGTGAAAATTATTTATTCAAAATGCATAATTCTGTAATTCTAACAGAATTCGACAAAACTGCATGCATAAGCGTAACTTTAAAACTTACATGGTTATTAAGGCAAAGGCACCTAATTCCGCGGGATATTCACCATAACTAGAAAGAACAGTAAAACTTAAGTATTTATCAAACTCTGTGTAGAGTTGGCTATTTTTATCGGAAGTGTTATTTATCTTAATTTTAAAATATCTTCGCAGTTTGACGATAAAAGTTATTTAAAAATGTTAAGTTATTTAAAAACGTGAAAAAGTCAGAGGCACTTAATTCAGAGGTAAAAATCCTAATCCCGAGGTATTTGGTTCCTAATTCCGAGTGTACAGAATAAAAGGAAAGAAGGTGGGAAGAATGATACATGATGTTCAAAAATCAAGTCTATTTATTGTCTTTGGATTTTAGGGTTCCGAAAAAAAATCCGAAACCCTTATAGCTTCGCCATGTCTGTCCTCACAATTTCGTGGTATACATCGGAATAAGCAACCACATATAATATTCAGCACCTAATTCCGTGGTATTTTAAAACCTTTTTTTACTCTTAAATTTGTAAAGAAAATTCTCAAATGTTGAATGTATTCGATATAACATATAACCCTTCCAATATTTCAACCAAACAAAAACACACACAGCATTAAACTGTCTTCTAAAACACTATTTAGTAAAACGTGATACTCACGTGCATAATTTTAAAACGTACATATACTAAAGCACTCCTTTGCTTATATACACATGAACAGATAAATTATCAATTAAATAATGTATCTTGCAGGCAAAAATAACTTCTAAATTGCTTGAAAACGCCGTTTTTCGAAATACCTCGGAATTAGGTGCCAGTTTTAGAAACCCCGCGGAATTAGTTGCCTTTACCTTATGTTTTAGATGTGCTCTTCATTATAATTGTTCTGCGCTTCCTGTGACTATACAGTGTACGATATACAGTCAGGGCGTGTAAGCACTTAGCCAGTTTTCATTATAATTTTTCACATAAAGTAGGAATCCATTTTGAAGTTATATTATGGTGATGCGTGTGACTGACAATGAAGTATCTCAGATGTGTTTAAACATAAACCCTGAAAAATTAAACATGATATTTTTGAAAATTATTAAAATAACTTTAGAAATGTAGCACATTTCAAAATGCTAAATTTCACAAATATCATGTTTAATAAGCCCTTTCACCTATATCACCAACATTGTACCTTTAAATTTTTATTTTTATTTGTGATTTTGTGTCTACTTTTTACTGAAATCATGATCATACTTTTGACTTCGCCGTAGTTAGGTAAAAAGCCAAAAGCCTACTGTCGATAACAAAGCCTCCATAAATTCAATAAATATTTTATTACAGGTGTGGGATATGTTACCGGATAACTTCCGTTTCCTGTATTTTAGGGCCCAATGAATTTTCGTATAAAATATGGATGCAAAACTATAGGTGTTTTTCTTATACCTTAATCTCAGCATTTTAGGTGATAAGAGGGGGGGAGGGTAATCCACCCCGACTACGAACGAGCAGAACATATGTAATGGAAAATATTACCATCGGTTATAAAAATTAAGTTTTAAACAAACATAAATGGGAAAAAAATATCGAAATGAAAGAGTAAAGAGACTTTGAAGTGGCGCTTTAAAGCCGGAGCCAGATATAGCTCAAACATGTGAACATTGCTTTCGCCATCGCAGCTGTCCCGCAACTAGACTTTGCGCAAGTGTGGCAGGCTACGCAAACATTTGAACACATTCAACTTTGAACGCTTGGATGTGCGCTAAAAAACCGATACCGCATAGCAAAGTGCAAATCTTTATCCCGTGCTACACATATCAATCAAAGCAATGTTCACATGTTTGAAGCTATATCTGGCGCCGGCTTAAAACAAAATTCGTGACATCACAACTATCTGCCGCAGCTATTATAAGAAAAACACCTTTTTTTAGCATTGGTTTGAATAAAATAAATCCATCAAGGTGTATATTGTGTCAATTCTCGTCAAATTATTATTTTATTGGCCTCACATGACACAATATTATTAAGAAAATAATATGTGCGATGATATCAGAGAGAACATATTGTAACATGCTGAGTACCAAAAAGGCGAATGGTGGTAAAATTCAATTTTTTCATGTACTTAGAGAATTCTCTAAAACGAAATATTTTACCCACACTAATCAAACTTTAATAATAGACTAACCTAATTCCAAGTAACGGAATAACATTTAGGTTTTAAGGCAGCTAAGCCTTTGTATAAGTAGGTACTAGACTACTTATACCTAGAGTAGTTACGACCACTGCATTCCGCATAATGGGTGTAACTACACTTGACTAAACACTTTGTAGTCTTTGCAATCTGACCAAACGTGGCCGAACTGAATTCTGTCCGTGCAAATGAAAGGAAAATAGCCTCGAATACGTTGAGAACATTTTCATTCAGCAAATGTGAAAGGGCAGATTTACAAAAGTATTTTATTAAAACCCAAGTTAATTTTGCTTTTATTTATTATTCTCGACTTCATTTCATTATAAACGTTGTGGTTTATTATATGTAGGTTTTTAAAACATCTTTTATACATATAAATACGAAGAGCTTTTGTATTCGATTCGTAGCCAATGACGTGAACTCGTGATATTTACTTTGCGAAGATAAAACAATTCATTCAAGAATAAATGTTATATTTTTAGGGTTCCGTAGTCAAAACGGAAACCTCATAGTATCGTCATGTCTGTCCATCTGTCTGCCGCATAGCGCCGAGACCGTGTGCTAGAAAGCTGTTATTTGTCATGGATGTACATTTATTAAAACTACAAAATGTTAAAATAAAATTTTTAAAAATATTTTTTTCAGGCTAGCTCACCTACAAGTAACGTGGGTTTGAGTATTGTCGTTAAAGTCTTTTAAAAACTATGGATTACATAAACTAATTATGGATTACTGAAAACCATTTTCTTGATTTAGGAGTCTGTTTGCGAAATATTTGGCTTTAAAGTGCTAGTTTTGGTCAGAGCCAAGTGTCCCCATCCCTGTCGGCTAAACGGTTGAAGTTGGACAAGTGAAAAATTCTCAAAAATAGGTTAGTTTAAGTTTAAGTAAAGACCTATTCTGTGTATTTTGTTCAAAATTCTAGTGTCAGTAGTTTCGGAAACAGGGGGGGGGGGGGGGAATGGTAAATTTTTGGCTTTAATTTTCGTTCTTCCTTGAATATATTTTAAAACTATCCATTATAGAACTAAAAGAAAAATATATTTGAGATCCTTACAACAATCCCTTTCATTTGACATACAACACAATACGATTTGCAAAACAGTTTTTGTTTAATTTTGATTTCGTTAAAACTTTTTTCAAAATTCAGTTTACTTTATGCCTTCGTCTTTAAGTCACAAAAAAGTACATGAGTACCTTTCAACTCATTTGGTCCAGTAGTTTCACATTAAATTGGCTGTGAACGGCGGTCGCCCAGACGCACGAGTGATCCTTTAAGGGTTCCGTTTTTAGTTTTTTCGTATGGAACCCTAAAAACTAGCGCTTATATTTCGGTCTTACCACGACTGTTGTGTTAAGCGTTTTATGTGTCCAAAATAAATAAAAAAAGATAAGGTGGCGATAGCTAGTAAACGACATCGTTAAATATTTAAATGTAAATGAAACCATTCTTATGTAAACAGGGCTTTGCAAGCTCTTGATGATAATCACGGAAAGAACAACGTAGCAAAATTTTTGTCCATTTTGGTCCTTACAATATCATACATAATATACAATCCTTACAATTCAATGCTTCGTTATATGATAATCATTTGACGTTTAAACGATGTTACTTTTTAATCTTAATTAAGTACATATTAAGAATTTTTTTTTTTTTTTTATAACAATGTACGTTTTGTATATTTGTATATTTTACCGCACTTGCCTAGCGTGTTGAACGAAGTGATTAGTCTCCAGATTATTGGAGAAAAACTAAGCACATTTATAGACGGTATAGCTTAGGATGGCGATGAGAATAATATTATAAATAATGGACTTAATTTTATAGTTTAAGGAGACAAAAATGGAACCGCTTCAGCGCGTCGTTTCAATGATGAATAGGCTTGTAAAGTAAAACGATTTGAGCTCTCCCACGTCAATAGAAGTTTTCGGTTTAGTAGATCTCAGAGGCTTTAACTGTCACTACACTTCGACGAGGGACGGCTCAAGGAAATTTGCACAAATTTCCCAACAATTCTCCCGATTGCCTACTTAATGAACTGTATTGACAAAAACATTTGCTCTTCTTCGAAATAATTGATGGCTACTAAAGAGGAAAATGAGGAAATAACAAATGTAGGTGCCACTTACATTTCGTTTAATTAGATTGTGAATTATTCGATAATGGTCGTACAACGCGTTGTACTATAGTTATAACGTGTAAGTTGCCTTATTTATTTTACTTACTTACTTATTTTATATGAAACTAGCTGACCGGGCAAACGTTGTTCTGCCAAAAAAAATTTTAGGGGTAGGGGGATGAAAAATAGATGTCCGATTCTCCACCCTAGCTGATATGCACGCAAAGATTCACGAAAATCGGTCAAGCCGTTTCAGAGGAGTTCAATTTAAAAAAAGCGTGACACGAGAATTTTATATATTAGAATATACATAAAAATAAACATTTCCACTTCTATGTTGTATTAAATAAATATAAATAAATATTTCCACTGACAGGTCGTAACAATAAAATTTTGTGGGGCACGTTCATTTTTAAAGTAGTCGATCCTACCTACTAGTACAGGCTAACCATCAATTATGCTAAGCAGTAGCTCGAGCACGAATATTTGCGAGAAAGTATTCGTATGGTTAACGTAAGCAATTTGTATGGCATTTTTTCAAGAGCGCCCCTATCGTACGTAAATGGTACTAAAATGCCATACAAATTTGACAAATTGCTTACGTTAACCATACGAATACTTTCTCGCAAATATTCGTGCTCGAGCTACTGATTAAGTACGCTTCAGTAAAGGCAGTCGTAGTAATGCAATTAACGACAATTTGAACATGATCCTTGATGCTTACGGATTGATGGTAATTATCAGTCAAATGAACACTTTACCACCACCAGCAGCTTCTTCTCAGTAGAATGAATCTCCAGATCCTGATAATTCGGATCTGTTGTTATGTTTGTAGTGTTTTTCCTATATAAGACACGAAAACTATTTTTTTATTATTTATTTTAAGTGTACAATTAAAGGTGCGTGTCTTACTGTACGTATTATAGTGAAAAAAATAACCCGAACCAGAAAGTTATCGATAACGTGTGCTTTTTATCAAAGAAATATCGAACTAAAATTTTATATTCAGCATAGATGCACGATTACACGTTTACGTATCAAAAAGGTGCAGAATATTTTACAAAATTTAAGGACGAACAATAAACAAGTTCGTTGAAACGAACTCAGATCACCTCCCTCACGCCACGTAAATACAATAAAAATCGAATTTATGCATTGTAAACACTTGGAAATACGGGCGAAATTTCAGATATGATAACCAATCGTAAACATGCCTTCGTAAAATGGAAATCAATACAAATTTTGCTGCTGTTTTTAGGCTCGTGGATGAATTTACGGTCTTTCCAGCAATAAACCTCTAAAGTGGTCATTAAAAGATTCATGGCTCCCATATCTACATTTTGCAATGGAAATATTTGTATTCTTTAACCATAACTTTACCTTGCTTTGCTTCCTGAAAAACCTAGATTTTTGAAAGCTTAGATTTTTTAGAAATTTATACGTTATTTACAAACGGACAACCGGGCCTCCTAGTCCACGCACGATGATAAGCAACCATTGATTTGGCTTTCTCCATTACATTCATGAAGTATATTATTGATACTTCTTAGGTAGAAAGTAAGTTAGAAATTAATATCAATATAAACGTAGGTAAAATTCAGAATGTAAATATTCTCTTTTTATATTTTTTTCAACAAATTACCCACAAGTAGATACTTGTGTGATTGGTAGAAAAAATATGTCTCCATAGCAAAAATACTGTGGTATAGTAACACTGTAGTGTATATGTACAGTGGTCAGTCACTGACTGACTGCCAGTCAGTCCTACAGCGAGGCTGCGAGCAAGGGCAGTGTGCAGACGTGTGCTTTGCGTATACATACCTCACCTATTACAGAGTAAAATGTGTGTATTATTGACCCTCTAAACACTATAAACACTAACGGGTTTTTATATTCAATGAGGTTAAAATGATGGTAAAATAATTTTTGACTTTAAAAAATTATTCCTTTGAAGCCTCCAATCGTCAGTAACATTAGCAAAACTTCCTCCTGCTCTCATCTTGTCTCTTCTCCCCACTTCTTCTCTCCTTCACCTCCCTTCCACGTAATTCAAAGCTATACCGAGTACCTATGTATAGGCGAAGTGATTCTTGCCTATTGTACAAACCAAACTCCCAAAATTGACAATTCCTAAAATTGTCCTAATTTGCCAACGAATTCAGTAAAAAGCTCAGTTAATTACATAAAAATTGCCTTCTAGCCTTATTTTACATATCAATCGCATCGCTGTGTATTAAAAAAAGCCAAAAAAGTAATAAAGCCTTGTGACGGTAAGCTGGAAAAATATATTGTTGACTTTTCTGTAACGAGTAGACAGCCATCCAAATTGATGAGCAGAAACAAACCCACAGTTGCCCGAGCCGGTAAATTAGGGCTGATTCGGGCCATTCGTCACATCAAGTCATACGAGTCCCACGGGTTCTGCGCTCGGTTTCGTCAGAACGAGATTGATGCTACGTTTCACTGCCTATTAGGTGTTGAGGTGATAAAACGACCGTTTAATTAATGATTTTAGTAGGCATTTTAGGCGATTACCATTAGTTTTTGCACGTATTTCGCTTCGGATATCTTGTCCTCCTGAAGCTACTCCTTTTTACACGCTTTATACTTTATTTAAACATACAGGTGAAGCTACCTGTCGGTATGTTTGTTTGTTTGTAAATTGTTACCGACTCCTTTGGACTTGATTTTGACCCACTTCAAACGGTCAGATTTCTTTCAAACTTCGTGGACTTATCGAGGACCGATGACAATTCAATATTTAAAGAAAAAAAAAGAAAGAAAGAAAGAAAGAAAAAGAACCTAAATTTCATTTCAAAAAATCGAACTATAATGAAAAAATAAATAATAGTTAAAAAAAAAACTAAAAACACGCTTTTATTAGTTTTATTAGTTTTTTTTAAACTATTATTTATTGTCTTACAACCTAGCCGTCCTCGGGAATGTCAAAAATATTTTTTCAATTCCGTTCGGATTTGAGTTTCAGAGATTAGAGCGTTCAATTAAACATAGAACTCTTCAACTTTATTTCATCAGTACCTATAAAATTATAATATCTAGAAGATCTAAGCTGTAAAGGGGGACTATGAGTCGTCAGTAGTTTAAAAAGTTCCTTTCGACGGTTTTACCGACGGTCTTACTTTGGGCTCAAGTAATTATAATTGCATGTATCATTTCTTAATTTGTATGTATTATTTTTTCTTCCTACCGCATTTTGTAATCTAAACCCACCTACAATAAAATGAAAATCACAAACCATCTGCGACACGAAGGATAATAAGGATAATAAATATTTCAGAATAAATGACAATCATACACGGAATGCTTTGTTAACTTGAATGTCTTCCATCTTAATAATATGTTTTATTAATATCACATACTTAGCCCGAGATTATTATATTAGTACAGTCAATGATTTTACAATGTAAAAAATAGGTAGATATGTCACTAGCGCGCCGACGATGAAGATCGTAAGAACAGGCAATTGACCGTTCTGCTCGTAGTCGCTCTGTCAATACAAGACGATACGCGACGCACGCTTTTGTTGTTGTCAGAAGTGCTTGACATTTGACATACATTAAAATACTTTCGTGCCAATGTGATTGGTGTAGTGAAACAAAAGATAAACGTAAATGTGTTGTAGCTCTTTTCGGAACAGATTTTTTGATTAATTTGTAAGGACTTAACGTATCTATATTTTTTAAATATCATCGAGTACCTACTCTAGGTAGTTAGCTAGCTCTACTGCATATTGCAACGACTGTATTATCCAGAAGGTCAGTAAAGAGCAAAGGTTGAACCGGGGGAGTATAACTGTTGCCGGAGTGGAAAGGGTACTGAAGGACATTTACTATAATGGCACTGCAGCGGAACTCACTTGAAAGTTTCGTTGAATAAACGTAAGCATATATTTTAATAGAACTTAATTTCAGTTGAGTGCTTGTTGAAATATTATTATGTTATTTATGTTATTTTATGTTAACTAGGTACCTTATTTTAGACGTGTTAATAATTTGTAGACTATATAGCTCGAAACTCGAACACTCTTCAGAGCGGTTTCGTAAAGGACATCCTTTACATTTATATTTTTGAAACATAGGTTTAATTTGAAATTAATTATTCAGTGTGTCAGCAGCTTACGCTACATTGATGCATTTCGAGTGTGCATTAATTGAGCCTTCCTTCATGCTTACTCAAGCTTTATCATCATTTATTTAATTTAATTTCTTATTATCATTTCATTTATTTGCCGACATGGACTATCATCTCTATCAAACACGGGGGTCCCGTCACTGCCTTTGATATTTTTCTAGTCCTTCGACAAACTTGCGGGTGTACAAAGTGTGAATGTTATTAATTAATGAAAGTTAGAGTAAATATTTTCTAAAAACCGCATAATCATAATTCTGGAAGTTCCTATATTATTTTATTACAGACATAAAGTCTGCCACCGGTTTTATGACAAGTACTACTTCTTGCTTTTAACGGCGGATTCGCCCGCGGAAGAATAATGTTTCTTAATATTAAAACTGTGACTGCGATTTTTAACCGTCGTCTGTGCGTAACAGCGTTTTTGCGATTTACGTAAACTGAAACTGTAACCTGTAGTTTAAACTGTTTTGTTTACTGTAAATAGCTCGCAGGAATAAAACGTAGTGTTGCCTTAGGCACAAACACTCAACCATCTCGCCTACGGAATCATTTTGTTAATATATTCTTTCAGCCACATAAAAAGTTTTAAGGACGTAGGTAGAAAGAAAATGCTAGCGTATTTTGGAAAGGTTTCTGATATCCTACTAATCCTACTTGATATTATAAATGCGAAAATTTGTATGCATGTTTGTCACTCTTTCACGCAAAAACTGCTGAACGGATTTTGATGAAATCTATCATATAGGTAGACCATGATCTGGAATAAGGCATAGGTTACTTATTATCGCAGCAACGCGAGCAAAGCCGTGAGCAGAGTGCTAGTCGTGTATAAACATAAAATTAGTTTTGCAGGGTTTCTTTCACGCGCGCAGCATTCTATCAGAAACCATTTAAACTTGTATCGAGTATCGGGAGGAGTATAAAGTAAAATGCATTCTCTAATATTAAATACTTAATGGATCCATCGTATAAACTTTACTTTAAAAAAGGAACAGATATAATAGCTGCAATAGATTTTTTTTAACTATTTTTTTACTTCGCCTTGATAAAATAAATAAAGGAAAATCTATCTAACTTAAGGTAATTAGGTAACCACATGTTTATTTCAGTCTAACGCCCTAACTCAGAGTCACTAACGGTTACTTTGACCGCTCCTTAGTAATCATCATACAAATTCTGTACTAAGGAGCGATTTAAGTAACCGTTAGTGACTCTCAGTTGGGGCGTAAGCTACACTTTGCATCACAGTCTGTAATGTATTATAATATCAAAAAAAAAAAACAAATAACGAACACAAAGTAGATCACGAAATTAATGGATAGCTGAAATATATAGAATAAATTATCTACTAAAGATAACTCATAACGACCTATTTTCTTAGCGGTTTTAAGGTTCCGAAGTAAAATCGTAATATAATTTCGTCATGTCCGTCTGTCCGAAGCATAGCGCCGAGACCCTTACTGCTAGAAAGCTGTAATTTGGCATGGATAGGTATACATATTTATTAAAACTCCAAAATCGTAGAATAAAATATTGAAAAACATTTTTTAGAGTACCTCCCCTACAGGTAACGTGAGGAATATTTTTTTATTTTTCACGTACCCTATATTGTGGTTAGCCCTTGTGTGGTACCCTATATTATCTCGTTGAAAAGCTCTTTCAAAAATATTATGAGTCTTCTAAGACCATTTTTGGATTTGAGGGTCCGTTTGCGAAATATCTGGTTTTAAGTTGCTGATTTTGGTTAGAGTCAAATGTCCCGACCCCCCCACTCTGCCGGCTAAACGGTTGGAGCTGGACAAGTGAAAAAAATCTCAAAAATATGTTATATTAGGAATTTAAAAGGACAACTATCACGGCTATAACAAGAAGTTAACATGAGTAGTTAATGAGTAATAGTCGATAAAATTACTACTTTGGAACCCTAAATTGCGCGTGGCCTGACACGCTGCGCACTTGCCAGGTTTTTTAATCGATATGATGGTATTAATAACTATTAATGTACACATAAATAAATAGGTATGTTAATTATGTTAAGCATTTCATTTCGTTAATCTAACCGACTTGCTTGAAGCAACAGGCTGAAAGTCTCCGTATCTTATTGATTCCACGGTTTTCACGGAAAACTTTGCGTTACGTAACATGACGTTAATTTTGAAAATAATTGAGAACGCAAGTGACATTTTAAAATCTTATTTAAGTACTGCTACACTTCAGCTTCGTCGCTATAGCGACTTACTCATTATAATGAGTTACAAACTTTATCATCGTTTAAAGAACCGCAGATTTTCGAAATAGCATTTATAATAGAATACGAGTCTAGATAATTTAAGATTTCCATGTTTAAAGCAAACAATATTAACAGCAATCTAGTTAAAACCGGAAAAATCCATTTTTAAAGACAGCAAGATAATTATAAATTAAAAAACTAACCTGATAGTTTGATTTTCACCAAACATAAATTTCAATCGTCTGCTATCAAACAAAAAAACAAAATTGGACCCCTACAAGGCCTTTTTATTAGGTTTTACTTTGGAAATAACCTATTTTGAAAAGTGTACATTTGTAAAGATTTAAAGCTGTGGACATCAGCATGTAAATTAAGCTCTGCTGGGAATCGTATTTTCTCTAAAGAGCAAAAGTCATCACAATGAATTGTTTCATTATAAGTAGAGACTTTAGGAAATTGTCCCCGAGGAATCGTTTACTAGAAAATGTAGCAAGATTAAATCGATACAATAAATTATAATTAACTATTTAACGTCGTTTTGATATGACTGGCGTGAAGAATAAGTGTGTTTTTGTTCCAGTATTACAACTATTGGGTAGGAAAGAGTTTTCTGATTCTATATAAAACATATTATAACATTTTGTGATTCAGCAAAATATAACAATAAAATCGTTGCGCAGATATACTCATATTAAAAGGAAAATCTTTCAATATCTTCCCGGAAAGATACACAAATCTGTTATTACTCGCGTATGGTAATACCTACAAAATAATGGCTCCAGCTAGGCGTAGGCGGCCGCCGTGTAACAATATTTTGTCAACGTTTTCCTCCTCAATAAAAGAGAATGAAAGAAATACGGAACATAAACGCTTAGAGATCCACTCGGCAGAAATACAAAATAAACTGTTACTACACAGTGGCATGATTTTTATGTTCCCGTAACGTTTTTTTATTCGCAATTGAACATTTGTTTTAGCCGTATAGACTTTATATCCTCTTAGGTTTGCGGTGGTGGTACCATTCTATTAGCACTTTTTTGCAATTTTCTTTAGCAGCTGACTTAAGGAGACACTAATGATTCTAGGAACATTTTCATAGTGCAGTAATGTAAATTAAAGTATTAAATATATTTCTTTATCCAACGAAATTTATGTATAAGTTTTTTATACAATCCTATTAGTTTTAGTAAATGACTAACGAAATTTATTCAAGCCGTATTGAGATAGAAATTTCATTTTGTTTATGTGATGATTGATAACAAAACTTTCATGTGGATCGAAACTCTATAAAAAACAACCACAAAAATATTAACAGATTCGTTGTTTTAATATTTGAAAGTCGTTAGATTATATCGATCCACATATAACTATTAACACAAAGAATTAGTCTTGAATTCAAAGGGGGAACGCTGCCAGTATCTTCGGAACCTTGCCTAAAGGGACTCCTTTTAATAATAATATATTTTAATTATTGTATTATATTTTTTAAGGTTTTTAGTTTTAGGTCCCTTGTACATTAAGTATAGTATTAGTTATTTTGTGTGTAATATAACTATTGCTTTGTGATAGATTATAAGTAAGCGTTTTAATAAACGCTTCGTAAGTTGCAAGAAAAAAATTACTTCCTGAAATGTATTGACAAACTATCCAAAATAGTCCACTGTATCCATTAATTATCCATTAATCAATAACAAAACTACTACATTCTGTCTTATCTTGTTGAACCATTATTAAGTAGTAATAATTAAAGATCTCAACTAATGCAGTAGGACATTTATTACACTCATTCATGGCATCGTAAAACCACCCGTCCTTAATCAATTTCAGTCTACTGCAGGAAATATCTCCTCTTAGTACCTATAGTCTAGTATTGTATTATTAAACATTGAGTAGTCGCCTAGTATTAAAAAAATAGTTTTTTACGGTTCAATTTATCCTACTAATATTATCAATGTAAAAAAATTTGTGAGTTAAAAACTACTGAATTAATTTTGCATGATCTGGATAAAATATGTTATTATTATTGTTATCCCGGGATAACGCGGGCACAGCACTATATCTAACAATCATAGACAACCTGTCATGCAATCATAGCCTAGCTTTATTATTTATGTCTGTGGTCTAGCTGATAGAGACACGGGCTAATAGAGACATATTTCCGAGGCAGGTATTTTTAAAGCTAAGTGTTTGTGCTAGTAATATTTAATTTGTATTAACCAATGACGTTGTATGTATAGGGAGGTAGATAGGTAGATAATACATAAAACGTTATGTTAAATTTTGTTACTAATATAGAATATTTCTTTTAAAATTGATTAAAATTAAAATTTTAATATGACACATGTCACACATACCATTCGTCATAGACTAATATGGCAGAAGTGAAATTGGAGGCATAATAAAGGTAGTGAAGATATTTCGTAAATTGAACCAAATGAAATCTAAGACAGGTCAGTATCAGGTTTTAGATTGTTTGTAAAATAAAAACGTTAAATATCCTTTTATCTTTCATTTTTAATTTTCCTAGATTTCTAAGTGATGAGCTATAAGTCGTTGGGTAAGCATAGTTCAAAAATTTCACAGTGAAGCCAACTGGATGCCTACGCTATAACAGTTATTTTATCAGCAATAAGTGTACACAATATTCTTTTCCTGCAATTTAATCTTTTTTAAATCTTCTAAAGCTTGTTGGTTAAATCCTGGATAACTAGAACTATTTTCATTCCACTTCCTTATTACACGAGGGTTTGAGAAAGGATTCAAAATAAAAATAAATCTAACACGTGTATTTTTTCAATTCAATTTTTAAATTATTTTAATAATAAACTTTACATTGTTGTAAACACACTGTGACCTAAACGCGCACTAAGGTCACGCTTTTCAGCGCGTACAGTATCCATTTGACATTCGGAAGCCTGTTTGTGAATCAAAAACCGTTTAATTCTCCCTAAAAGTGCAATTAATGTAACTTGTATTTTGTACTTTTGTAATTTTTCCGAAATTTTATCCCGAATAACTCGTTAAATGTACTGAATGTTCTAAGCAAAGCCCAAATCGCGATTTTTTTATTCTTATAAAATTGTTTTTTACGGGCCAAATTTGTGTAATCCACGCTAAAATAAAGGCGCCAGAGATATCGTAACCGCGCCATTTTGAATTATTATTTAATTACATACTTTAAGTTATTAAATTTGTTTTTGCAATATAATTTCAAAATGTTAAATCACAATAATAATATTATGCCTAATCGGTACTATTTCTTTTATTCCCTTCTGCCTGACTATTCTATGTTATGTTTTGACAATTGAGTTGTTTCCTAAAATTTTTTTTTGTTATAAATGGAAAGTTCATATATAAGTTTTATAACAAAGTTATTTTAGTTTTTTTTATTCGCTATAATTTAAAAGTTACATCAAATCAAAAATACGTTTTTGAATCCAGTACCGAAAACACGCCGACAATTCCCGAATAGACCCGAGCGCGCGTGTGACGTCACTTTGTTAATTGCTATTCATTGCAGCATACAGCTGATACTGTGATTTGACTTTTAACTGATAAAATCTTGATATTATCGTCAATATATTGATAAATATATCAAAAATGCTAAACCTTAAAAGTTACCGTGCTTGTTTTGTACCATTACGTGTGAAAAGTACAAAAAAAACACCCCAAAGATAATGTTAAATGTGTACCTACTTGTGACCTTTTCCCGAGGAATAAGAGATAAAATTTTAGTTTTCGTTCATAGATTCGCTTTTAGGGTTCCGAAGTAAAATCGGAATCCTTATAGTTTCGTCATGTCCGTCCGTCCGTCCGTCTGTCCGTCTGTCTGTCTGTCCGTCTGTCCGTCAGTCCGTCCATCCGTCCGTCCGTCTGTCCGAAGCAAAGTGGCCAGACCCTTACTGCTAGAATGCTATAATTTGGCATGGATATACATATTTATTAAAACTCCAGAATGGTAGAATTAAATATTGAAAAACATTTTTTTTTCAGGGTACCTCCCCTACAGGCAACGTGAGGATGATTTTTTTATTTGTCGTCTACCCTATAGTGTGGAGTATCGTTGAAAAGGTCTTCCAAAAATATTATGGGTCTTGTAAGACCATTTTTGGAATTAGGGGTCCGTTTGCAAAATGTTTGGCTTTAAAGTGCTAATTTTGGTTACAGTCAAGTCCCCCCCCCCCCCAACTGTTGACTAAACGGTTGGAGTTAGACAAGTGAAAAAATTCTAAAAAATAGGGTACTTATATGATGAATTTACAAGGAAAACTATCACTGCTATGTTAGCATAAGTATGAGTCATAGTCGATAAACTTACTACTTCGGAACCTTACATTGCCCGTGGCCTGACACGCACATGCCCGTTTTTTTATAACAGAACTCATGGTTTTATTTTATTAGGTTAGGAATTTTGCAACGTTGAACACGTGGAACACGTGGTAGAACAATGGTAGGTATCTTCATAGAGTAAAACGGAACCGTGTTTGAAGATATTAGATAATATTATCGTTAACATTGTAAAACCAGTAGGTACATAAATAAATAAATAAACGCTTCACACTCATAGCCCCATACTAGGATACCCAGTGTCGTGGGTGCCATAGACAACACAAGGACACACACTCAGACCAAGAACAAAAATACAAACTAATCATTCAAACCATCTCGCAGCATCCACCTCGCATCGAATCGAAACCAGGACCCTTGAGTGGTAACGATTCGCCACACGAGTCGTGATCATTGACCAACTTGGCGTATTTCGGAGACAAAAAAAAATTATATTATATATTGTACCAGTTTTATGTATTTAGCGCGTACAGACCCATACCACCGCAGTAGGTTTTCCTGTGTCGCGGGTGGCATGGTCAACACAAATAACACGTCACTATAACACCCAAGACCCGAGTACAAATAATTATTTGTCACATTTTATTAGATATGGCCGGGAATTGAAGCTGGGACCCTCACTTCGAAGGCTGGATCGAATCGCTATCAACTAGGCTATAGGGTCATCATATGTATGTACCTACCTACTACTAGCATAGAATTTCTGTAGTATTGCATTGTGCATTTTTTTATTAATCACATTCTTCACTTCTCTCAGGATCCATATCTGAAATTTAGGTAGACGAAGTCGAGGGTAGAAGCTAGTTGTATGATAAATAAAATATAATTTTATCATACAACCCTGATTTATACCCCTAACACCCTGCCCTGATTTCTCCCAGACATGATTTACCAGTTAACAGTGTAACCTTATCTAAATTTATTTAGTGTGTACAATCAATAGAGAGTTTTATTATAATATTTAATGAAGAATAAATCATTTAACATTTAAATTTACAATAAAATTACGTGGTATGAATATCTTTTTGCACTAAATTTCGGATATTTTTACTCAATTCACGTAGAAGCTTCTAACACTGTGTAATTGCTTTAACAAAATGACGTCACTAACATGGCGATCAAATCTAGCGCGTTTGTAGTCACGTGATTCTTTTTGAACTTTTATCAATTTTGAATTCATTATTATCAATATTAAAAATAGTTTTTAAGCGTTTTTAACAATGCCAATTAATATAATTTGTGTTAAAGATTTAAAATACATTTTAAAAAAAAATATTTTTTTTAAAATGAACAACTCAATTATTACATGTCATCGCGGATCGAAAACTAAACTTCGAAATGTATGGACATAACATATCTATGGTAAAATATCTTTGGTATTAACCATGGTATTGGAAGTGTGTAAGGGAACATTTCCACTTGGATGAATCCCCGGATCGAGATTATAACAATTCGTTATTATTTTTGCAGTGGCACAATCATTGTTATGACCATATTCACCCATGCAGGGATCGTCAAAAATAACAAATACCTATTTCATTAAAATACGGACCCCTTTATGAACAGACATAACTGTCCATTGTCATACCTAACGCTCACAGCATATTACATCATGATTTGACTCAGATATGATTATATGCTTTATCGAATTGAATTGTCAATGATGAATGTATGTGGAAACAAGCCATAAAGTGTTAAATAAACTTACATAAGAAACTCTTAATATGTTACGTAATAAAAAAATAATTAAAAAGCAGAGTAAAAATAATACAGACAAAGCGAGCGCAGATCTTACGAGTGCTTTCGCAGCTACCACTCGTAGTGGAATTGACCCGAAATTAATGTACTCATCATGGCACGACTGGTTGCTAAGTGGTGTATAGGGGTAATCTATGGGTGTATAGGTCAAGATTTATTACGGTATAAGCACGGACCTAAAAAAAAGACGGACGTAATCCTAACAACAAATTCAGTGAAGCACCCATAGTAATACGAACTCTCTATTCGTACAAGTACACACACCCACACATTGACACCACACTGCGTCAATCGCGAATCAAAAATTACGCACACATGGTAAGCGGGCGGCCATTGCTATGCTTCACTCTCGATTAGACGAGGTTACGTCCGTCTTTTTTTTAGGTCCGTGGGTATACCCATTAAATGTAAACTGAACTGACGGACATTCGTTTATACCCTTAATTGTCTCATTATTGGGCTCAGTCAGACATTAAGAGGCATATCACTCAAAATTTTATAGTTTCGTTGTACAAAGACGAAACCAGTAATGTATTATTATTAACACATTAAATTTTGGAGACGACTTAAAGGACCTTTGAAAGATCGCACCAAATGACTTGTCGAACGTATTACAGTTAGGGTATGCTATAGGAGCCAGTTTTATTTCTTCCTATCTCTTCTTTTTTAGTCTAAAAGGCATCACCGTTGCCTTTGATGTTCGTGGGGCACGTCAGCCACTTACCATCAAGTGGATCGTCTGTTCGTTTGTCGGTTAGTTATATAAAAAATAACAACAAAGCCTAGTCAGGTATTCTGCATGTGCATCACAAGCAATTTGCCTTATAAGTCCGAAAGAAAGGATTATTCTAAACCGATGCGTACTAACACAACACATGCAAACAAATCGGTAATACATAATTGTTCAATCATATCAATAAACCTGCTATTAGTCATCATTAACAGCGGACAAATAATGATTAGTCGAACAATTAAATCCAATCAACGATTGTCGGGGATCCATCGCGTGATCCCTCATCAGCCCATGGCTTGTTACTTGTTAGCCATTGATATGTAGATTGCGTTAGGTAATTCTGTTGGATACTCGCGATCGTTTCAATTTCTGATTGTTATTCGATTAGTATTGTGAAATGGTGTAATCAGCCTTATAGACGTAGACATCGTACACGTACTAGACAGCATAGAGTTATAAAGACATTTAATTGAACATTCTAAAGTTATTGCTGCGTAATGGGAAATAATCAAATCGGATTTTAGATTGTCACTTGATATGTTCCGAATCTACTTGAGGCGAATTATTTAAATTTAGAAAACTGTAGAATTCAGGTTAATGTTAGTACTGCTATGCTTAATAATTTTCAACACATTTATGGACGAAAAAAATGGTAATATGATATCAATAACAAAAAATTATATTTTAGTATTTCGACTACGGATATTTCGTCGGAATGTTGAAAATACACTAAGTTATAAGAAATTTAATATTAATATTAATATATTATAAATATATTTAATATTACTACAATAACTTACAAAAATACAAATGTTAATAATATACCGGAAAAAGTTTGATAAAATTTCTTACTGAATAACTCCAATTCCTGGCATTAATGAAACTTTTAAAACTTGTACAAGTATAGAACTTACTTTTCAGTCGTTTCACATCAATATTTTCCTTCGGAATAATTTTCATTTAGATATTAAAATTGAACTAGATATGCTAAGATAAAAACAATTAAACCTCAGGGATAGTTATTATTATAATTATTATATTAAGATTCTGTAACTCAGCCCAAAATTATTCAAAAAGTAAATGTCATCATGATCAGAACTTGATGTTTGGGTTTGAATGATTGGAGTAAAAACCCTTTTTTCATACGCCTATAAAAAGCTCGGGATACCTTCTAAATTACCTTGCAAGGATGTAGGTGGGGTGTACTGTAATCCGGTGGGCATGGGTCGTAAGATAAACTAGACGCGGCTCAACTCGTAAATCTGACAAGATTAATGATATCTTTGACCTTTATACCCCTTCCGTCGGACACGAAGCTATTCGCTATGCATACATGCCGAGATTGGCTTTATATGTATAAAAAACATAATCTAGCTTGTTCTTAATTATATTAATTAATGTTATTACTTATTGTTATTAAAATCAACGTAGATTTTGGTACGTTCAGTGAGTATGAGTCAAAATATTTTTGATATAGTTATATGTAGATACATAATTATAAAGTTGGTAACAAATTTAATGTAAACACGCGCGAGCGTAGAACCTGTATTTAAAAATAATACATGCATGCATTCTGGAAATATGAGAACTTTATTTATTTTATTTTATTTATTTATTTAATCTTTTTTGCACCTTACATTATGTATAGGAACAAAAGGCGGACTTAATGCTAAAAGCATTCTCTCCCAGTCAACTTTACTAAGGGGTGGACGCGTATAAAGTGTCAGGCTCAGGGTCTCACAAACCCCATAACCGCATCTTCTAAAACTCACCTCGCCTCTCCTTACCATACGACTCACCTCATCTCACGGCTCGCCTCTGTTGTTACTGGAGGTATAAAATTCAGATCATTTTTACGTGACTTTTTATCTGGTATTGACAATTATGTACGTACCTACCCATATTTTGAAATTTCTGATCGCCGTCGAGTCACAAGTCACAAATCAATTTTTGATATTTTAAATAAAACGGATTTTCGTTTGTAGAACAAAGTTTTACTTTATTGTTTCTTAGTCAAATAATATTAAGAGTTTATTAATATAGGTATGTTGGCTTTATTTAATTTTTATCTTATTTTCGAAAAGACAGAATTGTTGAACTTGAACCCCATCGGCCTTTGCAGCTTCGCGCGTACAGAGATCTTTATCAAACTCGGAACACTGTTCTTACACAATAAACGTCACAAATGCAAAAATTATCTACACGAATAACAAATTAAACAAGAAACACGTTACAAGAAGGAACTTTTATCCACCTAGTACACAAATGACCAAAATTACATGCATAAGCTGTCTAAATTATTGCTACAAACGTTAGCTTTCTGTCGAAACCCTATGTATCTATACTATCTATTGAAAACAACGGCATACATAAAATAAATACATTCTTTTTATACGTATTGATACACGTACGGCGAGTCGGAAGCTTTCGGGCGAACAGTAATGGATTAATATGCATGGATGACGTCACAAACAATGTCCGCTCGTCGAAATGTCACGTTGCAACGGAGAGGGTGGTTAAATTCTAACCTACCGGACCACGATAGTACGTTGCTATTCATTTCGCAGGTTCATCATGTTTGAATTTGACATAAAATGTAGTTTCAACCCTCGCTGAAGATGCCCCATTTTGGGTCAAAACACGTTGAGGCGTTCTTTCTTCATAAACAGGTATTCTCCACTGACCTGTACAAGAATCGAATCCTGTATTCGATTCTTGTACATCGTGCACTCCTGGCAGGTTCACCAGTTGGACTATAATAAAATAATGTCTAATAAATAAATAATGATTCACACTCATAGCCCCACACTAGGATTCCCTGTGTCGTGGGTGCCGTGGACAACATATTAGACAAGGACATTCACGCCCAGACCGAGAACAGAAATTCAAACTCATCGTTCAAATTTCCGCCTCACTGGGAATCGAACTCAGGACCCCTGGCGCGACGATCCGGCATGGTAACCATTACGCCACACACATGCAGTGAGCATGTTAAATAACAATAACTTTGTTTAAAAACTACCAACTGTTCTAATCTAAGCTTAATATATTGTTTACTTTGTTGAACTTACCAATATTAGCTCAAAGGGTAGTTTAAGAAATACTTTTCCGTTTTGAGTTAAATACTTGTTGAGTATTGTTAGACCGTGAATCGGAAGCAATTATAATAGTTGAACCACTGCCAACCAATGTTGGTTCTAAATAAATGGAAACGGTGAAAATTTTATTTTTGCATTTAAAATTGATGCCAGTAGAGCGAAATATTATTGTAACTAATAATTTTGATCACTTTTCACTTGGAATATTTTAAACACGTTTGTCATACACATACTGCTAGACATAAAGTCGTGTTTTAAAAGGCTGTTTGATATTTTAAGTTTTGCATTTTTATTTTTATTGTGTTATTTCATTATGTTACAAAAATGTTAAAAAGCTTTTCTCGAAAATACTACTGATGCCACTGACATTACCCTTGTCTGTAAATGACGTGTTTATCTAGAGGTAAGTAAGAAAAAAAGAAGGGAAGAAATGTAAATTTCGTCTAAATTATCTACGAATTAGCTACGAAAATAATTGGTGAAAAGGATTCGTGCTCAGCATATATTCGTAGACAAACCACGACCATGGGCGTAGCCACGGTGGGGCAGGGTGGAGCACTTGCACCACCCTGGCTCTGACCTGTAGGATACTTAATCAAACTTTAAAAAGTTTATTATCTAGGTACTAACTACAATACATAATATCTGTAACGGCCGGTCTCAATAATGTACTAACAGATGGAAGACTGTGGATAGGGCTACTATTAGTATGTTATCTGTCATACTTGTCAATTTTTCAGACGCAAAAATTGACAAATATGACAGATAACATACTAATGGTAGCCCTATCGACAGTCTTCCATCTGTTAGTACATTATTGAGACCGGCTGTAAGAAAGTTTACACTCGACAGTCGTCAGTCGACACAAAAAAATGTGATCAAAACAAAAAGCACGCGTATAGTTTGCTAGTTACATATTATTTTAAACTGCTGCCCCACCTTGAGCCCATGGCTGGCTACGCTCATGACCACGACTTCTAGTTTTTAACATAACAGACAAATAAAGAGTACATAATTTATTAAATTATTTATTTATATTACAACAAATATAATTATCATACAATGATACAATGATTAATAGGTACATGTGTGTCACGTATTGTAAATTATTTGCATTTTCGAGTATATTAACAGATTCAATCAACGTCGAACACCGTATAAAAAAAAAACACAGCAGATATTCATACGTTAACAATGAAAAAAATAACCAATGTCAGTGTAAAACATGTACCAGTATTTACGTGACATAAACCGTTGTTGTTAGTGACGAATTAATCAAATACGTTTAACTGTAACAAATGTGCGGTTATACAGTTATACTCGTAACACTCGTATGGCAATTAATCTCTGCACAGCAACCTCTATGTTACTGTATTTATAAATCACTAGTGTAGTAACCCGTGTACGCTTTGCCTTGATAAACCTATGGCCACAAAATAGAGAGACAACAGAAGTTTAACTCCATTCAAAACGCATTTGAGCATCCCACACATAGACAATCAACACGGAAATTAAGCGCGGATAGGATCAGTAATATTGAGTCTATCACTTATTTTATGTGTCTTGTATAGAGTTACTCCGTTTTTCATAAAAACAAGCAAACATAATAAGTATTTTTTCCTTTCTAAATTTAAATGTTTTTACCTTTCTTTCACTCTTATGAAAAATGACAAAGATATAGCGTTTATGAATAAAGCCGTTATACTTTTGTGTGTCCATTAAGATCTACAGCTTAATACCCAATTTGCACTTATCTTTAACGGACAATAATACGTATGGAAGTAGGTATACATGTATGTATGTTCAACTGTTCACTTGGAACTTCTAAACTACTTTCAGAACTTAACTAATGAGATTTCGTTAGAAGCGTCTTGATCATCCGCTGGTTACATTACAGGCTATAATGACGTCACATTAAATCGAATTTGGCGCCCTCTACAGGACATAAAATATTTTTATGACGTCATAATTACGATAATAATAAATAGTTTCTATATATCGAGCCAGTTCTTTCTTTCTTTTTCTTCTCTCTTTCTTGGCCGGAAATCGGTGATGCCTTTGGTGTTGCTGATGTCCATGGGCGACGACAGCCACTTACCATCAGGTGGATCGTCAGCTCGTTTGCAAGCTATTTCCATAAAAAACGACTCCAAATGAGAATGTTTGACTATGTCTGGAGTTAGTTTAAGTATATTTTTCTTTGAATTAGCTTGCTCGTCTTCTTGTGACTACACGTGGTCTACGCTATTGATAGAAAAAGATTCAGTTCTGAAAAGTATGTACCTACTTAGAATCCTAGTGAATCAATCCATATTAAAATAATTTAAAACTAACTGAACTAAATAGTTCAAAGGTCTAAACATATCGAAACTTTGGGATTCCGAGAATATCGTAAACCGATATTCAAGGATTATACCGATGGATTAAGAGTTACAATTTGTAGTTTCCCTTTTGAAGCTTGAAAATATCGAGAGTTTGTGAGCTGGCGGCGTTTCGGTTTGTTTTAAATTTCTTTGAAGGGAATCTCTATTTTTTATTTTATCTCTTTTATTGAAACTAATTTCTATATAGAGTACTTACTCTTAGTTAAGCGTGAATTATTAGTTTATATTAATTTTAAATAAAACCAACGAAAAAAACTGAAAAGCGAAAAATAAAATAAACCTAAAAAACGAAAAATAATACTAAATTATTATAAATTAAGATCCTAAATTAACTGTAAATAAATAATTTTGAGACCGTGCCAAACAAAAAAACAAAATTAATTACATAAAGTTCATTTTATGAGGGCAGCGGCATGCGATGCACATGGCAGCAGCAACGCGGCGCACATCTTTTCACCGTTTGTTTTTTCATTGGTTTGGCACCGCCTCAAAATTATTTATTTACAGTTAATTTAGGATCTTAATTTATAATACTAAATGGTTTATTTTATTTTTTGCCTTTCAGTTTTTTTCGTTGGTTTTATTTTTTGTTAAAAAGTAATTATTTTTTAATTTTTAGTTGCTATGAAAATTAATATTGGTGATAGATTCAGTTACCAGGTACCTAAAAATGTAGTAGGTGAAATATCAGTCATCCTCTATTTTCGCACCGTTAGGGGTAAAATTTTGTTTCCAAATTTAAACAAGAGTAACTTAAAGGTATACAATATTCAATAAAAAAAGAATCATCGAACTCGGATCATCCAGTACAAAGTTATTGAGGTAACGGTCAAAAATTCCGTGGATGAATAATAAATCATCCCCTATTTTCATACCTTTAGGGTGGGAATAAAATTTTCAAAAAAATATGGGACCAACTTAAAGACATACCCTATCCATTAAAAAAAAAATCTTCAAAATCGGACCACCCTGTGCCAATTGCTGTGCGATCACACATAAAAAAAAGAAAAAAAAATCCGTGACGAATTGAGAACCTCTTCCTTTTTTTTCGTCGGTTAAAAAATGGTATTTAATCAAGTTATTTAATAACTTTGCTTTAGATGCGCCTTAATATTAAATCACTGTTAGATGTAATAACAGCCGTCGCGTCGGTCTAATCCTATGAGCCATAAATATACAAAACCTTAAAGTTAAAATAGTATAAATAAATTAGACTACAGTAATCATGTCACTGTCGGATCTAACTAAAGGACATAGGAAAGCCGCAATATATTCAGTTGGTAGATAAAACGTATTCAACCACTGCATTAAAACTGAACGAACGAATCATTCATCACTTGAACACAATTTTTAACCGACTTCAAAAAGGAGGAGGTATTCAATTTAATTGTATTTTTTTGAAGTTATACTTCTTTAGGTGCGTTATCAAATAAATGGAAAAAATTATGAGAGTGAAATTTTAAGATTTGTGACATGGACGGTAACACACAAACGACGGTAACGAAACACGTCACGCGCGTCTTTAATTTTTTTTAATGTTGTTTTTTTTAATATTGTTTTTTTAAATATATTTTTTGAATATTGTTTTTTTTCATATATTTTTGAAAATTATTTTTGAATTCTTTTTTATTTTTATATTTTTATTTTTTTTAAATATTGTTTTAGAAAAATTAAAAAAAAAATTATATTGTTTTTTTTTAATATTTTTTTGGAATACATTTTTTTGAAATTGTTTTTTTTATGCCAAAGAAGTAGGTATAACTTCACACGCGCGTACATAAGTACACGTTTATGTTTTTTTATGTTTGTTACCTCAGAACTTTCGACTAAGTGAACCGATTTTGATGATTCTTTTTTTAATCGAAAGCTGGTGCTTGTCATGTGGTGCTATTTAAATTTGAGCTACATCTGACGAGTAGTTTTTAAGTTATTTTAAAGTCGGTTATTATTTTTTTGGTAAAATTCAGATAGCTCCATTATCGTATTAAATTATTCATACCCGCTTTTATTAACATGTCAGTAACATTCACTGAATTTGTAGTTGATATAAAAAGCCGATAGAATTTAATTAATGTCCCCCTTTGACCAAGAACCGCAGCGGCGAAAGTTAAAGTTAGAGCGCAGTTAATACAAACCAAATAGATTTTTCCGACGGAAGGAACCGAACTCACTAAATATCGTTAGATTCAGTTTAACTACATATTAAGTTGATTAACCGTATTTAGCTGGTACAGTAAATGGAGTTGAACAATTTTGGACTTAGAATAGGTACTTGCACAATGTTTCAAAATGAATATCAGTTATTCTTACAATCAATTCAAACATAAAAAAAATATCGTTTTTGACAAAGCTAGAGTACTTCGCACTTCGTATTGCTCTTTAATCTTCCAGATATAATAGATACAGTAATAGTCATCGTCTTCATCCTCTATTTCTTCGTCAGTATCATTATTTTTAGTCGTATTCACTTACTACCTACCGTGTTGCCTACTGGTAACACGTTACAGTTGACACCCTTTGTTTTATTACAATTACATTACAATTTCACTTTTTGTTAGGTAATGCATGGTAATGTCAGAGTAATGTCTACAGATCTGCAAGGCTATTCTGTTTTGTAACTTGACAGCGGAATCCGCGATGACTTTCAAAATTGAAGTTTGAGCTCGAGACTCACTTCACTTCGCAAGTGCGTACTAGATGATTAGAGAATGACTTATCAAGATCTCGAACTCGAACTTCGATTTTGAAACTCATAGCGGATTTCGCTGTCGAGTTACAAAACAGAATAGCCTTGCTGATAATACATGCGCGTCTTTTCAAAACTGTCGGTTCAGTCGATAAAACAACGCCATGTAGTTTTGATCTGAACCATAAACTACCGCTGATAGCCAATATAATTATGTCTTTAAAACACAAGTGTTACAATTGCCCCACCATTAAATCACGTTACAATTGACACACCTCTCCCCTACCGTCGGTCATTTGAAGTAAGTTCTTATTTTAACAGAATTCGCACAACATTTATGAACGTACCTACTATAAAACTACGGTAGGCGCAAGTACCTACTACCAAACTATATGTTTTACTACGTTCTCAATTGACTCCGACTACAAAATTAAATACTTATCCAGACTACTAACTGACTCATCTTGAGTTATCATTGCACCCTTGCAACCAGTTCACGATCGCGTTTCGTTCAGAAGTTTTCGTGTTTCGTGCACATAAGTGCTTACAGCACGTAGTCGCTATCACAATTGAAATCTGTAGATAGTTTCTCCTAAATATAACTGGACCATTTGTATAAAGGCTACATTTGTAGCCGAGAGATTTACTTTTCGAAAATTGTAAATACTATTTACTGTTATGTGTTGATAGTCAACACATTTTCATCCCCATAAAGGGTGTCGAAAAAGAGTACTTATCTATTAATTTAATGATTATCTTAGCTTTATATGTTACAAAAAAAACATTCATAAGTTAATAAACCTATTTTAGCTATAACATTGATACAAATGTTTTGTTTTCATCATTTTTCATACGAGTAAATGAAACACTTTATAAGCCTTCTATTACTGCTTCTTTTTATGAATAAGGGGGTATATAACATTATAGTAGATAATTTTGCCCGTATACAATCGGATTATGTGAAAGTCTTAAGAATACTTGAAGCTGAACGCAAATGATGAGCTAATAATCGATTAGGTACTAGAAGTACACTGGAAGAAGGTCAATTGGGCTGACTAGGCGAGCGGCCACTTGTACTGGCGCAGCGAATTGACGCCTCTTAACGGAGTCGAAGTGGCATCCGTGCATGGCTTACCTCGAAGCGAGAAGGAAGTCTTTGGCTGTTCATTTTGAAGCTTGGCTACTTGCTTAACAGCTTATCTACATGTTATGTAGTTTTAAATAAACACTTATAACTACGCACACTAGGATTTTATGTGTCTTCGGTGCTATGGACAACACACAAAGCAAAGAACACACATTCAAATTTCCGCCTCGCTGGGAATCGAACCCAGAACCCTTGGTACGGTAGTCCGGCATGGTAAACATTACGCCACGTGGGTCTTCACCTACATATTACATATATAGTTATTATCGCTTGGATTCATGAGAAACCCGATGTAGACCACGCCCCTGTGATATGGAGAGCACCACGCTGTTCCAGTACGTCGATGGAGCAGTACCTTCGTGACAGTACATACCAAATTCGTGGCTTCAACCTCCTAAATCAAAGGGCATCTTAATCTTAATCTTAAGTCTTCTGGTATTATCCAACATATCGACCTTCAGTTAATAAAAAAAGAGAAGACATGTCATGTTATATTCCTGTTGGATTCGTTTATTTACCGGCGTCAAGAAAGACATTTTTCCATATAGTTAAATGTACGTACATAATATATTCTATAATATTTGAGCTGAAATTTAATCTTAACCCTATTTTACAGTTAATCGTCAATTTCGCTACTTCTCGATTTAAATACGCTAGTCTATTTAAGCGAAATGATACGATAAAGCGGACTTTAAAAACTCTATGAGCCCCTGCGGATTTGTTGACTGATAGCGTTAAAATATGAATTTATCCCAGTAGGACCATAAACTATGATGGTTGACTTACATACTTACCTGCAAGGGTAGAATATTTATTGTAGATATTTATTTATCTGGGAACTACTAACTACCATCTAATAACCAACCAACGGAAAATATGATCCTTAACTTGTGGTTTTTAGGGTTCCGTAGTCAAAACATAATTATTATAGTTTTGTCATGTCTGTCCATCCGTCTGTCCATCCGCAGCATAGCGCAGAGACCCTTATTGCTAGAAAGCTGCAATTTGGCATGGATAGGTATAAAATTACTAAGTCGTAGAATAAAATCTTAAAAAATATTCTTTAAAATTTAATGCCTACGCAACGAACGTTATCAAACGCTTAATGTTTTAAACGCATTTTAAAATTATTTATACAGGCAATGTGTTAACAGATGTCAGAAGAAGTATTCGATTTATATTTCCCGGGTGAATTTACTATCGTAGAATCGTATAATATTTTTTGCGATAGTAAAGACTATCTTTAAACGAGTAATATAATTTTTATTGAACCGAGAGCATAAAATGTGAAACTGAGATTGACCTCCTATAAATCTGTATAATAGGTAACAACTGAGCTATCTATGGGTAGTAAATGTTATTGATCTCGTCTCGTCTGCTTCTTAGTCGGCTATTTTCCATATCTACACAAATAAATAAAATTGGAGTGTCTGTTTGTAATATCAAAATAACCGCTTTTTACTAATTGTAAGTGCATTTGGATGTATACACTGTAAATATACCAAAACAACATTTTTTTACAATTTTGTCTGTCTGTCTGTTTGTTTCGGCTAATCTCTGAAATGGCTGAACCGATTATGACGGGATTTCACTGGCAGATAGCTGATGTAACAAGGAATAACTTAGGCTACTTTTATTTTAAGAAAAAAATAGCATGTTGCAGAATAACGTCTGCCGGGTCAGGCGTCAGCTAGTGTGAAATGACGCCGGTATCTCGCATTTTGGCAACACGTCGGTGATAACTTTAATGTTTAATTGGCGAACCATAGTTCAAAAATGCGTGTTCATTTTCTATGTAATATCCCAAAAATACCATTAATTTATTTGCAATCAAGGCAAACTTTATATGTAAAGTAAAAAATGCGTCGCTTGGTGTTGTATTGGCCTCATTCGCGATTGAATTAGAATTTGAATCACGTTCCGAATACAGTTGGATATTGATTTTAATACTGCGTTGCTCTCATCGAACGATGGAACTTTCCACCGGAGCTACAAGATTCGACGCAACGCGACTAAAAAAGTTCGTTTCGATAGTCGTAAAAGTATTCCTTTGGCCTTTTACGCCCTTTTAACGTCGATATGATTATGAGATTGAAGCTATTTCAGTAATATTGTAGACTTTTAGTGATTTTCAGATGTTAGTATTTTAGTAGGTACTTAGTAAAGATAAAATATTTAAATGCGCATACACTAACGGTTACTTAAATCGCTCCTTAGTATAGAATCACCATACAAATTCTGTACTAAGAAGCGATTTAAGTAACCGTTAGTGACTCTGAGTTGGGGCGTTTGTAGAACGGACAATTGTACGGACAACTATTTTATTCAATACGAGTAACTGCCCTCGCTTTGCTTCGGTTTTCTTATCTTTTTACACCTTGGGATATATTATTGGAGTTTTATTAAGGATCCCTAATTTTTTTGAAAATATAATATAGCCTATGTTACCCGGGGATAGTGTAGCTTTCCAACAGTGAAAGAATTTTTCAAATCGGTTCAGTAGTTTCGGAGCCTATTCAATGCAAACAAAAAATCAAATCTTTTCTCTTTATATATTAGTATAGACAAACAATATGCATTGTATTTTATAATTTGTATAGCAACAAACCGTCGTTCGATATCGTTCACTCAGTCACTTTATTTAAGGATTTTCTGCACGAATACAGAAATCAGATACGAGAAACACTCGATACCCAGGAAAAAATTCCACCAAATGTCGACCTCACAATAAGGATTGAACCCGGGATGGTACGGATGGTATCAGTTAGAGGTATCTAATGTATTCTAACCCCAATTGTTATTCTAACGCCCCAACTCAGAGTCACTAACGGTTACTTTAATCGCTCCTTAGTAAAGAATCGCCATACAAATTCTGTACTAAGGAGCGATTTAAGTAACCGTTAGTAACTCTGAGTTGGGGCGTAACAGTCACATAAATATCTCCATTAATAGGAGATATACTTACAACCCTCAAGCTATAGGACGGTCTATCATATTATTCGAACATTAGCAGCAAAGAAGGTTCTTTATTACTTAAAAATTAAATTTATAACGGCTAATCTAACACAATTTCTATAAAATATCGTATTTCTTATAAAAGCTTCGATAGAGTTATAAAGCTAGTGACTAACGACACCATTTGAAATGCGCTTAGCATATCTCGGTAAATTGACTCAGAAGGTAAGTATTGCGCATTATGTTGACTGGAATGTCCACCACTTGCATGATCATAAAAACATTTAGGTAACCTTAGGATTGCCAGCTGGCAAGACTGAAATATCTAGACAAAACTTCAAAAAGTCGGGATTTGTCGGGACATTGTGTATTTTGTCGGGACAATCCAGATGAATCCCGACCATCTGGCAACCCTATAACCTATATGAACACACCTTTCTTTATTAACCAAAAGCTCACTTATTATCTTAAAGCTTATTTATTATATTTATCTACGAGTAGGTATAATACAATCATTTGTTCATATTATTTGCCGACTAAAAATATGTATTCACACTTATGTGATATTCGTTTACGTATCCGGAATTGGGGATAAAAACAATTAATGTTGTTATGTATGAGTTTAAATTTTGCCATTATGTACGAGTAGAGCCGTAGTAGACAACTCTAACGTAAAAAAATGAGGTTTTTGAAATTTACTTTAATCAGACGAACTTTCATCCATTTTTAACCCATTAATATTAAGTAAATATTACTAAATATCCATGTTAACATAAGTTTAACATTTTATAGTAACATTCACGGATTGATTTTGTAAGATACCATTCCATTCCAATAAAACGTTTCCATTGGAAGTATCGTCGATAACCATCTTTACAGTTATCATCGAGTTGTATCGAAGTCTGCTCCTGCAGGCAGACGACAGTTTAATTAGTGAGGCGGGACAAATGTACCCCTCAACACCCTTTCCTCCCCTTACACCCTTACCGCAACTTCTCTATTGGCTAAAATTGTTCTAATAGTGACAAGTGCTTACAGTTCATTCACTTATTAAGCCCTTCGATCTTTCGAATTTATACTAAATTTTATTAAAGTTAATAAAGTCAATCAAATTTACGCCAGGGATGGGGTCACAATAATCCCATAGGCTATAACAGTATGTAAATGATATTGCGTAATCCTTAATTTAAATGCAAACGGGTGGGTACTCATAATTATTTTTATTTTATACCGATATTTTCCATGTAACTGGGTTGAATGAAATCTGAAGAAAATCGTGGAAACCCGTTTGCATTAAAAATGTTTTGTGATATACTTAAATATTATCAAATTAAAAACATAATAATATTCCGTATAACTGATTCGTAGCAGTTTAATCTTCGGTGCTTTGAATTGCAAAACCTTTTTTTAAAGGTTGAAATTATAAGTGATAGTTCTAATTAACCAGTCGATAATTCTAATAAATCGATTTACACATAAAGTTTCGCACGCAATATATTGCGTGTGAAGATATCCTCTATATTGCGGGTGGTATAGTGTTAATTAAAATATCACAAATAGTCAGGACTTGACAACAACATTTAAACATACCTAAATTAAATGTAAATTAATAGGGATTAGGGACGTGTTTTTAATAAAAATCCAAAAATACACCGTAATAAAAGTGTAAGTTACTCTAAAATGAGTTCTCATTCAGATGGTGAATATATCAGCAGAGCTTATTCGTAGCTACGAGTACATTGGAGTTGGAAGGATGTTATTAAGTGCTGACAAAACATATCTAAATTAAATTTAACTATCTATAGGGATTATGGACGTATTTTTAATGAAAATCCAAAAATACACCGTAATAAAAGTTTAAGTTACTCCAAAATGAGTTCTCATTCAGATGGTGAATATATCAGCAGAGCTTATTCGTAGCTACGAGTACATTGGAGTTGGAAGGAAGTTATTAAGTGCTGACAAAACATATCTAAATTAAATTTAATTATCTATAGGGAATATGGACGTATTTTTAAAGAAAATCCAAAAATCCACCGTAATAAAAGTTTAAGTTACTCCAAAATGAATTCTCATTCAGATGGTGAATATATCAGCAGAGCTTATTCGTAGCTACGAGTACATTGGAGTTGGAAGGAAGTTATTAAGTGCTGACCTAATAATTCTGCTATGTTGATTGAAAACTCGTTTACTAGTTCAGAAGCAATGTTCAATAGGAAATGAATGAAATTTGAAATTAACGCTGAAATTATTAACACTTTATTGGCGCATATGCCGCGCATGTTATTATAATCAACTAAACAAGCTAAACAAGGATGATTTATCTGTCATTTCAGATATCTATTAACCTTTGGAAATCCAATTCTGAGCTTATATCCAGCATGAAGTAAAGGATGACTTCCCTAAGTATGGCGATACTT
The DNA here is from genome assembly GCA_951805285.1 of Thymelicus acteon. NCBI lineage: Eukaryota > Metazoa > Arthropoda > Insecta > Lepidoptera > Hesperiidae > Thymelicus > Thymelicus acteon. The sequence goes on from OX638217.1 coordinate 7,946,772, forward strand.
AGATTCAGAGTGGCTTCTCTGATCAGTCCGGGCTCTTAAATTGCTAGCCATTTAAATTGTCGAAATTTTTTAAAGGTACTAAAAGTCTTAGTAGTTTGCGATAAGGATATAAACGAGGATTGTATTTAACAGATGTCCATCGGTTTTCATTTATGGTTAAAAATTACACATCGCAAGCGTTGCGTATGCACGTTTAACGTTTTTCACACAACATAAAAATATTTAATTGTAAAGAATAACTTCCTCCAAACAATGCGAAAACTATTATTATAAAGAAAAAACTTGAGAGGTGTCAAGGGACATCCGGATAGAACGAAGTTCCTTTCGATTAATACTAAGCGAGCAGAAGTGTTCGAGGGTAATACAGTACAATCATAGTATGTGGCTGTCTTATTCACTCTTCGGTATTTAGCATAGGCACAACAGGGACGTCCATATCACGATCATGTACATTAAGCTATTATTGCCATTTCTCCCCTCATGCCAATCAATATGCGAAAGAGCGAGAGTGATAGAACAAATCCATCACTGCCACTCTGACAGTGTCTTGTCAGAGCGACAGTAATAGATTTATTCTATCCCTGTCGCTCTTTCGCATATTAATTGGTATGAAAAGAGAAATAGCAATAATAACTTAATGTGCATGATCGTAATATATGTAGATATCCCTGTTGTGCCTATGCTAAATACCGAAGAGTAAATAAGACAGCCACATACTATGATTGTACTGTATCACCCTCGAACACTTCTGGTCGCCTAGTTACTCGCTTCAATTAATAAACGACGGCAAAAAGTGTCGTTACAACTTTTCGTTACCAAATTTTCCGCCTAGCCCCCTTTCGCAACGCGCGATAAGGAACTTCATTCCAATAAACATACATGCCAATTACCTTTGATCAGCGTGGTAGTCATCACACTAACATAACATTAACACAAACTTTAAAGCATTTACTGTCGAAATCGAAAGTAGATAGACTGACCCAGAGATGTCTAACTTTTTTGCGTGTAGGAAGATGACCACGATATATGTATATCGATGTATATTTTTAGTTAATTGTAGATTAAGATTTCATACTTTAAAGTCTAGTAAATATCCTAAAGTCAAAGGCAACGGGGACGAAGTAGGTACGCTACAGTTAGGTTGGTATAATAATCCCAACGGAGAGGCGACCTAAATTTGCCAACCGCCTTATCTGCAGGGGATTGAGGCCGCTAATAAATAATTCACACTTTACTAATAGGTAACCATTTTGAAAATGATCAGTATTTTAAAAAGCTAATCACTGTAATCGGTCAAGAAAAAATATAAGTTCTGCTTCGGGTTACTTTTTTTGTTTCCAGCAAAAGAAATCAGTCTTGAGCACATCATTTCCACACAGTTCTAAACACTAGTAATGTAGATAAAATCATGTAAATGTTGGACATTCAAATTCTTTGCGGGCAAAGGTCGTAATAATTCGGTCGAAAGCTAATCTTCGGACGCGTCGTAACTCGCGAATTACTCGCGCTAATCAGCATGTAAAGCTAACAAACAGGCTTTAAATTAGGTATAAACCATAAACATTTATAATTCATAGATTAGTTAGTGATTTATATGTAGGTACAGATATAATTATATGGATTTATTATAGGGTAGATGAGAAAATAAATCATCCCTATTTTACAAATATTTTTAATTGAACAATATTTTATGAATATATAACGTAAGTTATCTATACGTTATCACAAACATACATTTTGAAACTAAATATTTTTCTTGCACTGATTTTCCTGCGACAATTTTCTTAATACCTGCATCTAAATAGTCTACGTAGTTCAATAAATCGCAAAGTATAAAGCCTGAAGAATCATTTTTAATATGCGCTATTATAAAAAAGTATAAAGTTACTAAATAACAGAAGAAAAACGATTACTAAAAACAAGCTACAAAACTGTAAAGTAAATACCGATGACAAAGCGAGCAACGTTTCGCCCAATTCGTTAGCGCGATTGTCATAACTTAGATTCGGTTACCGAGAAACGTAAACCTAGAATACATTGTCTCATTAGAAGGCGGGGGATGATGAATATTGTATGCGGACACCCGGTGTTGCATAATGACATAATGTCCTAGCCGCCCCGCATTTTGAATAGAACTATCCTTGTGATACACCGCATCTTTTAAACATAATTTCTGTTTCTGCATGCTCATGTCTTAGTCTTATATTTATGCTTTACACACACACACTTATCACAAGTCATAGCTTCTGTAAAGTATAACACAGCATGGCTTAAATTTACTCTCATGATGATAGGTAATTCACACTGCCCGCAATAGTTGAAAAGGAAATGTTTGAAGTGAAAACTTCTTTAGCCGCGTTAAGCGATTTTTGTTAAGGGAAAAACTTATGGGTTCGCGTCACCGATGACCTCGACCTGTCATGCTCGTGACGTATTGCGCTTGCGCAAGACTAGCGGCGCGCAGTATAGCGGCCTGTGGACATATAAATGCATTATGTTCACTAATACATTGACTATACTCGACTGTATCATATGCGTGTTTGACTTTTTGGGTGTATAAAATCTTGTGACTTCGCGTCACCGATATGCTCCAAATTCTAATTACAGTTAGTGAAGTCCAGTGCTATTATAATACACAATTTTTAAATTAGAAATTCATACAAGATTCGAACTTGAGCCGCGATGCGGAACAGTAAAGTTTAAACCATTATAATATCAAACAGTAATACAAAACTGCGCAAATAAGGCACCATTACACCCATTAATTGTTTAATAGCTGATCACGATTCTCCCTTTAAGCTACTACGGAATAAAACATGAGTTAACCATGCTATGCAAATGTGGCTTGACAGATTTCACACACGGTGATAAATTATGCATAAAATAAACCTTTCGATTTTATAAATAAACCAGGACTGAGGGCATATTCCAACAAGGATTCTCTGTGTCGCATGGACAAAGACAATCAGACAGTGCAAACAACAAAGACAGGTGTACAAACTTATCCGTCCATAAATAAGTCCCGGTCGGGAATCGACACCGGCTAGCAAACAGGGGACACACAAAGGCCGTTGGCTCGTTAATTCCTTCCTACTGCAATTAACTTTTTCGAATTAATTAAGCCTTCTGTCACGTAGAAGCATGTTAACGCACGCCATTATGAATTGTCGCTTGCTTAAAGATTCCTTGCATATTGCGTAGTAAAAATACGACATCTGTCCATAGAGCGGTATTGCGGCATTTGCCTTTTGTTGCTGACGACGTCTAAGAGTAGAGAAATTAATGTAGCCAATCTTAAACTTATAAATTTTAATGATATCTTTTTTTTAGCTATCACAAAGTTACGTATGTATGAATCCAAGCACTAAGATTCAAATCCCAGTGTTTTATTCGGAAGTGTTTTGTCAGCTTAAAGTACTTATAGCATAGCTCTGTATGCCGTGGGAACTTTGCAAGTGTAAGCCGATTCAGTGAATTTCAATTCCATTTCTAAAACATAAGACTAGGAATGCACTTGAATTCATGTAAAACAATTTTAAAATAAATGGAAAATCTCACTTTATGCACCGAACCTAGGTTGTTTCCACGTAATACTTACTTTAATTCCCATGGAAGTAATGAAGACAAGAATTGTTGATGTTAAAGTAATTATGTATGTAAGATATGTGTATAATGCAGAACAATTTACAAAGCAAAATATTAGAAACAAAACTTGAGTGGAACGCTACTCACTCTGCCTCACAGACCTTTTGTCCTGGGGCTTTACGGAGAACTAGAATCATATTTTTAGAGGTAAAAACGGGGGATGTATGATAAAAACGTATGTCATAACGTATGCCTGCGGGGAACTCCTTGTCATGTCCGGGAAACAGGAAAACGTAACCTATTTGAATATCCGTCCTTGCTCGCAGGCAGGTTTAGATTACTTTAGATGTTCTGATGATCCTTGATCTGGTGAGTTATTTTGTAGTGTACCTCTATATTGCTATTAGTATTCATGATGTAAAGCATCCCAGGGATGTGTTATGTGGATCAATTGCAGAGGTCGGATCCTCCATTTGCCTTCGCCGATGCGGAGTGAAGATTACGGACTATCGTGATTGATGTAGCGAGTAGTAATGGTGCCGTCTCGGCTTCAGATTGATTTGTCTCGCAAATTATTCGCCGACACCTATCTTCTGACATACTACTAGGCTGTACAGTTCTATTTTCTTAATATCGGTTTGTTTTATTACTTGTATTAGTTGTGTTGTTAAATTTTGTTATCGATACGTTGCGTTTTTTTTCCTGAGTGCGTTAGAAGGATAGGGGTGCTTTTCGAGTGTTAGTATAAGGTATTTTTTTCAAACACAATTATTTTGTTTGATAATTTTATGGCAAGAAAATAAAGAGCTACACTTTACTTTACCCTTTGTAAAACTTATTAATACTTACAAATCACTTTATATTCAGACCTTAATATAACCTACTCGCCGACTGCAGGGCTCGGGGCCTCCTTTCATTCGAATGTTATAAGCATAGTCTAAACAGTGTGTTTCAAAAATTGTTGAATACATCGCAAAGACCTTTCATGTATTTTTCGTCCGGTCCTATACCTACCAAAGCAAGTAATAGGTGATTTTATATGCACATAACCAATGATCTTATAAGTACAAAAAAGGTTGATATGTATGCCAAGAGCGCACAAAAATTGATTCAGTCTAATTCAGCCACTTTTCGTAATTTCATTCAGACATAGCAAAAATGCCTTACAGACTGATCAATCAGAAGTGAAATTTTTGGAATATCTAATGTTAAATTTATATTTTGCTAAAAGTTTTAATACTTGTAATAGTAGATTTTAATTTACTAATTCATGAAATGTTTGCAAATTATGAACTCTCATAGGGTCTGCTGCTCATGATGTATGAATATAACATACCTGTAGTAAAATATTTTTGCACGTAACTTCAAGATATTCAAGTAGTGTCTATGTGAAGCCTATGGACCGCAGGTCACCTTTAATCATCCCACTACTAACTATCGAATTTTCATGAAATTCATCACTCTGGTATTTTATGATATGGAATAACATACGGGGTCCTTTTTAATCCCGGGAAACGAGGGCAAAGCCGCGGGCACATTGCTAGTCTATACTAATATTATAAAGAGAAAAGATTTGATTGTTTGTTTGCATTGAATAGGCTCCGAAACTACTGAACCGATTTGAAAAATTATTTCACTATTGGGAAGCTACATCATCCCCGGGTGACATAGGCTATATTATTATTATTTTTAAATTGGGGATCCTTAATAAAACTCTAATAATGTAACCTAAGGTGTAAAAAAATAAGAAAACCGAAGCAAAGCGAGGGCGGTTACTCGTATTTAATATTTCTGTAAGGAGCTTCATGAAAATTCATTTAGTAGTCAAACATGCTAACAAACTTCCTCTCCCTCTCCCTCTCCCTCTCCCTCTCCGTCTCCCTCTCCCTCTTTCATTTATAATATTATTTGTAGGAATTTATTATCTTCTGTGTCAAGGACCATAACCCAGTGGAATAAATACCAGTGAGCTTAGTTGATTAAACCAATGTTGTATAGGAGTCACGGGAAGGTGATCGAGTGATCTACGGCGACGATTTCAATTCAATCGACCGAAAATGTTTTTGACGTGTTTCAGTCACAGCAGAAGGTGAACCCGAAATAATTCGTGTCTTTAGCTCCTTTCTGGCTGGCGCCTGTGGTATGATTGATGTGTATAGGGGACAATTACTATTAATTATTAAATAAATAATACATTAATGATTTGTATTAATTTATTGAAGACATACAATTAACTTAGGTGTTAAAGGAATTTCAGAAGATATTTACAGAGAAATGGAATGTTAAGAGTTAAGTAATACTTTGTAAAATTGTATTAGTGCATAAAATTTCAACTTAGAACATTTATTTAGTATAGAGAAGTTTACATTTTTACAGCTCAAAAATATTCAGATTTGGAAATGAATAACATGTAATACATGATATAATAAGTTGAATAAAATAATTGAAATATAGTAAACAGTTTAATAAACAAGAATTTATAATATAAAGAATATTCACTAATTTCATATATTTTTGTAAATAATAACAATAATTTACTATAAAAATTATTGCCCTAATCAGATAATAACTACTTATGACTGTGCACAACATTTAACAGTGATTAAAATTATCTAATAACTAGTGAATAAGATCTAAACAAATAAATACATTCTTAAATTTAAAAAGATTTAACTAAATTTAGAATTCTAATTTATAGTTAAAAAAGTTAACCGTAATTATGCATTATTTTGATATGTTTGATATTCTTGTTTTGAGACATTTTACCGAAGTTACTTTATTTATTTTTTAAATTAACAAAATGGTTGTTAAGACAGTCGTTGCGGCAACAGTGGGTCAAGTGAACACACTTGGTCAGCGCCATACTGGACATAAAGTATAAGGTAATAGCTGCGTCTTTTTCACAGTAGATTCGCGCTTGTACTTGATTCTCCCCGCGCTAGTCAATGCACTGCACCGCTCGGAAGTGTTGTGTAGGTTATATAAAATAATTTGTTTTGAGAGTACAAAAGTAAAAAAATCACACAAGTTTTTTTCTTTCCTTGTTTCATAGCAATTAATTTTATCTTGTGAGTTATAATTTCTACGCAATAGGTTATTGAGGTTTAATTTGATAGTAATCTAAAGATTGTCATACTTTATTACATCATTAAATTAAAATGTTGTGGGTGTACACAGTGGGTCGTCTCTAAAGTGGATTCAGTGATTCGACCCACTGTGCAAATATCAGCAGGTATCACTAAATTATAATCCAAGATTATTTTATTTTACAGAATGCCAAAGAAACGCTAAATGGGTAAAATAATTGAACAAAGAATATTTTATTACATTTAAACTAAAGGAAGCTTTAATTTGTTACAGTGATTTATTTTTGTTATAATATTGATGTTTTAAAGTTAACCTAAAAGCTTGATTTAATAATAATTAACAAAAATATTTCAAATTTCCTATCTTTTTATATTGAAATATTCTCCTGATACTCACCTAAGGACACTGTGGGTAAAAACCCATATTTTAAGAAAATATTTATATTTCAAAAACCATCAGATAAAGGCAAATATGTTTGACCAAAATGCAGCTAAGAAGCGTTTCTTTCATTAGAGTTTGGCGTCAATAGCTCGTATAGTTAGGATCTCTGTCATTTAAAATAAAGGGTAACCCATTGTTCCCACAACGACCCTATAATCTATGTAAAGAAGGCAAGAAAATCAATATTGGTTTATGAAAATTTGTATGTACAAACCCTATAGCATAACATATAGAAAGTATAATTTATTAGTATTGCGATCGAATAGTAAAATTGGAAAATTTTACATAATTTTCAACAAAGTAACTTCAGTAAAGATGTTTACAAAAACTTAGCGAGTACGCAGAATTCATAGGTAGGAAAGTAAGGTACAATCTATCACTTAATTTGTAGATATTAATCACAATAGTACATTATCGTAATTTCACGTGCATGTGCTTATTAATATATCGTTTTAAATTTGGAATTACAAAACATATAAATATTCGTTGATTTTGAAATTTGGATTTAGAAGCAAATTTTCTACAACCAAATTATCAATTACCGAGTCCCAAAGTTCCATCGGTCTTACGTTACTAACTTCTGTGAGTTTTTCAAGTTCTCATCTTCGTCTCGCGTATTACCTATGGACATTTTATGCTAAATAGGTATTACTTAGACTTATTCAACTAACTCTTCAGTCTTGGACGTTACACTTAAATAGAAATACTTCTAAAACCCGCGTCGAAAGTTTGTCGATATTCATTTAAATCGAAAGTAAAATCAGCGTGTAGGTATACGATACGTAATGATTGCTATAGCCTGAACCACACACATCGATAAGAAAGTTAGAAAGATCGAGAAATAGTAGACATGGATATCATAGACACACAGATTCAGTTTGAAAACGTCTAATTCATAATCATCTAAAGAAGTCATTTCAACAACATTACAGCTACGAACGTTAAAATTTCAAACACCACTTTAAAATTTTGACAATAAGATATTTTATCTAAGACATTGGAAAATCACATCCACTAACGACATGAACACAACGAGACACATTGCACGTATGACAACACCTATAGAGGGAAAGCGAAATATACATACATACAACATTCATTCATCGAATTAAATTACTCCGATTAAATGTAGCTTAACACTATGAAATAATTTAATATAAAAACCAAATAATTACAAATAGGTAAATTTACTGTATACCTAACCAACGTTGTATAAGGTTGCACGCGATCCTTAATTATATATAAAAAATATATTGCTCAGGGTTTCAGTGGGTCGGTTCATTAAATCAGTTCATGATAGGTGCCTGTAGTTTTATTTTATATAAGTAGACTGTATAAAACACGTTAAAAAAATTACTATAAACTAAAATACCACCCGACTTCTATAATTGTTTTTGTTCCCTTTCTTATACACTGCCCATGGACTTCCGAAACAATAAATTCATTGATAACGACAATAAACTTGGAAAACAAACTACATCACAAACATAGCAAGTAGCTTAAAACTTTAATAATACCGAGCCGTCACTCAACACTTTTCTAAGATAGATTTTAATTAATGTAATTATACCTAAATAAATAAATAAATAATCAAATCTTTTTCTCAGGTGCCTTACCCTAGAATAGCTAGATGTATACATAAACATTTTTTAAAAAACCTTACAGGCTAGTGATATGTATTGAGATATGTATGTAGATACATTGATATGTGTTGGATCACAACGGTTGGTGCAATTCGTGTCGACGGATACATTCAGTCCTCGGGCCAGCCGAGGTCTTCTCCAACGAGCTCGTAGAACCTCTGGTTATGTTGGATGAAGAACTTACGTAGCTTGGTGACGACTGCCGGGTCCACTCGAGGGTGCTTCCGACCCTTTGTCTCGCGAAGACATTTATCCGTGGTGTCGTTGCGTAGACAGTAGAAACCTTTTGTCTCGTTGAAGTAGAAGTTTTTCCTTCCTGCGGGACAAGGAGTCGTGTAATTAGGTTAAGTGTTATCCAGAGTAACAATCCCTTGATAGTTGTTTTTATATTTAAAAAGTCGAAATTATTTATATTAAAATGAAAGCATTATTTCGTCCTTTTTCTACACTGTAGAGTCTTTAAGTGTCTATTGTTACTTTTGGGGTTTCGACTTTGTTTCGAAACACCAATAAAAGTTTGTTGGATGTGCCCCGGGGTCGGCGTACTTTGTATGTGTTTGAGAGTGTTATATTACCAATTTTATGCTCCAGTCCAAGGAATTTTTCAATTCGTCGCAGCTGCGGCACGGGATCTTCGATTAGCTGGTCTCCGTTCACCACGAGGATCTGTTCCCGCGGGAATACTTCCAGCCAACGATGTAGGTATGCGTGGTACAACGATATGGCTATGGGCCTGTGTACAAAGTATATTTTATATCTGTCAGCTTTTTTATTCATTCGGACAATAACAGAAATTCGTAAATTGAACATGTAGTTTTTCAATAATTCCATTAGCTTAACTTTACGCTGGAAATGCCCTAGTTATGAGGTGAGATCCGTGTCCTGGTAGCATTAATGGGTGGAAGACATTCCATTATTCTCACTTTACGCTGGAAATGCGCTAGCTAGTTATGATGAGAGATCCGTGCCCTGATAGCCTTAATGGGTGGAAGACATAGACTTAAATATATAGACACGCTGTTCCTAATCAAATTCGTGTCACACTCCCCAGCCACAGAGTACTCAATCACAGAGTCACTACGCGCCTGCCTATGGTGCCGGCATAGAATACAGAGGGCGACGCTTACGCAGATGTGACAATCATGGATACATTACTCTAACTGGACATATACCATGGATATATTACTCTGTCTGGATTACTTTGTAGAGGTACCTGAGGATTAATTACGTCATAACGGAATGACCATTTTGTATTGAGTTCATCCATTCATTGTGTTATCTATAGTCCCATATTATATTATATTTAAGTCTATAGTGGAAGACATTCCATTATCTTAACGTTACGCTGGCAATCCCCTAGCTAGTTATGAGAAGAGATCCGTGCCCTGATAGCATTAATGGGTTGAAGACATTCCATTAGCTATTTACCTATATGCAATGTTGATAGATCCGTCGGGAGATATAGCGAGGTGTTCGAAGGGCTTGGTGGCGTCCGGCGGCGGATGGCCAGTCTGACCGATGGCGGGCGCGGACGGTGTCGCCCGGCTACGGAGCTGGGTGTAGTCTGAAATGGCCCGGGTTACCGGCTCCCGGACAATCAGCAGCAGACGCACTGAGGAGTTCATCGCACGAACACGCTCCGGCACCTAGGAATTTGATTTATTAAAATAATGCAAGAATCAGTCTTATATTTACTTACACGCATCTAGCAAGTTTTGTGTTTTACGATGAGGTTGTGAAAGAAATGGAATAATGTCATATTTTATTGTATTTCTTAAAAAATGCATAACTATAATAAGCCTACAAGAAGATTCAGTCTTAATAAGAATATTTTGTTAAGGTTTCTATAGTTTTCATCATGAGAAGAGAATCCATGGCCCTCAGTGGGCCATTAATGGGTTTTTTGACCGTGAATATGTATTTAAAGAAAATCTCATTACCGCTCGTCATATATGTCTAGAGCTTATTAATATTTTAGATGTCTTACCTCAGGAGTAACGAAGTAACTAGGACTCTTCTCAATAGTGATTTGCCCCTTGAACGAAAGTGGCATTTTACTTCGATACCACTCCAGGCCAAGAGAGTAATTTTCATCGCGGTCGAAGAAGTGAACTTCCCCAGAAGCCTTCTGCACCATCGGATGAAGATACAGCATTTCAAGAAGAGCACGAGTTCCACATTTTCTAACGCCAACTATTAACGCCTATACAACATTTCAGCAGTAGTTTATTATTGAAATATTAATTTATAAAGCAAGGAAAGGCTGCAACAAGGCCGCCCAAAGATATCGTCTTGAAGATACGAACAATCAGAAGTAACTAATTTGTTACATACATGCATACAAAAATGATAATAAAAATCAATGTTTACGAATGAACCGAAGTTCCGAATAAAAACCAAGCCGAATGAATCGGTCGTGTTAGTATTCATGTTCGATATAATATTTATAATAGTATTATTATTACAGGTCATGAAAAAGTTAGTAAGGAGTTGACAAATTTCAATGTAGCGATGGCTTTCCATATTGGTGGCACAGATGTGAGAGGAAAAATATTATTGTGTCAAGATTTATACCTGAGGGAGTCTACGAGCGGGGCGGGGCGTGCGAGGAGGTTTGAGCCTTTTCCTCAAAGCCATAGGGTGGTTTATCGTCCGACTACTGATGTCCTGGCTCTGTAAGATCTTTCGTCCTTCGCTGGCAGCGGATGCCATGCTGGCCGCCTGTGAAAATAAACTTATGAACTTTAAATTTTCTAGTCATAGCAAGCAAAACTAATCATAGATATTGTGTTCACAAACACGCCTGTCTGAAAAGTTATTACACAAGGAGCTTGCTTTCGCAGATTAATTGACTGACTTTTAGAGAATGACTTGTTAGGGTTCCGTAGCCGAATGGCAAAAAACGGAACCCTTATGAATTCGTCATGTCTGTCTGTCTGTCTGTCTGTCCGTCCGTATGTCACAGCCACTTTTTTCCGAAACTATAAGAGCTATACTGTAGAAACTTGGTAAGTAGATGTATTCTGTGAACTGCATTAAGATTTTTACACAAAAATAGAAAAAAACAATAAATTTTGGGGGTTCCCCATACTTAGAACTGAAACTCAAAAATGTTTTATTCATCAAACTCATACGTGTGGGGGTATCTATGGATAGGTCTTCAAAAATGATATTGAGGTTTCTATTATCATTTTTTTCTAAACTGAATAGTTTGCGCGATAGACACTTCCAAAGTGGTAAAATGTGTCCCCCCCCCCCCTGTAACTTCTAAAATAATAGAATGATGAAACTAAAAAAAATATATGATGTATATTACCATGCAAACTTCCAACGAAAATTGGTTTGAATGAGATCTAGTAAGTAGTTTTTTTTTAATACGTCATAAATCGTAAACCGCAAAAAACATTGATCAAAGTTACAAGGAACTACAAGAACTTTTATATTATGTTACTTGCTGCTACGGAACCCTTCATGGGCGAGTCCGACTCGCACTTGGCCGCTTTTATTTTTGAGTTTGATGATTGAAATAAGTAAAAGATTATTGCGTTTCAACTTGATGTAAACAGATTAATTTATTTTTCTTGATAATAATTTTTATATGAACAGAATACATAACAGGTACATATATTAATATTTTATTAAAATATCACGAACTCCCTTGGAGTAGAACTATTTCAGGAACTGGCTTCTAAAATTATGATAATGATATTTATTTTATTTAACATAGTTAAAACCATAAATTTTAGTGATTACAATTTAAGATAAAGAACGAAAATGTTTTTACGCAGTAACAGCCACAATTAGGACTATTGGAAATGAACTGTAAATTTCAAAATATATTTGATTCAAGTATGTAATAACCAAAATAAATATTCCACTGAAAATGAAAGCCATAATTTATCGCGCCGATCAAAAACGCCATTTAACTGGTGTTAAATGATTTATTACTGTGGTAATAATTGAATAAAAAGTGCTCATAGCTTAATGGCTACTGTCGATAGTTGTGGTAGGCCAAGTGGGCGCGGTCAAGAGATAATAATAATAATAAATAATAAATAACGCTTCACACTCATAGCCCCACACTAGGATTCCCTGTGTTGTAGGTGCCATGGACAACACACTAGACAAGGACATTCACACCCAGACCGAGAACAGATATTCAAACTCATCATTCAAATTTCCGCCTCGCTGGGAATCGAACCCAGGACCCTTGGTGCGTCGATCTGGCATGGTAACCATTGCGCCACACGGGTCGTCATTAGTCAGATTGTTAACGGTCTCCTATTGCATAGCAAAATAGTTCGGACGCTTCTCTGCTTTGAAGGACGTATGGACTATAGTACTAAGGGGCCATCCATAAATTACGTCACACTAATTTCATGACTTTTTGACCCCTCCTCCCTAGTGTGACAACACATATAATGAAATGTTACACCTAGAAATTATTAAATTAAAACAGCAGTTCCGAAATAAGTGCCAATATTCGGTCTTGAAATGTGATGTCACGAAATTTAGGACCCCCTCCCACCCCTTGTCACACAATGTCACACTACATCGACCCCCCCCCCCTTAACGTGTGACGTAATTTTTGGATGGTCCCTAATGATCGCGCTTGTTGCAGATGATAATGTTAGAGGCCCTCATACGACTATATACTTATTTGACCACTTAGGCTGGCAAAAAAGAAAAAAAAAACGGAAAAATCCTTCCTGAAATCTAATTAGTATAGCAAACTCGTCTCAGCTCTTCGTAAATTCAGGAAAAAAGAAAAAATCGAGGGGCTACTCAAGTAAGTTAAATAGTTACAAAAGATAGTTTTTGCAGGGGAAAGTTACGTAGAGTTTCTTTTCGCGATTCAAGTGGATCGCGTCTTTTCTAGTTCAAAATGCAGTCGATGTTGCATAATTCATAAAATCGTCTATCTCGGTGGTCTTTTCTATGATAAGAGTAGATATTTCTAAGAAAACTTTAAAATAATGTGTTTTTTTTTTCTATTCAATGCATTTTAACAAGAAAACTAACACAGCACTGTCGATGAACTTTACAGTGAAGGAGACCGGTAAGTAGAATGCCAAGGCATATTGAATTCATTGGACAATCAATAAGAAATAGTATATTTCCACAAACTGTAAGTGATTCTCAATACCATATCGGATATATTCAGCTATCAATAACTTCTTTCATGCCATTCCATTACATACAATTCACATAAAATTCTTTCTTGAACTCTTGTGTAATGCAAACTTTAAAATACCAGTATCTTCCAATTGCTATTATACTTCCAGGAGTCGAACTAATGTTTAGTTACACTTTGGCTCAGTGACTATTTTGTAGTGTTTCAATAAATAAACATCCATAAATCGTATTATAGAGTTGTTGTCAAACTTTATAATTTTCACAAATCTCGTGTAATATGTTATTGACTGATCGCTTACATTACACTTGAATACCCAAACAAAAGTTCGATATTGCTTACACGGAGCTTACACGAGATACTTATGTAACAGGGAATGCTTATAACTTACCACATAAAGTGAAGACACCTAACAACATCAAGTTTTCCTCTCTGAAATATCTTGGAACATAAACCCATTATGTAAAACGTGCCTTTTTGTTGGCGGTAATATAGAAACTGTAAAAATCAACATGGGAAGTATATTAGACACGTTACTAGAATCTTCGAATCTTCAAATATCAGAATATTTGATTGTAACTTTTGAATGACTGTAGTGTCATGGGTGTTGAGAGGGAAGGCAAAAGCATCTGCCAAATTACAATGAACTGATGTGGCTATAGCTGAAATAGATTTATTCATGGCAACTTCTTTATTACACGCTTTATATTAGCTTCACCTGTATGTTTGTAACTTGTAACTGACTTCTTTGGACTTGATTAGGTGTTGAGGTGATAAAATGACCGTTTATTTAATGATTTTAGTAGGCATTTTAGGCGATTACCATTAGTTTTTGCACGTATTTCGCTTCGGATATCTTGTCCTCCTGAAGCTACTCCTTTTTACACGCTTTATACTTTATTTAAACATACAGGTGAAGCTACCTGTCGGTATGTTTGTTTGTTTGTAAATTGTTACCGACTTCTTTGGACTTGATTTTGACCCACTTCAAACGGTCAGATTTCTTTCAAACTTCGTGGACTTATCGAGGACCGATGACAATTCAATATTTAAAGAAAAAAAGAAAGAAAAACCTAAATTTCATTTCAAAAAATCAAACTAATAAATAAATAATAGTATAAAAAATACTAAAAAATACGCTTTTTGAAAATCCAACTAAAAAAAATAGAAAATAAATTTGAATTAAGATAGATAAGTGCTTTTTAAGATATTATCCCTTCTACTCATTGACACCATACACCCCACGCTTTTACTACAATTACACGATTCTTAATTCAAATTTATTTTCTATTTTTTTAGTTGGATTTTCTATAAAATCGTGTTTTATAGATTGTTTTTAACTATTATTTATTTTTTAAAACTATTTGTTCAAGCTTTACATATTTCGTAACAGTCAACGTTTCGACCATTTTAATAGGGACTGGTTTCTAACAAACCTTAAATTTTATTTATTTTTCCAACGGTACTGCATAAGAGAGGAATTCTCTTTTGTTACATTATTATTTTGTTCTTTGAAAATGTATAAAGTTTCGAAATAATATCAAATATCCAGACGTCTCATTCCTATTAAGACCGCTCACTGCTTTACATTATGGTTTACGGAAAACAACTCGGGACAAATCCGCTTTATTCTTTAGCATTATATATCTAAAGGCCAATACAATGGTTAGAATACTTTGATCGCAATATACCTACAGTACCTACATCCTTAACTGAATCCTGTCTACAGGTAGGTAGACAGGATTCAGTTAAGGATTGATATTGAAAAAAAACTATCGTTTATAGTATATCTGTGTCTAACAATTTTTAAATTATATCTGATACGTATTAACGAGGCCGAATAAATAATAATACGAGTAGATAATTGCAAAACGAGTTTTTTAAAGAAATACTTTTTTAAATAAAGGCTATTTTGCCTTTGTTACAGAATATAGGGCGGTACCTACATGTCGATGTTATCTGAAGAGCCACGGCGAGGAACATTAATTACGATTATACGTGTAGGTCATCCGATAGGCAACGGTTTAGGTATATCTCAGCTGGGGGCTTGGCCAATATATGGTAGAGGACGCACCCTTCTCTAGCGGAAGCATAAAATATTCCCTCCAAATTTCTAGCGTAGCGAACTAGCAGTGAAGCATACTCTTCAGGCTTCTTACTTAGCAGTTGGCTATTGTGTCTAACGCCCTAACTCAGAGTCACTAACGGTTACTTAAATCGCTCCTTAGTACAGAATTTGTATGGTGATTCTTTACTAAGGAGCGATTAAAGTAACCGTTAGTGACACTGAGTTGGGGCGTAAGACACGATATAGATATCTGTTCCGTGGTTGAAGATATAGGACCAACATTTCTTAAGAAGTCACAATATTACCCCATGGTGTAACAATGTTACACAGGGCGTGATTCAAAAGGAATAGGTAGTTTTTCGACATTGTAATTATATTAAAGCGGAAAATCACGCGCAGAGCAAAAGCAGCACATACCTAACAGTTATAATAGTAATATAATACAACAAATTGCAATTCAGTATAAGCTCGTAGAAATACGCTCATTGCATTTTCATAAAGAACGTCATTCATTTACAATAATGTAAATGGAATGAATCGAGCGATTCAGTGCTTTCCAAATTAGCGACATGAATATTATTTAAAATATTTATATTTCTGAATTCACTGTATTTATTTATTTATTTACACTTTATTATGAAATATATATAATGTCTTTTATATAATATGATATAAAAGACCTTAATAATATGGTATTGCTTCCTCCATTGTTCAGAAGTTTTCGATGAGCAGGGGAGACTTAACCTGAGTGACTTTCATGCAAATGTGTTTCGATTTTCAAGTTATTCCGTGAATGTGTGGAATATAAAAGTCTATAGGTGTTTTGACCCCATTTTATAATATTAAAAGTTGAATTTCCAAAAATACGTTCGTAGCGTTTCTTGTGAAGGTTATTGGGTTTTTTTTTTTGTAAAATGTGATGTTTCTAGAGCTCGCCATTCAGCCCTTAGAATTTGTGTACAAAGCTTGAATTGATTGAAGAGTAGGTATTTGTACAAAGATCCAATACTATCTGCGAATGATATTAGTTATACAATAACAACGTATAGAACGCCTATTGTTTGCGTTCATTATCAATTGTATCAAATTCCAAGTTATTACAATACTGCAATACGAACTTCCATCATTAGTAATGAAATTAATGTAACTGGGAATGGGAGATAAATGATAATTCGGTGCGTGAATTATACAAAATAATTATTGCAAATTAGCGAGTAACGTCAAAAGAAGTGAAAAAAAACACAAAAGAATGTCGTGACATCCGCAAAATATAATACAGCGTCTTCATGTCCGCTTTATTTGAAGCTGCGTTCAAAATTCGTCAACTTCCTTCATAAGTGTTCGAAAAAAATACTTGCTGATACAGTAGGTACTTCAACTAGAAGTATGAAGTATCAATCGTTTTTAAATCATCCGTGAAATATTTTTTGTGTTTGTTTTAGTTTTGTAAATAGGTAACTACGGATTTTCATGGTTTCCTCATAAGTATTAATGGCCAATTGGTAATGTACGAAAATGTACTGTGCGTGTTTCCACTATAGATATGTATGTAGATACATGTCCGGACTTTTAAATTTCTATCCACGTTTTTTCCGGTATTTTAAAGTCTATCTTTTTGATTTGTGTGACCAGTTTTTATCAGAGAAACATCACTTATTAAAAGTTTCGACCACAAGCCGCTAAAAATCATATTGCCCTATTCGGAAAAAAAGCTACGTACTACGTCGAGGTTTTTTTGTAACTAATGTCCGGAATTTTTTAGAAATGAATTGTTGCCTATGTTTCATTACGCAGCTAGCATGCAATCGTCAAATAGAGTGCCGTGGACCTGGCCTCAGTTACCCCGGACTTTTTTAGAAATGAACTATTGCCTATGCCCATACTTCATTACACAGCTTGCACGCGTCCTCAAATGAAGTGCCGTAGTTAGTTCCTTAGTTACCTGTGGTACCTTAGTTACCTGTGGTACCTTAGTATTCTGTGGTACCTTAGTATTCTGTGGTACCTTAGTTACCTTAGTTACCTGTGGTACCTTAGTAACCTGTGGTACCTTAGTTACCTGTGGTACCTTAGTTACCTGTGGTACCTTAGTTACCTGTGGTACCTTATTTACCTGTGCTGTAGAGTGCACTGTCATAGAGGTGAGGAAGAGCGAGAGCCCATGGAGAGGTATCGTCACGTTTGTCTATTGCCTATCTTCATTAAGCAGCTTGCATGCAATCGTCGCGTGCCGTACACAGTAGAACTTAGCTTAGTTACCTGTATGCTATAGAGTGCGCTGTCATACAGCACGTGGAAGGTGAGGAAGAGCGAGAGCAACGTGACGGAGAGCAACGCCGCGGCGAGCTTGGGCCGCGACACGCCCACCACCAGCACGCAGTCCGCCAGCTCGCCGTCCGCCGGCCGGAACGACGAGCGCGGCAACCATCTGGACAGTGGACAACCAGGTTTATAACCATTAAAATTATTATAATAATAACCACCACCCATTGAACTATTATTACTAGCGTATAGAACCGACGCCGCGAACCCAATGTTTGCGCATTGGGTTCGCGGCGTCGCTTCACTGCATCGCGTCACTTCACTGCTGCAATCGCGAATAAAAATTACGCACACATGGTAAGCGGGCGGCCATTGCTATGCTTCACTCTAGATTAGACGAGGTTACGTCCGTCTTTTTTCAGGTCCATGGTTGAAGCCAATTACAATTTTCAGTGGATTCAGTCGATTTTGAAAAAAGAACGAAGAACCTTAGTACTCGTACATTATACGTATTTCAATGCCTCCACCTGCCTTATTTTTAGTTTTTGTTCAATCTTTACGATGGTGCCCATCCATAGTATCCCATAATCCATTCACTGGTCCCTCCATTACGGGACAGGAATCCATAAAATAAAATCATGACTTTAATTAAATCAGAACTAGTGTAAATAATTTATATTTATTGGTCAACTATGTAAGTTCAAGGACGAATCGAGACACATCCTGTATTTTAACATGTCCTATCTCATTGGTCTCATCGCTGAATTTTGAACATAACACACACACACACACACACACACACACACACACACACACACACACACACATACACACACACACATATACATGCTTATTGATTGGGTGAATCAGTTATTAACTCAGCAAAAGTCATTTTATTAATTCAATCAGTTATCGGAGACTTGTCAAGGTTGTAGATAATTGAATGACAAATTGTACCATTCAAGTAAATTGAGTAATTAATACGCGTTCGACCTTTACTGAAACTATGTAGACAAAATATCATCCAATTTGTAGTCCACTACTATGTAATTATTTACTAACCAGTCAGGCGTTTGTTCCTGATTTTGCTGTGACGACGGCTAAATATAAATTTATAATGTCAATGTGAATCGTTACGTTTTTTATTAAAGCTATTTTTGATTTATTTGTTTTGTATCGCAATTGTATTTTTTTTTTAATCATACATAGTTGATTTTTAGGGTTCCGTAGCCGAATGGCAAAAAACGGAACCCTTATAGATTCGTCATGTCTGTCTGTCTGTCTGTCTGTCTGTCTGTCTGTCTGTCTGTCTGTCTGTCTGTCTGTCTGTCTGTCTGTCTGTCTGTCTGTCCGTCCGTATGTTACAGCCACTTTTTTCCGAAACTATAAGAGCTATACTGTTGAAACTTGGTAAGTAGATGTATTCTGTGAACCGCATTAAGATTTTCACACAAAAATAAAAAAAAAAACAATAAATTTTGGGGGTTCCCCATACTTAGAACTGAAACTCAAAAATGATTTTTTCATCAAACCCATACGTGTGGGGTATCTATGGATAAGTCTTCAAAAATGATATTGAGGTTTCTATTATCATTTTTTTCTAAACTGAATAGTTTGCGCGAGAGACACTTCCAAAGTGGTAAAATGTGTGTCCCCCCCCCCCCTGTAACTTATAAAATAAGAGAATGATAAAACTAAAAAAAATATATGATGTACATTACCATGCAAACTTCCAACGAAAATTGGTTTGAATGAGATCTAGTAAGTAGTTTTTTTTTAATACGTCATAAATCGTAAACCGCAAAAAACATTGATCAAAGTTACAACAAACTATAAGAACTTTTATATTATGTTATTTGCTGCTACGGAACCCTTCATGGGCGAGTCCGACTCGCACTTGGCCGCTTTTTTTGGTTTGTATGGGTTTTTTAATTTTCTTATTATTTTTATTATAGTATAGTGTGCATGAGGGTAGAGTATCCCATACGGCTAAGCCACTGCGACTGAGATTGATCATACATGACAAGAAAATCAAGCCGCCTCATTTTAATTTGATTGATACAGAAAACTTAAAATATTTTGATAAGAAAAAATTTGACAGTGGAAAAATCACAAATTGAAATGGCTAGAAACAGTTCTTTGTTTACGCTCAAATCAAACATCTCCACTAGAACTAATAACATTTTTATACCTATTTGCACCTCTACAATATTGCTCTAATCTATAAGTAGGACCTGTACCCAAAACAAAAACAGGACCGTATTCCTCCATCCATACTACATACTCATTACTTCGTTTATGTTTACACAATGGCAGTTAGTCAGAAAGTGACGTTCTAAACCGCACATTAACTACTGACTCCTGTAAATACGGGAGCGTTGAAGGTTTTTACGAGGAACGAGCAAATTGAAAGCCAAAGTTTGGGACGAGCGTTAATGTACCGAATAATCGTTGAACAGGTAAAATTAGGGTGACCCTGGAACAACGAACTAAATTATTATGGTACCGTATCCTCTATGAAGTGGATACACTTTCAAATTGGTATGTAGCTATTTATAATATGCAATTAAGTAGGTACCGTTAGTACAATACAACACTTACTGCCGCACTCAGAGTCACTTAACGGTTACTTAAATCGCTCCTTAGTATTACAGAATTTGTATTGTGATTCTGTACTAAGAATCATGTAATTGTAATAAAAACGTGCAGTGCTTTTAAAGATATTAATCCTTTCTAATCATTGACACCGTGCGCTCCACGCTTTTATTACAATTAAACGATTTTAAATTCAAATTTATTTTCTATTTTTTAGTTGGATTTTAATATAAAAGCGTGTTTTTTAGTTTTTTTTTTTAACTATTGTTTATTTTTTCATTTTTTACTTTGATTTTTTGAAATGAAATTTAGGGTTTTTCTTTCTTTCTTTTTTCTTTTAATATTGAATTGTCATTTGTCCTCGATAAGTCTACGAAGTTTGAAAGGAATCTGGCCGTCTGAAGTGGGTCAAAATCAAATCCAAAAGATTCGGTTACAAGTTACAAACAAACAAACATACATAGAGGTGAAGCTAATATAAATATAAAGCGTGTAAAAACGGTACTTACAAGATGTCAAGAGGTAGGGATTGCGAACAGCTTCTATAGGTAGCCTCTGGTCTGTGGTGTTTGCTTGGCAGAGACTGATTCATCTGCACTCTCGTCTCCATGGATCTCCCATTAAACTTTCATGTTTTTGTTATTGAAAATATCGTTTTATCCACATCGCAGTCATTGCGGTTTTGAGACTAGCTTATATTAAAAATTGGATGATAGATTTCTGGCACGCATCTGAAAAAAAAACATTTACATAATAACACCCTAAACACACCTAATAAACCTATTGATAAATATTATAAATTTTGTAATTTATATAAATTTACACAGATTAAAAAAATATCTCTATATTAAATTAATCTCCGCATAAAAGCATAGACATTGAAAAACTTTATACTAAAGTTCGTTGAAACCATAATGCCTTTGATTGCTATATGAGTGTATTATTAACTTGTCCATAAATCTATGATAAACGACACAACCCTGGAAAGACAATCAAGATTACCTGGCCAAGGCCTAACACAACCATGATCAACCGACCGCGTGAAAAAGTCACTGAGCTAGAAAAAAGGTAGGGATATTTAAAACCACTTCAGTTAAAAGGGTAATCTATATGGATTATCGGGAGACGGTAATATCTCGATGGTTTACGTCCATTGTAACTGATCGACCGAGTTAAACTTAAAAGGTAGTTGACTGAGATGAGACTGGCAGTTGCAAAATTTTTTTTTGAACTTCCACAGTTTGGAAAGTACGTCATCCCTTCGTTAATACAGCAAAGTATCTTGGCATGGCGCTCGACACAAAGCTACGCTGGAAAGCTCATGTTAAGAAAAAAAAAGAAGAATTAGAAATACGATATCGGAATATGTATTGGCTGCTTGTAAAACATTCAAAGCTATCAATACATAATAAGCTTATGTTGTATAAACAGGTCCTAATGCCAATATGGACCTATGGTGCACAGCTGTGGGGCTGCACTAAAAAAAGTAATCTACAGATAATCCAAAGATTTCAAAACAAAGTATTAAGGGAAGCAGTAAATGCTCCCTGGTACATAAGGAACGAAGATCTCCACCGGGACCTTAACATGGAGTGCGTTGTTAAAATCATTAAAAAATATGCAGAAGCTCACCATCATAGACTTCATCATCATGTGAATGTCGAGGCTATCCAGCTTCTCGACCACACGGATCTAGTGAGAAGACTTAAAAGAACAAAACCATTTGAGTTAGTGTAGTGCAAGTGTTATAGTGAACCAGATAGTGCAATGTAGTGTTAGTGCTACCGGTAAAGACACATGAACAAAGTGACTTCCCCTTAAATAGAGACAATAAGAAAAGTGTTAATGGACATATTCTTATATAAATTTAGTTTATTAGTTTAAGTTAAATTAATATTACTTATTAGTCTTGTAGGCTAGATCGTACTATAAGTGGGGACAAATACGTGTCCTACAAAGGAGAAAAAAAAAAAATCCCTTCGTTCAGAATATTTATAAAAGCAAAGTAATTTAAAAAAGGAAAATTCCTTGTTTTCCTCGTTTTCCCTGTAAATAAACGCTAACACACTCATACCCCCGCAGTAGGTATTTATTACCTATGTCGCGGGTGGCATGGACGACATATAACACATCACAATCACACCCATGACCCAAGTACAAATATTTATCTGTCACATAAATATCTGCCCCGGCCGGGAATCGAACCCGGGACCCCTCGCTTCGCAGGCAGGGTCACTACCAACTAAGCTACAGGGTCGTCTGTGAAATATATTTGAGCGTTTTGGGTAATATCAGAAACCGTTGCCACCGAGATACCCGCTTTTGCTTTTACGTCCATTAGCTTTACCTTTAGGTGGCTGGATTAGCTTATAAATAAAAATATTAATCGGCACTGGAGGAGCGTGGTGTAGAACGCTCTAGGCATTCTTAAATATGGTTATGCGATAGGACAATCATGGGTTGACGTCTTGTAGCCGTATGTATTGTAAAATTATCGCACAGGTACGAATAACGTAGGAACACTACCTAGCAGTCATATTCTGGCTTCAGTCCAGAGCAGGCCAGTTTTAAGGTACTATTTATTACTCTATTCCCTTATGGCCGCGGCTTAATTACCGTCAATACAGCTACTTGATCGTGCAAAACAACAGAACTGAAAATAGGTGGTGTTGGTTATTACTAGCGATATTAACTAACTAATTATTAATTAACTTAACTAATCTACTTAACCTAATTTAACTTAATTAGGTACAGTCAACAAAAGAATCAGATAAACAGGGCATGATTATTTATTGTATAAAAACTTCTCAATGCAATCTTTACCTGTGCCACATTTCATACTCTTCCGTCCATGTAATTGTCTTAAAAAGGGGTACAATTTTTTTGCATCACGACTTCACGTAATAATATAATAATTAAAGAATGTTACTTTTATTAGCATTATAAAATCATACCTTAATATAATAGGTAGCAGTTAACAATGATAATAACACAAACATTCTGTAATATTATTAATTGCAGAAAGTTTTAGGATCATGCCCTGCATACCTAATTGAGTTGTTCATTTAAAAAAAAATATTTTTTTTTTAAATGTATTTTAAATCTTTAACGCAAATTATATTAATTGGCATTGTTAAAAACGCTTAAAAACTATTTTTAATATTAATAATAATGAATTCAAAATTGATAAAAGTTCAAAAAGAATCACGTGACTACAAACGCGCCAGATTTGGTCGCCATGTTAGTGACGTCATTTTGTTAAAGCAATTACACAGTGTTAGAAGCTTCTACGTGAATTGAGTAAAAATATCCGAAATTTAGTGCAAAAAGATATTCATACCACGTAATTTTATTGTAAATTTAAATGTTAAATGATTTATTCTTCATTAAATACTTATTATAATAAAACTCTCTATTGATTGCACACACTAAATAAATTTAGATAAGGTTACACTGTTAACTGGTAAATCGTGTCTGGGAGAAATCAGGGCAGGGTGTTAGGGGTATAAATCAGGGTTGTATGATAAAATTATATTTCATTTATCATACAACTAGCTTCTACCCGCGACTTCGTCTACCTAAATTTCAGATATGGAGCCTGAGAGAAGTGAAGAATGTGATTAATAAAAAAATGCACAATGCAATACTACAGAAATTCTATGCTAGTAGTAGGTATATACATATGATGACCCTATAGCCTAGTTGATAGCGATTCGATCCAGCCTGCGAAGTGAGGGTCCCAGGTTCAATTCCCGGCCATATCTAATAAAATGTGACAAATAATTATTTGTACTCTGGTCTTGGGTGTTGTAGTGACGTGTTATTTGTGTTGACCATGCCACCCGCGACACAGGAAAACCTACTGCGGTGGTACGGGTCTGTACGCGCTTTATACATAAAACTGGTACAATATATAATTTTTTTTGTCTCCGAAATACGCCAAGTTGGTCAATGATCACGACTCGTGTGGCGAATCGTTACCACTCCAGATCGCTAAGTCAAGGGTCCTGGGTTCGATTCGATGCGAGGTGGATGCTGCGAGATGGTTTGAATGATTAGTTTGTATTTCTGTTCTTGGTCTGAGTGTGTGTCCTTGTGTTGTCTATGGCACCCACGACACTGGGTATCCTAGTATGGGGCTATGAGTGTGAAGCGTTTATTTATTTATTTATGTACCTACTGGTTTTACAATGTTAACGATAATATTATCTAATATCTTCAAACACGCGTTCCACTTTGTAGCCCCAGGACCCATCATCAGATCCTCATTGAATTTGAGTAGGATCAACATTGCAAAATTCCTAACCTAATAAAATAAAACCATGAGTTGTTTTATAAAAAAACGGGCATGTGCGTGTCAGGCCACGGGCAATGTAAGGTTCCAAAGTAGTAAGTTTATCGACAATGACTCATACTTATGTTAACATAGCAGTGATAGTTTTCCTTGTAAATTCATCATATAAGTACCCTATTTTTGAGAATTTTTTCACTTGTCTAACTCCAACCGTGTAGTCAACAGTTGGGGGGACACTTGACTGTAACCAAAATTAGCACTTTAAAGCCAAACATTTTGCAAACGGACCCCTAATTCCAAAAATGGTCTTACAAGACCCATAATATTTTTGGAAGACCTTTTCAACGATACTCCACACTATAGGGTAGGCGACGAATAAAAAAATCATCCTCACGTTGCCTGTAGGGGAGGTACCCTGAAAAAAAATGTTTTTCAATATTTAATTCTACGATTCTGGAGTTTTAATAAATATGTATATCCATGCCAAATTACAGCTTTCTAGCAGTAAGGGTCTGGCCGCTTTGCTTCGGACAGACGGACGGACGGATGGACGGACAGACGGACAGACGGACAGACAGACAGACGGACAGACGGACGGACGGACGGACATGACGAAACTATAAGGATTCCGATTTTACTTCGAAACCCTAAAAGCGAATCTATGAACGAAAACTAAAATTTTACCTCTTATTCCTCGGGGAAAAGGTCACAGGTACACATTTAACATTATCTTTGGGGTGTTTTTTTTTATAGTTTTCACACGTAATGGTACAAAACAAGCACGATAACTTTTAAGGTTTAGCATTTTTGATATATTTATCCATATATTGACGATAATATCAAGATTTTGTCAGTTAAAAGTCAAATCACAGTATCAGCTGTATGCTGCAATGAACAGCAATTAACAAAGTGACGTCACACGCGCGCTCGGTTCTATTCGGGAATTGTCGGCGTGTTTTCGGTACTGGATTCAAAAACGTATTTTTGATTTGATGTAACTTTTAAATTATAACGAATAAAAAAAAACTAAAATAACTTTGTTATAAAACTTATATATGAACTTTCCATTTATAACAAAAAAAAAATTTAGGAAACAACTCAATTCTTTTGCAGACTGTACATAACATCTGTGTATCTGTCTGTATTATTTTGTTACATTATACTTACCTGTATTTTTTTTTTTTAAGTTTCATTAAAGCTTCGCTTGTCTGTTAATTTACTACGGACAATCATTGAACTAGCGTTTATTACGTTATACTCGTATTACAATGCCTACAATCTATTTTTTAAATAAAGAGACATTATAGTGCGTTATCAATGTAAGAAAAAATATATATCATAAAAGTAAAAATAAGTTATACATTTATAAATTAATTAAAAACTAAAATATTTTACAATTGCAATCACTTTCCAATATTCTAAAATAAAATAAAAATTCGACTACCGTTTTTAGCTTTTTCATTTCATTTCATCGTTTCCCTGACTCAGCTTAGGGATTTGATTAAATCACTGAAATTTTCTGGGGAAATGTTCTAACGGGGAAACGACCTATTCTACACCTTACGGGATTTCATCAAATCTCCTAGGGATTTGTTCAAATGACGGATTGCATCATTTTCCTACGACATCAGTATTTAGCAAATAATATTATTCCTGCTATTATAATTTTTCTGCGAAGCCTGCAACCACTTACCACCCTATTGATTGATGCAGCCACCAAATGACTCGTCGTGTTCTGACTGGGGGCTTGAGAGCCAGCCACTTGCTGGCAGCAAATAGTTCTTCTGGCTGGCATTCGTCAATGTATCGGTAGTGTCCTTGGTGTGGCTGGTGTCCATGGGCCACGAAAGCCACTCAACATCGGCTCGTCTGTTCTTTATTCGACTATTTATATTTTGTTTATTATCGTTTTTATCTTCGTTTCTTGGCAAATGTTATGTACCTATTACATCATGCGATTTCACAAAAGAGAGACATTTTACGATTCGTTTTTTTTCTCCGATTTGTTATTTTCTTATCTTTACAATCCGAGTAAGTGAACGCTGCATTCAGTGGATTAACGTCACGAATATCTGTAAAATTTACTACTAGAAACACGACATAAAAAATTACATAATGTTAGTGCAAAACTAAAAAGCTCTAACTATAATAGTTTCTTGTTAACCAAACTCTAACAAAAACAAACTCTTGACCAAAGTAAAGCTGGAATACCTACATTTGATTAGTGGGAAGAACAAAGAGGAAATTCCAATTTTATTTTTCAATTGCATTCCGAGAAAACTACAGTATCTTTCAGTATAAATGAACTCGGTTTGATATTTATGACATACCATATTATACAGCACACAGCGCCAGCACCTGCAATAATAGAAACTGCTTTCAACAACACTATTTCATTTTAAAGGAAATAAAGTAAAATATTTTATGGTTCCGTAGACAAAACGGAACCCTTATAGTTTCGTCATGTCTGTCCGTTTATTAAAATCAATATTTGTTGGATTTATACGCCTCTTACAACATCCATCTGGCGTAGGATTTTAAGCCGACCCAATACGGCGAATATGTTGTTATGAGTATTTTAATTATTATAAACTATCGTTTTGAAGGTAAGACTGAATGGGCCGTTACTAGGTAATGCGTTACCACTCTAGACTGCTATATCTTGAAGACTTGTAGTCGAGCACTAACATTAAAAATGTTTCGATGTCTTACTTACAACATTCAAAGAAATCTTGTTACTTATTCATTCGTAACTTCCCAAGGTAGAAAAGTCGCACAAAAGCTGATATATTAATTTGGCAACACCCCAGTTACTGAGGTTGACCCCTAATGTGCTCTGGAACGTTCGTTGGCAATTATTTGAAAGGAAATAAGAGACATGCCTACTTGAATAGCGCGCCAACTTCTAAACTAATCACATAATTCATAAGAACTAAGACGTACGTAGGGTCCGTCACCAGATATAAGATAACTAACTGACCCGGCGAACTTCCTTCCACCTAACAACTCCCCACTTTCCCTCTCCCTCTCCCTCTGCCTCTCCCTCTCCCTCTCCCTCTCCCTCTCCCTCTCCCTCTCCCTCTCCCTCTCCCTCTCCCTCTCCCTCTCCCTCTCCCTCTCCCTCTCCCTCTCCCTCTCCCTCTCCCTCTCCCTCTCCCTCTCCCTCTCCCTCTCCCTCTCCCTCTCCCTCTCCCTCTCCCTCTCCCTCTCCCTCTCCCTCTCCCTCTCCCTCTCCCTCTCCCTCTCCCTCTCCCTCTCCCTCTCCCTCTCCCTCTCCCTCTCCCTCTCCCTCTCCCTCTCCCTCTCCCTCTCCCTCTCCCTCTCCCTCTCCCTCTCCCTCTCCCTCTCCCTCTCCCTCTCCCTCTCCCTCTCCCTCTCCCTCTCCCTCTCCCTCTCCCTCTCCCTCTCCCTCTCCCTCTCCCTCTCCCTCTCCCTCTCCCTCTCCCTCTCCCTCTCCCTCTCCCTCTCCCTCTCCCTCTCCCTCTCCCTCTCCCTCTCCCTCTCCCTCTCCCTCTCCCTCTCCCTCTCCCTCTCCCTCTCCCTCTCCCTCTCCCTCTCCCTCTCCCTCTCCCTCTCCCTCTCCCAGTGTCATACATGTATTATAAACCTTCCTAGTGCTGTCTTCAGAACTAAAGTAATATGTTAAAATTTCAACTCATAGGATAAAGAGAAGTTAGTCTAATTACGCCCCAACTCAGAGTCACTAACCGTTACTTAAATCGCTTATTAGTACAAAATTTGTATTGCGATTCTTTACTAAGGAGTGATTTAAGTAACCGTTAGTGACTCTGAGTTGGGGCGTTAGTCTCGCAAGATTAAATAATCCACACAAACTAAGTAACATGAATTAAACCGTTTAATAAAAATACGCATAATAGAAAAACAACGGCTTGCACGGAACGTTAGCGCACCGTTGTCGTATTACATGCGATGTGGCCGGGCCTTACTCGAATGAACCACATGTACTTTTAATTTATTTTTGTGCTTACTCACGCTACGCTATCGACTATATTAGTATCCGGTGTTAGCGTAGCACACAATTTCGGAAGCCAGTTGAATAGTAGGTAATACCACAGTATATAGAGAACTCTTTCAAACGGTCGGATGAAAATGGAATCGTATTCGTATGGATACCTATATTCTCAGGCGTGCGAGGTAGGCGTCTATCGATATTATGATAAAAATATCCGTGTTGAGTACCGAACTGTAACAAAATTGGATGCCTAAGTGTAATAATATTTTATTGTGAAATTGATAATTAATTTTAGTTTGCAATGTCTAAGTTAGATACCTATGTATATTGGCTAGTTTCTAGCAACAACGTAGGTATATACATATATTATCATACTTTTTACCTGACTGCCAAGAAGGGTTGCGTTTTTCGCGCGTATCTTGTATGTATATATGTATGTATGTATGTATGTATGTATGTATGTATGTATGTATGTATGTATGTATGTATGTATGTATGTATGTATGTATGTATGTATGTATGTATGTGTGTATGTTATATTCTTTATTACCTCATATCTTCTAAACCACTGAACGGATTTATATAATAAAGATATCGTTACATTCGTCTTGATAACCCAAGTGTTCTTAGATAAGTAAAATTTAAAAAATATCGTGTTTGTGAGATGCCATTTGTTACCGACGGATAAACGGTCCTCCGGTTGAATACCTGAAACTAAAAAAATAACATAAAACATATTTAAAATATACCTACTTATAACTATGTGTCACTAAAATAATAATAAATTATACTTACCTGTTTAGAACCTGTAAAAATATAAAGAGTTAACTAAGTTTGTTAATAATATTATGTAAATTAAATAATTACTTACGTTAATACTAGAATGTAACCTTTGTCTGAATTTTCAATAAAGAAAGTACTAGCCGAAAACTACTGAGAAAAAAGATGACATACCAGTCGACAAATGACACAAGCCATATATCCGCGAACAAAATTTTTCCCAATATTTTTCGGTTCGGCTTATTCAACCAGAATCTCGCCTTTTCTTATTTCGCACCACACTTGACCAGCACCATCACCAACATAGTGGTCCATCGAGCCGGAGCAAGTTAAAAATCGCGAAACAAACATGTCGTTGTTTCAAACCCCGCGCGTGAAAACCCGTGCACAAACGAAACGTGATACAATGACGAAAACGACGGAAGGCGATAAAATCGAATGCAAATCGAACAAAACGGGATTATCGGAGACGGAACACAAATCGGACATCGGGCCGCCACGTACTGTGAAAAAAGATGGCGGCCCCGTCCCAAGCACTCGCGAATCTTGCGCGTCGTCGTGTTCATCTGCCGCACGTCGACTACAAATTGAATACATCGCGGCACAAAAAAGTGCAGAAATAGAAATTAAAGAAGCTGAGATAGCACTGGCGGCAAGTAAGGCTCGCATCGAGAAAGATTTAATTAAGAAGAAATTGGCGGCTGACTTGGCCGTGATAGAAAAGTGCTCACAAAAGTCAGAAAGTTCATTCAACAGTAAGATTGAAGAATGGTTAGAAAAGTCGGTAGCCGCCCCCGGGTCCTCATTGGAACAACCGACCGATCAGCATCCTTCACACCCAGGGGCAGGCTTGGATACCGCCATCACCGCACTTACAGCAGCACTACGAGATGCCATGGGCACCGGAAACTCAAGAGGCAACCAGGAACTACTGACACGACTGGCCACATCAAAAGATCTGCCACTTTACTTTGGAGATCCCATGGAGTGGCTACAGTTCAAAGAAGCCTTCGAGTCCTCATCGCGCTTGTGTGGCTACACCGACACGGAAAACATATGGAGGCTAAGAAAATGCCTCCGAGGAGAAGCCAAGGAGGCTACAGCTGCACTGCTGATGAGCGCCCCGGCACCTCAGGAGATAATGGACACCCTGGAATTAAAATTTGGACGCCCTGAAGTCATAATGAATAAAATCACTACGCAGTTGAAGAAACTACAACCGTTATCTAGTACATATCATCACGACCTGGTCAATTTTTCTATAAAACTGAAAAACTGTGTTACGGCCACTCGGATGATTCATCAGTTGGATTATTTACGAAGCCCAGAACTAGTTACAATTGTTACTTCGAAGCTGCCCCCTATACTAATCGCTAAGTGGGTAGAATACCTATACAAAAACAAGCAGGACACACCAAAATTGGAGTTACTTAGTACATTCATACACGAGGAAGCCAAAATGGTAGCAGCAGCAGGTGTGAGTAATATTCATTACTACAGTAATAATAAGAAGAGTGATGGAATGCACAGATTTCATAAACACCAAGATGGTAGGGAGCCAGTATTGATGTGCACGGAGGTCAAGGCCAACACTGTCTCAAGAAAATGTAATTTTTGCAAACGTGACAGTATCCACAGTTTAGCGGACTGTAACAAATTTAAAAGAGCCCTTCGCAAAGATAGATGGCGATATGTAAAATTTAATAAACTGTGTTATAAATGTCTCGGACCTCGTCACGAACCGCAATCACCATGCACAGCTGAAAATTGTGACATCGATGCCTGTGAGAAGCCACATCACCGTCTGCTGCACTGGGTACCGCCGCAGCAAGAACGCCAGCCAGCGACTGACAACAGCTGCTCGCTTCCCGACCACGACGATAAACTAATTGCCAACGTGACAGAACAGCAACGCCCCACGCCTGGAACCCCGCGCGCACCAATGATACTTTTGAAAATAGTGCCGGTTACCATCCACGGCCCCCGAGGTGACGTAGAAACGCACGCCTTGCTTGATGATGGGGCTACAGTGAGCCTCATAGCGGCGGACGTGGCCGATAAGGCCGGCCTGCATGGTGAGTGCTTTACCATGCGAGCGACTAGCGCATGGGACTCCGAGCTGGTATGTAAGACTGAAATAATAAATGTTAATATTAGTAATAATAAAGGTGATAAGTTTAACTTAAAAGTTAGAAAATTAAAAGAATTAAATTTACCTGTACAATATTTCTCTAACGTAGATTGTACGCATTATAATAATTTTTGTAGTGTTAATTATGACCCCTGTAAATCTGTAATTAAACCGAAATTGTTAATAGGTCAAGATAACTATGATTTAATTGCGCCAATTGTTTGTAAAAGGGAGATGCCGGGCGGACCGTTTATCACGAAGACATTACTAGGCTGGTGTATGCACGGAGCCTTACGCTTCGGTGAATCTCGAGGTAAACAACCCCGCAGGCCGCAGCACAGCGGCGCGCGCGTCAGCAACGCGTCGGCGTCGCACGAGCATGCAGGTACGTTACACGAACATACACACTGCATCTCTCACTCAGACAGCGTACACACAAGCGCACACATAAACACTACCTATTTTGATGAACATAACGACTCATCACATCACTCAGTCTCTAACACGTTATCAACTACAGATGAACATTTACATGAATTAATAAAACATTCTTTTTCATTGGATTCGATTGGGTTATGTAACAAACCTCGTCCAAATATTGATGAGCTGAAAGCCATTAATATACTTGACGAGTCGGCCGAATTGGACAACGGTCAGTGGTCAGTCTGTCTTCCTTGGAAGTCCGAAAAGTCCTCTATGCCAGACTCATACCATTTAGCATTAAATAGATTTAAGTCAATTGAAAGAAAAATGTTATTAAATTCGGAATATGAATCACGTTATCGAGAACGTATCGATCATTTATTCAACAACGACTACGCAAGAAAACTCAGCGACTCTGAGTGTAGCAACGCGTCGGCTACTCGCATATGGTATTTGCCTCATTTCGGGGTCGACAACCCGAATAAGAAAAAATTACGATTAGTTTTTGACGCCGCAGCTAAATGTAACCAATTATCACTTAATGACCTTTTGCTTCAGGGACCCGATTTATTAAAGTCATTGTATGGTATAATGTTTAGGTTTCGTGAAAATCCTATTGCAGTAATTGGAGATATAAAAGATATGTTTTTGCGAATAAAGATTAAAAGTAACGATCAAAATGCATTGAGATTTTTATGGAGGGAAAAGGATAGCAATAAAATAATAATATGTGCTATGACGTCACTGATTTTTGGCGCGAATTGTTCCCCGTTTGTAGCGCAGTACATTAACCAGACCAAGAACGCTTCTCGATTTCAGTCCCAAATGCCCGAGGCTGTTCATGCCATACAAAACAATCAGTATATGGATGATTACATTGACAGTTTCACTAATCACGATGTAGCTACAAAAATTGTAAACGAAGTTACCTATATTCATAAGCAGGGTGGATTCGAGATGCGTAACTGGTTGAGTAATGTTCCTACTGTATTGTGTGACCTACCGAAAGATAACCTTAACGACAAGGCTGTAAGGTTGGATAACGATAGTCAACCGGAACGCGCATTAGGGCTTTTATGGTTTCCGCGTACCGATATGCTAGCATTTGACTTGTCGTTCAAGCGTATCCCGGAGGATATTTTACTTTTAAAAAGAATACCAACAAAACGTGAAATGATACGTATTGTCATGTCCATTTTTGATATTCACGGTTATTTAGGACCATTTACGATTAAAGGGAAAATATTAATGCGTGAGACTTGGAGAAGTAATATTTTGTGGGACGATGTACTCAATGACGAGTTATACGAGTTATTTCAGGGTTGGATAAAGCAAGCTAATGAAATAAATAATATTAGAATCCCGCGATGGTATTTTCGTGATAATAATAATATAATAAATAATAGCGACAACGCGGAGTTATTGGAACTTCATATTTTTTGCGATGCATCGCCGAGCGCGTACGCAGCTGTCGCGTATTGGCGTAGGGAAAGTAGCGATGGTCACGCGTCTATTTCTTTTATTGCTAGCAAATGCAAAGTAAGTCCTATCAAACCGGTCTCTGTGCCACGGCTCGAACTGCAGGGCGCCGTGTTAGCGTGTAAATTAGGAGATAGCATTAAAAGAGAACATCGTTTACAAGCGAATTCGGTGTACTACTGGACCGATTCGACTACGGTTTTATATTGGATAACCAATCAGTGTCGAACATATAAGATTTTTATAGCTAATAGGCTCGGTGAAATTGACGAGTACAGCAAGGCTAGCGAGTGGAATTATGTACCCAGTGGTTCGAATGTCGCCGATTTAGGAACAAAAACTAACGATCATGTATTGAGCAATGACTCGGAATGGTTCACCGGCCCGTCTTTCTTGCACCAGCCGCGATCTCAATGGCCTACGCGTCCTGGAATAAAAACAATTAGTGACGACGTATTAGAGAAAGTAAACACGGTGTGCGAAAAAGATAACATGTCAGACTTACCAGTTCCGGACCCGAGTCGTTTTTCGAGTTGGTTGCGACTGTTACGTACTACTGCTACAGTTCTTTTGTTCATTGAAAAAATTAAAAGAAAAGTTGTTAACGGGATAGATGATCAATTAATGCGTAAAGCGGAATTACTCTTGCTCCGTCACTCGCAGTTACAATCGTTTCGACATGAAATAAATTTATTAAAATTAAATACTGAGATTCCGCGCGATAGTCGTTTGCGTTCACTTACCCCAATTCTGGATGAGAACACCTTACTACGCGTTGGTAGCCGCATTGGTATCACGAAGGACGTAGCCGAGTTAACCAAGTTTCCTGTCATTTTAGATGGTAAAGATCATATCGCGCGACTTATCGTGATGCATTATCATGTAAACGCAGCTCACTCATCTAACGAAATGGTTGTAAATGAGTTGCGACAAAAATATTGGTTACTCAAACTAAGACCAACAGTTCGTTCTGTTGCTAAAAATTGTTTAGTATGTCGCTTTAATAAAGTTTTACCTAAACCCCCGCGACTAGGTGACTTACCTGAATGTAGACTAACTCATCATCAGAGGCCCTTCACTATGTGTGGCGTAGACCTGTTTGGACCGATGGAGGTGGCTGTAGGTAGGCAGAGATCTCGTAGGTATGGCGTATTATTCACGTGTCTCACAGTGCGTGCCGTACACATTGAGATGGTGCCATCTCTAACAACTGATTCCATGATAATGGCACTGCGGCGTATGGCCGCTCGACGAGGGTGGCCACACACATTGTTCTCTGATAATGGGACTAATTTACGGGGCGCCGATACGGAATTAAAAAGCGCATACCAGGAATTATTATTAAGTAAGCAGCATATAGTGTCTGAAGCACTAAACAAAGGAGTCCGGTGGCAATTTTTACCTCCCATTAGCCCACATATGGCTGGAGCGTGGGAACGTCTGATTCGTAGTGTTAAGACCGCCCTTAGGGTTGTATTAAGGGAGCGGGCTCCGAGGGAAGAAACTTTAACTACTTTCCTATGTGAGGTAGAAAATATGATAAACGGACGTCCATTGACACATGTTTCAGTCGATCCACATGACCCAGAATCCTTGACACCTAATCATTTCTTACTCGGTTCATCTTCCAACTTACCAATAGCAGGCATCTTCGACGATGGCGACCTTTACCTCAAGGAGCAGTGGCGTATAGCACAGCGTCTTGCGGATCTTTTTTGGTCTAGGTGGATGAAGGAAGTTTTACCATCGTTGGCCCCTCGAAAAAAGTGGGACCGCGAGGGCACGCAGCTGAAAGTCGGCGACCTTGTTGTTGTTGTGGATCCAGCTTCGCCGCGCAATGTTTGGCCGAGAGGAGTCGTTCAGAAGGTGTATCCTGGACCAGATGGACGGGTAAGAATTGTTGATGTTAAAACAAACAATGGTGTTAGGAAACGTCCTGCGTCGCGTTTAGCATTGCTTCTTCGTGATGAGTGTCGCCATCACGACACTGAGGGGCAGGATGTTACCGACGGATAAACGGTCCTCCGGTTGAATACCTGAAACTAAAAAAATAACATAAAACATATTTAAAATATACCTACTTATAACTATGTGTCACTAAAATAATAATAAATTATACTTACCTGTTTAGAACCTGTAAAAATATAAAGAGTTAACTAAGTTTGTTAATAATATTATGTAAATTAAATAATTACTTACGTTAATACTAGAATGTAACCTTTGTCTGAATTTTCAATAAAGAAAGTACTAGCCGAAAACTACTGAGAAAAAAGATGACATACCAGTCGACAAATGACACAAGCCATATATCCGCGAACAAAATTTTTCCCAATATTTTTCGGTTCGGCTTATTCAACCAGAATCTCGCCTTTTCTTATTTCGCACCACACTTGACCAGCACCATCACCAACACCATTGTTTGAAATATCAAAAAATATAAATAAATCGAATACTGCAGTACGGGTATTAAATTAAAGAACTCATCATAAGGTTTTCAAAAAGGCAGGTATATCTTGATTAGTGTTTTGATAGCAGGCGAATTTTATTATTTTTTTTTATACTGGTACTCTATCTATATTCCATTATAAGTTTATTAAACTATGGTTATGACCGTGACTTATAGCGATCGATCCCTCATTAGTCTGTGAAACCATTACTGCGGTAACATACCTACCAATTTTACACGCTTTCTATTAGTTTCACCTGTATGTACCTAGATGTTTGTAACCGACTCCTTTGGACTTGATTTTTACTCACTTCAAAGGGTCAGATTTCATTTAAACTTCGTAGACTTATCGAGGACGGATAATAATTCAATATTTTAAAAAAATAAAGAAAGAAAGAAAAAACCTAAATTTAATTTCAAAAAATAAAACTAAAAAAATAATAGTTAAAAAACTAAAAAACACACTTTTATAGAAAAAATCCAACTAGAAAATAGAAAATTTTGAATTAAGAATCGTGTAATTGTAATAAAAGCGTGGGGTGCCAATGAGTAGAAAGAAGGGTTATCATATTGATAGTATCTTAAAAAGCATCCCCGCTTTTATTACAATTACACGATTCATAATTCAAATTTATTTTCTATTTTCAGTTGGATTTTCTATAAAAGCGTGTTTTTAGTTTTTTTTTAACTAATATTTATTATAGCCAACTTGTCAGTGCGTAACCCGACCTTATATTAAGCATTTCCGTAATCTTTTGTTGTTTCAGCTGTAAGCCTGTGGCTAAAATGTTTTGATAAATTACTCTTTTCCCTGAATATTTTCTGCCACAATATGACGTCATACAGGGCTCGAAGTAATAAGTAGGTATCTGATAACTTAACTTACGCATTCCATTTTGATTACTCTATATTCTTATGTATAGATGATTCATAGATGATCATCTATTTAAATGAACATTATTTAACTCACAATTGAAACCAAACCGCCGCAAAATATATCTACCATCAGGGCAGAGTATAAATCATCTCGCCATAATTCACGCATTGTTACCATTTCACAATAGATTAGAATCAGACAATAGGCGAACGCAGGATTCTTATCTATATAAAATATTTATAACTGAGCTACAAGTATGTCCGTAAATAACCCGGTTAACTGCTCTTGTATAATAGAGGTTCTTGAACTTTTGAGTCATTATTATGTATTGAAACTTTTAGGCATAGATCACCGTCCGGTAACAATAGTTCAATCACAGCCTGTTCACACAATAGAGAAGTTTCTACAGCAATCCATTAACTTTATAATGTGGTACTGACATTGAGTTATAAGTATACATAGAGAAGACATCTCAAACAAAATGTGTGTCCCCGCCGGGAGGTTCTATTTTCAAAATTGAGCCGCTGTTCTCCTTTCAAAATCGAACGAATCCATTTTAAATTGAAGCCGCGCGGCGTCAATACATTGGAACATACATTGTGTTCGCGGTTTCTGTTCTATACCCTAGTAATAATACTTCAATGGGTACT
The DNA here is from genome assembly GCA_951805285.1 of Thymelicus acteon. Lineage (NCBI taxonomy): Eukaryota > Metazoa > Arthropoda > Insecta > Lepidoptera > Hesperiidae > Thymelicus > Thymelicus acteon. The sequence goes on from OX638217.1 coordinate 7,984,640, forward strand.
GATGTTATTTTCTACTAATTCTTAACAAAGTTTACAAATAAAAACTTCACAATGTACTTTATTTTATTATTATGGAATATTATTTCATTTTCACTGTGGATGTAGGTATTGGCTTCAACCCATTGATGGCCCACTACTGGGCACGGGTCTCTCCTCGTGAGGAGGCCTAGAGCATACTCCACCACGCTGTTCTAGTGCGGATTGGTGAAAGGGTTAGTGGCCAACCCAAGTGTCGGAAGTTTTCATGCCGCCCGAGGGCCTCCGACATGGCTTATAGACTGTTATCTTACAATAACAACCGGGACCGACGGCTTTACGTGCCCTCCGAAGCACGGAAGCGCTCAAGAATACAAGAATTTTTGCCACTAGCGGTCACCCATCCAACTACCGACCGCGCCCGCTGTTGCTTAACTTTGTCGATCGCTTAGAATCGACGCAAACCGGGCTATGAGCGCTTCAGTTTAGATGTAGCTATTAATATTAAGTATCTCACTTATGGAAGGTAGGTATATCACAACAAAAAGGTCGTTTTAATAATATAATTATCTACACTAATTTTATACAGAAGAAATAATACGTCCTCGGACGAGTATTATTTTAGATTTCAAACCGAGTTTTATAGAGCCTAGCGACCTTCAGGAGGGAACCGAGCCAAGTTCCTTGTTTAGGAGAGTGAACCATAAGCAAAAGAACTCTGAGTTGGACTCAAGCGTAGATAAAGAAGCCACTGCTCGAAAGATACAACCTTATTTAATTTCATATGCGTCAAGAACAGACAATTGTTATCTTAAGAATTCATCAACTAATACTATGCATCTTTATCAAAATAACTTGGAAGTTGCGTAATGTTTGAATATTTTTATACGGTATGCTGTAGAATGGAAGTCAAAGTATTCTCCCGGTTTGAATTACTGTCAGTGCTGAAGATAAATATTCTGAGAAGCAGTTTACGTTGAGAAATAAGAATATTTTTCAAGCGTTAAAGTTAGACATGACTGCAGCTATAACGGGAGATTGTCACAAACTTAGATTATTATAGAACAAAGGCAGGGGCGTAGCTACCGGCGTATCAGCCGTATCAATTATACGGGGTCCCCAGCTAATAGGAGCCCCCACTAACACTCCCAAAAAAAGCTCGCCAGCGAACTACGACCGCTACAGTTGGCACTCCTTCTATATTTGACAGCTGACGTTGAGGAGGCCCCACAACAAATATTGATATGGGGCCTTAATAGAGCCTAGCTACGCCACTGAACAAAGGGGTCACAAATAATACGTGTAGGAGCTTGTTTCTTCATACGTCATTTACGATTCGATAATAATACCGATTCGTAAGGCGAATAGACATTGATACATTAGAGTGAAATCTTGATTTAATATGTAGCTAGTGACAGTTCATAATTAAAGAAATTTTCAGCGTATTTGTTTTTTAACGATTCGTGAATGTGTGAATAAGGTTACAAGAATACTTTGTCTCATGGAAAGAATTAGCTACTAATCATCCAAGTGGGAATGAGACTTTATACTTGCCTGCAGCAACAGCGCGTGAAAATTACAAATACAATAATATAATACTACAACTTGATTCGTGACTGCACGAAATTTGACCGTCTATTATCGTTACTGAAATTGTAATTAAAGTTAAGAATTAATAATTTCTGCATGGCTTTACGTTACAAGGGGCTCACGTAATACAAAGTATTCGTGAGTTATTTTTAAGCTCATGTTTAAGAAATAATAATGAAATCTGTAATTTTATAAACTTTTTTCAATACTATTCTAAATAGTTCAGAACGAAGATAACTAATTCGTTATGAAGATAACTATTCGTAATGTTAAGCTGAATCTTTATAATTATTATCTCTATTTAATCTCAATTTAATTATAATTATTATCACAAGAAAAGTAAAAACCGGCCAAGTGCGTGTCATGCCACGTGCAATATAGGGTTCCGTAGTTGATCAAATACATTCATTAATAATTTAAGCTTACCTAGTCGGTTTTCCTTTTAAATTTTTTCACAGGTCCAACACACTATTTACCTGCAGGGGGAAGACACGTTACTCTAATCAAATTTAACAGTTTGCCTAATATTTCACAAACGTACCCCTGAATCGAAAAGTAATATATTCAGGCACATAATATTTTTGAAAGACCTTTTCAACCATATTACACAGTATGGGGTAGACGATAAAAAATTCACATCCACTTTACCTGTGGAGTAGGTATCTGGTTAGTGAGTAGTACCCTGATTTTTTAAGATTTTATTCTTGCATTTTATAGCTTTTACAAATACTTATACGTATATCAATGTCAAATTATAGCTTTCTAGCACTATGGGTCATTCTGACTAAGAAACCCTAAACAACAAAACCCTTAGATCAGTGCATTGTCCGTCCGTCCGTTGGTCTGTCCGTCAAGAGCCTTTTTCTCAGGAACACCTTAAGATTATCAAGTTGCTATTTAAAACTCAGGTCTGTAATCCCTTGAAGCTGAGAAAAAATAATATCTACGATAAATATTCATCAGGGACATTAATAAATTCGTCATGCAGTAAGAACACTTATTGCATTGCAACTTGGATTAAAAATCGCATTTTTTTAAGTCAGGCTGAACTTACAAAGCATTGTAAGTATTTAATATTTGCGGCGACTTTGTCGGTCGGGGTGAAGGCTAGGTCAAGGGTGCACTGACGTGTATTAATACCATACGACCAATAGCGTCACATTTACTAGAATACTAAAATACCTACAATATTCACGAAGGCCAATTTTAGATTGCACTTTCATTTCCTATATTAATATAACCTTTCGTTGTAAATGTTTACGATGCTATCTTTCAAAACATGAAAAAATGTGATTTATTAGAGTAAGATACCTTAAGATAATTTCATAACACACTACTCGTAGCATTAATAATTAGATTAAACCAAATCGCTTTTCCGTGCGTAAAGTAGTCGTTTTTTACACGGGGGAAAATTTCGTGACTTTGAGTTTCTGTTAATTTAACCCCCGTGCAATGTGAATTCAAGTTGCTGGTGCTAAGTAGAACTAAGCAGTAGAACTAGTGGGAATGAACGTTTGTTCCCACTAATTCTACTATAATAGACGTAAGTGTGTGTATTCGTGTGTGTGTGTGTGTGCGTATGTGTCTGTGTGTGTCACGCACGCACGCGCGCGCACACACACACACACACACACACACACACACAGACACACACACACTTACGTCTATTATAGTAGAATTAGTGGGAACAAAGCACAGGTTAATTCCCACTAGTTCTACTGGTTAGTTCTATCGTAGAACTAGACTAACCAGTAGAACTAGTGGGAACAAAACGTAGATACGGTTTTTGTTCCCACTAGTTCTACGGTAGAACTACTGAGAAAAAAAATTCCCACTAGTTCTACGATAGAACTAAGCAGTAGAACTAGTGGGAATGAACGCTTTTATTCTGTTTAAAATTTGTATTCCGATTTGCGTAGAGACAACGTTCTGGTTGCAAAATGTATTTTTTCTCTCGTAGCTACAGCATTCAATTAAACCATTGTAATGTGTTCAACAATCCCTGTTTCTTGAAACCGACTGTAAAACAAGAATGTTGGCTAATTAAAGAATAAAATTGGCCCACGGAGGCTGCGTTTTACGACCAATCATAAAACGGCCTTTGAGCACAACGTAAAAGTATGTTCTTCGCTTTTTACGTAAGCCAATGGTTTTATTCTAAAATTTGGAGTTCTTTTAGAGCTTTTGAATTTTATATTTGATAGATGTTATGATATGAGTTTTAATTTGATACAAAAACTTTAGACAGATTTTTTACAATGACATATTACGTATCCACATAGAGCGCACATTTTTAGGGCTCCGTAGTCAAAACAGAACCCTTATGGTGAACGCACATAATATCGGCATAGTCCGCGGCGCCGTACGCATCGAATTTGAATGAAAACATATGAGAGGCGGATCCGGATGACAGATGCGTCGGCATATGTTTTCATACAAATGCGATGCGTACAGCGCGGACGATGCCGATATACATATGTACAATTGATACATATGTGCGTTCACCATTATAATTTCGTTATGTCCGTCCGTCTGTCGGTCCGCTGCATAGCGCAGAGTCCCTTAGTGCTAAAAAGCTGTAATTTGGCATTGAATTATTACGTTTACAAAGTGGTACTGCACCCTCTTCTCTAGAATTGGTCAGATGACTGGCCTACATTCGTCGTATTTGAAATAAGTTACTTACAAAGTTTATAATAACTACTCGTAAAAACTACTGTATTGTGGCTTTAACGCTGCAGTGTAGTAAATTTAAACTAATTTGAATTAATGCAACGTTTTAAAGTTATTTAAAATTTAATTAAAAAATAAAATTAAAAACAAACAAAAACGTTATTCGTAGCTGGTTACTGACTTTCATTACCTACCGTAAAAACACAAAAAAGTAATCGACTCACGTGATAAATGCGAGCTTAAGTTTACGACGGCGATTAAAAGCGATTTAATCTTTAATTAAAACGTAGTACTTACCTATCTACATCTAAAACAACATCAATCAGGAATCTTGTACAAATACTACAAATAATTTTAACTGCAAACACAGAAGACATAATCTAGACACGCGGTAGCGTGTCAAGCCAATTTCAAGCTAACAGAATAACAAGTAATATTACACGAACAATTTGGAGCCACTTTTGACCCCCTCATAACTCAAAAACTGTTCCACATAAACCTGTCAAATTTGGCTCATTTATTGAAACTTGCGAAATACATATGTGCTCCAAATTTCATAAACACACCTCAAACGGTTATTTAGATATTAAAGTCCAAATATCGTCATTTTTATCACTGACTGACCTATAGATCAAAACTTTAACCCAGTTCCAGATGACCTAGAAACTTGATATTTTACATCAAAATAGACTATTAAGGGTATGTAAAAGAAAAAATCTAAAAACTGAAAATTATTGATAATTAGTGAAACTAGTGAATTAGCGGTTCCACTGTATAGAGTAATTTTACTATAGGTATATTCGTTATCTATAAATACTTATTATTTCTAGACAAAAAGTAATGATATCTCATCAAAGACATAAATGTTAAATGAGAACAAATTCAAAAAAAAAGAATTCAGATCTAAATGGGTGCCAAGGTATAAAAGCTATGTATAAAAGCCTAAAATTTTTGTTACAAGAACATGTAATTCAAGCTTTACATTTGACTTGGCTAGTTTTCATTACTTAGCAAATAACAAACCAAATTTTAGAAAAGTAACATAGGTATTACATCAAACTTACACACTTAACAATTATAATATAGAGTAGGTAGGTACGTGAAAACTAATCAAGTCAAATGTAGAGCTTGAATTACAAGTTCTTGTAACAAAAATTTTAGGCTTTTTTTTCTACACAGATCTTGGCACCCATTTAGATCTCAATTCTTTTTTTTTGAAATTGATTCTCATTTCACATTTGTATTTTTGATGATATAGTACTTATCTGCAACCAAGAGTTACAAGCAATAAACATAATTATCAGGGTAATTCTAATAAAATCACGCCTGCTCAAGTAATAATAATATCCAAGCACCTGTGAATTACCCAGTATAAAAGCCGTGAAATTATGATATTATCGTAAACATATTTTTACTGTCACCCAAGTATTATCGTAAATACCGTGGTAAAACCCTATGAATTTGTTACACATCTCCGATATTGTGAAGGGGTCTTGTAACACTAAATGGGCGTTTTACTAGCGAAAATTAATGCGGTTCATATAAAGGAAGTAGAAGCTAAGCGTTTTCGTAACAAAAAACTACTTATTGTTGAAAATTCAGGTAATATTTTATTAAACTTGAAGCCTTGCATTACGGCCGCTACATGCAATGTCGGGGCCATTTTTTCCTTGAATTTTCTGCCAAGGTCTCAGAGCCTTGTGTTATAATAGTTTCCAGTTTAGAATGCCACAATTGGAATGCATAATTGCTGACTATTAAAGTCACGCGCACAGCTTGTGCACCCATTTAGATCTCAATCCTTTTTTTTATAACCGACATAGCTCAAAGAATTAGCAGGTTGAAGTGGCAATGGGCTGACACATAGTTCGAAGGACCGATAACCATTGGGGAAGAAAGGTCCTCGAATGGCGCCCACGTCTCGGAAAAAGGAGCATAGGACGCCCCCCGGCCAGGTGGACTGACGACCTGAAGAAGACAGCGGGCATCCGCTGGATTCAAAAGGCTCAGGACCGGTCAGAGTTTCGCAAGTTAGGGGAGGCCTATGTCCAGCAGTGGACCTACAAAGGCTGATGGATGGGATGGATGGCACAGCTTGTGGAAGAACAAAGTTCCTTAACGCAGCTTGCAGATGGAGTGAAATGGGAAAAATCGTCTTCTATATTACGGCGGAAGTGTGAAGTAACGAAAGCAAAGAAATGTTTTTTATAAAACAATACATAATACTTTACTTATTAAGTTTTTATTATTTTTAGCAAAAAAGATAAAATATTAATAATAATTAATCAACAATCAATCAAAGTATCGTTATGGTAAAGTTTTTATTTAAACATTAATAATTATTTCATTGCCATAAAACTTACACTCTAAAATAGCGCTCTTTAATACAACCAATAACTGAAATAGATAAAGCGTTATAAAATAGATGACATGTAGAATAACAAGAGTACTGGAGAGAAGAGAATTATTTATAGCGTAAACAATCAACCGTATTACTTTTACTGCGAATTTTTACGGAAATCACAATTATTTTACCAGTACAAGGATTGAATTACTTTCGAAAAAGCGTACATCTTGTCACCTTCTTGGAAAGATCCACTATTGTGGAAAAGGGCAAGTTATTTGGTGAATGGACGGGTGAAAATGATATTCTTTTGTATCCCTATGGGACAGCATAAGCCACTTATTTGTAATAAAATACCTACGTCGGCTTTTTGATGCTTTCCTCACGTCTACTTATTACGACATTAGAAAAGATGATTGTAAAAAACATATGATTACATCAAATAAAGTACTTTATCTAATACGAGTAACCGCCCTTGCTTTGCTTCGGTTTTCTTATGTTTTTACACCTTGGGCTACATTATTGGACTTTTATTAAGGATCGCTAATTTTATTTCAAAATATAATATAGCCTTTGTCACCCGGGGATAGTGTAGCTTCCCAACAGTGAAAGAATTTTTCAAATCGGTTCAGTAGTTTCGGAGCCTATTCAATGCAAACAAACAACAAACAATAGTATAGACAAAGCTCTATTGATAATTATGTTTACCGATTGATTTTTTTTTGACTAAAATTAATTACTGATATTAACTTGCTCAGAAATACGTTTTTAACTTAAATCAATAATTATCTTATTTATACCTTTCCTATGATTCATATCTATGAGTAAAGGTTGTAACATCCATAGTCTTAACATTAAATTTGTGTGGTGTTCAGTAAAACGATATTACTCGTATTTATTTACAGTTGATGCTTTAATACAAAATAAAACATGTATAAGAAAAGTACAATAAAATGAGATTTTTTTGGTATATAATATCTATATTTTTTATATAAAAATGTATATTTTTATATATGTTAATATCATACCAATATCATTTAAAATTCAACGTGGAGCATTGTAGCGTACTTACAGATCCCCTACAGTATTTCTAGCCGCCAATTGGACCGAATTGAATATCTTTATTACTCGCCATATGAATGAAAAACGAAACAAAGAGATTCTATTTTTCAATCCCAATTACAAATAGAGCCACGAATGCGTCTCTCTTGCGAAGTATTCCTCGCATGTCCAACTCTGAATCGGTAAGGGTCGCTCGGAAGCTAGAATTTTACGGACCAATTTCGTTTGACCGTAATAATGGCACCGCTTTCAACAGTTTTTTCTTCACTACGTTCACAGGCTTGCATGGTATTCCGACACGGTGGAAATTGTAACACGAGTAGTGTCACTTTTTACCTTCCTGCTGAAGCTATTTGTTAACTATCTTCGTTTGCTTTTAACAAATGAGGTCCTTAGGAAGCGGTTTAAATAAAATGAATATTATGTAATTCAGCAGAAGTTAATACATAAGCTAGAATTTTACGGACCAATTTCGTTGACCGGAATAATGGCACCGCTTTCAACAGTTTTTTCTTCACTACGTTCACAGGCTTGCATGGTATTCCGACACGGTGGAAATTGTAACACGAGTAGTGTCACTTTTTACCTTCCTGCTGAAGCTATTTGTTAACTATCTTCGTTTGCTTTTAACAAATGAGGTCCTTAGGAAGCGGATTAAATAAAATGAATATTATGTAATTCAGTAGAAGTTAATACATAAGCTAGAATTTTACGGACCAATTTTGTTGACCGGAATAATGGCACCGCTTTCAACAGTTTTTTCTTCACTACGTTCACAGGCTTGCATGGTATTCCGACACGGTGGAAATTGTAACACGAGTAGTGTCACTTTTTACCTTCCTGCTGAAGCTATTTGTTAACTATCTTCGTTTGCTTTTAACAAATGAGGTCCTTAGAAAGCGGATTAAATAAAATGAACGTTATGTAATTCAGTAGAAGTTAATACATTTGAGACACTGTCGAAAATCATAATTATTTGTTGTATTTTAACCTTGTAACAATTTCTAAGAAATATAGCTCATTGGATGTCTTTGCTGTCCTCTAACAATTTCTAAGAATAATTTCAACTATCCAAGTGAGGTATCACGTGAGGGTTATGTGAAATATATTTTTAACAATAGCACTCTAGCTTGCTTATTGTGGCCATAGAGTGTGACATCCATAAAACCGACGACGACTGAAATTCAACGCTAGACGTTGAAATAGCGCGGATATAATAATATGTGAAAATGGATAAAGCTCATGATTTATATCTCGCTCTAAGTTCTCTATCTTGTTTCTCTAAGATCTAGTTATACGTTCTTAATACAGGACCTAATTATATTTATTTATCAGCCTTTAAAATCTTTTCCAGGCCTCGCCTAATTGGCGCCTCTTCGACGGGTCCTGGGCCCTCTGCCCGCCGGTTTCCTGTTGTTTTTCTTAGGTCGAGAGTCCTCCTGGTCGGGGGGCGCCTATGCTATTTTACCAAGACGTATACAATAGGTACAAATACATGACGTAATTAATAGTAACTTTAGTTAAATAAATTATATCCATATTAGCAACATTTCTATCTAAGAAGCAAGAAAGAATAAGGAAGTACAGAAAGTAATCAATTCCGAAAGTGCCTCATCAGACCATGCAAAGGATAGTATAGTAGCACTTTGTTTATTGTTACCATAGAGAGCAAATACCCATAAAACCATTTACCTAAAATTTAATGCTCGACGTTAAAATAGACGGGATATAATTTTGGATTTATGTATAAAGTAGCTATACTGCATCTTTCAGTACAGGGAAATCGTTAAAGATTTTAATACTGACAGTAAAGAACATCTCAATCACAAATAGCTACTACAAAGTATATTAATAACGTAATTAATATAGTTTTTCACATTTTGTTGCTAATCTATGCTCAAGTAGACAAAAAACATACAAATGTTACAAATTGTAAGTCAAATTCTTGTTTTGACTACACATTACAAATAATTTTTATAGCATACTAGCTGACCGGGTAAACGTTGTTCTGCCAAAAAATTTTTAGGGGTAGGGGGATGAAAAATAGATTTTGTCCGATTCTCAACCCATCCGATGTGCACGCAAAGATTCACGAAAATTGGTTGAGCCGTTTCGAAGGAGTTCAACTTGTAACACCGTGACACGAGAATTTTATATGTATATTAGATTTCTCAAAAATAATATTGCTATTAAATAAAATAATATGAAGCACGTTCAAAAAACACATACCACCGATTAAAATAGCGCGTCGTGAGTATGGATAATGTAAGACGGGGCTGTAATAGCACCGCTCCGCCAGGCTTATTCCCATTACCATAAAGTGCGGAAGCTATAAAACAATGCGCCAGAAATTCAACGCTTGGCGTCGATACGGTGCGGTACGGTACGGCGGTGTTCTACGGAAATGGATAAAACTAGTGTACAACATAAGGAAATGCAATTCTGAAATCATAAAAATAATTTACCTTACTTATTCCTTTTTCATAACTTAAAGTAGATTTTCGTTTTAGGACTGATTGTTAACAAAATTTATTTGCCGTGCACACGCTGCTTGCTTAAATGAAGCTATAGAGAAAAGTTACTTTTGCTAGTCAGTGGGATCAAGACAATCCATTTTTTGGAATACTAAATGAGGAAATAGTTTAAATTCCCCCAGTACCACTACTTCTTAACTGTATATAGGGATTGCAATCCGGTGTCATTTTCAATCCGGCCGGATTTTACCGGATTTTCACCATTCCGGCCGGATCCGGCCGGATCCGACCGGATTGATCGCTTGATCAGAAATTTTCCTTCTCGTTCCAATTTAGACTGTTTTTGAGTTAAAATTTTGTTTTTGGATTACAAAGGAACGCAAATTTGTTATCAAAGTAAATGCAACCGAGCGGTAATAAATATTTTCACGCGTCATGTCAGGTAGCACCTTATATATATCCGTTACTATATTTTTTCTCTATATTTTTAGTCTGGCCATGAATACTGTTACAAACACTTCACTAAATATATATATATTTGGAATTAATATATCTGTGAATGAATTATATAAAAACAAAGGTAGTTAAATGTTAATTAAAGTTCTATTTTGGTTATTCAAAATACCCTTCCTGATTTTGAATGTAGCATGCACAAGGTTCATATCTATATCAGCCACTGCTTTAATCAAGGATGCTTTGAGAAACTCAAAATTTTGGTGAGATTTAACGCATGCTTTCTGCTTCCATTGTTGTCATATTTTGTTTCCAAAGGATGTAAGTCTGTGCTTTAAGAGGGCTCCTCGATGTGCCTGATAAAGTAAATTTTATGAGCAATCAGCTAGTTTTGTGTCCTGCTTTCTGATGAGCTGGCGCTGAATCTTGTTGGAATACTTATTATAGATTTTCGATAATTTTTTGAAGAAGAAGTTCCACAATCTTTGCAAGGACAGTATTTTTATGCTCAAAAATACTGGGTTTCACTTCTTTTTCACAGAGAAACATCACAGATGAACCCGAATATGAGGCTCCAAGTCAAGCCATGATTGATGCAGGATAATGCCCACGCTAGATTATCTGCATACGCCTGGTTGCTTCTTTATTCACATGGGCATAACATTTTATCACTTTGTTTTTTGTAACTTTCTTCAATGCCAAAAAATTTTCGTTTCAAATAAGGATTTGGTGGTGTATTTTTCTCTCAAGTCTTATTTTTTTAGGGGTTCATTACGGAATTGCCCTCTTTGTCGTCGATAAGCTCAGGGTCCAAGGTCTTCATTTAACATACATTTGATGGTAGTTTTTCTTATCCCTACCTGAAGAGCTAAAATGATTTGCTTCCGGACGGGAATTCGTTGGATTCGCGCCCATACTGCTTGGGTGATCGCTGGCGTTCTAACCGTACGAGGTTGGGCGCTTCTTTTACGCTCTACAAAGCTCGGAACTTTAGTGAATAATTAAATGATGGATTTTTTTCAAATTTTCAGCAGTTTAAAAACCTGAAGCTGCATAGCTGTAGCGGTGCAACTTAGTAGCCCGTCTGTGTCTTATTTTAAGGTCCACTCCTTTTTATTAAATGGCACAATATCAATTATTTCTTTATTTTAAGATAGTGCAAAAGTTCCTCATTCATAATCAATTGAAACATTTCTCGCTAGTATTTGATACTTAAATTAAACAAGGCTGTAACAGTATTTCTGGCAAGACTACAATTACACATCTTTTAAATATGTTTAAGGGGGTTTACTGATGCCATGTTATCACGCATCAGTTAAAATACACCTATATCTTATATCTACATCCATTTATGGCAAATATTACAAATTATAAACAAAAAAAATATTAACAAAAAAAAATATTATAAAAATTATTAACGAAAATATAATTTCAACTTTCAGTGTATCCATTAAGTAATTTGTGTTGTACATTACATCCTTATTGAACGTTAGGAATACCCGAATGCAAAATTAGATTAATTACAACATCTATACCAGGCATTCAAAGCATCTACACTAGCAACAGGGTGACTATTTTGCCTAAAATTGGCGTGACCGGATCCGGTCACCGGATCCGGTAAATTTCACCGGATCCGGTATGCGTAAAAAACGCCGGATCCGGCCGGATTACCGGATCCGGTTTTCCGGATTGCAATCCCTAACTGTATAGCTCTATATACTATACTGCAGAATATTAAGGTTACTTTTTCGCCATTTAAGAAGTCAATATTTATTGTGTAGTAGAAAAAAAAGGCCGGCTAAGAAAACAGAGAAGAAAAAAAGAACTCTCTCTTAAGCTGCCAACCGGGACACATCGAGTCTTTTGGCGCCTGAATCAAGATCTATTTATACACAACTTTGGCGGATTATCGTTTTCAACCGTCGTTAATCTCAAATTCCATACAAAAGAAGTTTTACTTTAAATAATCAGCAAAGTTGGTGTCATAACTTTCAATGTTATCTATACTAATTAATATATAAAGAGGAAAGATTTGATTTTTTGTTTGCATTGAATAGGCTCCGAAACTACTGAACCGATTTCAAAAATTCTTTCACTGTTGGGAAGCTACACTATCCCCGAGTAACAAAGGCTATATTATATTTTCAAAAAAATTAGGGATCCTTAATAAATCTCCAATAATGTAACCCAAGGTGTAAAAAAATAAGAAAACCGAAGCAAAGCGAGGGCGGTTACTCGTTATCCTATAAAAATAAACATTCATGCAAACCCTCAGTTTAAATACATTAAAGTGAATGTTTCCTTTTAATTATAACTATGTATACTTTGACACTTTTTACTAACATCCGATATAACATGTAGATTTTAGGGGTAAAACCGGGCAACTGGTAATTAATATAATGTTTCCGGGTATTTCATTTAAATTCTACGTTTTAACAATATTATGAACATAATGCAAGTTAATATTTATGAAAAAGCTTTTTGTGAAATACTGTGTTATTAATTTTTGTGAATTATTATAATTTAAAGCGTTATTTCACTGGTTCATTTAACTTTTTGCTTTATTAAAATTCGATTATGATTTGGTTACTCATGGTAAATAGTTTTTGTGCGCCATCGTAGGTTGCACGGATCGTGGTCACGTCAAAACTTTGCATAGCTTATTTGTACGTCTAGTTCGTTTTTACTACCCATATTACCTACGATATATATTTTTATGGAAATAGTCTAAAAACGTGCTGATATCCACCAAGTGGAAAGTGGGTATCGTCGACCAACAACACTAGGCTCTGCAACAACAGAGCCATCACTGATGCGTTGCCGGTCAAAAAAGAGAGAAGAAGAAAGAAAGAACTCGCTGTAGTTCATTTAAAATGTTTAGTCTCTATGGTGATGTAAGTTTAAACAATTCTTATCTGCAAAGTGTAATGTTTACAAAAAGGGTGCGTGTACTTTTGTACGCGCGTGAGAAGTTATACTTTTTTGACATAATTACATAAATATTTAATTTAATAACGTGTATTAGTTCTAATTATCTTTCAAAAACTTATTTTGTACTAAATAAAAATAATAAAATATTTTACATATTTTACAAAATACCTATGTTTACACAAGTAAAAACTAGATGGCGTTATTCACGAACCTGAATCACGCTGTAGAGACTGTGAGATTTGTATAAATAATAACATTAAATTTTAAAAGAGGTAAAGATAATAAGTAGCTAGGGCCATCAATCCAGTGCTTTCATACCCCCTCCAAGGTAGCGCAAACGTTTAACGCAACCTTTTTACAAGTCGCTTAAGAAGTATAACTTCAAAAAAACTATAAACAAAAGGTTAATTTTATCATTTTCATAATCAACAACAACAACGTCCTTTGATCTCAGGTCTTTAGAAACGTACAAGTTAGTTCGGTTCTGCTCATGACAACGTTATCGTTATAACTGCGGAAAAGATTTTTCTTTAAAACTGAATTTCCTTTGTTTTCATCCTTGCTTTTAACTAGCCAACGATATTGTTAAATTAACTGTCAGAGCTGGGTGAATGTTGTTTATACTACAACTTATTATAAGTACTATTGTTTCTTCTGTGTTACTACTCACTATAACGGTTAGTGGAATGTGTTTATGTTCTATGTTGTGTTTAAAAGGGTTGTGGCTCCCTTTTCTCGTTAAGTATTTTATCTGAAATTTTAGCTACAACCAAGATGTTCATATTATATACATAATATGGAAGGCAAGCCTCGAAGAGGTACTTGACGGATCACGTGATATTGGATGAACAATTTCGACCAATCATAAGACCTTCAGACTCGTATTTCGCAAGGCATCGATGCGTAACTTCGACCAATGACGTATGATCATTTCTCCAATGTCACGTGATCCGTTTACCGTCCCTATACATATATATATAAACTTCTTGGCCACAACATAGAGGGGTGTTATTATACTCGTTCTCACTTTATTCGTATGTAAATCGCTAAGTTTGCAATTCCTACTCATCGAGACTTATGGTTTTTTGCTTTGAGCCTTTTTAAAATTAATTATACACTATCGTAATAATATTGGAATAACTACAAACTATCTAGAATATAATTTACTAATCTCGTACAGCAAAACTTTCATACTAAATTGATTTATCTCTCATCCCGCGGGAAAGGATCCATCTTTCGAGATATAAATACACTACATACCAATAATATAGGACATATATTATGCTTACTTATGTTTCATCTTTACTGTTCTTAACTTAACCTGTGATACAATTTGAAATAGATATTTAATAAAGATAATGTATTTTGGCCTTTAAAACGATTACATAATATGAGTGTTTGTTTTAAACTTACGTTTTTAAGGTTCCGAAGTAAAATCGGAACCCTTATTTTTGTGTTTAGTACATGATATAGTTTCAAATATTTCATGGGCAGATTCTGCATGAGATACAGTTATTGAAAAAAAATCTGTAGTAGAAAATATAATAACAACTTGTAAGCTTATTTATTAACAAAAGTTCTACTCAATGTCTGGTTCGTATCTTAGAATTTCATATCTCATTTATTATCGCTGCTGCTTCTCTTACGTAAAACAATCTTTCTGTTTACGGCCATCTGTTACATCTCAGAACTCAAATAAACTTCAATTTTGAACCATAAGTATCATATCCTTGACTCCTTGGTTCCGTATCCTTAGCTGGCAGATGCATTATTCTTCTAAATTTTTTTTTCATTAAAATATTATTGTTAGCTGGACCTTCTTAAGTGTAAGTATGAGAGATGTCTAGTAGATATTGACTTAATCCTTAATGTTTTAATGCAAGTAAGTAATTAAAATTAAATATTGGCACTCTTATTTCTGACATGCAGCGTTTATTTGAAATTAAAATTAAGTATTACTTCGATTCTGTAACGCTCTTTATTTACCCGCCAAAAAAGAGAAAAGTTGACAGCGTGCGCTGGCACTGGCTGAAAAGAAAAAGGGAAAAAAAAACTATCGTGGCGAAAATCAGTTTACTTTGTTGCGCAGTGATTTTGTATTTGGTTAATGTTCTTCTAAAATAAATATGTTATTATTCCATACTTCGGTATTTTAAATGTTAGCTTGTTTACTTATATCAAATACTTCTTGACACGAGCGGTTTTATTATAAGGATCCTGCGCTCACATTCCTTTTAATTTACGGAAGAATTCAATTCCCTTGTGGTATGTAAAGTTAAATTTACAAATCGTATTGTAAGTTAATTTATCTTTATTTTAACTAAGATCTTGAGTCACATATATCTTAGGATTATATACAAGTGGAACAGATATTTTTTTTGTCTTTAGTAGTTCATTGCTTGGATATCCATCGATAAATTCATCAGCTTTAGAAGTCCACTGTAATTATTACCCCTGACTCAATAGTTTATTTTTGGAATCTCTGAATTAGCGCTAGGGCGAGCGGATTAGAAACCTATTAATTATCGCCTTCCCACGGTTTTCCTCTAATCATCAGCCTAACCGATGTTTGTGATGTGTAAAAAATGTAGATGTGGTGCACCATACAGATTTAAAACATCTAGTTTTTATGATAACTGAAAATGTGTATACATAAGTAATTTATTATGATATTTAACAGTAGAAATACTAGAAGAAATTAAATGAAATGTCAATGTACTTAAATAGACAACAAAACTTTACAATCGGACGTCTAAAAGCGGATTTACTAATTAGCCTAACGAAGTAACCTTGGCTTCATTTGCATGTTGTTATTTTTTATTCTTTTTATTGTTTGATCCACCACTCATTCAAATTAACACGAATATTGTTGACGTTTCCCCTGTGCGAAAGGACCTGGTGCCTTGCAATGCATATGTTACCGGATATCTGTATAATGCTGGTATTCAACACAATTCCTAGGAAATGTGTATAATACCTGGGTCGTTTTGGCAATGTATTAAATTATATGAATATTATCACCATTACATAGTTTGCCTAGGTAATGTATACGTTTCTCAACTACTGTACAGAATACCTGCAGGTCCACCGGCAATGAATAAAGTTAGATTTGGGTATGTGTAGTCAACTTGGAACCTGCATGAATAGATATTTTTTTATACATTTTAAATTAATGCTTGACCGAAATCACACTTGATGGTATGAAGAGATGCAGTCTAATGGCTCCTACACTACACTGCTTGCCTACGCAGCTTCGGATTTTTCAAAATTGGTGACAGAACCGACTTAGTCAACCCCGACCCCACGTGGTACTAGTCTGCCCTACCCCTAGAGTGAATGTAAACCCCGGAGGCGCGGAGGGAGAGCAGCCCCCGCCCGCTGTAACTAACTGCAGGCACCATGTGAGCCGAAGCGGCTGAGGCTGGTCGCCGTAGGCGACCAAAAAGCCGAAGCTGCGTAGGCGAGCATGGAGTGCCTGCAGTTAGTTACGCAAGGGCGGAGGGGCTGCACTTCCCGCAGCGCCGGAGATGTTTGGAAGCCTTTTTGTGTATCAAAAACCCCTAAATTCTCCCTAAAAGTGCATATGTCACCGGAAGATAACAAGAACCGCAAATTTACAAACCTAGGTTTATAAACAATATACAACTAAATGAATATGAATATTACTCTAATAGTCCAGAATTTAGATTATTGTAATTTTCACTTTTCCAGAGCGTGTAGCTCGAAAATGGTTGCGAATATGGAAAAACTGAACATAATCAGTGTTATAGAGAATTTTATAAGCTTTCATTTCATCATAGAACATTTTTCGCTACAACGCACCGTTTTTGAGATATTGGCGAAAAACCTAAAATTGAGACCTTTGTCCCCCCCTCCCCCCTCCGGCTCGCCTCCTAGAAGTGGGGACTTTTAGTATGTTGTCTCCCTAAGCACCCTGAATAAGTTTCTGAAGAAATCGCTTAGGTTCCCGCTCACGCACTCTACAACTACTTTATTGACTGAACTATAACTGAAACATTCGCTACTTGAAAGTTGGCCTTTTGAAAAGTGTCATTATAAAAGGCAGACCAAACGTACAGTTGGCAACTGTTAGATTGGGAAATAAAAAAAAATTGTGATAAGTTGGCAAATGATAATTCGGCGAAATAAAATTCTGCGAAAACTTAGTTGGCAAGTGATAATCGGCCAAACAATTTTCGGCGAAAAGGCAGCTTAGAGAACCGTCTTTTACACACATTACCAACTACGCATGGAGTATTGTATAGAATGCCTGGGCTAAGTATGAAATAAATAATATTCAAAACGTTACCTGAACGTTTTAGATATTCTATACATTGCCTAGGTATTGTATAGACTGCTGAATTATACAGATATCCGGTAACACATACATATAAATATTCATTACATGACTTGTTGAGTACGTGTATTTATGAGCCGAAAGAAGAGTAAAGCGCCAACCTTGCCAAATAACTACTAGTGACAACAACACTACCTCTTTCTGATAAAGTTGAAGGTGCAATTTTCAGATATTGGCAAACATTGTCAGTCCGAAG
The DNA here is from genome assembly GCA_951805285.1 of Thymelicus acteon. Taxonomy (NCBI): domain Eukaryota; kingdom Metazoa; phylum Arthropoda; class Insecta; order Lepidoptera; family Hesperiidae; genus Thymelicus; species Thymelicus acteon. The sequence continues at coordinate 8,002,696 of OX638217.1, forward strand.
ACCAGTGGAATAATATTTGCGGAAAAATCCCCGGAAAGCTTTTCTGTTTCTAACACTCGCGGATGTCCATTTAGGGAGAGACATGCACTAATAAAATGAACTGCGGTATTGTTAATTTTAGGTTAGTTAATTAGTAATAAGTTAATAGTTAGGTTAGGTTAATTTAAAGCTCAGATTTTTATCACGAAATGAGCACACATTAAAGCATTCGAACAATATGTCATCCAAGCGTCACAATAAACGTAAAAGAGGTTACTATTCTCTAAAACGGAGCACTAAAACACGTTTTGTGAAATTTAAGTGCCATATTATATAAACAAAATTTTAATCATAACGCAATTATTTCGGCAGTTAAAAGTACGTCTTTCTAAAATACATTATCCAAAAACACACACGTGGTTCTCAAAGTTTTATTACAAACTGAATTTAAATGACTATGTTCCGTATTTTAAGTGTAAGAGTATTTACGACGATTCAGGTAGGTATGGTATGTTTTGTAGTTTGTTATTCATCTCTACAAAACTAATCATGTCATAATTATTATTAACAATTGAAATACATTGTGTTGAGGTGTGCACATTTAAAATCTGATGGCACTAATGTCAGAATCATGTCTGTGAAAGTAATTCATTAGCAAAATAATTTTTCAACTACAAAATCTCGTCCGAGTAAACCGGAATCTTCTTAAAAATTAAACTACAGCAGTTCAGCTCAGATACTCCTTCCTCCATTCTTCCAACAAAGGATTCCGTCTATTTCGCGAACAACATTGAGGCTATTCCGCTTTCCTGTATTATGTATTCAACCCCCGTAACAAAATGTTCACCTTACTCTACTTTAAGAGGTTTTAAGTCGATAAAATGAAAAGCCTAACTCATAGAAAAAGGTTTCTGGTGAGATACAGATTTCGGAAAATTTCTCAAAGCTCATGAATAAAGATATTGATAACTAACATCATCTTTGTTCATTTGAGTTGGTACCATGACAGTACCTACTCGGAGGGATGATAGATTTTGAGGCAGATGATTTTTAACTTAAGCATACGATATTTATGAATCTCAGAATTGTTTTATAGGGAAAATGTTTAAATAATAATATTATTATCGTACCTTTCATAAACACTGCTAAGCGCAAAATACTGATTTTCATAGGTAATTAAAGTTTAAGTTTAGTAAGTTTCTTGCGGAACTTCAGACATGTAACTCAACATTGCATTAATAAGTATTTATTGAAATTAAAGTTTTTCAATTTAATTTGGAACAACGAAAAAGATGATTTCAATAAGAGTCCACTTTGTGTTAATGACTTTCCGTCATTGTTGAAAAAAAATCAAATAATTCCCTCGCTTTACGTTACAATTTGCTAAAAACGTTTATTGTAATTATAATCATAGCTTATAAGTGCGAGCAGTAATTATATTCTCAAAGTGTTTACCGCACAATAGTGAAGTTTATTACTCGGCATAATGACCAGAAAATATTAAAAATGGAAGCATTAATTCTTTATTGCGCTGTTTCATTCTAGAGAGGAGCATTTTCACCTCAAATTGCCCTTGCAAGCTTAGTTTAGATACTTCATAAATTCTATTAAGAAAGAAAACCATAGCATCATTTTCTATATCGATACACTGAAAAAGAAACCTCAAAGCGAGGCGGACAGTTAATATTTTATGCAGTTGCCTCTCTTCGAAATACACATTGTTCCTTCTTTTGCACCACGCAAACAGCGCATCTAAAAAATACAATCAGTTTTAGCTTGTTCATTTTAAACAGAGATGTTTTAATAATGCATAAAACATTTTTAATAACAAGTAAAAAGTAGCTATTATTTTTTCTCCATATTTCAGAATGAATAAATTGCAGTCTACTTGAAATGATAATAGTTTGAAAAAAACTTTCGGCGTTCCAAAGAAATTCCAGCTCAAAAACATTTATGTTGAAGAAAATTAAGGTTTAACAACGCCGCACATTAAAAATGAATAGATTCTAGTTTTCTTGACAATTTTTCGTTTTCTTTTGCAGTGGCAAAGTTGAGATCGAGATTATAAAGTTAGGAATCTTATAGAAGAAATTCCGAAAGCATTACTCGGGGCTGGCGAGATAACACATTCTCTTTGAAAAGTTGACCTGGAGCCGTGTTTTCTATCTGCGAGACACATATAGATAGATAGCTTTTTTGACTTCAATTTGTAAAATATGAGTTGTTGGTGGACCTTTGAACGGCTTGCCTGAGTAAGGACCATCAACGATGTTTTTAATACTGACGTAAACGACTAGATTTAAACACTTGCTGTAAACTGTAAGTTTATATCATAAATCAATAGCTACCTGTTAGTAAGTGTTGTCTAAGGATATTCGTCATACTTTGGTATTACACTACAATACAGACGCATTACTGGCTTAAGACGACCTGTGCCCGTTTTTAAACGTGCTCTTTGTTGATTGTTACGTTGACTGTAACCATAGCACGTTAATAATACTTCATGGTTGGGTAAAAGGAATAGAATATTATATGTGAGTAAAAAGATAAAACTGAGCGACCTAGCGATCCATACCTACCAGTAGAAACTGAATAATTGTTTGTCAAGGATGAATAGAAGCTCTTGACCAGGGGCGTAGCTACCGCCGTATCAGCCGTATCAGTTATACGGCGCCCCAACGTACAGGGGCCCCCAAGGCACTAACACTCCCAAAAAAAAAGGTCGCCAGCGGCCTACAACCGCTACACTTGGCACTCCTTTTATATTTGACAGCTGAAATTGAGGGGGCCCCACAACAAATACTGATATGGGGCCTCCTTAGGGCTCGCCACGCCACTGCTCTTGACACTCTAAAATGCTATACAATACTAACAACTCAGTGCTCAAAGACATTGCTCAAGAGTATCAAGCATTACAACCACGATTTCAAATGGGATTACTTGTCCCTTGATTTCTGTACAACTTTAACAGCAAATATACCTACATCTTCGGTGCTAGACTAGCACTTACGTACGTAAAACATACGTAAATGTAGCACTGTTAGTTAACCTATTGCACCAATAATCTAAATTTTACTAACAAAAAATAACCGACTTCAAAGTCTCAAAAACTACTTTTCAGATCTCGTTCAAATTTATGTGGGACCACATGACAAGCACCTGCTTTCGACTAAAAAAGGAATCATCGAAATCGGTTGGCGTGATATTGAGTTATACGTCAATTTATCGCGCACATCTTAACACAAAACGACTTATGTGGTTTTCTCATGGATGCCATTGTCAGATCTCAATAAAATTTATGTGGGACCACATGACAGCCACCAGCTTTCGATTAAAAAAACAATCATCAAAATCGGTTCGCCCAGTCCAAAGTTCTGAGGTAACAAACATAAAAAAAAAATACAGTCGAATTGAGAACCTCCTCCTTTTTTTGAAGTCGGTTAAAAACTACTTTCAAATAAACCAGTGGATATTTCAGATATACTTACCTCCTAATATACACGATCCATAATTAAGTTATCAATTTTACAACCAAAAACCAACGCCTTTATTATATCGTTAAATTATAGGTACGCTTATATAAAATGAGTTCTGTAACAATACCGTCAAGATTATTGCTATAAAACTTGTCGAATAAGAAAGACGAAGAGAGCTGACTAAAAGTGGAACTGAAAGGTCACAGTTACAAATTATTTAACTGTACAAGGATATTAGTTTCCTCAGCATTTATATAATGTATAACGCGTCACGCTAGCATGCGTTGAATGTGGCGTGACCATTTCCGATTAATATTCACACAACCACCTTCCTAGCACCGACTATACGACAAGGGGAAACTACACGGCCTTCACTTTATCTATATGTAGTATAAATAAACTCATTATTTCTGTATGTCCATTTCTGGACTTCGTTGTTTAAAGGAACACGTTTATTTATGTGTAGGTAATGTGTTTATTTTACATTAAACGTGTAAAAACATCCTTTTTCGTGTGTTGAAGTTATCGGTAATGATAAAATTATATTAAAATGATTTACTACTAAAATACATTTTTAAATAACCTTCAGATTATAGAACAAAATTGTTATGAATTGACTTAATTGCTTTATAAATGGTAACCTACAAGGAATAATTAAGTAACTTAATACACCACAATTAAGTTAGATGGAATAACATATAAATAGTCAAATTGGACTTAATTTAACTATCAGTTGAATAAATAGTCCGCTAGCAACGTGTCGATAATTCGATGTACATGTGACAAATTCCATAAAATATTCTAGATATTGCAACTAATAAACTGCAAACTTAAATCATAACTATGATAAAACAAATTAAAGTATGCAACTTTAATGAAAACATCCAAACGAAGACGCAAATTTATAGATCATCCGTTAAGGCCTTAATTTTTAATACAAACTTTCTGCGGTAACTTTTCTCTCCTGTCCTATTTTTCCTCATAAACATCTAGATTTATTCGTCCCTTTCACTTTTAATTTCAGGAAAAGGAATCCTCCGTTCCTCGGATTTGTACTGTCCTTGTACCGTCATTTTCAATACAAAATCTTATTAGATTTTATTGAACAGAAACAGATTTACAATTTATTATTCTAAGCCGCAGAAACCAATCTGATAGACTAATGGATTCTGTTACTTAATCTAGAATATGGCTGTACTCGCACTGTGAATGCTAAGTCTGTAAGGAATAAACAATTTAAAGAATATTTGTTTATTTATAGTACTCGTATTTACCTAAAGATTTTCTATATTATTAGGTCGACACAAGATACATCTTACATATTTTTTAAATTATTTATTTATAAGAAATTATTTACACATTACTGTTATAATGACACTAGGCTACGTAAAAAAATGTCTAGCCCTTTGTGCCGATTTAACTATCGTAGTCTATCTATACTATAAATAAAACTTGAAAGGCAAATTTTCTGTACATTGAATATTTTTTAAAAATGCAATTAGGGTGCACTTCAAATAACGTGTTAGAGAATAAAAATATTTTTTTAGTTTTATTGTCTATCTGTCTGTCGGTCTCTCTGTCTGTCTGTCTGTCTGTCTGTTTGTCTGTCCGGGCATCACATGAAAACCCTTGAACGGATTTCGATGAAAACTGGTAAAGTTGTTACTAAAATTCCAAGTCATATTTTAGGATACTTCCCGGGATATATCCCGGAAAATTCAAAGGTTTCTCCGGGAAACGAGATGAAAGTTTGTATGGAATATTTGTAAAAAATGAACAGGTTTGCTTCAAATTTGCAATTTATTTTCCTTGCTTAAATTGATGGAACACATATTTTTCAGATTTTAAAAATTTTGCAGAATTCAAATAAATAAAAAAGTACAAATTAATGTGAATATTGCTTATTTTTCAAAACCTGCTCTTGGAGGAATCCTATGTGATTTTATCGTGGGTTTCAGTATATAAATTACTGAATATAGTATGTAGTTAAGTACTTCAATATAAATTCACCGGTTTTTTTTTTCAATTTTCTTCTGCAAGAAGTACCTACAAATAAGGTAAAACATAATTTTCGTATGCGAAGCTGTGAGCAACAGCTAGTTTATATATAAAGTAACTAACATTGGCATTACAAATTACTTCATGATAAATAATCGATTTTATGATCTAACAAGTCTATCCCGAACATTATAGTTATTATGTAACTACGAGTAATTCTCTACACGCGACTTTGCCCAAGTCTTCCAGGATAATAAGTGCCCATACATAACACATATTATATCTTATTCCAGATCCTGCGTGCAATATGTATGAAAATTATCTATATCTACATCTATACAAATAAATAAAATTGGAGTGTCTGTTTGTAATATTAAAATAAACGGTTTTTGCTAAGTGCATTTGGATGTATACACGGTACATATACCAAACCAACATTTTTTTACAATTATTTTCTGTCTGTCTCTCTGTTTGTTTCGGCTAATCTCTGAAATGACTAGACCGATTTTGACGGGACTTTCACTGGCAGATAGCTGATGTAACAAGGAGTAACTTAGGCTACTTTTAATATATTTTAGAAAAAAATAGTTTGTAAGGCGATACGAAGTTCGCCGGGTCAGCTAGTATATAATATATTCTAATAGTATTTTAATAGTATATAATATATATTATATAGTATATAATATATTCAATGAATATTTCCTAAAAATGCAGGTTAAAATAAAGTAATGAATTGGTTTAAAATTTCATATTCAATGTGTTCAAAGCCTAATAACTAGGTACGTTTCTTTAGCGAACCTATTTCTTCAGTCGATATACATCAATCTGAGGCGACGACAGCTCATTATTTATTACCCTCGACCTATGAAGTGAAATAACAATTAGCAAAATATAGCTACACCCCATTCATTTCTATAGCTCCGCATTCTAAATATTCATATTGCGGCTAATTACAAATTGCGTCATATTTTATGCAAATGAGGCGAGTGTAACACTGCTTCGTAATACTTAATAAGTAACCCGAAAATGTATATTGTAACATGTTTATACTGGTGACCCTCAATTTAAAAATTAACCCTTCCATAAAAATACAATAAATTATTCTTTGAGAAAATGTTCTTTAAGAAGCGTGAGCTTTAAGAAGAAACGTAATATTTTAAAACACCTAAATCTTTCTCTCTTATCTTAGAATGTTAGTCTGAAGTTGAACTTTTTGCACTTAATTCCATAATCCAATAACCTTCTCCCGAGCTACCAAAGGAAAACTTTAAAAAATGGCGCAGTGTAAAGGTGATTGCATACTACCTGAATCTGTATACTGTTCTTGTGAAAGAATTTCTTTATCTATACTGATAATAAAACTATTAGGAGGTTAACGCTGAACCTTTACCTTAGATTTAGATGAGGGTATACTTTTCTATTAGAAGACATTTTTTTATTATTCTGGACAAAAAGTACGGAACTACACTTGAGGACTCACTTAAAAAATACTTTATACTCGTATATTCATGTAGAAATTAAGCTTTTTAAATGCAAAGGCGTACTCACGATTTTTATATTTTATACCTCCTCAGAACATCTATACTAATATATAAAGAGGAAAGATTTGATTTTTTGTTTGCATTGAATAGGCTCCGAAACTACTGAACTGATTTCAAAAATTCTTTCACTGTTGGGAAGCTACATTATCCCCGAGTAACATAGGCTATATTATACTTTCAAAAAAATTAGGGATCCTTAATCAAACTCCAATAATGTAACCCAAGGTATAAAAAAATAAGAAAACCGAAGCAAAGCGAGGGCGGTTACTCGTATTTTATAAATTGGGAGTATCCGTTAACGTCTAATGTCCGCGATGATAGCAAGTTTCGAATCATAGAAATTCAACTTCCGTATACCAGGCCTGCATATTATTAATTTATTCTTTTAAAGTTCCGACGGGAATGGGAAATTGCAAATGTTTTGCCAAACTATACTAATATATAAAGAGGAAAGATTTGATTTTTTGTTTGCATTGAATAGGCTCCGAAACTACTGAACTGATTTCAAAAATTCTTTCACTGTTGGGAAGCTACATTATCCCCGAGTAACATAGGCTATATTATACTTTCAAAAAAATTAGGGATCCTTAATCAAACTCCAATAATGTAACCCAAGGTATAAAAAAATAAGAAAACCGAAGCAAAGCGAGGGCGGTTACTCGTATTTTATAAATTGGGAGTATCCGTTAACGTCTAATGTCCGCGATGATAGCAAGTTTCGAATCATAGAAATTCAACTTCCGTATACCAGGCCTGCATATTATTAATTTATTCTTTTAAAGTTCCGACGGGAATGGGAAATTGCAAATGTTTTGCCAAACTATACTAATATATAAAGAGGAAAGATTTGATTTTTTGTTTGCATTGAATAGGCTCCGAAACTACTGAACTGATTTCAAAAATTCTTTCACTGTTGGGAAGCTACATTATCCCCGAGTAACATAGGCTATATTATACTTTCAAAAAAATTAGGGATCCTTAATCAAACTCCAATAATGTAACCCAAGGTATAAAAAAATAAGAAAACCGAAGCAAAGCGAGGGCGGTTACTCGTATTTTATAAATTGGGAGTATCCGTTAACGTCTAATGTCCGCGATGATAGCAAGTTTCGAATCATAGAAATTCAACTTCCGTATACCAGGCCTGCATATTATTAATTTATTCTTTTAAAGTTCCGACGGGAATGGGAAATTGCAAATGTTTTGCCAAATAAACTTAAGTAGGACTTAAGTTGCTAATTTATTACTATGGTAACCGTAGCCATAACAATCGTAACTGTTGTTTCTGGTGCGGGTACTTGTTCATGTAAGAATAATGTTTCCTGAAGCAATTTTAGGTTGAGTTTTCTATCTATCTATCTAACAACCTTTTAAAGTCCACTGCTGCCTCCCCTAATTGGCGCCACTCCGACCGGTCCTGGGCCCTCTAATCTAGCGGCTTCCCACTGTCTTCTTTAGCTCATCAGTCCACCTGGTTGCGACCCCATCGGTTATCTGTCTTTCGAACGATGTGGCTGGCCCATTGCCACTTCAGCCAGCTAACTCTGCGAGCTATGTCGGTAACTTTTGTTTGCCTACGGACTTCATCGTTACGAATTTTATCTCGTAGTGAAATACCTAACATAGCTCGCTGCATAGCGCGCTGTGACTTAGAGCCTTCGAATGAGACTAACAGTAAAAGACCAATTCTCGATTCTCGAACACTCTCGACTTCAGGCACTGAGGAATTTTGGATGAAAAGATACTATGTTGTAATTTCCCGAACAGATATGTTGTAATTTCCTAAACCGGTTGAGTTTTATTCTAAACTAAGATATAAGTACCTGAATGGCTTGTACCTATACCTACAGAATAGTGCTTATTTCCCCAAACAGAAAACTTTCTGAAATATTTTATTACGCAATTTATACTTACGAATATTCGAAGCTTCTCAATCATGGTTGTCGTAGAACTTATTTCGAATAACTTCGTTGATTTAGAAGGGCTTCGAAGATATTTACAAAGGGTTTATGAGATCAATTTACTTTGCTTGTAGTCAGTACCGTCTAAATGTTATAATTTTCTCGTTATATAAAAATGCGACCGCTAGTCACAATTTTTTGAGGGTACTTCGAAGGGCAGATGCTTGAACGATTTTGAATTTCAAAGCTGATTTCTTAAATACTTTTTTTACAACTTATAATAAAATTGCACTTATTTTGTTAATACCTTTTAGCTATAGTGTAATTTTTTTAACGCAGACAAAGACGTCGATCAGATCAGATCCGGCCATCTCCATTATCTCAAGTTATGAAGAGGCTCAGTCGTGGTCACGACCCTTAAAACTGAGGTCGCGATGAAACAACAAAGCTCAGAGAGATTCGATCAAAAGCGCTTCAAATTCAGGACCGTACTTTCACAAGGACGCGGAGGACAAGGACAAGGCAACATTGTTATATTTGGAAGAAGTATCATTAATTCATGACGCGAATAATCGAATGCACTCATAACCTCTGATAATAGAGTAGACGGGCAGTAGTCACTGATTCCCATACATAACATCTCCCGTAATCTCACTCATTGAAAAGTAAATAACATTTCTCGTTTGATTCTAGAAGTCTGGTAGATGTTACACAAGTCTAGTACTCGTGCGTGGCCTTCAACTCATGATAAAGGTTGTCATGCACGTGTAGCGTCGAGGTCAAATTAGATAGATACATTGCTCTGTGACCTCTACTCTAATACAAAGGATTATCTAAGCGCCATTGCCGTGTTCTGCAGGATACACTACTAGCAGGAGAGATTATCTTACGTAATCTCAAGTATGAATGGAGCTCCACAAGTAATAAACGTATACATTCACACAGAGGAAGTAATGGTGCAGAGGGAACTAGAATTTCGCCTGTCGCGGCTGTCATTGTTATTATTAGCACACACAACGCCAGTTCAAAACCAGGAAATAAAATTGCTACTGATGAATAGCCTCTTATCTTTATACTATTCTAGTCCGTACTGGAGCAATGTGGTGTGTAACTAATGGCTTTTACTAGGTTAGGTATTCTTTAGGCGGTATTAATTATACGAGGGGCAAACCCGTGTTCGCATGATTAATTCAGTTAGCTAGTAAGTCAAGGTTACCTCAAGCCGCCGTGGACAGAACGGCTGTCAAGGTTTATCTCAAGAATTTATAGCAGTTTCTGTGTTATTTTGGAAGGGGAATTCATCAATCTTACGTAGTAAGAACAGTTTTACGTATTTCAAATATTTCTAGATTTTTGTTGGTATATCACCGCGTCGCTTCATGTGTGTATGTAGGTACGTCAGTAAATAATTATATTTGAATTCAAAAGCAATTTCAACAAAGTAAAATCTTATTTTTCTTCATCGAATCGATTGACAATTAAATCCAACGATTGTAATTCATCAAGCAATTAATCTCTTTAATATCATCACCGTCTCTTGTTTAAATCAACTTTACGTTCCGAAATTCAATTTATGACTTTATTTTACACGGTTGCCACTCGTTTTACGTCACTGTGCAATATCGTATACTCAACTGTAGAATACTTTTAGTACCACAAAAACTAACGTCAATACTTGTTTTACGAGTGGTCAGTCACCTGGAGATTTTTTGATATACCGCTAGTAAAATTTAACAATTTTTACATTCATTTATTGAGTAATCTTAACCAACGAATTCAGGTACGAATACAAATTGAATTTTTGTAGACATAAAGTTCGAATAAAGAGCTGCCATTCATAAAAAATAGGCGAAAAATGTTGTTAACATCATCTCTTCGAAACCTATGCCGGGAATTGGATCTGAAATGGATTGATAAATAATACTTAAATATCGAAAATAAGATGGTGATGATAAGTAGCAAATAAATGGCATCCGTTTTTTTTTAATAAGTAATGTGTAAAATAATACTTAAATACCGAAAATATGATGGTGATGATAAGTAGCAAATAAATAAATAATGTGTAAGTCCCTTCCTCTTTGACAACGCATCGGATAACCTAAGGTGATGGCGAACACTTATAGTCAAGGACCTCGTCTGTCCGTCCGTCAATTATTAAAATTAATATTTTACAATCATTGTTTTAGGTATGTGTAACTCTTGGAACCGTGAACATTAGAAGTTTAAAATAACTACGACGTGAGTAAATCGTAGCTAACTGTGTAGACCACCACTTATCTTTGTTCATATGATCAATATAAAAACAACACGGTTCAAAGTAAGAATTTTTACTGACATTAAAGTAATAAAGCAACATCGAAATTAAAATTTTATTTTCCCTATAGTCTTTGCAAAAGCTTAAGAATGTGGCACATGCGTCAATTTTGTTTCAAATTGCTGTTAATGCTTAAAAGTTTCGCTGCAGTCTTGGCCCGTGAAGCCTACGTAAAAGCTTTTGACGTGATAACGTCTATTAAAACGATGAACGCCGGGCGCACGCACGAAAAAATGTAGCGTTCCGCGAGCGAGAGAGCGGCAAAAGCGAGAGAGAGGCACGATCGGCTATGATCGGCGTATCGTAGCTGATGCCGTAGGCGATCGTAGTTGAGTGGAGTGGAGCTTTGTCATGACGTTGTCACGTTAAACTACCGTCCGTAAACCGACTTTACAGACAACCATTTTTTTAATCCTTAGTAGAAAATACCGGCTAAGTGCGTGTCGGCCACACGCAATGTAGGGTTCCGTAGTTCATCGACTATTATCTACTCATTAACTACCTAAACTACCTTTTCCCGGATAGTTTTCCTTTAAATACATCATTTAAGCTACAGCCGTGAATTTTATGATGTCCAACACGTAGTTGTAAATGGCAGCATATAACTGGCACGGGAGACTACTCTGACCAATACGAGTAGTTTTTTTATATTTGTTATATTGTTTTTTTTTAATATTGTTAGAATATTGTTTTTGAATGTTGTTTGAAGAGGGTTGAAGAGGGAGGGGAAGGCGGGGAGGGGAGGGGGAGAGGAGGGGCAGGGGAGAGGGAGTGGGAGGGAGAGGGAGTGGGAGGGAGAGGGAGAGGGAATTTAATGGTCTCTGATTTGTTAAACCTACCAAAACTGTAAAAGTTAAAAGTAACAACAAAGTACATTCACTGATTATTAGGCGATACCTGATGAATGATGCCAAAGAAGTATAAATTCTCACGCGCGTACATAAGTACACGTTTAGGTTTTTTTAAAGAATTTATTGCACTACTTTGTAGTTTTAATAAATATGTATATTCATGCGAAATTACAGCTGTCTAGCACTAAGGATCTCTGCGTTATGCTGCGAAAGTTCAGCCGAAATGACGAAACTATAATGCCCCATTTTCATGCGCGCGCGAGCCACGAGACAATCCGCGAGACGCGCGCGTGCGCGCGCGTTGAACAGGGCGCTCGCGGACCAGACCGCGGCGCGTCTCGTGGCTCGCAGAGCTCGCGTCGGGAGCGGTTTTTTAGGCGCGCGGCAAAGGGGCTCGCGCGAGCGCTCGCGCAGTGTTCACACGCGCGTAGGGGGCGTAGCTTACGGACGCGTCACGAGACGATCCGCGAGACGCGCATCTAAATGAGAGGTAAGGGTTCTGTTTTGACTACGGAACAGTAAAAACCATCATACGCTTTATTCTCCGTGCTTTACTATGCTGGCACCTCATTAGAAAGACGAGGCTAAGCGCGTCCTCCGCACATGAAGGATGTTTATGACGAAAAGTTGGATACTAGCTGCGTGTCGTTGGATTTATTTATTTATTGATTTCTCCTGTCCAAAGATAGATAGAAAAATCCTTCTAATTTCCAACTTATGTGTATTATTATATAAGATGTCTTACGCTCCAACTCAGAGTCACTAACGGTTACTTTAATCGCTCCTTAGTAAAGAATCACCGTATAAATTCTATACTAAGGAGCGATTTAAGTAACCATTAGTGACTCTAAGTTGGGGCGTTAATCTGTTTACCTTATTTTTTATATCAGAAGTTGATCTAACGCCATCAGACACCCGCGAGTGCTAAAACGTTAGTATTATATTTTGTAGGTATATGTGATGTGAATGCTGAGTAATTTCCATTTACAGGGTACATTACGCTCTCTTTGGATTCGTATATATTCAAAAGAAAAATCTCTGAAATAAATGACAGCGCCTCTATAGAGTTAATGTTGATTCTCGTGGTCTAAATGGATGTAAGATTGATGATAACAATGTGGTTGTAACATAAAAATATAAAGGTTGAAGTCCTTATATTTTTTCTTCAAGGTTTTGCTTGTCGATAAAAATGGTGTAAATAGCACGCGAGACATTCTAAATTATTTCTGAAGATAAATCTAGATGGGATGGAATTGTAGTTAAGCCAAGTATATTTGCTAAGTGCTATGCTCATTTAGTGTTATTAAAATGTATAAAATTTTCAATATATTTATTAATTCTCTTTGAGATCAACTTAATAAATAGATATAAAATATTTCATAATCACTGTAAATTAATAAATTAGTTTAATATTTGCATAGAAAATACATGTCATTTTATTCTATACGTATAATAAAACTCAAACTTGCCGATGCTAGTTGGTAGCGACCCTGCCTGCGAAGCGAGGGGTCCCGGGTTCGATTCCCGGCCGGGGCAGATATTTATGTGACAGATAAATATTTGTACTCGGGTCATGGGTGTGATTGTGATGTGTTATGTGTCGTCCATGCCACCCGCGACACAGGTAAAAACCTACTGCGGGGGTATGAGTGTGTAAGCGTTTATGTTTATGTTTAAAAAAAAATGTTATAGGTTACCTTAGCAGCTTAGCTTATCACAGATTAGGCATCACCGATGCATTCCCGGTCAAGAAAGAAAATAGAGGAAAATTATTTCAGAAAAACTGTTATGTGTGCACATTTTTTTGAGTGTAGGCCGTGTGTCGTATGGGTTAGGTTTCCCGGAACGAAGCGAGGGTGGTAACTGATAATACTCGTTTAATAAAAATAGAATGAAAAGAGTCAAAAATAAAAGTTATGCTTTTTCTTATTTTCACATAAATTTCATAGGTATGAATAGAAAACGTGTGTGTGTAGTACCTAAGTACGCACGTAAGAAGTTATACTTCTCTGGCGTAACAACAAATAGCTAAAGATTACATCCCGTACGCCACAACTCTGTTTGTAAAAGGAATCAGTTATCTGTAGTGTGTAGCTAAGACACTTTATATAAGTTAAGTTAATTCTAATCAATAAGGAGTACTAATAAAGACATCGTTGCAACAACACGTCTTTATTAGTACTCCTTATTGATTAGAATTAACTTAACTTATATAAAGTGTCTTAGCTACACACTACAATCAGCTAACTTCATCATGTTATTTCATATATAGTATTTTTTTATTGAAATAGCCAGCAAACAAGCTGACGATCCACCTGATGGTAAGTGGCTATCGTCACCCATGAACATCAGCAACACCAAAGGCGTTACTGATACGTTGCCGGCCAAGAAAGAGTGATGAAAAAGAAAGAAAGAACTGGCTCTCAAGCCCCCAGCCGTGACACGACGAATCGTTTGGCGGCTGACTCATGCTCGAGGGTGGTAGCTATCCAGGCGAACCCTATGGAGAAACAATAATAGTAATAATGGTATTGATTGACAATTAAAATCAATATTACCGATACAATCCCTCGAGGGGCCCTACCACCAGCGAGCCGGATTTAGTCGCCTCTTACGACACCCATCCGGCGTGGGATTGGGGTTAATATTCTAAGCCGCAAAACTTGTTACAATAGTTGCCGCCTGCGGAAGAGCAGTTTCATAAAACCAAATCACAAACATTATAAGCATCCAAATCATTCCAGGGAACATACAACCGGAATAAAATTTATCCTAGGTCACTAGGACATTTTCTGCCTTTGTGCCAAGTATCCGTTGCACGTGATGAAAATACAAAGACGCTACACACCCATAACCCCACACTCGGATTCCTTGTGCCATGGACAACACACAAAGATAAGAACACACCTAGACCGAGAACAGAAATTCAAACTCATCATTCAATCTTCAGCCTCGCTGGGAATCGAACCCAGGACCCTTGGTGCGGCGATCCGGCATGGTAACCATTGCGCCATACGGGTCGTCAAACATCGAAACATCGAAACATTTTCAAAAACCTTAACATTAATAATATTAGTAGGATTGGATGGTAGGATATGTAGGATTGTTACATGACACTAAATCTGTAAGTACCTACAATACTGAGAATAGAATTTCCAAAAGAGTAGTCTAATTACCCCCGAGTAGAGGTAAAGAATTAGGTTGTTTATTGCTTCCATTCTAGCGGTCAACGCATAAGTGATGTAGCCAGTAGCAAGCAACTCGTTAAGGGTATCAGTGAATATCAGTAATACAATCGTTGCAATATGCAGTAGAGTTAGCTAACAACCTAGAGTACTCGATGATATTTAAAAAAATATAGATACGCTATGCCCTTACAAATCAACCAAAAAATCTGTTCCGAAAAGAGCTACAACACACACACGTTTATCTTTTGTTTCACTACACCAATCATATTGGTATAATACAGAGGCATTTTAACGCTGTATGTCAAATGTCAAGCACTTCTGACAACAACAAAAGCGTGCGTATCGTCTTGTATTGACGGAGCGACTACGAGCAGAACGGTCAGTTGCCTGTTTTTACGCTCTTCATTGTCGGCGCGCTAGTGACATATCTATCTCTTTTTACATTATAATATCATTGCAGTAAATAAGCTAAAATACTAAGTAGAAAAGTCTACTTTAGAACACACCGCGTAAGCATAATACGCCATTAGGCATTGTCTCATTTTGTCATAATAAATATTTCAGGACTATATGTATGTATAGTATTTACATAAACACAAATACTTAAAAAAAATCATAAACGTACACATAATTAATGTATATATACTAAACATATTCGAACGCTTAATGATTCCCAAAATAATTATAGGATGCTAACTGGTTCTGAAAAGGATTGGCTACAGGTATAAGAAGAAAAGAATTTAGAAGTAAAAAAGAGGCACATTGTGTCATTAGTGGTAACCTGAAGCATCCATAGGCCCACCCACATAGGCAACCGACCAAACCGAGAAGTTTTTGTACAAGTAACTAGAAGTAAACAATAATGTTAAAGTATGACCTGCTTACATACTGAACTACCGACTTTGCAGACTCTGAGCGTCTAGGGAAAAATAGACTGTTATCACACAGCATAAATAATACAGTTTATTGCACATCACGTGTAAAGAATAAACTATACAACGTGTAAAGAATAATCTATACAACATGTAATTTCTTCCTGTCTGGAATTATTTTGGGGTAAGAAATAATGATAGTATTACAGTCTAAATGTAAGGGGTACTAATTGGAAATAAAAGAAACAAGAAACAAAAATTACAAATAATTTCAAAATAGCAATAAGTAAATAGATCAATTTTTAAATAATGTACCAATATTAATAGGTTTATTAATAGTACTTAATTTTCCTAAATGCGATGAAGATTATTATGTTTATATAATTAACATAGTTACAAACTAATCTTAACAGGTAACGCGGGAAATATGCCGATATTATGATTATTGTGTCTACGCTGCTACGCCGTAGACCCATAGAGACGGTCAATGGACTGCCTACTACATCGTACACTCCAACCTCTACGGCGTAGAGTCACGACCACCTCATTAGAAATATACTGTATAATAAAATTGTAAAATTGAGTATTAATGACGTAAAAAATTTTTTAACGAATAGTGACATGTAAACTTTGGTGATTGTCATATTGAGAAGTCACTTAAGATGTTCACCTACTAGGATACGCTCTTATCCTGTTATCAAGCATGGTGACAAAATATTTACAACATAATGTTGGCATCCTGTGAGTAATTTTTCAAGGTTGTGCTTGAATTTAAGCCTTGTATAAAGAATAATTTAATCCAATCTATATTATTTGGAACAAAAATAATAAACAAAGCCGCAAACTTACCGTTTCGACAGCCGCCGTAGAAATGCAACGCAGCATTAGCAGCACAATCTCACATGACACGACAGTATAGTTCACACGCGATGTTCCCGTGTTCCTGCAGTGTAAAGTAGTTGCAGAGTCATGGAACGTTACAGTCCGTAAGATGTTAGGTTTTGTTGTGTTTCAGGCAGTGTCGATCGGCAGCTGTCATCGGTGCGAGGGACGCGCGGCGCGGTCGGTGCGACGACGGATACTGGCTGGGAGGCGCGCGCCCGCGGGACCGGTCGATATACGCGGCAGAATAAACACGCCGTACTAGGATAGGAGTAAAGGCAGCTACACATCGAATACACGCGCGGGAAGCGGCGTTGTTACAGCAGTTGACGCTGTGTCGGTATTACTTAGAGTACTTGTTTGTTTGCCGATAAATTGGCTTTTTTTTTCTTTTGCATTAATTGGAATTGACATTATACGCGGCGATATTTTGACAGGTCTGACGCAACACTGACTCCGATGTTGCCTGAAAATATATCCTAACGCGGTGTTGCCAACTCGGATGTTTCCCGCGGTTTGTATCAAGTGCTTATCTCGTTGCTTCAACTCCGGAATTCTTACGCGTCACCCGTCTCACACTCGAATAATCGACCTTATTGTATACGTAAGCAACAAACCCCGTTTTGAGGGCTTCCCTAATTTGACCCCCATCGATTTTTTTTGTTCTGTTCATAAATTTTCTGAGTTTAATTTCGCACAAATTGCTTATACCTATAGAGGCTTAAAGCGTCTAAAAGCTTTTGAGAAAACACACATATAATTTCCATTTAACCGTCACTTATCTACGATTGGGATAGCAAGATTTCCATAATAAAACCATCTGTAGTCAGATAAGACCATTTTGCAGTTTCGTCTCCTAACTTCATCGGTATCTTACAAGTTATCGCTATATCTTGGCTAAATTACATATTATATGTAGATATTCAACGTATTTTTCAATGATCTGGATGATTAATTATTTGTCTAGTCATTTATCCAGCCAGTCAGAAACCTTCAATTATGTTCAAAAAAATATGTTTACTCCCATTACCTTATGTTTAATGTGATTAATAGTTGGTTTCTATCCTTACCCTTAATGATACGCGATTTTGTTGTACTAGCCTGCTGATACTCATGTCCTCGTCTCGGGTTACGTACTGTTTTAATGATGCTGTGAAACACTATTTAACCTCGCCGTGATGTTAATTCACACAACTTTTATAAAGTGGGACTAATATTTTTTGTTACATTGTTACTTTATTATACACGAGTAACAGCCCTCGCTTTGCTTCGGTTTTCTTATTTTTTTACACCTTGAAGAATTTTTGAAATCGGTTCAGTAGTTTCGGAGCCTATTCAATGCAAACAAAAAATCAAATCTTTCCTCTTTATATAGTCAATAATGACACTATTGCATACCATACGTGGTTGAATGTATTGGACTTTCATACTTTTAACACCATTGTAAAACTACATTCTTGCAATAAAATGAATTGATTTGATTTATATATTAGTATACATATAATTATTATTTATATAACAATTTAAATGCAATGACATGCAGAATTGATGAGATTAAGATACCTACATTTCGTGATTCAGACGTTTGAACATCTTTTTTTCGCTATAAATATAAAATTGGAAACATTTGTGAAATGGAAGAAGAATTTTACATCTCATATTAAAGTTTTACATTTCATGATGAATTTTTCATCTCTAACATATAAAACATTTGTATTTTCTCGGTATTATAAGTATTGAAAAGGTATCATTGTACACAATCTCTTTGATAAATTGATCTCTATAAAAGTAAATGATAATGGTATGTAAGAGTATGCAGAAACTTTGCAGTTGAATAATAAATATTTTAACGTTAGATAACGTTAAATATGTGCGTTCAGCATTAGGAGGCGACATATTCAGATGGTGGAGGCTTAGACCTTTAGGGGTGGGCCCTACGACAGGTTTCTCTAGTAGCGTAGGACTCGCCTAGTTAGAAGTAATAGTAAATTACTAATAGTTCCCCTAAAATAAGGCCATCTGTTCACGTAGACGCACGTCATACGCACGCTATCGTTAATGGTCGCTTGCTTGAAACTTCCTTGCATCTTGCGTAGTAAATAAAGTGCTATTATTTACTTCTGTGGTAAAAGAACGAAATCTGTCCACGAAGTGGCATCGTCGCATTTTTAGATTGTTTCATTATGCTTCATTATGCAGCATTATTATGTTTCATTATGCAGCTTACATGCAATCGTCTAATGAAACGCTGGGGACATGAGCTTTGGCTAGCAATTCGCATATACTCCATCGATACTCAAAGAAGGCAGCTGTCAGAGAAGAGTGGAAAAGAATAGTCAAGCGCGCCACAGCCTTGCAATGACGACCACGACCGCTCAGACAAGAGCGTAACGAAGAAGTAAAACGCACTAGATGAAAAAAGTAATTTAATACCTTCTGCCAACTATAACAAACATTTAAATCAAATGCGGACACAGATTTTGACGCATATAATCACGAGACTTAACGTACAGCTAATATTTGATTTACTAGTGATCAAATAACGTTATTTATTCAGCAGCTGCGATGCAACTTGGTTAATAAACGCGGTAGATATTCAAATGTTGTTGATACGTTGACAATACGGACGTGTTAATTGACTATTTGTGATCTCTAATTCGTTAGCGATTGTAAATAATGATGTTTACAACACAAATTTTTCATATTTTGTTAGGTTTAAACTGTGATGGCTAAACTGACGCAGTAATCAAAATAAATATATTTTTATTATCCGACTGCCAAGTTATGTTTTTCGCACGTATCTTGTATGTTTGTATGTATGTGTGTAATATTCTTTATTACCTCATATCTTCCAAATCAGTGAACGGATGTATATGTATAATTAAGATATCGTTAGATTCGTCTTGATAACCCAAGTGTTCTTAGATAAGTTAAAAAAAAAACATGGTGGCTTTGGGATGCCATAACCATTGGTGTGAAGTATCAAAAAATAAAAATAAATCAAATAATGCGATATGGGTATCAAATTAAAGAGCTCACCATAAGTATTTCAAAAAGTTATTCACGATAGCTTTTTTGTTGTCAGGCGGGATTTTTTATTTTTAACCGACTTCAAAAAAAGGAGGAGGTTCTCAATTCGACTGTTTTTTTTATGTTTGTTACCTCAAAACTTTGGTCTGGGCGAACCGATTTTGATGATTCTTTTTTTAATCGAAAGCTGGTGGCTGTCATATAAATTTTATTGAGATCTGACAATGGCATCCATGATAAAACCATATAAGTCTTAAATTTGTATTAAGTAAGCGCGACAAAGGAACGAATAACTCAATATCACGCCAACCGATTTCGATGATTCTTTTTTTTAATCGAAAGCAGGTGCTTGTCACGTAATCCCACATAAATTTGAACGAGATCTGACAAGTAGGTTTAGAGTAACTTTGAAGTCGGTTATTTTTTGTTAGTAAAATTTAGATTATTAAATTTATGCTTAGCTAGAATTGGTTCAAATTCTGCATGTACCTTGAATAAAGTCAACGGCACTGAATTTTCCATATGCATATGAAAAACTTCGGTCACATGAAAAACACAACATGACAAACCTGCATTGAAAATTTTCTATATTGAATATTTTCAAAAAATAAATGTAAGATGTGAATTCTTCTAATTTTTTCCAATCGTATTCACACGCATTTTTTATGTGGTAAGGATAGCAAACGAGTTTCAATAAAACATGTGATAAACCCCGAATAGGACCAGATAGTATTCGTTAGTGTGAGGGCTGTGGAAGTTAGGACTGCCAGTGTAGGTCAATTAGTCCTGTTAGAAAATATTAGTAACGTAAGTAATAATCGTTAGGGGCCATCCATAAATTACGTCACACTAATTTCATGACTTTTTGACCCCTCTCACCCTCCTTGTAACAGCTGGTCACATTTGTGAGACCTCCTTCCCGTAGCGTGACGTCACATATTATAAAATTTTACACCTAGAAATTATTAAATTAAAACAGCAGATCCGGAATAAGTGCCAATATTCGGTTTTGAAATGTGACGTCACCATATTTAGGACTCCCTCCCACCCCTTGTCACGCAAACTGCATCGACCCCCCTCCTACCCCCTAAAGTGTGACGTAATTTATGGATGGCCCCTTAGTATATGA
This sequence comes from Thymelicus acteon, assembly GCA_951805285.1. Classification (NCBI taxonomy): domain Eukaryota; kingdom Metazoa; phylum Arthropoda; class Insecta; order Lepidoptera; family Hesperiidae; genus Thymelicus; species Thymelicus acteon. The sequence continues at coordinate 8,023,857 of OX638217.1, forward strand.
CCCACTCGAAGTTGGTTACAGATGCGTGGCTAACACTGAGGATGGTCGCTTAGTTTATTTACAAGTATAAGATAATCCTTATAATGTGACCAAAGCCCATCCAAATAAGTCTTACTCATGGAAGATGTCACAAGAAAATTTTAATGCAAATAGTTTCTACTTATCTTCAGTCTAGAGTTCGCTTAAAGATTCTATACGACACCTATTGTATTGTAACTCAATTCATACGGCTAACGTTACATAGACGTGCAATACGTGTGCGGAGCGAAAATGATTCTAAAAGATAACATCTTTTAAGCGTGACACATATTCCTAGGGTTCCCTGCAATCTTAGGAACTGAACCCTTACAAAATGGAACGTCTAGTTTTTCCGACCATAAGTTTTAATTTTCTGTGGTTTCTTTATAAAATAGTTTTAATTAAAAGTAAAATTTGGGCAGCAAAATATAATTTCTTTTAAATTAAGTCACACAAAACGTTTCAAATGAAACGGGTTTTTATGAGTGATACAAATATATCCTACGTCATCCTTTTTAGAACCAGCTCGGTGGAAATAGGTTAAGAACCCTTTTATTGCACCCATTCTCTAAACTTGAGTGAAGCCCGGTGTAAAGTCTGTTTTACACGACACTTCACATCCCTTGACCTTTTTCAGTTTATATTACTTCGTGTAAACCATATATTTTATTATGTGTTGCTTTATTCTTTTCTTTCCTTGTTTCCTTTTGAAGTGGCGTTCTTTCGCATCTGCGAAGATCACATTTATGACTGACCTTATGGTTATGTAGAGGAGTATAACTTCAAGGATAATGATGTCCTCGGGTTACTGCGACCCTTAACATGTGAATTATACATGGGGGTTCTACATCTATTTAATAACAAAATGAGCTTTATTTAAGGACTAGCGGATACCCAGCGAGTGCTATTACGCTAAAAAATGAATGTGCCTGATGCATTGTATTAGTGGTCTCAAACCATCTTCGTGTTATTGCCTTTAAAATTAAATCAGTTTCGATTAATTAATACATCGTTTGGATGATTTCAAAGTAAAGTTTGATGATTTAAAACGTACAAAGCCAGCAACATTTTTTGTGTTTTATAATTATACAGAGAAGTATAAACAACGTTAATAACAAGACTAATTACAAACAAATAAACTGTTAATCAATTTGCCAGGCAGCTTCTGTTAAATATGACCTACATACAGAGGATAAGTGAAGTAATTTTATACTTTTTATTAATAGCGATCTCTGTTATTTGCTACGTGACCAGTACTGTTGGTTAAATGCGGAACTAAAACACATAACATACATACATAGATATACATATAAAATATACATACATAGCTATCTATCTATACACAACTATATGTTCCCCTGAAGCAACTCCTTTTGTCAGGAATTGTATTAATACTAATAGTCCTGATAAATGCGGCTACCATACACAATTTTTGAAATCCGACTCACAGTTACTAGTCCAGTGCCAATAATTTTTGAAACGAAAAAAAATTATAGTAGAATGAAACCTATTGCAAAAGGAAGAGAATATAACGAAGATTATAGGAAAAATAAATTACGGGCGATCTGAGGTCGGGAAGGGGGGGAGAGGGGGGGTTTAATGGAAAAAAATGGTTTATCTCGATTTCCGAAAAAACTACAAGTCCTATTGAAAAAAGTTGAATGGCAAAGTTGTAGGTAATAAAAAGATCTACAACTTTTGTATTTACACTTTTTTACATAACCTCAAAATTTATGTGAAAAATTCAAAAAACCACGTTTTTGGTTTTTTATTTTTATCTTTTACAAAAAAAATTTTTGTTTCACAAAATTTGGTGAAAACTTACCTTTGTGACATACAAACTTGACATACTGTAATTTTTTTGATTCAAAAATATATTTTTTTTCACCTTATTTTGACCTTCTATCGAAAAAGCACCCTTATTTTCAGTCGAAAAATCTCACGTCAAAAAATCTGATTTTTTTTTAAATTTGGTAGTCTTTTTGTTCGTTGGAATCTCTACTTTCTAATGGTATATAAAAAACTATACACTACCATGGTAAATGTTCTCAGAAAATGCAATGAAACGACAACTATTTTCGCATATTTTTTGCAATCTCATATGCAATCAATGGAATCCGAATTTTTTTTGCGAAAATAGTTGTCGTTTCATTGCATTTTCTGAGAACATTTACCATAGTAGTGTATAGTTTTTATATACCATTAGAAAGTAGAGATTCCAACGAACAAAGAGACCACCGAATTTTTTAAAAAATCAGATTTTTTGACGTGAGATTTTTCGACTGAAAATAAGGGTGCTTTTTCGATAGAAGATCAAAATAAGGTGAAAAAAAAAATATTTTTGAATCAAAAAAATTACAGTATGTCAAGGACATACAAAGGTAAGTTTTCGCCAAATTTCATGAAACATTTTTTTTTTGTAAAAGATAAAAATAAAAAACCAAAAACGTGGTTTTTTGAATTTTTCACATAAATTTTGAGGTTATGTAAAAAAGTGTAAATACAAAAGTTGTAGATCTTTTTATTACCTACAACTTTGCCATTCAACTTTTTTCAATAGGACTTGTAGTTTTTCCGGAAATCGAGATAAACCATTTTTTTCCATTAAACCCCCCCTCTCCCCCCCTTCCCGACCTCAGATCGCCCGTAATTTATTTTTCCTATAATCTTCGTTATATTTTCTTCCTTTTGCAATAGGTTTCATTCTACTATAATTTTCTTCCACTTTTTACCGTTTTTAGAGCTATCGGCACTGGACTATACAGAGATTAGCGCGTTCAAACAAACACAAAAAAATTTTGCTAAAAAATTTAGCTTTAGTATTACTATAGATTCCACAACGTCCTATACTCGTATAGTGGCCATTGCGAGTTTTTTTACATATTTTTTATATTAACCTCAATATGAAAAATACATATCGACGCTAGAAAGCAAACACGTAGTAAACCACACATGTCGTAATTTTTTTTTATTACATCATTAGAATCAGAAAAAAATACCGCGTCGAATGGTCTTTGTCACGTATCCATACGACCAAAAATAACGAAAATAGGATTTCAAAAATTGACATTTTTTTCATTTTTTGGACCAATAAAACGCTGTAAGTAACAAAAAAACCTTTTTTATTTTTTACATTGTTACTTACAGCAAATTCGATTTCTAGAAAAATTGTACACCTGTTACTTACACGTCAGTAATTTTATCTGAGGTGTGGGTTACTACATTCTTGCAGCTTGTAAATTTTGATAATTTGCATTTACGCCATTAATTGGGTGATATTTTCTGAAATAGTGGTGTTAAATACACTTTGCACGATATGTTGTTTTTTTGATGGTGCCGTTTGCACTATTTTCAATGTACAAATTTAATAGGTTGCCTTCTTTTACTTCACTACTAAAGATTCCTATGTTCAAACTATCGCGGATTTACTTCGTTTAACTTGGGCCTCCACTGGGGTTTTTTTGAGCCGGAGGATGTAAATGATTTGTAGTAAGGGTTTGTTTACTAAAAATCAGCGCGTTTTAAATTGAAATTCAGATGTAACAAGTACTTAAATATTTAAAAACATTAAAATTTATAGAATCATCATCGCTACATCAGCCTTTATAAGGCCTCTCCTAATACACGCTGTTTTGTCTGGTCCTAATCCTTCTGAATCCAACAATTTTTTTCATGTCCTCTGCCTTCCGGCTCTGGAGGTGTTTCATGTTTTTTTTTAAAAGAAAGGAGGCATCCATTCGAGAAGACCTTGTCCTACGTGTGGTGCCGGGTCCACTTATGTAGAATAGTACCACTACCCTACACTACACTACCTACCTCACCCTGTAGTAAAAGGCGACTAGTGAGAGAATCCAGGAGACGATAAGCAGCGTCTCCTTGTGAAATATTATCATCTACTGCGGTCAACAACACGCACTAGCTAAACGTGGTGACTATTGACTGAAACTCTTATGATTTCCACAAGTACACTCCAACCCCTAGTCCCAGGCAGCCCTGTTTTCTTAGCTACGGTAGCAGCTATGGAAACGGCGGAGCAAGGTTGCTACGAATCGCTGACAGACATCGGGCTACCAAAATCGTCAACGACTTCTGCACCTGGCAATATACAACACCAGGATACTGTTAGTTGAAGAGGTAGACAACTTAAACTGGAGTATAGTGGGTTTATCTGAAGTCCAAAGATAGGGAGAGGACACGATAATACTGAAATCGGGAAACTTGTTCTATCACCGGGAGAGTGAACATCTGTCTCAAGGTTTCTCGTCCACAAGTGCCTCATCAACAACATATGCAGGTTTGGAGCGTGATGGCTGGGGTGGTGTACCTTACATTAGGAATATTCTAAACGGTATTCATTGAAAGTCGTACAAGTATATGCGCCGACTTCGACACATCCCAACGATTAGGTTGTATGTATGAGTTGTATGAGTTATGTATGAAACCTCACTTCACAGTTGTGATGGGGAATTTTAACGCAAGACTAAGCACGCAAAATGGCAACGAGATGAAGGCGGGAACCTTCGGAGTTGGACGACGGAACCACCAAGGACAATTGCTTGCAAACTTCATGGAGAAGGAGAGAGGACTTATTCATGATAAACTCCTTCTTCAGAAAGAAGCCGCAACGCAAGTGGATAAACCCTGATGGTTCAACAAAAAGCGAGATATAATTCATTCCAGCAAACAAACGGCATGTATTTAATAGTTGTATTTATTATAGTATAATATTGTATTTAATAGTGGTTTAATTTAATAGTGTAGATCTCAAGTTCTCTCAGAACAAACTCTCGGTCTTATGAGGGATCGACGGGAACTTTGTGTGCAGTCTCCAACCTGTATGGCAGAGTAACGACGGCTCAATGAACAGATGTAAATCAGGGCTCCAAATTATTGGCCAGGGATCTGTCTATTGAACAAAGTCAGCTTACGAGGTTGAAGACCAAGTCCGGCATAGTCTCGTCGAAACCCGAAGTTCTGAGAGACTACCTGACATATACTACGGACGGTTGTATACCTCCTCTCGAGCTCCAGCTCCCGCAGAAGAGAGCGACAAGCGAGCTAATCTGACCCGACACTACACAGAATATATCCCAGATGTCAGCCTGTATGAGATTAGATCGGCTCTTAAACAGCTTAAAAACAACAAGGCACTGGAAGATGAAGGAATCACAACAGAGCTGGAGTAACTAAGAGCTGGAGGGAAATCTCTCCTTGTGGCGTTCCAAAAACTGTTCGATGTCGTCATCAATACTGGAAATACCCCGGAAACGATGAACGGAAGTGTTCACCACACTTCCTGTTCTTCAAGAAGAGTGATAAAGCCCTTTAAAAGAACTACAGGCCCGTTGCACTTCTGAGCCAAGTTTATAAGGCGTTTTCGAGGGTGCTCACAAATCGAATTGCGTGTTGGCTTGACGACTACCAGCTCTCTGAACAAGCAGGATTTTGAAAAGGCTACAGCACCATAGACCACATACACACACTGCGGTAGATACAAAAATTATACTAAATATCGAAGAGTATAATCTGCCGCTATGTGTTGCCTATGTGGACTATGAGAAAGTCTGTGATTCTTGAGAGACCTGGGCAGTACTAAAGTCTCTTCAGTGATGCTGGATTGACTACGGGTAGGTACATCGAGGTGTTGAAGTATTTTTACACATCAGCCACCATGTCCGTCAGTGCAACGTCGTATCCCCAAAACTGTTCACCTCTGCGTTGGAGGATGTGTTCGAGCTGATGGAGTGGAAACGACGTGGCATTAACTTCAATGGCGAATACATCACATACCTGCGATATGCCATTATATAGTCATCGTGGCAAGTTCCCTGGAGGAACTTGGTACAATGCTCGGGGACTTGAACAGCGCTTCACAACGGGTGAGTCTTATAAAGATGAACATGGATAAGACGAAAATCATGTTGAATGTCTATGTTATACCTGCATCACTTGTTGTTGACGGCGATACTCTCGAAGTTGTAGATGAATATAATTACATGGGACAAGTGATCCAAATGGTCCAACTTTGCGAAAGAAGTCACTCATAGAATCAAACTCGGATGGGATGCGTTCGGGAAACTGCGTCATTTTATCTTATCGTCCAAAACACTACCTCAATGTGATCGAGCAGTGTGTGTTGTCAGTGATGACCTACGGATCCGAGACGTGGTGCTTTACGTGATCGCATCAGAAATGAGGAGATCCGTAGATGAACAAGGGTAACCAACATAGTTCAAAGAATTAGCCGGCTGAAGTGGCAATGCGTTGGTCACATAGTGGGAAGGACCGACAACCGTTACGGAAGAAAGGTCCTTGAGTGGAGACCACCTCTTGGACTGACGACCAGAGGAAGACAGCGGGTATCCAGGCTGATTGTTGGATGGATGGATGGATGGATGGATGGATGGGTTGGAATTAATTTCTAAATTACGGAGGAAAATTACTATTTTTTAAGTAATTAACATTATTTAGCTTACTTTTTTTTATAAAAGCTGCTTTTTCTTCAGCAATACTAATATAATTATATTAATGATTGCTTAAAGATGCCAAAACAGATAATTATTTATAAAATAAAAATAATTTAAGCCGTAATTATTACACGAACATTTCTAAAATAGACTGAATTTTATTTTCTTTGATCTTACAACAATTGTTTTTACATATTCAGTTAAATTAATTTACATTTAAGACAATCAACTTTTCAGGATTCGAAATAATTATGCCGGTTACAGCATATTGATAACAGGATATTCAAAGGTTATGTACTGTTACGACGTTGTTTTAGGTAATTTTTGTGAAAGTAACGTAGGTTACTACATTTTTGCTTTTCATAAAATAGTGCAGTTGACATCGTTCCATACATTTACTCACTTCACTTACTACATTTTAATGGTCTGTAAAAATATTTTCAATTTGTCGTAACCCACAAAATATCGTTTTCAAATAACTTTAGGATAATTGTGATAATGTACATTTGTCTGGAAAAAAATAATAACTATTGTGTCCAAAAATGGCAACTCTAGCTCGATAAATGTAGAAGTTATGAATTTTTTTCGAGAAATCAAAAAGTTTTTCGGCTCTGGTGAACAATTTGATATTTGTGGGTTACTACGTGTTTGCTTTCTAGCGTCGATATATAACCTTAATATAAAAACAGGCAAAAAGCGAGCCGGTTGCAAGTATTAAACAGACCATTTTCGTTCCCGGATCACAGATAACAGAGATGCGACAGACGAGACGATCTGTTTGTGTCACCAGCCAAGCCACTAAATGTTTATAGAAATGGCAACATTAATTAAAAGAGAAATTTTAACAAAGTGATGATTAATATTTCTAGGCATTCCGTAATGCACCTTAAATTTTACCATTTTACGCGCAGTTATTGCTTGGTAGTTAATGATGGAAACAAACAAAAACAGAAAAACGCACGACAGTTCATTGCTACGTAAATAATGACACTATTTCAAAAGCATCTTATGAGTACTTACTTATCTTAAATTCATTTTACCTTACAATGATTTGCCTCTATTTAATAATTCAGTCATAACACTTTATAGGTTAAGTAAGTATAAATATACATTATATTTTTAAAGCAACTTAATAAAATACTATTTACTACAGTGTATCCACCCGATAATAGTCCGTTTAGTAATTTAAGACATGCCAAAAATTCCGGATGAATTGTTTAAAATTGGCTAGTAAAGAATAATTTGAACAATTTTAATTTTTAAAGTTTAATTTCTACAACGTACATAATATACGCCCACTACGTCCAGTTTACGATTCATAGCCTCTCTGCCTACCATTTCACCGAAATGTCTATTGCCCTACACTTTACCTTTCCAACCCCTAATTGTTATTCATGGATCTGGTATCATTAAAATATGCATGGAATGTCTATCCACTGTCCATTCTATAGTCTCAAGTACAAGTGCACTGACCGGAAATGTAGGTACACTTTATAAAATACTGCATTATCCAGTTTGAACTGCAGTAATATAATGACTTGCTTTTTGCATCTGAATTGGATGTTTTTATTACCTGCGTTTTATTACTGGTTTTACTTGTATATATGTAAACATGTAGGTATTGATTGATGTACAATAATTCATATTTAACGTTTTCAGCCGTTCAACTTATTAAAGTGAAATTTGTTTAAATGTGAAATGAGTGAAGCAACTGCAAAACAGTCCTTAGACGATTGTACAACATGACATGCATTTTGGTACAATGCAGGGGAGCTTTTCACTGTACAGTCTATGCTGTAATGCTTTAAAATTATTGATAGCTTGCATGACGGGCATCATTCAGCATAATCATGTACGTAAATGCATGGAATCGTTTAGGAATCGTTTTTTGCATATAGATGCATGCTGCATCGGTCCATCCGTTATGCAAGACTAAATAGTACAGTAAAGAGGTGTCCTACTCTGTTCATAAGGGATGCATGTCACAATGCATGATCGTCTAGAGATCGCTCAACACTATTAGCCTACATTGCTACAATAATGTATTTTATTGCCGTATGGGGGCGGGAAGAATACTAACCCCAATCTCACGCCGGATGGGTGTCGGTAAAAGGCGACTAAATCCGGCCCGCTGGTGGAGGGCCCCTCGGAGGGATTATATTGGTACTGTTGATTTTATTATTAATACCGTTATTACTATTATTATTTCATCATGAGGTACGCCAGGATAGCTACCCTTGAGTCAGTCGCAAAACGACTCGTCGTGTTCCGGCTGGGGGCTTGAGAGCCAGTTCTTTCTTTCTTTTTCTTCTCTCTTTTTTGGCCGGCAATGCATCAGTGATGCCTTTGGTGTTGCTGATATTCATGGGCAAAGATACCCACTTACCATCAGGTGGATCGTCAGCTCGTTTGCCGGCTATTTCCATAAACTAGTACAAATTTAAAAATTAAAAAACCCACCTGCCATCAAACATCCTATCATGATATACCTTCTTGAAATCCTTATGGTGAGCTCTTTAATTTGATACCCATATTGCATTATTTGATTAATTTTTATTTTCTGATACTTCAAACAATGGCTTCTCACAGCCACCATATTATTCGTTTTTTTAATTTCACTTATCTAAGAACAATAGCATTTTTAAGACGAATCTAACGATTCCGTTCAGCGGTTTAGATGATACGAGGTAATTAAGAATATTACATGCACACATACATACATACATACATACATACATACATACATACATACATACATACATACATACATACATACATACATACATACATACATACATACATACATACATACATACATACATACATACATATATACATACATACATACATACAAGATACGAGCGAAAAACATAACCCTTCCTGGCAGTCGGGTAAAAAAACTTATTGTTGACAAACTTTTTTAACCCGACTGCATGATGCAAAAGTGGGTAATGTGTTTATCAGTCTATGTATGTATGTATATATATGTGTGCTCCTATGTGGGGTTGTAGAGACCAAACGGGTTGACCGATTTTGATGATTCTTACGTCAATCGATTCGTCTTAACCTTGCGAGTGTCACTAAAGACAACAATAATTAAAATTTGCCACAGGGACAACCTGACGCCGTATTGTACAACAAAAAAATTCAACGAACTACGTCAAATGGGGTATCGTTGAAATGGTATTCAAAAATGATTTTTAGGTTCCTTTCATCATTTTTGATTTTAAGTGACAGTTTAGATTTTAGTACAGAACAGGCTGAACGGATTTATATAATTAAGATACGTTAGATTTAAAGATGTTTAAACAACTATTCTCGTAAATTTATTAACTCCCTTAATGAAGTGACAACATTGCGAATTTTACCGTCTTATAATCCTAATAAAAAAGTCAATGAATCCTAAGTAAAGTGTTAAATAAAGAAAAATTAAAAAAAAACACCAGACTGCGTAAAAAAACTAAAAATAAAACAAGCCCAGTAGTTCAGAATGTTGTTAAAAGAAATACTGGAAACTACACATACACATAGAAGGATTAACAGTCGGGACCCATTTAAATTTTACAGGGTTGCTTGGGAAAAAAACAAGATTTGACTGGCTGAAGAATGGGTCCCGAATAAGAACTAGCTGGCAGGTTATTATAGTTGAACAGTTCGGTTAATTTATGTTTAAAGTTAAATTATCCTATAAACATAGTACTCAGAAGTCTAAATCTGTTGCTGACGGTAGGTGGCTGAATTTCCCAAGTGCATTTTTGAGACGGCGAGGTTGAAAATTAATGTGTGAAGGTAAACTACAATTATGCATAATTTTATATAGGTAGTTTAAATAGTGATATACACGATAGTAAAGTATTTAGAGGTATTTAATACATAGATTCTTAATAAAAAAAATGTCTAAGACCTAAAATCTAATTTCGGTGTACTGTCCAAACTCCAATTATTTACATATTTTATTACATTTTTTTGGTAAATAAATTTCATTAAAAAGGAATGTTTTTAGAAATACATTAAATAACACAACTAATATATATTTACGGAGTAATTTAAGATAGTGCAACAGCTCTTAAAATATCTTTTAACACGTTCGAAGCGGCACCCATTTTTTATTTCTTTCCATTACTGCGGTACAAGATGTTTTCAACCTGGTCCTAAACCTTTCATTGTGGCGATACAAGTTCTATTAGACCATGTAGCGTTTCAGAAACTAAAGTCTGTTTTTGGCATCATTTTAACAAAAAATATATAATTTTTTGCCTTGGACATTATCTATAATGAAGTGATTTATATAAATCTGAAGGCGTACGTGAACAGCTTATTTTGTTTAGAATCTGTAGCTAAAATAAGTTACAATGTCATTTACGCGTTGTACCGCACTGAACACGGGAATTTTTGCACATATTTTAGAGTTGAAAAGTAAAAATATCGATAACTTTATGTAAGGTTTATTATAAAAGAAAAAAATTATTATATTCAATGTTTTTCATTAAAACAAGGTAAACAGAAGTATTTTTGACACTCAGCACATTTCGTATTTTTTTTTTACTTTTTTGTCGGCTTGTTAAAAAGGTTCGTAATTTTTCGTAACATCTGACACAATTTCTTTTCTTGTCACCCTTTACCAGATGGAGTTTACTTAGTTTTGGTGCAGGCTCTGAAAAAATATATGTATTATTAACGAATTTATATATGTGTTCTTGTGTGTGTCTGTGTGTGTGCAATCTTTCAATAATGGAAAACATAGGCGCGTGAATAAAATATATTGTTGATATTAGTTTTCAAAAATTACCTGTGTCAGTTTCCACGCTGTTTTCTAAAAAAGCTTCAATATTTTTTTCTACAATTTCTAATAATTAGTTATTAATACAATTTCTCTTATACGAGTAATACACGTGATAATAGGTCTAACCTATTAAGAAACTCGAACAAAAAGTAGATTTAGGTCTAAAAAGTTGTATGCAGTAACTAGACAAGTGGCTCATCTGCTCATAACCTTCTCATTTCACTCAAACATTGACCATGTTATTTCAAAAAAGCTAGACATTCGTGGTACATTATACCTTTTTTTTTCATCTGCACGTAGGTTTTTTTGTTATAACACGGAGAACGTTTATTACGTATCTATTGATGACTTTCCTGTTTTTGATATAACAATCTATAATTTGATTTCATTTTGCTGTTATCTTTGTTGTCATCAACATCAAAGTTGAAATCGATCTTTTTTCGGCACCTTTTCTTTGAAGACATGTTGACGGATGCGTGCGTTTTATCGACTGCAACACAACACTGGCCGCGTAAAGCTAGCGCAGGGTGCGGTACAAGGTGCGCGGAGGTACCAGGTGCATTCTACACGGTACCGCACTGTATTTATATTTTATTTCTTCAGTGCGGTACCAGATTTAAAAAATCTGGTAATAAGCTGGCCACTCCTTTGAACTCTACTTTAGAAGCACATCTTAGATATATATTCATCTCCTTCCTACACCAAAGCAAACCGAAGTTATGCCTTTCGCACCACAGAGAAGTCTATGTTTTTCTTAGCCGCACTGCAAGCGAGTCATGTCCAACATGTTTTCGACCTGGTTTCGCATCGAACGTGTTAAAATGTCCTACAAAAAAAAGCAATACCGGTGGTGCATTTTGTATACTTCATTACTTGTTTCGACACGATTTGGAAGACACCTTACTGGCTCTCCCCGTACCGTTCAGTTGTGCTCGCTGCGTAATTTTCCTGCCAAACACGTAAGTACTAACTGCGGTGGCGCAGAAATACAAAATCATTTCCGCTGTCATGTATATTAGTAAAAGTACAAAGCAGATTATCAAGAAATTTTATGGAGGTTTCCATTAAAAGTTTTCAGCCATAATTGTAAAATAAAAGTTAACCTGTGAATAACAGTGTTTTTTAAAATTCAAGTTTTGACTCTGATTTAAGTCCGGTGGTGCAATCTCGGTGGCTCCGATGACAAATCAAAGCGTATAGGGAAGTATAGGCCACAGAAACACAAGCGTGTCTAATCACCACTAAAAGGAGTCCGTTCATCTAGACTCCTACTCTTCAAAATGTATCTTTAAAGTATTAAATGATCTTGCCTTTATTATTTCTAATGACATAAATCAATTTCGGTGGATCAGATTCTAATTCCAGTGCGTCCTAATTTCGGTGGCATTTGATAATGTAATTTGAAAATATCTCCGGAACAAATAATTTTTTTTCGATCTCTACTATATGAGTAATTATTAGTACTATATACATATTATTTATGCCAAATAAAATGTATTAGAAACAGCAAGTTTAAATTTAATCAATTTCGGTGGCTCGGATTTTAATTCCGGTGGTCCTTTAATAATTTCGATGGCATTTGATAATTTCAAATGGAAATATCTGGTGAACAATTTTTTTTTTTCGATCTATAGTATATGGTTAATTATCACTACTATTTACCTATTATTTAGGCCAAAAAAAATATCAGAAACAGCAAATTTAAATTCGCCACTGTAATTAGGCAAAATTCGTGTTTGTTGAAATCGACTTTAACATTGTTGAAGTACACTATAGGCAGCAACGACTACTGCTTTCATGTTTGAGATATAATATATCACGCACATACACGTCATTTATTTACATTTCTAGAGCTGATACTCAAAATACGAGGCAACAAAACTTTTGATTTTTTTCTATATCGCAGACTCTCGTAGACATTAAGTACTCTGCACTTAAAGTAACTCGTAAGCTGAACTTTTAGCATGAACCCACATGCAACTCTGTTAGAGGTCGCCCACTGTCTCCGCCTACAGATTCAACCCACACATTTTTGAGGAAATCAGCCTACATACTATGCATGCCAAATGAAAATAATCTCACAATATTTGGAATACAAAGTAAGCGATATTCTCCATCAAGCTTAGTAGTTTGTATACTGGTGTCCTACAAATGAGCCCAGGTTCGATTAATAGACCAATGGGTTGACACTATTGGCAAGCCATTACAATACTTCTGTGTTTCATTGATCATGTTGAATTGTCAGTTAACTCATTAAGACATGTCGGAGAATATCAAGCGGCAACAATTTCCGGCGTTTCCCATTGACGCCTAAAAACCCACCTTGACGCAATCTCTTTCAGTTACGGTAGATCTATGTCCTTCACAAACTGTATTTAGTCCTCATCATAACCAGTGGCACATAGCGTGCCTGAATGCAATAGTAGTTATAATAGTTGCAGCAACCATTCTAATTTACAATCATTAGTTACGCAAATAGTATGGATCTACGTTTCTACGACATCAAATGACATTTTATAAGCTCCGCCCTACAACAGATTACCATTTTAACTGTGGCCCTCTACTATGAATAATTCACGATCGCGTGAAGGCGTACCGTTGAACATCCAAATAAAAACTTTCTATAGGTATTGTCATAATTCGTTACGTGCCCATTTTACATAGGTTACAAACCATAATCAAAAACTTCGTACTGAAAGAGCTACAAAAATAATATGGGTATTTTTCCTGCTGTACTCCCGAATTATAGCTTTTAAATGAATCCAATGCAAGGGAATACGCGGCCTGTATTGACGTCAAACAATAAATAATTTATGCCTACTGAAATTTTTTATGACCATAAGAGCTGGTATTCATGATACTTGCCTCGTCTTACGTAATTTACGTAACGATTTTATACTGAATCGAAGGTTATTAATATTGTATTGGATGTTCTAACTAGGTTGCCTTACCTTAGCCCTAGAAACGAGTTCTAAGTGCGCATCCAGTTTTCAACATACATTCAAGATTTAAACTGAAATTTAATACAAATGAAATATCAGAGTGAGATCAGCGTTCAGCGTTAAATAATCTGTTCAGCGCATTGGTCCAATTAGAATGAATATTAGTAGATTGGTACAATTAGGGGCCATCCATAAATTACGTTACACTAATTTCATGACTTTTTGACCCTTCCCCCTGTCCTTGTCACAACATTTGTGAGATCTCCCCCCAAGTGTGACCTCACATATTATGAAATTTTACACCTGGAAATTAGTAAATTAAAACAGCAGTTCCGAAATAAGTTTTATTTCCATTAATTGTTTTTTAATATTTACCTATACGTATCAATTATTCGATTTTGAAATGTGACGTCATGAAATTTAGGACCCCCTCCCACCCCTTGTCACACAATGTCACACTACATCGACCCCCCCTCCCCCCTAACGTGTGACGTAATTTATTGATGGCCCCTTATATAGTATTTATTTCGAACCATTATATGACCTTAAGTATTGTAACTGTGTTACTTATTAAAAATACTAATACCATTTCACCATAACATCGTATTTAATACGATTTCATTGATATGGAAGTTATAAATGACCTCAAATGGACCTACGTCATTGACCAATACCTCAGTATTGATTCAATAATAGCTAACACAAATGTATACGTACACTAATCAACTAGATATCCGGATATTTGTATTCCTAAGCTTCACTTGAGATCTCTCTAGAGGTATAAAGGCTCTGAATACATATCACTAAAATCTTTGTAGAGTCGCACATAACATATTGAAATTGATCACCGAAACTTAGTTATATTATTTGTCTTTTATATTCAGCTCCTATCTTATACCTACTTTACTACTAATTGAATGTTTCACGTTTATCTTCGTACTGATTTAGATGAGTAAAGTCAAACATTATGTTATCTGTATGAACAGTGGCCACTTACCATACGGTGTTCTGTTTGCCGGCTTTTAACATAAATGTAAACCCGGTTTTGATTTATTTCGGAAACTGTCCTCAAGTTCATCAGTAAGTAACTGAATTAGTTTGTTTTTAACCGACTTAAAAAAAAGGAGGAGGTTCTCAAATCAACTGTATTTTTTTATGTTTGTTACCTAAGAACTTTGGACTGAGTGAACCAATTTTGATGATTGTTTTTTTAAACGAAAACTGGTGCTTGTCATGTAGTCTCACATAAATTTGAATGAGATCTGACAAATAGTTTTTAAGTAATTTTGAAGTCGGTAACTTTTTGTTAGTAAAATTTAGATTATAAATCTAATGAACCTCATAATAAACTTGATAAAATATGCAAATCCGGGCGTTCGTTTTTACGATTATCGCAAAGCTTCAGACAGACTTTTTTAGGTGCAGCGCAGACGACGCTCTTTTTGTGCGATCGAGTGTGCGGACGCACAAATGTTTACATGGCGCGCAGCCGCACTTTTTTGCGCGTCGTATGCGTTACTGCATATAATTGCAAAGGTTCTATTTTCACAGACTTAAAAGTGCGTCACGGACAGTGTGCCGTCTGCGCTGCACCAAAATGTTACGATGAAGTTAGAATATCGTAGACATCGTAGGTATAAATAGAACACGTTAAATCATTCAGGGTCTATGCTAGGTATATGAGCGCTGTACTCTGTTCAAATATATTGATTACTTGATTGATGGGCCTATTAGCAATATTAGTGGTGATATTGTGGGTTTAGGATAGTCGTAGATGAAGCTTTCGTATGAGTCATAGCTTGGCGGCTTGTTTCGATCCTAAATAATCGTTTTTAGGTTTCCGAACGAAAAAAACCAAAAACGGAACCCTTATTGGATCACTCGTGCGTCTGGGCGATCGCCCTTCACAGCCAATTTTCTCCGAAACTACTACCTGAATAACCTAATAGCTAATAACCTGAATAACCTGAATACCTAAATAAGCTGAAATTTGGTACTCATGTGCTTTTTTGTAATCCAAAGACGAAGGTATAAATAAAACAAATAAATTTTGAAAAAAAAACGCAATCAAAATAAAAATAATAAGGAACTTCGTTCCAAAAACTGTTTTGCAAACCGTAAAGGGCTTATTGTAAGGATCTCAAATATATTTTTGTTACAGTTCTACAATGGATAATTTTAAAATTATTCAAGAAAGAACGAAAATTGACCATCCCCCCCCCCTTATCTCCGTAACTACTGAGGCTCTAGAATTTTGAGCAAAATACAGAAAAGTTTACTTATGTATTACAGGAAAACGTATAAGAAGTCTATGATCTTTAAAAATTGGGCAAAAAATAAATAAAATAGAAAAATAAAGGTAAATACAATGACATAATCAACGAACCCTCCCCAAGCGAGTTTAACTCGCACTTGTCAAGTTTATTTTATTTGAAATTAGTTAATGCTTGACCACTATCCCAGCTCATTGTGTTAGTGGAGATAATTGACTAAAGAGTAATCGACAGAGGTAAGCATCGACCGACGCGGTCGGTAGTTGCCTATCAAACTACCGACCGCACGTGGCCAAAATTTCTTCAAAGCTTCCGTGCTTCTGAGGGCACTTAAAGCCGTCGGTCCGGGTTGTTACTGTAAGATACTAGGCGTTAAGTCATGTCAGAGGCGTTCGGGCGGCATGAGAACTTTAAACACTTGGACTGGACACTAACCCCTCCACCAGAAGAAGCGTAGTGGAGAAGCGTAGTGGAGTGCTCTAAGTAATGGACATTTGTTTCCTTATATGTTGCACAGTGTTGCATAATAACCTTTAAAATGATAATATTCAAGTGAACTGATGAATTTTTAATAATAATTTGGATGTTTGTTGCTCAATCGCGCCCTAACTAATTAACCGATTTGGCTGAAATTTGCAATAGAGATAGCCTATACCCTAAATTAACACATGGGCTAGTTCAGAGTTCCCGCGGGATTTGTAAAAAGCCGCGGGCAAAATTAAAATATTGACCACATCTTATAAGCATCTTCCTTGTCTCTAAAGAGAGTCATAGGAAAGAAGAGTAGGAGAATAGACTAGTTTCCTCTTACAACATCGCATCAAAATAAGGCTAAAGCCTAAGTGTTTAAACGTGCATTTTAGTAACAAATTATAAGTGCTTTCATTCGAACTAAAAACCAACTTGACGACTAAATGATCACTGCTATATTAACTAACATGTACATATATAAATCCTAAATCGTATCATGTTTTCTAACAACCTTTGAATACGAATGTAAGGGGGAAATTTATCAAGTAATTTAACGTATTCGTACCTGCTCCACATAATTTATGTTACCGCTTCATATTTTTGCAAGAGCGTGCGTCCCGCACCTATACGATGTTACGGATGCTTTCATTCCCGTTGACAACTTTGCATTTTAAGTATTCCCCCGTGAACTATGTCACAGATACCCGAGTAACAATAAAAAATGGCCTTCATATTAATGCGGAAAGTAAACAATTTTATTTAAATCGGTTAAGCCAATGAAACGGGGTCAAATGCCATTTATAATTTTAACGAATGTTTATTTTGTACCAATGCTGTGTTCATTTACGCGGCGCTTAACAATTTAAGCTTCATGGATTGTAAGTTGGGATTGGGAGATGGGTCTGAACAGTTGCGTTGCGTTAGCGGACCGGCTGTGACGGATTGGTTTTTGCTGTGTCGGGAGCTTAGTCGCGGAGGGCAGCGGGATCCGAAGCACGGTGCACCGCTGGCCGACCGTAGTCAGTAGGGGGCCCAAGTAGTGGGAAAGCCACCCACGAAAGGCTGCCCCGCCAACTGCGAAAAATCCCGGAGTGGCTCCATCATGCCGGTTGGCGACCGGATGAGGGGACCTGATGGCGATCTCCGGGGGGGTTCGGGCGTCCCCGCGGTCTCCAGACTAAGCCCCCAATGACGCAGCGATCCTGATACCGTCGCTTGGTCAGCAACGTGACGCCTTGTTCAACTGCCATCTCCCATCCTATTCACTCCAAAATGTAAAATGAAAAAAAAGAGCAAGGGAAAAAGTTTTTTACAGCGGTTGCACGTCCCCTCACTCCAAGTGCAGTTCACAAATATCCGTGGGCTGCACTCCAATCTCACTGCAGTCCACCACCACCTTGAGACTGCTAAGCCGCACCTGCTCTTTTTGACGGAGACGCAGATTAGATGTCCATTGAGCGCGGCATACCTCGACTACCCAGGATACACATTAGAGCATAATTTTCACCCTCGCGCCGGAGTCTGTGTGTATGCCCGCAACGACATCTGCTGCCAGCGTCTCCGCCATCTTGAAGACCCCACTCTCTCCACAATTTGGGTTTTGGTAGACACAGGTGCGGACAAGATCCTATATTCCTGTGTCTACCGATCGCACAGTGGTGACCAGGAGACAACTCGTCTGTTCCAACATCTCAGCGAGGCAGCTGATATGGCTTTACATCGGCACCCCATAGCGCAGCTGGTTTTTCTGGGGGACTTTAACGCCTGTCATCAAGACTGGCTGTTCCCATACCAGAAAACCGACCATGCTGGGAGAGAAGCGTGGAATTTTGCCTTGACGCTTGGACTCTCTCAGCTGGTAAGGCAAGCGACACGGGTGCCCGATATCGATAGCCACACGGCCAACTGCCTAGACCTTCTGCTGACAACTGATCCAGACAGGTATGATATTCAGGTTTCCTCCCCGTTGGGAACTTCTGATCACTGTCTGGTGAAATCTGTATCGACATATTCCCCTCCGGACTGCGAGCCCCGTGGTAACCGACGAATGTGGCGATACAAGTCAGCAGATTGGGATGAGATGCGACACTTCTTCGCGTCTTATCCTTGGCGGCAGCTTTGCTTCTCTTCTGACGATCCGTCGAGCTGCGCGGATGCTATAACCGATGTGGTACGTCAAGCGATGGAGTATTTTATCCCTTTTTCTGATGTACCCATCGGTGGCAAAGCTCGCCCATGGTTTACCGCTGAATGTGAGCAAGCTGAGCAACACAAACATTCAGCGTACTTAGCCTGGGTGGATGCTCGAAGCCGCAAAGCTCCGGACGTCAGCGCTAAGAAGAAAGCTTTTAATCAAGCCGCCAAGTCATACAAAAAGGCATTACAGAAGGCAAATTCCGTCCGCATTACTAACATCGGCGAAAAACTCTGTACCCAACCGTCCGGTAGTAGAGTTTTTTGGTCTCTCGCCAAAGCGGTCGAGAATAATTTCTGTCGGCCTACGCTGCCTCCGCTGCTAAAACCGGATGGTTCCCTGGCTCATACGGCTAAGGAGAAAGCGAACTTATTCGCATTTCTTTTTGCTGAGAATTCGCGTCTGGATGTCAGCAATAACGTACCACCTCAGTTGACTCATTGCGGTATCTCTATGCCGGAGATCCGTATTACAAACAAAGAAGTCCTTAAAACCTTGCGGTGTCTGGACGTGAATAAAGCCAGCGGACCGGATGGTATTCCAGCGATAGTGATCAAGAAATGTGCACCCGAGTTGTCTCCTGTATTGACACGTCTGTTCCGCCTCTCAATTGAGACTGGATCAGTGCCTAAATCCTGGAAGCTTGCCAACGTGCAGCCCGTGCCCAAGAAAGGTAGCCGTGCTGACCCCGCCAACTATCGGCCTATCTCAATTACCTCCATAATCTGCAAGATTATGGAACGTATATTGAATAGGCGCCTCATGGCATACCTTGAACAGAATGATCTCCTTAGCGATCGGCAGTACGGGTTCCGCCGAAACCGATCAACAGGAGATCTTCTAGCGTATGCCACACATATATGGGGCGAGGCCCTCGAGAAAAATGGGGAGGCACTTGCTGTCTCCCTTGACGTCTCGAAGGCCTTTGATAAGGTCTGGCACGCTAGCCTTCTAAGCAAGCTTCCAACTTACGGCATATCCCCTGGCCTTATTGACTGGGTAAAAGACTTCCTGAGCGACCGGTCTTTCCGCGTTGTAGTCGATGGTTGTTCATCGGAGACGATGACTACAAATGCTGGAGTTCCTCAGGGGTCCGTTCTCTCCGCCACTCTATTTCTGCTACATATAAATGATCTGCTTATGCCCGGTATCTATGGGTACGCAGACGATAGCACAGTGGTAGAGAGATACGTACCAAGTTCCAGGGCCAGTCGGGACGAAATTCAGTCTGAAAGAGAGGCCATGGTGGCTCGTGTGAATCTCACACTTCGGGCTGTGTCCGAATGGGGCGAAGCCAATCTTGTGAGATTCAACGCCACTAAAACGCAGACGTGTCTATTTACCGCCAAGAAGAGCCCGTTCACCTTGGCTCCTACTTTTCGGGATGTGTCCTTGGATTATACCAACTGCCTTCAGTTATTAGGAGTAGAGATATCCTCGAAACTCAACTTTGGGCGGTTCATCGAGACCAAGGCTAAGGCTGCTGCAAGGAAACTTGGTGTCCTTGCAAAGGTACAACGGTACTTCACACCTAGGCAACTCTTAACCTTGTACAAAGCTCAGGTTCGGCCGTGTGTGGAGTACTGTTCGCACATTTGGGCAGGCGCAGCCAAATGTCACCTTTCTGCTTTGGACTCGATGGAGAGACGTGCGAAGAGGCTCATTGGTGACCCAGTTTTGGTTGAGACCAATCTTCAAAGCCTCGAGCACAGGCGCAGAGTAGCCAGTCTCTCGGTTTTCTACAGGGCACATTTCGGAGAGTGTGCGCAGGAATTGTTTGAGATAATTCCCCCATCTCCGTTTCTCCATCGAACGACACGACGCACGGCGGGTATCCATCCTTTTGTCGTGAACATCCCGCCGGTACGAACGACGCGGTTTGCCTCGTCATTCGTTATACGCACCGCGAAGGACTGGAATAACTTGCCTGCGTCGGCGTTCCCGCCAGTCTATGACGTGGATGTTTTCAAGAAAAGAGTGAATAGGCTTTTACTAAGTTAATGTGCTCACCATCTTGGACCACATCTCCACTTACCATCAGGTGGGATTGTGGTCAAGCATTAACTTATTAGTGTAAAAAAAAAAAAAAAAGTTAATTAGTTGATTGTAAGCTCGCAGCCTGACGGCTTATGTCAGCTGTAAATGAGCTTTGACTGCGGTCTATGATGTGGTTCCTTTGGAATGCATATGAAATCATTGTTCCCTGTTGTGATCGTCAGTCGTTAAGCTGTATTAGAGGCCTTCCGAAATTTACTACGTTTATTTTTTACAATTTCAGCCATTGACTGATGATTTAAGCCTCAATTAAAAAAGCACAAGCTCACTTATACAGGATTCAGGAGTTTTTTTCTTTTGGAATGGCGGACTAGCAGATTTTTGGGGCCGTTACCCGTGCACCCACTGGCTTCACCCACCGGTGGGTGCACGGGTAATTCGTGTTTACCCGTGCACCTACTGCATCAAGGTTAGAATTTAAAAATATTGATAAATTTTGTCGATAATTATAAAATGAAAAATAATATGATAAGTGATTTTTTTATTAAAACTAACGTAATTTGTCTAAAGAATGAACAACGCTTATCTCATTCGTTATTAGATGCATCTGTGTGTTTATTATCTAATTATCTCCTTAATGTATAAATTGTATCCCGTCTATCAGTTAATTAAATGTGAGTCTGGCTATCCCTTCTCATACAGACCAGATATCATTGAAAGATTTTTTTCCTAATTCCAAAGTAACTTTTCGAGGAGACACCAGCTGGGTTCGCCGCTAATATGGTAAAGTTTTGTGCTGCTAATGTGGTAAAGTTATAATGTAATTAGTAGCGCAATGCTATGTATTGATTGTGGTATTGTACGGCAATTTCTGCCGACCTTGTCATTCGTTGCCTATTGCCGGTCGTCACGGTATCTTCGTTTCGTTTGGTCACGTCAGATGTCACGCAGGCACGCACCACCGAACATCTATATTAGGTACAGATTTATGAAAGTAAAAGGAACTTTTAGTAATAACACAATAAAAACTCGCTGAGTGACATGATGGAAAAGAAAAACTTTATTTGGAATAAAACTCTATGGAAGTCTGTGAATTATCTGTGTATTTTGAAATGCTTTTATTTAGTTTATGCTGTTTGTGTGTCAAATCTTGCAAGCTTAAGTAGTTTCGTCTTATCCTGAGGAGTTAAAATTGTACTTATTGCTTTAGTTCTGATGACAATAGAAATTATTTGTGATAATCATGATACAACATTAGATTTAGCTTCAGACTAGGGAACTCCCTAAAGGTTAAAAGCACAGTCACAAAATTTTTGTTTCAATAGATACATAGACACTATGAAAGCGTGATTTATTTTTTAAACTATTAACTTGTTGTTGTAAAAGCTATTAAATAGAAATGTGGGTCTCTCTGCACAATAGGGATGTTGACTAATTTTAGGATTCAATTTGATTTTATAGATAGAACCTTAAGATTCATGAAAAAAATATTATAAAAATAATAATCTTCAATTTAAAGACAAAAATTGATATAAAAAATCATTTTCAAATTTCCCACCAAAAACGTCACGTGACGTCACTAGCCGATATTCAATACTATCTGTAGACTGAAGTTAGTTGCACTTGCATATAAAATACGGACAATGACGTCATAAGCTCAAAATGGCGTTTGAGGTCACGTGACAATGAGTACTATTTTTAACATTTTAAAATAATTATATTTAATTTATAGTGACGGATTTCGACAAAAGAATAATATTTTAGTTGTTTAAATGTTTTTCTTGATACTTTAAACATAAATTTATTTTAATTTACTGATTGTGTCAACATCCCTATTGCAACAGCAGGAAGTAACGAATATTATGCTTACCAAAATCGAAATAGTAAATCGGCTTTAAAATACAATAAACATAAAAACCTTTTAAATCATTGCAAGGTTTTGATTCTGATACCTCATGGAATAAAAAATCCTATCACCTTTTTTGGGTATTCTCAGCATCGGATTGGGTAATATTATGTATATCCAGCGTACTCCAAAAGAAGCGACTTAAAACCATTGTCGCATCTGCCGGTAAGGAACCCCCCTTCCCCCTAAATTCTTATAAATATAAACGTCACTAACATTAATTTTGATACGTAATTATTAGCTTATTGACTTAGGTTAATTAGTATAAAACAAAGCAAACGATTGTCAACGTTGACTCTACGGTTAAGCTGGTGTATTTGACAAAGGGCGGGACACATTTGCGTATTGTTTGCTCAGCAAAAAGCCCTTGCGAATGTAAACACCGTTATCCGATTAACATATTACACTTACACAGTGTGAACTGCGTCTATTAATTGGACTAAATTAAATCGCCGCGTCGAATATTTTTAATATTCACTTGTCTCAAAGTAATAAGAATTTAATTATTATACAGATACTGAGGTATTTATTTATGTAAGTTGTTAGTTACAAAATCATGACGTATATTTATGCAAAAGCCAATGGAAATGAATTGAATTATAATACATCAAGAATATTTTTTGCTTAGGTATATAATGGATAGGTAGGAACTCAAAACTCAAAGCGCACTTGTAAACTGAGTTTTGTATCAATACGTCATTAACGAAAGTAAGCTACTCTGATGTTCAGAGTTCTTATGGCGGTTTAAAAACTTTTACTAAGACCACTAACTCCTTCATTAATCCATTCCATATCAGCGTAGTAGAATGCGCTCTAGACAATCTATAATATTAGGCATCACTAGAATTCCCTTTGCCGCGAATGAACAACACCTGTGACCTATACAATGACCTAGGACAAGCATTTATCTTGCACATAAATGTGGACCCCGGTAAATTACTTACGACTGATATATTAGTAGGAAATATGAATAGACATTAGTAATCCTACTAATATTATAAATGTGAACGTTTGTTTCTCTTTCACGCAAAAACTGCTGAACAGATTTTCATGAAATTTAGCACACAGGTAGACGTATTCCAGATAATGCTATCGGGAATAGGATATAGGGTACCTACTTATTATCACAAAAAACGCGGACAAAGCCACGAGGAGAGAGCTAGAGCGATTCATATTAGCGTTACAGGTTACGAAAACGGTACTATTGACTCACTGAGTAACCGATGAAAAAGGTGTTTCATTCGTTATATTATTAACCAGTTTCCGCCTGCGGCTTCGTGGTTTCATAAAACGAAATCACAAATAAACTAACGCCCTCATCCCAGGGGAACATACAACCGGGATCTATCTATCATATGTTATTGTCCTGAACATCTATGTGCCAAGTTTCATCTTAATGTGTAAAGATTACCACGTGATGAACTCGATGAAGAGAAAAACTTCCAAACATCTTCAAAAACATCCGCAATTATAACTAATATTAGGTCTTTACCTATGAAATTGGAGATTTGTATGATTATTTTTCCGACCCAAATATCGACCAATAGAATTGCACCATTCGACGTCACGTGGTACAACCTACATGGTATTATACTGATTATTTTTCCGACCCAAATATCGACCAATAGAATTGCACCATTCGACGTCACGTGGTACAACCTACATGGTATTATACTGATAATTTTTTGAAAATTTTCTCTGGTAGTTGCTATATATAAAAAACAAAACATGATCCAGTCAAATTAACCACACGTCAAACTGACAGGTTGAATTCAATTGTGAAAATTGGAAAAATAATCCCCCGAATACCACACGAGCTTCAAAATTATCTGGCATTTCCCTCAAGGTTCCCTGCAAACAAATAAAATCGTCAAGTTTTTCAGGAAAAATCACTCGCGCTTCGCGCTCGTGATTTTTTAACCTGAAAAACTTGACTCCTTCATTTGTTTGCAACGAACCTATCGGGAAATACCCGATAATTTTGAAGCTCTTGTGGTATTATAAGTGAAAATTTTAAAATATAAAAATTTTCGTTAATTTTATTTTAGCTAATCAAAGTACTGGCTCAAATTATCTATACAATTTGGCCATTTTCATGGCAGTTTGTTTATCCCTTCACTATAGAAGTCTGCCGGACAGGAGGCGATGAAGTCAGCGAAATCGTTTTATACTGCCTTTCGGGTGTTGAACTTTTCCCACTTAAAAAATTGTCTAAATTTTGAAAAAAGTAGAAATCTGTTGGAGCAAGGTCCGGTGAGTACGGTTTGTGATGGAGAGCTTCAAGCTGTAACTCAGGTAGCTCTGCGTGAGTCTGTCGTGAAGTATGAGCTCGCGCGTTGTCGTGGAGAAGCAATGGGGAAGAACGATTGACCAGTCTTGGTAGTTGAATTGCGAGCTTCTCCATCATTGTTTGCAATTCTTGGCAAAGACATCTGACGTCACTGTTGTACCATTAGGTAAGAAACTATGATGTACAAGTCCGGCACTGGTCCACCAGACAGTCACCATCATTTTCCTATGAGTAACCTTTTTTTTAGCGCACTGATTAGGTGCTGTACCCAGGTCCCCCCACTGAGACGAACGCTTACAGTTGTCGTACAAGATCCACTTTTCATCGCAGGTAACCATTCGGTTTAGTATTCCCTCGTTTCTATAAACACTATCAAATTCATTTCCCCGCAGTAGGTTATTACCTGTATCGCGGGTAGCATGGACGACACATAACACATGACAATAACACCCAAGACCCGAGTACTAATATTTATCTGTCACATAAATATCAGCCCCGGCCGGGAATCGAAGCCGGGACCCCTCGCTTCGCAGGCAGGGTCGTTACCAACTAGACTACAGGGTCGTCATTCTATGCTGATTCACTAGTGCTATGCATGCTTCGACTCGCGAGTCTCGCTGTTGGTCGATTAGTTTGTGTAGCACCCACTTATCTAGCTTTTTATCTTTCCGATTTGACGCAAATGCTTCAATGTTGTTTTCACCTGCGTGTAGACTAAAGATGTGTAGGCGAAACGCATTTTACTCTGTTATTGACATTTTAATAAGGTACCTATTGAATTTAAAAATCTAACAAGACGTCAATTTAAACTTAAATTAAGGACGTATCTACATGAACACAGATTTTATGACATGTCGTAATATTATTCTGTAAAATGACTGCTGTAAACTAAAATTGTATAATTCCATTCTTGATAATTGACATTTATAAACTTATCACTTTATCATTTACCGAAACTGTGGTACATTTTGACGTTGTTATAGTATTTAATAATCAGTTGACATTTATTTCACTAATTTATAATTGTAATTTGACAATATTGCATTAATTTTATTAGTCATGTGTAACAATTTGCATGCCCAAAGAGGCAAAACATAAGGTTAAAACGTATAAAAGCAAAAAGCAAAGCAACAACCCATAATTGTCCCACTACTGGGCTCGGGGTCTCCTCTCACAATGTGAGGGGTATTAGGCCGTAGTCTACCACGCTGGCCAAGTGAGGATTGGTACACTTCACATATCTTTGAGAACTTTATGGAGAACTCTCCGGTGTGCAGGTTTCCTCACGATGTTTTCCTTCACCGAAGCAAGTGATAATTAACTTGCAATACGCACATAATATTTGAAAATTAGAGGTGCGTGCCAGGATTTGAACTCGGGCCCCTTCGTTCGGGAGACCAACGTTCTAACCACTAGGCTATCACTGCTTTTGTTAAAACGTATATTGTGAACCATCTTTATGCATGTACATAGTACATTCTAACAATAAATGAATTTTTTTTTGACACTTACTCCAAGTGGCCGACCGCGAGGCTCATTGTTCAACTCAAAATTTCCAGATTTAAAACGACTGAACTAATGATGGTCGTTAATGTTTCGTGTTGTTTGCCCAGCGGTATTTCCACGTGTAACCATGGCGCCAAATACTACCACAATTTTACAAAAACAAGACACTATCTAAAAACAAATGACAGAGCTTGAAATTAAAATAGCACGGCTTTCGAATAAAATTTATTTAAATTACGAATTGCGAGCCTATCCACAAATAATTAAATCTGAAAATGCTGGTTATAAAATCTCCAATTTCATTGGTAAAGACCTATTATTAGTAGGCAAATACGCGACTATATTTTTTTGTAATAAGACTCTCAGACAATTTTGATTCAAATTATATCTTTTCATCATTTCTTTATTTGTTTAAGAAGTAAGTATGAATTTCTAAAATTGAAAAGACCGTTTGGAGTTAAAAATGATTTGTTATTTCTTAATTGGAGCGAGTCTAAGTAGTTTGCGACGAAACCCACTTCCTATTATATGTTCAGTTCCTTGTTATTGTCTCGATCGAGGATTATTTTGTTCCACTAAGAAAATTATTATTTATTTCTTAAAATAAAAGCAATTATTTTTTATTAGGTAATAATGGATATTGGAAGCACTAGCAGTAGAAAAACTAGCTTTCATTCTTATATCCTTTTGAACCCCGATCATTTAAGTTTATTCACCAGTCTGGCAATTTACCACCCATTTTACTATAATATTAATATTTATGGTTTCGGTTGTAGAGTTGAAGAGCTACTTAACAAGCTAGGCTTACAGTCATTATACTAGCTGTGCCCCGCGGTTTCACCCGCGTTAATTTTTGGAAAAAACTAACTACTCAAAAATATGACGTTGTATAGCCTAATAGCCTTCCTCGATATATAGACTATCAAACACAAAAAGAATTTTTAATTCGAACCAGTAGTTCCTGAGATTAGCGCGTTCAACCAAACTCTACAACTTTTTAATATTAGTATAGATTACAATAATGTTATTTTTTCTTGTTAAAATCTAAATACCTACTATCAATTTTTTTCAGCCATCAACAGGTATAAAATTAAAGTACTTAATTATATTTAATAGCAATATTAACATTGTATTAAAGTTCTCTGTTAGAAATAAAACATGTATAAAATAAATTGGCATGAGCAACGGGACAGCGCGGAACGGCAACAACCCGTAAGGGTCCATTTACTGAAATGGTTTTATTATGAAAATCGCACTGTAAGGGATAGCCATCTGTCCATGGAAGTAGCCATCTGTTTTATATACACAGTTGTTATAAAATCTTCCAAGTCGTGAAAGTAAAGAAAATTAGTAAATAATATTGGATGATTGGAACAAAAATAATTGGTTTATCGCACTAAAATAATATTTTCTAAAACTGCACTTAAATATGGTACAACCTTAACACAACAATGCTAAAATAATCTAAGAACTAAGTTAAGTAAAAGTTAACTATAATTTTAACTGAAAACTTGAAAACAATATGTCTACCTTCAAACACACTCGAAATTACAATGTGTGAAACCTTGTAGAGTAACTGAACCGAATTTTCTTTACTCTCAAGTCAATGGAAAAGTGAGAAAAATATACAAAAATACAGTTAATGTTCCATCCACATCTTCTTTCACCGAAATTAAGGTTTTTTTCCTTATGATCCTCATAGAGGTTATTTCAAAAGGAATCATGCTCACTTTTACGGAAGACATGATTTGCTGGCGCGTATTGTTTGTTTACTTATAAACAAAAAACATATTTATCCCAATGTTTAAAAGTTCAGCCTCGCAAGAGATCTGGGTTCGTTTCCTGAACGCACTTTAAATTGTTTATCTTTTGCTCTAAGGCAGAATGAGCTAATAATATTTAATCTTAGATCATAGAATCTTAGATCATATCATGTGCATGTGTTTAATCAATAAACAAATTATTATTATTATTATTATATGAGTAGTGTCCCCATATGTGGATGTCCATGCCAGTTTTCACCCAGGGAAACCTAGTCTATTATATAAATTATAGTTTATTTCTATTTTATATAAGCAGTGATAGCCTAGTGGTTAGAACGTTGGTCGCTCGAACGGAGGGGCCCGAGTTCAAATCCTGGCACGCACCCCTGATTTCCAAATGTTATGTGCGTATTAGAAGTTAATTATCACTTGCTTCGGTGAAGGAAAACATCGTGAGGAAACCTGCACACCAGAGAGTTCTCCATAAAAGTTCTCAAAGGTGTGTGAAGTCTACCAATCCACACTTGGCCAGCGTGGTACACTATGGCCTGTACCCGTCACATTGTGAGAGGAGACCCCGAGCCCAGCAGTGGGACAATTATGGGTTCTTGCTCACATAAAAATACAGACACACGCACTTATATAGCTATGTTTCCTTACATATATCGTTACATATAACATAAATATAAAAATAAACTACAACTCTCTGGTTAAAAACTTCAAATGCTTCGTAACGCTTCGGTGGGTTCCATTTCCTCCAAATCTTCTAGCTAGATGGATACTCAATTTAAGTCACCCACCCTGTAACCTACTATTTACCTTGAGCGAAAAATTGCGGTCTAGCGAGCGGGATTTCAGTTTATTTAAACCAGGTCTGTCGATGAAATATACTGCTAGTATTTGAATTATTTTAAACCAGTAACCGCCCTCGCTTTGCTTCGGTTTTCTTATTTTTTTACACCTTGGGTTACATTATTGGAGTTTTATTAAGGATCCTTTTTTTTGAAAATATTATATAGCCTATGTTACTCGGGGATATTGTAGCTTCCCAACAGTGAAAGAATTTTTGAAATCGGTTCAGTAGTTTCGGAGCCTATTCAATGCAAACAAAAAATCAAATCTTTCCTCTTTATATATTAGTATAGAAGTATAGATAAGCCTTCAACTAAAGGACGTCTTACCTCAACTATTAATGACAAATAACCCATTCCTTTCTTATCAGGATTCTATTAATTATTCAGATTTTTTTGTAATATTTTAATGTGAATAATAAATAAAAATGCAAGTATAATGTTGTAAATTTAATAAGAAAGTATGTTACAATTAATGATATTAGAATAAAAAGGCATTTTTTTTACTTCATAACGCTTCAAAAAATCAATAATACAACGTATGCGTAAATTAGAAGTCGGTTAACAAGAACATAGACATCGGGTGAGTTGTGATATTACCGTACGCTTAATAAACTAAAAAAAAACTTTCAAAATCATAATTATTATTTACGGCCTCTATCTGCTATTGGATAACTAAACTTTGAACATGTACCAAACTTTGTAACCAAATTTTGTCAGAAGATTTAAATAAAATCACTTGTGACACGGTGCCAAACACAAACATGCTCAAATATTGTTAAAAACCAAAAAAAAAAGAAATAAACCTCGCACATAACACAATACTTGTCGTAAAACGACACAATATCGATTTACACAATCACAAAGCGAATTGGTACACAACTATATTACAAATTAGTTAAGAGAGAGCTAGCCATTGCGGCTTGTGCTAACGCGTATTACACTGTATAACTGTATTATACTTACTATAGATACACTGATACACAAACAATACAAATTGGCAAACCTGGTCTGATTATAATCAACGTTTCGTTACTGTAAATACAATGTAACGTAATACAATGTAACGTAATACGTAAAGTAATTAACTGACCGATGGTCGAGCCGTTTTGTAATTGTAACGAGCAAACGAGCAGACCATTGGAAAGTAGTCACTGCCATCAAGACTATAACGAATGTATTGTCGACAAATCTACAACCACACCTGTTGATTGGTTCTTCTGATGCGCCTGATGGTAAGTAGCCACCATTAACCACAGACCGTGTGCATGGACGCATGTGATGCATCAGCAACACCAAAGGCATCGCTGATGCGTTGCCGGCAAAGAAAGAGAGAAGAAATTATGTTCTATATAGAATCTTGTTATGTTCATCTGTAATTCACTGTCCATTTATTGCATGTTCTGTACTCTCAATTTATTTGTTTGTGTATTCAAATGTATCAGTTGTTGATGAACTTTAAAATAAAAATAAAATAAATAAATAAAATAAGAAAAGAAAGAAAGAACTGGTTCTCAAGCTCCCAGCCGGAACACGACGAGTCGTTTGGCGGGTGATTCATGCTCAAGGGTGGTAGCTATCCAGGCGAACCCCATGGAGAAATAATAATAGTAATAATGGTATTAATTAACAATTAAAATCAATATTACCAATATAATCCCTCAAGGAGCCCTACTACCATCAGCAGGCCGGATTTAGTCGCCTTTTACGTCTTCCATCCGGCGTGGGATTGGGATTAGTATTCTAAGCCGCCCCAATACGGCTAAAATATAAAGCTAAGGAAGGAATAAGGATTATCTTAACTCAGTATTTGTAGAAAGACACGTTTTCCATTTGTGTGGGATATAATCAAGCAAAAAATAGATACACGAGATTATTCCGACTAATCGCTCCTTGCTTTGTGTAATTGGACAGCCAGCCAGACAGGCCGTGTCCGCGATACTAATATAATTAGGCTGCGGAAAGAGGGCTTTCATTAGTCTCCGAATTGTATTTATGTATGGGTTCATTAATTTGTAGAAACGTTCTTAAATTGTTATATTTTGCAGGGTTTTTTGAACAAAATGAAACAGAATTATGTATTAGTAAATCTTCGGTTTTAAGTACTTTATTAAATGTAAAAATATTTACGGGCTCGGCTGTTCTCGTAAGAAGCTCTCGGGCGGCATGAAACTTCTGACTGGCCACTAACCCCTCCACCAACCCGAACTGGAGCAGCGTGGTGGAGTATGCTGTAGGCCTCCTCAAGAGGAGAGACCCGTGTTAAGTAGTGGGCCATTAATGAATTGAAGCCAAAAATATTTTAGTTTTTTTACGTTGCTTTGCTTTCATTACCCCTTGAACGAGATATCTCCAAATTAAATTAAATAAATGTAAAATATGGGACATTCTTGGTAGTTCTGTCCTGATTTTTTACGCCGTTCCTGTAGAGGTTTATTCTTTACTCAATAAATATTAATATTTTCATCAAACAAGTTTTTAAGGACCTTGATGTTTTGAGTTTTAATTGAACAAGGGACATTTATAATTAAAAGGCAAACAACGATTAAGCTGAGTGGCTGGTTTTATAAATTTATTAAAGTACATTTTAATTAAAGAAACGTATTTATTTTTCCTTTTCCTTTACTTTCCATACCTTATTAAGTTCAAAGATATTAATATTATATTTTCTGTTACGTTTAACAAGGACTTTCATCCATCCAGACTTTGATCATACAACTGTTTGTGCATACCCTAATGTTCCCCTTGCTTGAGGTAATTGTGTTCTATATGATTAAAAAATAATAAACCCAACTTGAGTCGTTGACGTTGAATCAACCAGATTACTAAAATATTGTTTTTTCGAACAAGCATTGCTTCATATCAATATACTCGGAGCATTATTCATAATTAGCTGACATAATATTCACAATTGCCTTGGTGTATCTGCTGGCTAGTACTCCTTGGTACATGATCAATTGATCACCCACACCAATCACCTCTTCACCAACTTCGACAAGCTCCATCAACGATCTATCTCCCTTTCCGCTCAAGAATGAAACAGCAATTTCCTTGCATTTATTTCTAGGTAAACGGTCTAATTTACTTTGGTTTGTAATTATACCACAATAAACGAAATGACTTACGTTAATACATTGCTACAAAAGTATAATGGTTTCCAGAAAATACTATATTAGGTATGTTATGTATATGACGTACTTTGAACTTGAACTTGATATAATAATTGAATTCTTTTTGCCTTTGTTGTGTCTAAATGTTTTCTACAAATCTGGTATTATAAAGGTTAAAAGGTTATCAGAAGGATCCTAAAAATTAAAGGAGATATTATGTTTTAAAAACGGTTTATTTTTTTCACAAACACATAAAATTACTTTATCGGTCCGTAACATTAATAGAGATGTTATAATAAAAACTTCGATTGAAAATAACTAACTTCCATTAAAATTGAAATTCTACAACTTACAAATTGTTACTGTATATATAAAATTGTTATTTTCTCTGTAAGTGATTTTGTAATCTTTTGAGGAAATACATGTCTTAAACCGTAAAATTGAAATTCAGAAACTCCATTACATCACTCTACTTTAAATAGTGATAGAATATTCCTCCGCTCACTCAGATTCTTCATCATAAGGACGTGCTAATTCAATTTATGAGCTTTAATAAATCCGTATTAAGATCGTGCAATGAGATTTTTAATACAATCCAAGGCATTAAGACAAAAAAAAGAGATTGTAAAGTCATATCTGAATAAAACATTCCAATCCTTAGGTACGCCTAACCGAATTAAATTAAAGGACTCTCGTGGGCTATCAGACGTAGAGGTACTACGGAGCCTCTACGAGAGATTTTATGACGGTCTGTGACTGCTAAATTGTTATACCGTATCATATACGTCTGGTCTAGTCAATCTTTCCAGATACGGTGGAATCTCAGATATCTTATGGGTGGTTTCTATAGCTGTAAATCTGTTTCTTTTTTGCATTAATTGCAATTGCAGTTTGCAACTACTATTATGATGTGATATCTCTTAGGTAGTTCAAGATAGATTTGAAACAAGTAGACTATAAATTATTTCCGTATAATTTATATGCATAGAATGCAAAAAAGAACAAATTTAACACTCAAAAGTTATGGACACTAAAATTTAAGTCATGAACTTCTACTTATGTATTTTTAAGGTCTGTCAAGCTGGCATGGGCAAATCGGCAAAAATCGATAAAAAGTATACGAGAATTTGTTGCTAATTAGTTGCTAATTAGTTGCTAAATTGCCGATTTTGTTGCTCTAACCGATCTCTGGAAATCGACAACCATGCCAGCTTTATATCAAGCTAGCAGCGAAAATCGATAAAAATCGGCAAAAATCGATAAAAAGTACACGAGAATTTGTTGCTAATTAGTTGCTAATTAGTTGCTAAATTGCCGATTTTGTTGCTCTAACCGATCTCTGGAAATCGACAACCATGCCAGCTTTATATCAAGCTAGCAGCGAAAATCGATAAAAATCGGCAAAAATCGATAAAAAGTACACGAGAATTTGTTGCTAATTAGTTGCTAATTAGTTGCTAATTAGTTGCTAAATTGCCGATTTTGTTGCTCTAACCGATCTCTGGAAATCGACAACCATGCCAGCTTTATATCAAGCTAGCAGCGAAAATCGATAAAAATCGGCAAAACTCGATATAAAGTACGCAAGAATTTGTTGCTAATTAGTTGCTAATTAGTTGCTAAATTGCCGATTTTGTTGCTCTAACCGATCTCTGGAAATCGACAACCATGCCAGCTTTATATCAAGCTAGCAGCGAAAATCGATAAAAATCGGCAAAACTCGATATAAAGTACGCAAGAATTTGTTGCTAATTAGTTGCTAATTAGTTGCTCAATTGCTGATTTTGTTGCTCTAACCGATCTCTGGAAATCGACAACCATGCCAGCTTTATATCAAGCTAGCAGCGAAAATCGATAAAAATCGGCAAAAATCGATAAAAAGTACACGAGAATTTGTTGCTAATTAGTTGCTAATTAGTTGCTCAATTGCTGATTTTGTTGCTCTAACCAATCTCTGGAAATCGACAACCATGCCAGCTTTATATCAAGCTAGCAGCGAAAATCGATAAAAATCGGCAAAAATCGATAAAAAGTACATGAGAATTTGTTGCTAATTAGTTGCTAATTAGTTGCTAAATTGTCGATTTTGTTGCTCTAACCAATCTCTGGAAATCGACAACCATGCCAGCTTTATATCAAGCTAGCAGCGAAAATCGATAAAAATCGGCAAAAATCGATAAAAAGTACACGAGAATTTGTTGCTAATTAGTTTCTAATTAGTTGCTAAATTGCCGATTTTGTTGCTCTAACCGATCTCTGGAAATCGACAACCATGCCAGCTTTATATCAAGCTAGCAGCGAAAATCGATAAAAATCGGCAAAAATCGATAAAAAGTACACGAGAATTTGTTGCTAATTAGTTGCTAATTAGTTGCTAAATTGCCGATTTTGTTGCTCTAACCGATCTCTGAAAATCGACAACCATGCCAGCTTTATATCAAGCTAGCAGCGAAAATCGATAAAAATCGGCAAAAATCGATAAAAAGTACACGAGAATTTGTTGCTAATTAGTTGCTAATTAGTTGCTCAATTGCTGATTTTGTTGCTCTAACCAATCTCTGGAAATCGGCAACCATGCCAGCTTTATATCAAGCTAGCAGCGAAAATCGATAAAAATCGGCAAAAATCGATTAAAAGAACACGAGAATTTGTTGCTAATTAGTTTCTAATTAGTTGCTAAATTGCCGATTTTGTTGCTCTAACCGATCTCTGGAAATCGACAACCATGCCAGCTTTATATCAAGCTAGCAGCGAAAATCGATAAAAATCGGCAAAAATCGATAAAAAGTACACGAGAATTAGTTGCTAATTAGTTGCTCAATTGCCGATTTTGTTGCTCTAACCGATCTCTGGAAATCGACAACCATGCCAGCTTTATATCAAGCTAGCAGCGAAAATCGATAAAAATCGGCAAAAATCGATAAAAAGTACACGAGAATTTGTTGCTAATTAGTTGCTAATTAGTTGCTAAATTGCCGATTTTGTTGCTCTAACCGATCTCTGGAAATCGACAACCATGCCAGCTTTATATCAAGCTAGCAGCGAAAATCGATAAAAATCGGCAAAAATCGATAAAAAGTACACGAGAATTTGTTGCTAATTAGTTGCTCAATTGCCGATTTTGTTGCTCTAACCGATCTCTGGAAATTGACAACCATGCCAGCTTTATATCAAGCTAGCAGTGAAAATCGATAAAAATCGGCAAAAATCGATAAAAAGTACACGAGAATTTGTTGCTAATTAGTTGCTAAATAGCCGATTTTGTTGCTCTAACCCTAACCGATCTCTGGAAATCGACAACCATGCCAGCTTTATATCAAGCTAGCAGTGAAAATCGATAAAAATCGGCAAAATTCGATATAAAGTACGCGAGAATTTGTTGCTAATTAGTTGCTAATTTGTTGCTAAATTGCCGATTTTGTTGCTCTAACTGATCTCTGGCAATCGACAACCATGCCAGCTTTATATCAAGCTAGCAGCGAAAATCGATAAAAATCGGCAAAAATCGATATAAGTACGCGAGAATTGGTTGCTAATTAGTTGCTAAATAGCCGATTTTGTTGCTCTAACCGATCTCTGGAAATCGACAACCATGCCAGCTTTATATCAAGCTTGCAGTGAAAATCGATAAAAGTCGGCAAAAATCCATATAAAGTACACGAGAATTTGTAGCTAATTTGTTGCTTAGTTGCCGATTTTGTTGCTCGAACCGATCTCTGGAAATCGACAACCATGCCAGCTTTATATCAAGTTAGCAGGGAAAATCGATAAAAATCGGCAAAAATCAATATAAAATTAAGTTCTAACATTTTTTCACTTAATTATGGAAATAAACATTATGTACGTTAAACAATTAATTAACCAACTGAAAATATCAATATGATAAGGTGTTAAGTGATTTAATTAACAATTCAAATAAATCTAAACAATTGATAATTATTTTCAGTTAAAAAAAGAAAATACGTGTTACTCACTGAAGACGGATGACTTCAAAACGGAATGACTATTCGACCAATAAAGGCCGGATTGAGGTTATTCTTCATAATAAAATTGTCCAAACTTATGCCAAACTTAGACAAATTATGTCCTATTTTTTTCATATGGTTCTTCAAAATGTTTTGTAACAATTTTTCTGGTGGTAAAAAGTTATTATATTTAACTAACACATTTTATTATAATTTCTTCAAAATTATCCTTAGGTATGTCATGAAAACTGATGTTTTATATGATTTTTTTTGTATTAGGTGATAATGAAATAAAGCAATGTTATTTAATACTACCTAATAATAATATGGACACAATAGAAAAATGGTCATTCCGTTGTGACATTATCTGTTTTTAGGTATCTCTATGTAATGATCCATGTAATCCACGTAATATATCCATGGACGAATCGAAGAAGAATGTTTTATTTACCATAGACTTTTTTCCATTCCATTAGTTATTTAATCTATTGGCATAAACCATAGACTATAGATATCACAATAATTTTCGGAAATAAGGGATGTCAGTCTTCGTGTTCATATCGATATTTGGATAACAAACTTTGTAGTGTTTCTAAAATAAAAAATAAATTTTCTACATTTACAAATTAACTAGCCGACCCAGCCATGTTTCATTCGTGCCGTGCTTCATATATTTTATCGCTTTTAGTAGCTTGGGATAGACAACGCTAATAATTGTACTTTACATAACTTATTTTGGTTTTTGTGGACAATTAAGTACGTAGATTGTAATTCTAATGAATTGTTATTAAACTTTAAAAACATTTTTCTCACAACAAAAAATTATTATGATAAAAATGTATATTAAATGCTTCTTCCCTTGAGTGGAAACTTGTATTAAATGAAATACGTAAAATAATACAGAACAACTTTTCAGTACCTACCATACATTGTAGAAAATTCCTTCGTTATGTTATTCTACGAAATAAAGTTAAATTATTGGTTATTTGAATGATAAGGTGAATAATAACCATTTTCCCTTTCTAAAATTACAAAGACCGTATTATTAATTAAAATCTATTGCAAAAATGTAAACTGTCATAAATTGTGATCCGTACTAAATTGATTACAACCCTTTGGACGTAGTTAATAAATGATAATATTATCAGTTATGAAGTAAAACATATTATTTTCTTTATATATTTCAATATACTTTAATTATTAAAACGATAAACTGTTTACAATTATTATCGTATGGTCAGTGGCGTAGCTAGCCCTTCCGGGGCCCCGTATCAAAATTTTGCCGGGGGCCCCCTCTCGACTCGAGGGTAAAGATCTTTCTCAAAAGAAATAAAAAAGCTAGCGTGAATTAAAACAAATATCGAATAATAAACCACATATAATCAATACTCTAAAATTTTAATCTGGTGGCAGCTCTGTTTCGTTTCGGGAGATCCGAACGCGAGCGCAGACTCGGTAGCCGATGTGATACGACAGGGCATCATGATCATTGTCAACGACATGGTCATCCGCGTGCACGCTTATAGATCTATCCACCTCAGGGCTTAATACAAAGTTTAACGATGCCTCCTGATCAGCAAAGAAGCAAATGACTAAAAGGAAGGCAATTTAAAGTTCATCGGCAGAACTGGCTAGCGAATGGACGATTACCTCTGGTAGTCGAGAATTCTGGTCGCTAGCTCAAGCTGCTGAGGGTAACTTCTGTCGGTCGTCTCTTCCACAACTGCGTAAATCGGACGACTCCGTGGTCCATACGGCAAAGGGGAATGCCGAACTTCTTGGCATCCTTTTTGCCGCCAAATCAACTCTTGATGATAGAGGGATCGCCTCCGCCTAAAAACCTGTAAGAGCTTGATACCAAGAAGTTGAGAGGACCAGACGGTATTCACGCAGTGGTGTTAAAGATGTGTGCTCTCGAGTTGATTCCAGCCCCGGATATAGGGGGGGGAGGGGCAAACTGGGGCATCTGCCCCGGGCGGCAATTCAGGGGGCGCAAAAATCATAATTTAGTATGATTAAAAATAAAAAAAACTTGCTGCACAAAGCGCCTAGCATATGGAAGCCTGGTTGGGAGAATAAATAAATTTATTAAAAAAGAGTTCTTATTGTCCCATTCACGAAAAATGCCAACTATTATTTATTAGTGAGTTTTTTTTTTATCTAATCTCTATCACTATCAAGTTTTTGCCCCGGTTCGAAAAAATTGTAGATTCGGGGCTGGTTGATTCCCCGTCTTAACGTGCTTATTCTTATTCTATCTTATGCCATATGATACGTCTTCGTGGAAGGTTACCCTTTTTCATTTTATCCACATAATGGGCGATCTCAGTGATCTGGCTAACTACAGGCCTATAGCGATAAGCCTATAGCCTCCCTGCTTGCAAAGGTAATGGACCGCGAGATTAACATGCAGCTCCTGGGATATCTGGAAGATCATCAGCTGATCTGTGATCGACAATACGGTTTTTGCGACGATCGTTCAGCTGGTGATCATCAAATTTATCTTATGCACCTGTAGGCATCGTCAGGCTATTGATCGCAACGGAGAAGCACTGGCAGTCAGCCTAGATTTCGCGAAG
Source organism: Thymelicus acteon (assembly GCA_951805285.1). Classification (NCBI taxonomy): domain Eukaryota; kingdom Metazoa; phylum Arthropoda; class Insecta; order Lepidoptera; family Hesperiidae; genus Thymelicus; species Thymelicus acteon. The sequence continues at coordinate 8,062,970 of OX638217.1, forward strand.
GCCTGTGACCGAATCTGGCACAGGGGGGTCTCACGAAGTTGCCATATTACGGTCACTGTGAGAGGTTATGCAGTTGGGTAGCCAGCTTTCTATCTGAGCGACATATCAAGGTCGTAGTAGATGGTTGTTGCTCATATATGAAACCTATAAAATGCTGGTGTTCCCCCAAGGATCTGTGGTATCTCCTACGCTGTTCATTCTGCATATCAATGACATGGCATGAGTGGCAACTGTTGCTATGCAGATGACAGCACAGGGGATGCCTACTACACAGCCCCCCTTAATTCCTCTCAGTTGAAAAATTGCAAGTGGCGGATAGCAGGCTTCAAATGGTGTCTAAAGTCGAGAACTCTTTGGAGCAAGTCTCGGAATAGGGTTGACTTAATTTAGTCGACTTCAAACTCGCGAAGACACAAGTTGGCGCATTTACCACTAAGAATACCCCATTTTTCATAGTGCCTCAATTCCAGGGTACCGCGCTCATCACTAAAAGTGTTGTAAGAGTATGATTCTGGGAGTTGACATCTCGAGTAATGTGTAGTATCAGCGTCATTTGGAAGCCAAGGCTAAGTTGGCTTTCAAAAAGGCATGTCCGCGCAGCACTCAGTTCCGGAGAGCATCGTGAGTCGTTTAGAACGTAATTTTTTTGTACATTATATATTTTGTTTAAGTTTTGATTAGGGCATTTAACGCATTTAAATAACTGATTAGAAATTTTTCTTATTATTATCTCTACTGCCTGTTTGTCTTCAATTCGAGTTTCCAGATTTAGAATCATGGCCTCTTAAAGATAAATTGCATGATGCTAAAGTAATTAATGCATTAATACAATGAAGGATGGTCCAGAAAGTAATTTTATTGTTGATTTCACTTTTCAATAAAGTATCGATGCTTTCCGGAACATTTTTCGAATCATAATAATTAATTTCCGGATCATTTCACGAATTTTTCTAAGGCGCATTGGGGGCCCCCTCAGCCCCGGGGCCCCGTATAATTGATACGGCTGATACGGCGGTAGCTACGCCCCTGCGTATGGTTCAATCAATCCTAATTAAAAACCAAATACTTTTTATCATTTTGTGTCGATAACTATGGGACAACCCTATAAAGGACGCCAAGTCACGCCAAAATTTTCAAATTTGAAATTAATTATTAACTTTCGTTAGTTCTTTGTATTCTTTTTCTGATTGCAGGGTGAGTAACACGTACGTATTTTGTTTTTTTAGCTAAAAATAATTATCAATTGTTTAGATTTATTTGAATTGTTAATTAAATCACTTAACACCTTATCATATTGATATTTTCAGTTGGTTAATTAATTATTTAACGTACATAATGTTTATTTCCATAATTAAGTGAAAAAAATGTTAGAACTTAATTGTATATTGATTTTTGCCGATTTTTATCGATTTTCCCTGCTAACTTGATATAAAGCTGGCATGGTTGTCGATTTCCAGAGATCGGTTCGAGCAACAAAATCGGCAATTAAGCAACAAATTAGCTACAAATTCTCGTGTACTTTGTATGGATTTTTGCCGACTTTTATCGATTTTCACTGCTAGCTTGATATAAAGCTGGCATGGTTGTCGATTTCCAGAGATCGGTTAGAGCAACAAAATCGGCTATTTAGCAACTAATTAGCAACAAATTAGCAACAAATTCTCGCGTACTTTATATCGAGTTTTGCCGATTTTTATCGATTTTCGCTGCTAGCTTGATATAAAGCTGGCATGGTTGTCGATTTCCAGAGATCGGTTAGAGCAACAAAATCGGCAATTTAGCAACAAATTAGCAACTAATTAGTAACAAATTCTCGCGTACTTTATATCGAATTTTGCCGATTTTTATCGATTTTCACTGCTAGCTTGATATAAAGCTGGCATGGTTGTCGATTTCCAGAGATCGGTTAGTTAGAGCAACAAAATCGGCAATTGAGCAACTAATAAGCAACTAATTAGCAACAAATTCTCGTGTACTTTTTATCGATTTTTGCCGATTTTTATTGATTTTCGCTGCTAGCTTGATATAAAGCTGGCATGGTTGTCGATTTCCAGAGATCGGTTAGAGCAACAAAATCGGCAATTTAGCAACTAATTAGCAACTAATTAGCAACAAATTCTCGTGTACTTTTTATCGATTTTTGCCGATTTTTATCGATTTTCGCTGCTAGCTTGATATAAAGCTGGCATGGTTGTCGATTTCCAGAGATCGGTTAGAGCAACAAAATCGGCAATTTAGCAACTAATTAGCAACTAATTAGCAACAAATTCTCGTGTACTTTTTATCGATTTTTGCCGATTTTTATCGATTTTCGCTGCTAGCTTGATATAAAGCTGGCATGGTTGTCGATTTCCAGAGATCGGTTAGAGCAACAAAATCGGCTATTTAGCAACTAATTAGCAACTAATTAGCAACAAATTCTCGTGTACTTTTTATCGATTTTTGCCGATTTTTATCGATTTTCGCTGCTAGCTTGATATAAAGCTGGCATGGTTGTCGATTTCCAGAGATCGGTTAGAGCAACAAAATCGGCAATTTAGCAACTAATTAGCAACTAATTAGCAACAAATTCTCGTGTACTTTTTATCGATTTTTGCCGATTTTTATCGATTTTCGCTGCTAGCTTGATATAAAGCTGGCATGGTTGTCGATTTCCAGAGATCGGTTAGAGCAACAAAATCGGCAATTTAGCAACTAATTAGCAACTAATTAGCAACTAATTCTCGTGTACTTTTTATCGATTTTTGCCGATTTTTATCGATTTTCGCTGCTAGCTTGATATAAAGCTGGCATGGTTGTCGATTTCCAGAGATCGGTTAGAGCAACAAAATCGGCAATTTAGCAACTAATTAGCAACTAATTAGCAACAAATTCTCGTGTACTTTTTATCGATTTTTGCCGATTTTTATCGATTTTCGCTGCTAGCTTGATATAAAGCTGGCATGGTTGTCGATTTCCAGAGATCGGTTAGAGCAACAAAATCGGCAATTTAGCAACTAATTAGCAACTAATTAGCAACAAATTCTCGTATACTTTTTATCGATTTTTGCCGATTTGCCCATGCCAGCTTGACAGACCTGTATTTTTACGCCATATTTACAGCAAAATATTCAAGAACTTGTCATAACTGAAGGGGTAAGTGTAAAAAGGGTTCAATTGATGAAATTACTGAAATAGAGTTATTGGTATCGTGGAATTCGTCTTTCGATTCTTAATCTTATGGCATAGGTTTTATAGTGGAAAATTCAATATATACGAAGATATTTAGGATAAAAGGATTTAAATACACGTTATGCATAATGGTCTAGTGGTAAAACGCTTTATTGAATTTTGAATCTCTAAGAATTTCTACCTTCCACCACACTGTAAACAAAATAAGGATTTAAAGTGCAAGATACCTTTTATTGCGCAATTGTTTTTAGTAAATTTTCATAGCACAAATGAAAGAAAGGTTCAAAATCTCTTAAAACTGCGATTCAGTGAAAACCGAGTACGATTCATAGTTCATTATACCCTTTTTCCATTTACGGCGACTTCGTTTGCGTCTGTTGAATCCCTTTTTGTACATAATACAAGGATATAATGTTGTTTAAATCCTTGTTTCGTGAAAAACGCACGAATATGGCGCATTTTTATTGGGTTTTAATTGCAAAACTGACAATATTTGCTTATTACAGAGTAATAATTAAAAAATACTTTATTTCTGAAAAATCGAAGGTATCTTATATTATTTGGAATCATAAAAAAAAAACAGATTTGAAGTTGAATACCAAGAATATGACGAAAATGAAGTCTTGACTTTCAAACGCATTTATCTCGAATTATTGTTTTTGTTACTTAAACCCTTTTTACACTTACCCCTTCAACTCTAAACCCATCTAAATCGAATACAACAAATCTCTCACAAGTTTCGCTTTAACATCTGAGACTGGTTCTGTAATAACCAGCAACCTAATGAACGAAGTTCGGCTGCCACTGAATGCAGTCGTGTGATTTATGCACAGTTCAGAGTTCCGTCCCACTACGCAAACTTCGTACATACCTCCTTGTCTTGGCTAACTTCTAACTCCATTAAAGTACAGTTAACGTGTAAAATTAGAGACATTGAAAGTGACGTAGGTACGTCGTTTTATCTCAGTTATTCACTAATTAACTCCTTTTAAAAATTTTAAAAATTCATTAGTTGTGCGTAGTTGTACATAGTTGTTCCAATGGGAACACTCAGTTGTGCCATACCACAAGTTGTGCGTACGTAGTTGGTCCATCAGGAAACCGCGTTCATAAATCTTTATTATACCTTGTAAACAAATCTGTATCGAATCTAGATGAAATTATACTAATTCTTAATTTATCTGATTTAATTGTATCTCAAAAACAATCTTTCTGGCATTAAAGTTAGTAATTACTTATTGCTTTCTAATGAAGTTTTTAACAACATCTATAACATGTTTTAATAAAGTTAAAAAAAAAATAACATCATTCTTACTATCACAATTCGTATCAATAATAAATGCACGTATCGTATATTTATTAATCTCAAAAAGTTCTCCGTTTTAATGCAACAAAGTATTTTATTACTTTTCCGCGGAGCGAGTGCAAAGCCACAAAAACTCTCGCATCTCCTGCTTCCTTTGTTTTTCTTATTGTTCAACAAAGAGTTCTAATGCTTGCGTTGAGAAATTTCGAGGGGTTTTCTCAAATAAAAGGATGTTACAATTCTTTTAGAAAAACCGCTAATTGCAGTTAAGAACTAAATTGAATTAAAAGCCAACAACTACAAAGTAGAAGTATTCATATGTACAATAGATAAAATAAGCTTCACCTGCAAACAAAATCACAGACTCACTTATTAATAAAATTATTTTGTAAAGCAGGTTGCTTCTAATCATTATTTTTAGTTGTCTTAAAGCAATCCGCTTTACCGAGACGACCTAGGTAGTATTTCTGAGAGAAGGATTTTGGGATATCCTGTGATCGTGTGATCGACCTCTAATAGATTGAATTGGTTACACATATCTGACATGTCCATACTTCCATACCCAAATGTTGTTATATTTATAACTATTTTAGAGTCGGTTTACTAATCATGATCATCTATACTTGACAAATAAATAAAATTTGAGTGTGTGATTGTAATATTAAAATAACCGCTTTTTACTAAGTGCATTCGAATGTATACACGGTATATGTACCGTATATATACAATATCAAAACAACATTTTTTACAATTTTTGTCTGTCTGTCTGTCTGTTTGTTCTGGCTAATCTCTGAAATGGCTGGACCGATTTTGACGGGATTCACTGACAGATAGCTGATGTAACAAGGCTTAGGCTACTTTTATTTTAGAAAAAAAAATATTTTGTTAGGCGATACGAAGTTCGCCAGGTCAGCTAGTAAACTATATTATTGGTTCCATTTCTGAAGAATATTTCTTGGATTATTTTTAACAACTACTGGACTAATTAATTACATATCTTTTGTTTTTGTAAGCACGTAGTTATACTCTGTTATAACTAAGAACAACATACTAGACTACACTATATTCACATTCGAATCAGAATTTACATAAGCACTGTGTTGCCTAGCAACCACAAACAGGTGCATGAAACTTTTGGTCGTATAAAGTACGTTTGAACTAAATCTGGAGTTCGCAAGTCGCGTTCCGTTCCACTCTTTATAATTTTATTTTATTTTTAAACATAATATTTATTTTGCAAAAGTTTAAAATAACACGGGATAGTTACGTATAAAATCGATATAGACTGTTTTAAAATACATAAACATAAATATAAAATGTTATTCGGCTTTGTTTAATAAAATTTAACTTATAAATAATTTTATGCTCATGCATATTGAGTGGAATGAAATATCTGTATAATCTGTACAGTGCCATCTCTCAAGAACTTATTTGTGACGTGGCGAAAATTGTAACTAATGCCATCCCATTCATAAATTACTACTATGCGCACTATGATTGGTCCAATGCGTCCGGCAGCGCCCTCCTTATAGTCACAGATAAGTTGATTTCACTGTATTTCGAAATATAATACGAACAAGTTGCAAAGCATGTAAGCGCCATTATAGCTGTGAGGTTGTCGTAGTCATTTCTATTTATAGTCATAGGTAGGCCGGCCTCAAAACAATAAGTTTCTACAAAGGTTTGAAGTCGCTTCACGAAATTAAGGATGTGCGAGCGTGAGTTATTCATGACGAAAATTGTTTTAAGATGTTGGTTTTTACGTCGTTTTCTCTTAGTGTGTTGTTGTTATAGGTCAATATTAAAATAATGAAGTTGTCACAAACGTTATAATGATTATTTCGTTCTTTAATAGTTATTTGGTGTGCGAAATACAAATCAGTTTGTGAAAACCCTATAAAGGAATTTTAATGATTTGTTGACAAGAATTCTGATACGAGTTTGACTCAAGTATAATAAGTAATTTTATTTTCATTGGTTCGGTCAATGGAATTAAATAATATTGATCTCAACAATGAAAGCTATCTTTTACTAATAAGCATTTTAAGTTAAGTTTTGAATATTATTAATTCATTTATTTCGAAACTTCGTTGCAACTTTAAGTTTCATGGTTTACATTCAATGAGCATTTTCAATGAGCTTCGAGTGGTTCGTTACCACATAATGTAGATATAACACTGAATTTTGAACAAAGCTTGTCAACATTTACCTTCACTTACGAGTAACTTTAGTAGGTCGCCTAAATTACTATTTCGAGTATAAGTTCATTTATTAGGTCCAAGTACATCTTATATATAAAATTCTCGTGTCACGGTGTTAGAAGTTGAACTCCTCCGAAACGGCTCGACCGATTTTCATGAATCTTTGCGTGTATATCGACTAGGGTTGAGAATCGGACAATATCTTTTTTTCATCCCCCTACCCCTAAAAATTTTTTGGCAGAACAACGTTTGCCCGGTCAGCTAGTTAGTATATAAGTTCATTGGTCCAAGCCGACCTCTGCTCATGTTGCATCCTGCTGAGGAACGATAGACAATGCAATGGCTCCTCTACTCTTGGCGGCCCTTTTTTTCGTGGAAAAATTCTTATGTATATCACTGTATCACGGTGGTACCACTGGAACAAGCCTCACATCACCGCTATGCAGTGGTTCTGTCACACTTGATCTCCCACTGACTAAAACCCCACGGTTTTCTACCTGGTTGCTTCACGGCTGAGTCCTCAGGGGACAAGCGCCGGTCATGAGCCAGCCGCCTGCTCCCGACTCGCCTACAGAGCGGATCTCACATCATTCTCCTCCTACAACTACATGTAGCTATCGAACAAGCGAACAGACAGCCACATGATGTTAAGTGGTCATTGTCGCCCATGGATGTCACCAACACCAAAAGCATCATCGATGCGTTGCTGAGACATAAGCAACCGGCATTATCTATGGCTCTATTATACATTTATTTATAAAAGTTCAAAGAAAAACAATTATTTAATTATGTATTCATATTTCTTGCCTTAGTTCGCGACGTCGCAACGCCGAGGTTACACTATAATTGTGCCCGCCCAAACTCCGTCAACGAAACTCATTATCGTAAGTAATTATTCAGTAAAATTCATGGCAGAGACGGTGTAATTGTCCCGGATACTCTTTGTGGATAAAAATATTTGTGTTATATTTTCATGAAGTACTATAATATCTAGAATTTATAGGTTCTGAAACTATCATTATATACGTAAATAGCCAGTAAAAGAACAGACAAATACTAGTCCGTTGCTACATACTTGGCTATTTACGTAAATAATTCAGCTTACAAGATTTTACCTAAACAAACATCTAACTAACAAACAAACCACAAACTTACATACGGAATAATAAACATTAAAAGGTAAATAGAAGTAAAAAAAATCAGGACCTGACGCCAATGTCTCATTGTGTACTTCAGCAGGATGACCCATAAGTAGATATAAACCAGGTTTAAACTCAAAGATAGACAAAAGTTACAATGTTATGTTTAGATTAACAAAAAACACAGACTTTTTTAACCACAGTCGTTGATGTAATTCAGAAATGTGCCGTAGTCATTGTTCTGGAATACGTGAGTGTACAGAGTATATTTCGGCAGAACACGAACGCATGTAGGTGTTAGATATATTGCTTACGTCTCGGAAAAATCCACATAACCTAATAGAGACATTTAGTGTCGCATCAAATGCGGGAAAGTTTTACGATCATTTTCCCAATTAACTCAGCCGTTGGACAAACGTAATTCAAAGGTTGTTATAACTTTTGTGAATAGCAAAATATTTTCCATCTTTTTCGAGTTTTTATGTGACTAACTCACCCTCGCTTCGCTTAGGGAACATAATCCTTATTCCGTATACGTCTACAAATCGTACCCTCGAAACAATTGTTACCTTCTCACTTTATGGGATGTTTCATAAATTTTATGTTTAACGCATATCTGCGGTCTCTCTTCCTACTTCTATGAATTAGAAATATTATTTATCGTAATATGAAAAAGTAATTGAGACATTATCTACGAGTCCCTCAACAGAAATTACTTGAAGAAATTTTTATCTTTTAATCAGCGAGAATGATAGTTTCTCATTCATTTGCTTAAAATACAAACAAGCTATAATTATTCCAACTATCATCTTATATCTTTATTTGTTTCCACTGATGCTGAAGCTTACCATAAGCTATTAATTACATCTTAATCTTATATATAAAATTCTCGTGTCACGGCAGTCACGGTGTTAGAATTTGAACTCCTCCGAAACGGCTCGACCGATTTTCGTGAATCTTTGCGTGCATATCGGCTAGGGTTGAGAATCGGACAACATCTATTTTTCATCCCCCTACCCCTAAAAAATTTTTGGCAGAACAACGTTTGCCCGGTCAGCTAATATATTATATAAATTACGTGTCACGTTATTTGTCCGCGATGGATTCCTAAATACTTAACCGGTAATAATCATATTTGCACACCATGTGCAGTTTGATCCAACTTAAAATATAGGATAGCTTACATCTGCTTAAGGCACACGGAAGGTTTTAATAAAAAAAACTTTTGACAAGCTATAATTATGCCAACTATCATCTTATAACTTTAGTGGTTACCACTGACACTGAAGCTTACCATAAGCTATTAATTACATCTTAATATATGTATATAAATTACGTGTCACGTTGTTTGTCCGCAATGGATTCCTAAATACTTAATTGATAATAATCATATTTGCACACCATGTGCAGTTTGATCCAACTTAAAATATAGGATAGCTTACATCTCCCTTAAGGCACACGGAAGGTTTTAATAAAAAAAACTTTTGACAAGCTATAATTATGCCAACTATCACCTTATATCTTTAGTGGTTACCACTGACACTGAAGCTTACCATAAGCTATTAATTACATCTTAATATATGTATATAAATTACGTGTCACGTTGTTTGTCCGCAATGGATTCCTAAATACTTAATTGATAATAATCATATTTGCACACCATGTGCAGTTTGATCCAACTTAAAATATAGGATAGCTTACATCTCCCTTAAGGCACACGGAAGGTTTTAATAAAAAAAAAACTTTTGACAGAACGAAGTCTGTCCGGGCAGCTAGGCTCGACCGATTTTCATATTTTTTTTTTGTATACACTTAGTACACAAAAAAAATATTCATAGTGCTAGGTGATTAGTGTCCCTATTCAGTAATTTTTTATCAGAACAATGTTGTCAGCTAGTTTTTTTATATTAGTCACTTTACCGATTAATGAATTAATGCCCAGATGCGGCCAAGTTACAGTGTGTATACAGTGTTATTATAGCTCTATGTTCTATTATACATATACAGTATTACATTAGTAATGTAGTAGATATATTTGCGACATATTATTATCATGTGTGCACAATCAATTGATTCGTTAAATAAAAACGTAGCCCATGTAATTTGATCAGCAGAATAGCTGATACGACTCGAGAGTAAAAACAGGGGGCTTAGACAAAGTAACATCGTTATGTACCGAAAAGATATCTAAGTTCGTCATCGTCTTTGAGATAACGATAACAATTTCCTAGCCAATGTACTACCATTGTCGCGATCGTTGTGACGAAATGTTTATTCGTTAAGAAAAAAAAATATTGACTATGGTAGCGAAAATTTAGCTGTCACTATGTCAAACAGTGTCAAATTTTGTTTGTTGATCCACAAACCGCGAAATTGAAAATTGCTTATTGTGGACAGTGAGTGTAGTGTTAGGGTTTGGAATTTACAATAAACTATTTGATTAATATTACGAACAAAGACGCCATTATTTTCGGAATCAACTTGACTTCACGGCGCCGGTGTCAGTCATCGCGCAATACTTGGCGGGTTTCGGGTTAAATGAAATATTACTGTGAGAAGTTCACAATCTTGACTCCATGGCACAAGCATTTGTCATCACATCAATGAATTAATACTGTGAGAAATTAAAACACCGGGATAAGGGTTGAGGTTCGTCGGTCGGCATTTAAGCGAGGGAGACTGCCCGAATGGGGCATAGCCGTTTTAGAGTTCCTTGGTTTTAGACTGCAAATCTGTGTGATAATTTTTAGTGATAAAACATGGATTCAAGAGTGCGGGCAAGTCCTGAACAATTGTCAACACTGCTTGAGTATATGGAAACGTAAGTAAATCCAAGTTATATTCATTAACTAACAATAAGATTTAATTCGTACAATTTGGTACCGGTATGTTAGTAGGTATCTAATGTAAATAATGACGCGATCAGAACACTTATATTGAATCTTTGTTTGTTTTTATTTTACAGTCATGGTGACTTGGCTAGGTCCCTTGGTGGAGCACAAGGTCGGATAAGGTCAGACCGATTATGGTCTGAACTTACGAACATTTTAAATTCTGTTGGTGGTGGTGTCAGTAAGACGACAGACAAGTGGAAAAAAGTAAGTACCTACCTAATGAATATTTTTGGAATGACTGACTGGATGGAACAGTGGCCAGCAATCCTGACTATGATTCTAAGGGTTTGATTCCCAACTTTGACAAACATATAATTATTTGTTCATGTGTTTGTAAGTGTCTGGACAAGAGGACACATACTTGCAGTTATGAAGGTTGGCTAGTAATTCCTTCAGCTATGATGATGATTTTGATGATTATTCTGTGACACCTATAGTACAAGCTTTGCTTTTTTTGGGGTCAAATGGATGTATGTGGAGATGTCTCAGATATTATTTATTTAGCTTTAATGTAACTATTTAAAATCTTCCAAGTACTTAACAAATTTTTGATTTTTTAAATGTCATATATACTTTATTTATACTTATGACTATATTCAATAAAGGTGTGCCTATATTCAATATAAAAAGGACTATATTCAATAAAAAGCAAAATATACGCAGTATATAAGTTGTAAAAAAAATATTATAATAATGGAAAATAATGTCAAGAATAAATAAGTGACAATGTCAATCTTAAAAACAAAAAATAATAATATAATAAATTCATAAGAACAGTCATAAAACTGCACAGTGTAAATTAATTATTAAAATCAATTAAACAATTGTTAGCTACATTATAAATTATTTGTTAGCTAAATCTAGTATGTAGTAGTAGTTTGTTAGTTAAATTTATGTCTTCCTTATAGTGAACTAATTACTTTATTGGAGTTATGTAAATTCAATTCTATAATTTTAATTAATGCCTACAATTCTCTAAAATTACCTTGATAACCCCCAGTGTTTCTATTTATATTACTAATTTGAGTAAAGAAAAAAAATTAAAGTAGATAATTATCCCTTTTTTAACATAGAACTCCAAATTGCTATAATAACACTCATTTTTTTGTTGCAGAAACTTCACACCTGCCTTCACCACAACCTTCCACATCCCAGATGAGAGAGAGAACACCGCCACCCTGCCCGCTCATGGGCGCTCCCCGTTCGTCTTAGGGACGGCAGCCAGCGGCGCCTTCCCCGGCGGCCCCACCATCCCCACCAGCCTCGGCAGCGCCTGCCCCAGCGGCCCCAGCAGCGCCCAATACTCCGAGGCGGCGGCGGCCACCTGCTACTCCCCCCTTAATATTTATTATTTTATTCTGTTTTTAGTATTTATTGTTATAGCGGCAAAAGAAATACATAATCTGTGAAAAATTCAACTGACAGACAGACGGACAGTGGAGTGTTAGTAATAGGGTCCCGTTTTTACCCTATGGGTACGGAATCCTAAAAACATGTTGTAATAAGTACAAAGTGATTTCGTTAAAATATTTTAAATGTTGCCTAATTTTTACTGATCAATTTTAAGACTGTATGACATAAGACTGTATAACTTTATAATTTAAGAGATTTATAACCAGAAGATCTAGCTTTCATGTTGGATTATGCCCAGCAATTGTTTTATACAGGCTAATTTATACATAGTATATTACCTGTCTAGTAGATAGAAACATGTATATTAGTATTAGTCTGGTAGATTATATAAGGTTATAATTTTATGGAGTTTATTGATTGTTAATTAAAAACATTATATTACTTAATGGTAATTTTATTTAAAATCTTTATTCAGTCTAGGCTGTTACAAGCACTTGTCATTGTGAATATCAAATAAGCTACGCCATCGGTTCACTAACCCTACTACGGTGGGAAACCTTGGAATGAAAAGAACCGGCAGAAACAAAACAAAAAGCTTTTATTTATTTATTGCACCAACAAAGTACACACTAATACATAAAAGGATATAAAAAACGATACAAAATTCAGATAAAGTGTTAGCTCAATTATAGGCGCAAATAACATTCTCAAATAGTTGCGAACATTAAAATATTTTTAAAATAAATTAAAATTGTTATAAATTATATTAATGGGGGAATTAATTCATTAATGTTAAAAAAAAGAAAAGTCATTTCACTGGGTAATGTATTGTGGAGGAGATTGTAACTCCTCACCGCTCTATTTAATGGAGAATAATAACCTAGGTTTGAACTCGAAGGATTGGTTGTAAACGGAGGTTTCTTACTTCTCTGTGGCTTTCTGGGTACAGCAATTTTTACTCTAGATAGGAGAGTGTGTCAAAATTCCCATTTATTAGTTTATACAGAAACATGACGTTAAGTCCCCTGCGATTCCCCGCGATTTCGGAGTGATTTGAGTCGAAAATGTAGTAGGCGATCATTGTAGCTTGGAAGGTTCTTGGTTTTTTTCTCCCTGTCGTATTTCATACAGAGTCGTCAAATTGAAAAATGATCTCAAGGTAGTATAATTGAGATCACTTTCCATAATAATTAATAATAAATGTTTAAAATGTTAAAACTAAGGTAAGTAGGTATATCAGGTTTTCAAAGCAGTGAACAATTTTCAGTTACTTAAGAATATGTCTTTATATAATAATAATAACAATAAATTTTTATTTCAGGCCATTTAACCCATAAACTACCTAATTACAAAAAGAATTATCAACTTATATTAATAAAAAATGTTAGTAACAATTTAACTTATTCAATGTTACTATTCAAAACTATATTATTTATTCACCTACATTCTACTAACCAAGAGATTGCGCATAGCCCTCCCTCGGATTAATTCATTCTGGTTATCATTGGTGGAGGTGCTATGTTGTACAGAGTGGTCTTCACTACCTTCAAGACCTCTGGCTGGTATATCACTTGGAGGTGGTATTCTAGCATCTAATGCGATGTTGCACACAACATGCATTGGTGATGAAGTTCACGAAGCCCTTGCATATATGTCTCCACATGATTCGCAGACCATATGTGGGAGTCATGTGTTGCTCTATCAAATTTGGACTTGACATTTATTATTCTCATGTCATGATCACATATCTGAAAAGAAAATAAAATAAAAATAAGTATAACAATATTATATGGTTTTCATAAAGAACCAAATTGACTTACTTAATTGTATTTTTATAGTTCTTTTATTATTCATATGATTAGAATTTGTCTAGCTGCTTACCATTTGAACATTTAAGGAATGATATCCTTTTCTATTAAAAAATATATGTTCTTCCTTATCTGGTCTTATGATTGCAACATGGGTACAATCAATGCACCCTATCTCACCAGGCAAATTATATTTCCTTTGAAATCTGTAAATTATTTAACAACATAAGAACAAATACCAGTGAGTAACTAGGTAGTATGTAAGTACCTAGGACCTTTAGGAAAGTTTCGAATTATTATTTTAACCTATATAAAATATTATAACATACTTCTCTTTGATAAGGGATCTCTCTTGTGGTGTTTGTGGAAATACTATCTACCTGCTGACCATCCAATTATGAATAACAAGAAGGACGTTTACATGAAGGGCGTTTACAACCTCCCTGATGCAACGACTTGTTGTCCTCTGCGTCAGCCCATGCCAACAATTTTTTGGTACGAGCCAGTAGTTAAAACGCACACAGCACCTGAAAATTACAATAATACATAAGTACCTCCTTACTTGGTTTGGTTACACCATAAAGTAGTACTGTGTGGTATTTATTACCTACAAATGTTTATACGAGGGACGAACGAAGATGCAACACTTCAGTAAGTAATTACGTAAAACAACCTACAACATAGTACAAGTAGGCACCTAGTTGCCTGCATTATTATAATGATTGTTAACTAATGTAAAATTCTTACCTTCATTTCCAGCGGAATTTCAGAGGAACTGTTTAATCTGGCATGACATTTTAGGTCATCACACAACTTCCTAAATGTGTGCAGCCCACAATAAACCTAATGAATGCATTTTACATAATTTGATATGTATTATTGCCTCTAGTCGAACTACAATCTACAGCATCCTAAACTTCGTTTTCGTTATCTTTTTTGACGTTCGTCATCGTATGATGGCGAACACTTAAAGTGCCGCTTGTCTACGCATTTAAGAGATAACGATCGGTAACAATTCGACAGTCTATGGTTTCGTTAGGAATTTTAACACTTGTCTACCAACTTGCGATAACGATGACGATTGACCACGTGATTTAGCGAAGCTTATGTCAATCCCATACATTTTATTCTTTTCTAACTTCGTTATCGTTTTCGTTATGTTACTTTGGCTAAGGCCCCTGAACGTTAATTTATTCAACCCACGTGCGTTTTGTTACTGTTTGTTTGTGCTGACATATTCATTCTATTTTTCTTATTAGTAGTATTATTACTTATTACTTGCTGGTGCTCCCGGAAATATTGGACTTTTAGGTAAGTGTTTTGTAGTCAGGCTAAACGAATACATTACAAAGTTATTACATTTAAGAGTAGAAAGAGTTATTTTTTTAACCCCATTGAAACTGACATGCAGGTATATAAAGTCACTATCCTAATTAATGCGTATTTTTCGTTCCAGCCGAGAATGAGTAGACTCCTAGGATGATACGCTAAAGAGTCCAAGTGTCCTATTGCGTCCAGTCTCACAATTCCCAATGTCCTAAAACATCCACTATCAAAAGATCTACTTAAGTGAATTGCGCTGTGAAGGCTACTTCATCTTCACAGCTTCACATCTGTCCATCAGAAATCCAATTGGATTACTTATTTGATGATGATGATCTCCGTGATGATGTTTATTATATAATACATCTCACATTATGAGCGCAGGCCCAAGCCCATCACTGAGGGTTGAGATGATGAAGATGAGGTTCATAATGAATATAATTAAATGTGATCACATCAGAACGCACCTTTACCATCATGTCCTGCCGCCCTAACCATCTGTGACAAACGTCATCATAGCCACTTATAAAAACATGTTACTTGTAGTAGATGTTAATAAATAAGAACATAAGTAAGTTATTCATCGTTTAAGAGGACATTGTTTTAGTTTCGGAAATAAAGTGTTTAAACAAGTTGGAGATGCTTTTGATGTTCATTAACATCAACTAAATGAACATCATAAATCATAATGAACATCATTATGTTCATAGACAACGATGACTAGTTGCCACTTGCCGTCGAAGGTCGTCAGGTCGATTCTCGATTTATTAACATAAAATAAATCGAGCTCTTCGTGTTGTCTCTGCTTGGCCTGCTTGTACTTGGTTAGCTGGTAGAAAATGCAAATGCATAAAGCATTAAGCTCGCCAATTGTACCATAATTAAATATTGTAATCAATAAAGAGTAAATAAATAAATAAAATAATTATAGTTGGCGCTGTAATGGCTAATGTAATAGGGAAGAAATTAAATAAGCCAAGATTATATTCAAAACACGTGCGAAGGGTCGAGAGTCTAGGGTTGGAACACATACTCGCACACTTCACGTCTTCTAAGAGAGTTAAGGCCGAAAATTACAATAATAGATTTAAGGCACACTTTTTAGTAAGAAGCTCCAGCGGTTGATAGGTAGATAAATTTTTTTTGTGCTTAAAATTGTAAGGATGTGTACGAAGCTGATATTTAAGAAAAAAATATATAAAGGAGGATCAAAAGTCAAAAAGCAAGAAAAAGCAAATATGTACATTTTAAAAATGTTGTTTAGATGTGCTGTTCATCGCATCACGCAAATAGTACTGAACGAAATCTGGTGCAATTTCCACAATTAAGTGAAATCGTTTGCCGGCTATTTCCATAAAAAAAATCGCAGACATCAGTTCTGTTGTTACCAATGCATAATTATTCCACCCAAATAATATTCCCATGACATCGCTCACTTTATTGTTCCAGAAAATTCTAAAATTCCTCATTCCCACGAAAAAGTTACCTACTATGACCTTTTTGTATTGACATTAGGCAATAGTCAATAGGTACATTTTTAGGAATTAATGTTTTTGTAACTATTCCAATATGACATTATACACATACATTCGAATTGTTTCACAGGTCACTTATGACATTCTTTATCTATTCAAAATGCGAGCACTTCGTTGTCAACGCGACACAGACTAATTTATTCAGGGCACGCGCGTTTACAATAGGAAGCTGCGTCGCTCAAACTGTTTGATAGGCACGCTCGCCTGCGGGGTAACACACTATTTTAACCTCAATTGTGACAACATGAAACTTTTAAGACAACCCTAATCCTATAAAAATAGCTTTCTATTGAGTGAAAGATTCGGTACGTAGTCTTTAAACAATGTGCTTTCGTAAGTAAATGTTATCCACTCCTTAGTGGAAAGGCATGGTGATGTAAGTCCACGATCAAATGTGTTATGTCACAATGTCAAATGTGTTAGATCAGGGTCTTTTTGTCGTATTTGGTAATTTAAAAACAAGACAAACGTACAATAAACTAATTGCTGTTTGCTATTAATTATACTATAAATATATAAAAGACTTATTTTGTTATGTCAATGATTACGGGGCATTTTTATAATCGTAATACTACATGTCCGTCAGAGTACACGACCAAGCAACGAACCCCATCCAACTGCAGAGAGGTGTCTTAAGATGAACATGGACAAGACGAAAATCATGTCAAATGTCCATGTCACACCCGTACCGGTTGTGGTTGACGGCACTGCTCTTGAAGTTGTAGACGAATACAATTACCTGGGACAAGTAATCCAGATGGGTAAGTCCAACTTCGAGAAAGAAGTCACTCGTAGAATCCAACTCGGATGGGCTGCGTTCGGGAAACTGCGTCATATCTTGTCGTCCAAAACACTACCTCAGTGCCTGAAGTCGAAGGTGTTCGAGCAGTGTGTGTTGCCAGTGATGACATACGGATCCGAGACGTGGTGCTTTACTATTGGCCTGATCCACAAGCTCAGAGTTGCGCAGCGGGCTATGGAGAGGGCTATGCTCGGTATTTCTCTACGTGATCGCATCAGAAATGAGGAGATCCGTAGACGAACAAGGGTAACCGACATAGCACAAAGAATTAGCCGGCTGAAGTGGCAATGCGCTGGCCACATAGTGCGAAGGACCGATAACCGTTGGGGAAGAAAGGTCCTCGAATGGCGCCCACGTCTCGGAAAAAGGAGCATAGGACGCCCCCCGACCAGGTGGACTGACGACCTGAAGAAGACAGCGGGCATCCGCTGGATTCAGAAGGCTCAGGACCGGTCAGAGTGGCGCAAGTTAGGGGAGGCCTATGTCCAGCAGTTAACCTCGAAGGGCTGATGGATGGATGGATGGATGGAATACTACATAGGAGGTATGTTTTGCAATTATAAAAACTGTAAGATTATTTAAAGTTCATAATGCAATTTGTGGTTATTCTAGTGTAAAGTCGGCCAAAGTGTTCAGACAACTTCGTGTTTCGGGAAGTTGTTAGGGCTAGTTTTCCCGTGAGGTGTTGTCGTTATAACTTATCTAATGATCAGAATATCAATCCTCACATCGGTACTTGTTGTGGGTACAGGAGTTAGGACAGTGGCGTAGCTAGCCCTAAGGAGGCCCCATATCAATATTAGTTGTGGGGCCCCGTCAACGTCAGCTGTCAAATATAAAAGGAGTGCCAACTGTAGCGGTCGTAGGCCGCTGGCGAGCTTTTTTTTGGGAGTGTTAGTGGGGGCCCCGTAGAATTGATACGGCTGATACGGCGGTAGCTACGCCCCTGAGTTAGGACCGCTATATTATTATAGATTTCAATGCAAACCACCTTCATTGCATTGTACCTACTACATTTAAATAAAAAAAATCTTAATAAGTCAAGAATGTTCTTCCAAAATTGTTATAACAAAATTATCAAAATTGTATTGTGTTGGTCAGGATGTTACCTATAGTAACACCTATGTTCATATTACTTAAGATTAATATCGCGTTTACAAAATTCAGCTCAACTTAACAAAATAAAATAAAATAAAAATTGTGTTGCGTTTTGCGTTTAGACATAGATCAAAACTCAGGCCTGCCGCACTCCGCACTTTCGGAATGAAGTTACAAGTAGGTACATGCTGCGTTCGACGTGTCGAGCTAACGCTTCCCGCCCACGTCAGACTTTGTAGGACAGTTAATCGGGCCGATTTTTCCTGCCATATTATTTCTGACCGACTTTTTGTAGGACGTGTGCGTTGCACTATTGCTATCAGTACGTTCTATTTTTCTCCTACAAAAAATCGGTCACCGATTATCGGACGTGAGTGGGAAGCGTAATTTACAAAATTCATAAGGGCTGTCACACGTTCGTAATCTATCACATATGACGTCATTATTATAAAAGTTAAGTCTTGTGTTCTAGCCCTTGTCATGCTAAGAAGTCATTACGAGCTCGAGTATTTATTAGCACTTGTCAAAAAGGAGTCAAACAAAACAAACTAATTTGCATTACAACAAGAAACTCGCTAAATAAACCTATTTCCTGACTGAATGCAGCGCGGCTGTTGCACTTAGATTTATCACGCCAACTTTTATTTCAATGTATGGATGTTTCTCCGGGGAACGAATGTTGCGCATTGTCGGTCTTATGTCTAACTTGTCAGCTTTGTCTCCGCGGTTTGGGACATCTTTAAAAAAGTAAACAGCTCCTTCAATCCTTATATCCCGACGACCCAAAACTGGAAGAATTCCAAGAATATTTTAATAAAGAAAGTTAAGTCATAGGCTTACATGTCATGTTCATTCACTGTTTATTCGTCAACTATTCGACGGATAGGCCGGATAGGTATATAAATTATAATATAAGTAATCTAATAATATTATGACAATAATGATATTTGGTGCTGAAAACTTTAGTTAATCAGCTGTAGAATTAAGTTATACATAGAATAGATACATGTTTAAATTTGGTACCCATTGCATAGTGAAGTAAAAAGTAAAAATGCCTGTTAATTACGTTTATTCGAAAAGAAAGTGAAATTTTCTTATAAATTCTAGTTTACACAAAATAGCCAGCTATTAAAAATGAAAGCAAGAACTTCTCGTATGCTTACGAAACTAGCTCCGTTATGTACGTACTTACGTGTACAAATTTGAGCAAATATTTAAAAACTTTCGGCGGAGCAAAATGATTCCGTGCCAATTAGGTAGTTAGCTGCATACGCTTGCCAAACATGCAAGGAGGCGCAGTGCGCTCTTATTAAATTTAAATTCAGAGCCTTTCCACTACCTAAACAAGACTTTATAGCTCCGTACAAATTAGCTTTTGCCGACCTTTTACAGCGACTACCAGGTAAAGAGAGGCACTCGTCATATTCATACAGATTTTTAAAACCCACGCGTTCAAATTCGATTTCAATCGACGATTTTAGTAGGTGATTGGTACCTACTGTCCTCTATACATATATTGATACGGTTTTAATATTTTTATCATTACATCACAGAAGAAATAATACGAGTAGTAGATACTTATGTTACATTAAAAGCTCCAGACTCTACTATTAATGGGACAGTGAAAAAATATTTATTTTAAAATGAAACCGCAACGTATTTGGCCAATTTCAATCAATATTTGCTATACAAGATTTTAAACTTAACTCATCGTGGACTGAACACATTTTACTATAATACGAGTACTCACGATATTTATTTTGTATTCCGATATTTCGACCCAGTTGCATGGATCTTATGTACTAGTGTCAAATGTCACCTGTCATCCTGTTAAAACTTTCTCCGCGCCACCGCAGTTCATCCGTGACCACGATCCATGCAACTGGGTCGAAATATCGGAATACAAAATAAATATCGTGAGTACTCGTATTATAGTAAAATATGATATATTTGCTATGTTTTAAAGTTTTAAACACAATTAAACAATAGTGTGTTGAAGAATTTGTAAAAGTTTTTCGAAAAGATCTTTTCCATTGAAAAGGCGATAGACTAGACAAAAATGACAAAATTATGCGAAATTCGTAATTTTTTCCAGATCTGCTCGCGTAGTGTAGAACAAGTGCCTGACGCTGGATAAAAAACTCTTCTAAAATTAAAGCAAGTACTCTTTACCAATCCATGCGAGGCAGATGAAATCTTTGGAAATAGCGCACTAAAAAGATCTGAATTACCTCGTTTAATGCAATATGTATTTCACTTATGACTATTGTTCCAATAGTTCCAATAGCATTTCTTTACAAACCTTTTCACAGAATAAATGAAAAAGTATACTTTGTTACATTACCGTTACAGATTTTTTTTTTCAATTAACGGGTTCGATTCCTGGCTAGAAATATTGATTTTTCAAAAATTAATAATGCAGTTTTAGCTTTTATCAAAACCGGCCCCTAGACTCCTTTGTGCATTTTTCGCTATTCCTTATACATAGTTTAGAATTTGACCATCCACGCCCACTTGAAAAATTCACCCTGTATAGTATGGGCTGTAATGAAAACTGCTGTGACTCTTGCGATTAGCTTGTCTAATGCGAAGTAAGTATATAATCTACAATTCTTTTGACGATATACTAGACATCGCACAAGTAAAGTAACGGATCTCTGTGCGAGAAATGTCCCCATATGCGCTGGATGGCTGCCAAAAAGTGAGTAAAAATCTACCTACATGTTACATAATATTAATCACATCCACAAAAACATTATTGAAGACACTGAAGTAGATACCTATAGAATTAAATGTTTGAATATTTCCCTCTTAACTTAACGTTGAAAAAAACTATTTTTCATATTTCATCAGAATGTAATTCGTATCTAAATGTATTTACAGCAAAGCTCGGTCATCCCGGTACTATTTACACCATAAATATAATGAAATAAATAAATTTAAAAAAACAACCGGCCATATTCGTGACCGACCATGCACAATGTAGATTCCGTAAGTGTAAGTTGGATGTCTATTAATCCGTGACTTTCTTATTTTCGGGATTTTGACGTGATAACGTCTTATAAATCGATGAACACGGGCTGCATGCACGAAAAAGTGTCCCGTTCCGCGAGCGAGAGAGCGGCAAAAGCGAGAGAGAGAGGCACGATCGGCGTATCGTAGCCGATGCCGTAGGCGATCGTAGTTGAGTGGAGCGGAGCGGGGTGGAGTGGAGCGGGGTAGAGCGGAGCGGGGCGGGGCGGGGCGGGGCGGGGCGGAGCGGGGCGGAGCGGGGCGGAGCGGAGCTTTGTCATAACGTTGTCACGTTAAACTACCGTCCATAAACCGACTTTACAGACAACCATTTTTATTTTTGACATTTCTAACTCCATTCATTTACCTGACGGGGAGAGTGAGACATAATTTTGACTCAAAACAGACAAAACGAGACACAATTTTGGCTAAATAACTCGCAAACAGACCCGAGAATCTAAAAATAGTCTTTGTAGGAATATAATATTTTTGAAAGACGTCTTTTCAACAAGCTTTTCATGAATTCCTCGAATCAGATATAGGAATATCCGCAACACGTTTAATATTCTACACAAGAATTACGACACCTGCAACTGCTCTCTTTCTATTACGAGAAACATGAATTCGAAAGTAGAGAGCCAAGATTAGAGTAATATATTGATGGAGAGCTGAAATAAAAAGAATTCACGTTGAACTTATTGAAATTTTATAAACTAATGAATAGGTTTCATCTATTAATGCCAAATGGTGTACTTATTAACAAATTTTATTTATTTTAAATACCTATTAATTAAATACAAATAATTAGCAGACAAACATATATGTAGGTACCATCAAATTGATCAGACAAATTCATTGAGATACTATGTATTAACCAAAGAGTATAATAAGTTATGGGTAGTACTAACATATCAATACATAAAATGCGCCAAAAATACAGAAGATAGGTAGTTAGTTAGGTACCTACCTGCTAACTTAGTAGGTAGCTATTTCATTCTGTGCCACTAGGGCTGCCAGGTCGTCAAATCGTCAAGCCAGACAGACCAACCAGTTCTGCCGGACATTTGGGTAAAAAAGCCGGACACCCTAAATTATTAAGGATTTTGTGTCTTACTACTAATACAACCAAAATTTTGTTAGTAAAACAAAGCTTTTTGATCATTTACCATAAATCTTGTCAAATTCTAATAAAATAATAATAAAAATGAATGACGTATCAGTCTTCGTTATACCTTAATAATCATTTTTTGCTGTTATTTTTTGCAAAAAGCCTAACAAAAGCCGGAAAAAGCGGGCGCTGTTTAATTTGGCCGGAAACGCATTCAAAAAGCCTATGTACGGCTTTATCCGGACGACTGGCAACACTATGTGCCACCATACTAATGATACTACACATAAATATAGCACTTTATTATAGTTAGCACGTGCTTTGGATATTGTATAGATTAGGTACCTACCTACCATAAAAGGTGCAATTCCGACAAAATAAATACCATTACGATGACTAATTTAAATATTCACACAACATCGTGCCAAACTGCAAATTATGAAAAAAATAGGTGAGGCATAATGGAAACAAAATCGTCTACTTATGCATGATATGCAAATTTGAATTCCGAGCAAAGCTTCGTTGCCTTTATGTCAATTATTATTCAAGGGGAAAATTATCAGAACAGCCTTTTTGTGTACCATGAACCTATACTTGAGTCAAACTCGTATCAGAATTCTTGTCAACAAATCATTAAAATTCCTTTATAGGGTTTTCACAAACTGATTTGTATTTCGCACACCAAATAACTATTAAAGAACGAAATAATCATTATAACGTTTGTGACAACTTCATTATTTTAATATTGACCTATAACAACAACACACTAAGAGAAAACGACGTAAAAACCAACATCTTAAAACAATTTTCGTCATGAATAACTCACGCTCGCACATCCTTAATTTCGTGAAGCGACTTCAAACCTTTGTAGAAACTTATTGTTTTGAGGCCGGCCTACCTATGACTATAAATAGAAATGACTACGAAAACCTCACAGCTATAATGGCGCTTACATGCTTTGCAACTTGGTCGTATTATATTTCGAAATACAGTGAAATCAACTTATCTGTGACTATAAGGAGGGCGCTGCCGGACGCATTGGACCAATCATAGTGCGCATAGTAGTAATTTATGAATGGGATGGCATTAGTTCCAATTTTCGCCACGTCACAAATAAGTTCTTGAGAGATGGCACTGTACAGATTATACAGATATTTCATTCCACTCAATATGCATGAGCATAAAATTATTTATAAGTTAAATTTCATTAAACAAAGCCGAATAACATTTTATATTTATGTTTATGTATTTTAAAACAGTCTATATCGTTTTTATACGTAACTATTCCGTGTTATTTTAAACTTTTGCAAAATAAATATTATGTTTAAAAAGAAATTAAATTATAAAGAGTGGAACGGAACGCGACTTGCGAACTCCAGATTTAGTTCAAACGTACTTTATACGACCAAAAGTTTCATGCACCTGTTTGTTTGTGGTTGCTAGGCAACACAGTGCTTATGTAAATTCTGATTCGAATGTGAATATAGTGTAGTATTATAATGTAGGTAAATCAGAAATAAATAATAAATTGTACTATTATGCATGGTGTACTTAAGTTTAATTTCACGACATTACAGCATCTGTAGCTTTGAGAATTAACAAGAAGAAAGTACACAGCTATCTACTATTGCAATAATCAATCACATCACACGTTCTGAAAACCATGGTACCTATTTACTTGCAAAAGGGTCAAGCGGTTGGGCGTTCTACATAGGTACATGGACTGCCTAAACTAGTTACTGTTCCTTTACGTTTAAAATCTTCCCCTAAAATATAATTATTTAACTCTGCTGACGATTTAATTAATTTATAACATGCATTGAGGCGGCCTAGAATAATAACTAGATTAGGATTTCGTAGAAGGCGACAAAAGTCGGCGGGCTTGGTAGGGCAAGGGCTCTACGTGAGAAAAAAGTTTATGCGTAGTCCTAACTTCCACAGTCCTCTTACTAACGAACCTAATTGATATTCTTACGTCCCAACTCAGAGTCACTAACGGTTACATAAATCGCTCCTTAGTAAAGAATCGCCATACAATTTTTGTACTAAGGAGCGATTTAAATAACCGTTAGTGACTCTGAGTTGGGGTCTTAATAACACCTATGTAATGCAGGATTTTACAAGTGGCTGCAATCCCTCCTACAATCATATTCCAGGTTTCGTATTCCAGATGGGAGCTTGAGAACTATTTCTCTTTCTTTTCTTCTCTTTCCATGCATCAGTAGTGACTATGGTATTACTGCTGGACAACAGTGGCCTACATCAGGTGGATCGTCTGCTCGATTGTGTCCATTAGAAAAGCTCTCCAGCCATCCAATTCCAACAGGAGTCAAGGAACATGCAAGCTAAATGTTGTGTTTAACAAATCCGAACTATGAAATTTTTCGCTATTTTACGGAATAGATAAATAGTCCCCGGGATCACACATTACCATGGGAGTGCCCCGAGGAACAATATTAGGACCGCTGTTGTTTTCAATGTACATCAATGATCTTCCTTATTTTACTAGGAACTTGTGTGAAACAAACATTGTTTGCACAGTTACATTTCCCAAGTTTTTAAAGTGATTAAAAGAGAACCCTTTTGTTTTATAATCTGAGGAGAGAACAATGTTTTGTTCTAGTAAATAATGTGTAATCTCAGTGTAATACCTACTCTTTCCCAAGTACTATAATGGTTCAATCAAATGTGACAATCAAATGTTAAACGCGACAATAACGAAATGTGTCAAATTCACATTACATGTAAAGCAGGTTCCAATTCGAATAGTTCTAAATAAAGAAGTAGGTACTTGTAACTTTAAACTCTGTAAAACTGGTGGCATGGTGTGCATAAGGGTATATGTGTAGAAATTTATAATAAAATTCCATTAAAAATTGACGGACAGGATATACTTAAACGGCTAAATTTCATTGAGCAGCGCCATCTGATAGTCGTTTCTGAAAAAAAACAACGTACAACTTGTGCCGTGGTGACTGTGGCCCGCCCGGACGCCGCGCCCGTGCCGTTAGTTTGGCCTTAAATGTTTATATCTTTTAATTATTATCATTTTAGGTCTGCCTTATTTTTAAATTACAATTAACAATAAAAAGAGCGAAGTTTTTTTATAAATAGGACTCGTTTTGTGCTCTGTGTACTTTGTACTCTGTGTTGATTTTGTAATGTTTTGACACTTAAAAGTTAGACTTGACGTTTGACGTGACGGTTGACAATTTTGGTTAGCTATTTGTTGTGCTGAGTATTTACCAAAATAAAACGAAGTGTTTATTACAAATTATTATTAAGTACGTTAATAACTTTACACAAAATTTCACATTTAAGTTACGACCATGGTACGCAGACAACGCGAGCAAAGCACGTCGGAAGAGGAGATTGTTATAGGTATGTAAACTGTATATTCCTCTTAGTACTCTGTCATTGAATTGTAATATTTAAATTGTATGTGATCATTGTGTTTTCTAGATACTCCTCCACAAAAGAAACACAAGCGACACAAACATAAGAAACACAAGAAGCGAAAGTTAGACAATGAGTACGACAGCGACTCTTCTATTGACGTTTCATACGAAGACGCTCTTGATAAACCTTACAAATCCAAGGCCAGGAAAGACACCCCAGGAACATCTGCTGCCGATATATTGAAAGCTCAGACAATGAAGTCTTCTTCTGATTCGCGTAAATCTATCCCTGGCTCCTCATCCAGCACACCTCCTAAAGTAGCACCTAAGAAAAAGAAAACAAAAGGCAAGGACAGTGGTACCTCTAGCGAAGAAGAAAGATGGCTTGATGCTATTAAATCGGGCAAACTAGAAGAAGTGAGTAACAAAATATAAAGTTAATAAAATTGTCATGTTTGTTACTATTTCCGCAATGACACTTAAAAATGTGTATTGTAAAAATACTTTAATATTGTTGTGATTATCATTAAAGTTAATTGTAACACATGTACTGACAACCTGAATAAGACAGCTACATATATCTCTACTGGATTTAAAGACATTCCAATGTCCAGCAGGGGACTTCTAAAAGCTAATGAATAGAATAAAAAGATGTAAGCATATAGTGTACATAACTGACTTTCAGTTTTTTCAAAATATGTTACATACTTTTCAAGTGTAAGTTGAATGATGATGTGCTCTTACTATTTATATTTATGTTACAGGTGGATGAAGAACTCAAAAAAATAAAACCTAAAGACCCAAAAATGATGACAGCAAGACAGAGAGCTATGTATGAGAGAGGCACAGATAAGGACACTAGCCCAGGAGGAGAAGTATTACTAGCTTTACCTTCTGGTTATAAAGAGAAAGTTATGACTGCAGAAGCTATACAGAAAGCAGCTTTGAAATCCCAAAAACGCAAACAGTTGGCTGATGAGAAACGTGAAAAAGACAAAAAGAAAACAATGGACAGGTTACTTAAAAAGCAAGAATCCAAAAATCTAAAAAACATGCAGAAAGGCAAACCTACAAGAAAAACAGAACCTATGATTATTTACAAAAATAATACCAATGAAATATCATTATCTATGCCACCTGGTGTTCCATACCCATTGGAAACTAAATCACCTGTAGAGACGCCAAAACCAATTATCTGTGCTGTTGATGGATGTTGTAATATCAAAAAATATAACTGTTCTAAAACTGGTGTACCATTGTGTAGTTTAAAATGTTATAAAATTAATTTAATTCCTCTTGAAGTGCAATAAAATATTGACATGTACAAAGTGTTGTTTTCAAAAGTGTTGTTACTATTAATTACTACATGCAAAGTTGCCATGGATGTGATTTGAAATATTTAATTTATTGCCAAATAAAAACAACTATAGACAGCTAAACAGTGAGCATATATTTTGTAGATTAAGAAGATATACTGGATAGATTAAAGTTTACATCATTCTTAAGGGTTTCTCTAAAAAATTACTGTTGAGATACAAGGAGTCTGAACATTACAGCATACCATACTGACTGTGCTATGAATGTATCAGGCATGGAAAGCAACACATCATGTTCTAATATGTATACAATTCCTGGCAGTCATGGTATAGCACTCTATAGTGGATAGACTCCTTAAACACTACTTGTAGATAAAAATGTGTGGGTAAGTTAAGGACTTACTAATACCCTAATATATTACATAAAATTGGTAATACATTCCAATACTTCTTTCATATTTATACATTGACAAAATACATATTTCTATATTGACAAATATATAATATAATGCAATAGATATACAAGGGTATCTTAAATTCTTTCAATATTTTCTCTTCTATTCTATTAAAATGTTATCAAATTTATTACTTATAATCTGGTTGCTCAAACAGATTCTGGAAACTTGGTCACAATGCTACATTTTTTCTTTAACATAAATTATTTTTTGCAACAGTTCAAACTCTATGTCATACTTGTCTATTAAATTATTGATTTTCAGAATTTTAACTCTAACAGACACCATAAGAATAGGAATCGGAATATAATACTAATAATGCAAAGAAAGATAAAGGCATAGGCGTATCACAATATTTGAGCAACCAGACTAAGTTGATAGCAATAAATTTCTTCTACTTAATATCAGACTAGACTCAAGTTAATGTGGCTAATACATTGATATTATAATTGTAGGCATCGAGAAAAAATATTAACAAATTAATAGCTCTGTTTACTATGTCCCAGAGCAAGGAAGCACAGCCCTAATCTAACAAATTATAAATGCTTTTTTTATAAATGATACTCTTTGGTAAGTAAAAATTTTAACCTTGTTATAAACCATTGAAGAACCCATATAATATAATTATTACCACTGAAATCCGAATATTGTTATTGTGAACATAAGCAAATATACGAGATCAACTTTCAGTTATTTTCCATAGCCCTTAACAATTATGATAATGCCCCTTAGATCATGGACATTCAACTTAACAATGCTTTAGTATGAAGCTTCAATACAATCACTACAAAATTATTTTATTACATGATATCATACTACTTTGTGCCTAATAAAGATTATCTTCAGTAATGTTTTTATATTATATAATAATGTCTTTATGTCAAATTACTATATAATACCAATAGCATAGATTAACCATCATAAGAACAAGATCCCTGCAATCAAAATACTTTCACTCTACTACAACACTTCTTAACTAATTTATATAATTAATTAGTAAGTAAATAATCATGAGCTTGATTATCATTTGATTAGAAGATAATGTACAACATCAATTTGGCAAAACTTGAGCTGCATATCAAGCATAAACATTAATTTAACTACGAATGCTCTTACATTTGTATATATATTATATATACTTTTCATATTCAAATTAACTAGTTAAACCGACTTAAAAAAGATTAGGTTATCAATTCATCGCGTAGTATATATATATATATTCTTTGTATGTTAACCAATTACTTCAAGATGGTTCAACCGATTTACATGATTCAAACAGTATTGAATAGGGGATTGCTCTAGGATGGTCCCATAAAAATATTGTAAAGATCTGATGATGGGTTCCAGAGATAGAGTGGAATTTCTCGACAGATAGGAGTAATTGAAGAGTGTTAACAGAAATTTATGTTTATAACATTAATATTGCAAAACCATTGTCAACCATGTCATGTCAGGGTCTGAGGATGTGACTTGGAGACAAAATATGTAACCTCAATGGTTGGGAATAATTGAACCATGTTAAAAGATATTTTCTTGTTGCTTAATTAAGATATCATAACAGTAGTAGGTACATCATGGACAAAATTTATAACAAGTCAACCGATTGGAATAACTGAACTGTGTTTTAAGACTGTAGATAAAATTAACTTTGCATAATCAGTACAGCATTAACAATTTCAAGGCCTGAAACGACTCAAAATAGAAAAATAAAAACTCTTTAATAAAAAATTTAACTGCCTTCAAAATGGAAACCAACATAATACTTTAAGTAATTAATAAGTAGGAAGTTCAGTTCTTCATTAAATTCTTTTTAACTTTTTAAGTAATTTTATATATTTTGTCTAGGGAATGCTTTAAAGCAAAGTATAAATTGGCTTTATTAATAAGAAAACTAGCTGCGGAGAATTTGAAACACCCTTTGTTGTTTTTGCATCTTAGTGATTATTTTGTCACAAAAAAGCAAATATAAAACCCTCAGATACAATTTACATACACACCATACACAACAGCACATACAGTGCTACCAAGTTTTCTGTGAAATGGCGAAAATTGGAATATAATGCCGCGACATTCATAAGTTCTTTGTGCTCATTCATTTGACATTTACTACGTCTCGAATTGCGTCCAATGATTGGTCCAATGCGTCCGACAGCGCCCTCCTCCAATTCACAGTACTGTACATACAACACAGGTGCGCACACACACACGCGCGCACATACACACACACACAGACACAAACAACCGCACACACCCACGCTTATTACTCACGTTTATTTTGCATACTGATATTTTTATTTAATTTGTCTTTAAAGTGTTACGTATTTTTTATATTCTTGATGGCGATATTTATGTAATCGCTTTATTTATACAACTATACATAATTTAGAATTGTACTGTGAGTCCCAAGTCAGGTAACTGAGGAACCTAAAACTTCCGACTCCCACATAAGAACCCAGGGAGAATGGACTGGCTGAAAAACAGCACTGCACAAGATCATTAATTCGTGTCAGCCAATGCTGAGCTGTCTCCTTTTGTCTTAGTATTTAAGTTTTTTTATAAAAGTTTTTATTATTATTATAATTTTATTTTGCAGACTGTTAAATTTTTTACTAAAAAGTTTTGAATAAAAAGATTTAATTTTACGACTTCAGACTTAAATTTACAATTTGACAATTTATTTAATGGTATTTAACATTCAAGTGGCAATTTAGGACAGACAGTTATATTATAAATCTTACTTATTTAAACGTACATTAAGAAAACTACAGAAATCATAAGACAGACATAGACCAATATCCTTAGAATTGTACTCTGTTAATATCTTGACGAAAAGATGTGGAATTTGTCTAAGACACACTTCATTGCACTTTAGTTGTACACATTTAGTAACTACTTCATATTTGCTAACACAGAAGACGTAGACACAATAATTAAGAGTGTTTATAATATGTAAGAAGTTCAAACTCGGAAACATTTTTTTCTTTGTTATTCACTTTGTCTATGCACATTCATTGTCGAGCAAAAAGTACAGACAAATTCTAGAATCCATTCAAACCCACATGTCAAAGCATGGTAGCCAGCAAAATGGAAAAGAGAAACTGGCTTGGTATCAAACATTCGTCCGTTTTGAATTTCGGAGGCGTGCCAAGCCTGACTGTAACCGCTAAGACTGATTATTCTGTTTGTTGGACCGGAGTCGGGCTAAACCTGAGCGCTCTTCCTCCTCATCACTTGTGCAGGAGAGACCACCGACGGCCCCACGCGAAGAAGTCGCCTGAATCAAATCCTGGTCAGGGCCATTTCTACTCTCATACAACAAAATGCCCAATGTCTCCTCATAAATCCTGGCCTCAGGAAATTCCACTTTAGTATGCTTTTTATCAGTTGCATACACAATAGATGTGCAACACACTTCTGCACATTTCTTGCTGTGACCAAAGAAAGACCAGCAGCAGATTTCATTTGATCCTATCACATCCTTAATGAATAGGACTCGTCCACTGAAGCGCAAAGACAATTTATCGAATAGCTCAATGTTCTTCAACAAATTGTCATCAGAAGTACTTGTGTAAGAGTATTTATTGTTGTGCCGGTTAATCAGAAGCTTGACAACAGGCTGCAAAAAAGACAAAACTTAAAAATTTCACAAATATTTATTACTATATAGCTGACCCGGCAAACTTTGTACAGCCTAACAATTCCCCCTCTCCCTCTCCCTCCCCTCCCCTATACTACTATAAGTACTACAATGTAAACACTGTTTTTAATCCCACTGAGAAATTTGACATTTCATGTGTTGCAATATATATATTTTTTTTAATACCAATGTACACTGAATCGGTTCAACTCATATTTTGTGGTTTAACAAATTATATAAAAGTAATTAAAATCAAAATGCAATTTATTTCATTTCCCCCAGTCTATTCACTCTATCTTTATTAATTTCTATCAAGTATGTTTTGGGTTGACACTAGAAATATTTATTGGAAAAGTCCACCATTTCAGTACTCCACCTTTAAGTGACATAACAATTATTCAACTATATTCATATCTAAACTCAACAGAAATCTTCAATAAACATTTTAGAACAATAAAATAAAACAAATAAATATCTTACAATTTCATACCCGTAACTAGGAACATCACTACAAAAAAAGATATTTTTGTATTTGTCATTAGTGCCTCCCATTCTATTTGTATCTTTATAGGATTAGAAAATTTACTAGTCTGAGAAAAATTAGGGTATTATAGTGTCACCGGACCTTAAATATCTCAAAAGAGAACTTATCTTTTGATTTCTGAGGTCATTGATAATGGGCTGTTGTATCAAAAAGATAACCTAATAAGAACAAACGCGCAACTTCAACTTAGTGCAATACATACCTTTATTTGATGCAGACTTTCAATATTTATCAGAAAAATAAAAATAAATGCATAGTAGAATATTATTTTACCTTTGTAGTTGAGGAGATTAGAAGCTGTTCTTCCTTCTGAGAAGTAATTAAGGGTACTCTGCAAATAGGTTCAGCTTCACGCTCCTTCTTAGTCAATGCCTGCTGACAAGACTCTGAGAGCTCTTCAATCAAAAAATATTTAGCTTCAGCCAACAGCTCAGTAATTTCACGATAGGTGTCTGGTAGAGCAACTGTACCATCACGAAGGTAATTCAATATTGTGCCAAAATGTTTGCCACAACGATCGATTAGAATCCATCCTGAAATTTAAAGAATTTGTTTTCAGACTGTATTGTACTATATTACATATATAGTTACATCTGGAGATAGTGCTTATATTGAGGTGATTTAAAAAAAAACTTCAAAATTTCTATATAATAAAAAACAGCATTTCTAGTTCAAGGCCTGTTTATAAATGATCGCGAAAGGATTTGAGGGAAGAAGATTACTTCACACTATGGAAAAAACATATTTTGTAAAATAATTTTAAAGATGTTAATGATACCTTCGGAATCCGTGAGAACCTCCATTCTGCCGCTGAACATCGTACGCAGCATATTATCGCTTTTCGTCAGAGTGCCAATTGTTGTATAAAACAAAGTTCCTCCTACATTTAGCTTCACATACTGGGACGGACTGCCCTTTATCAATGTTTTATGATCGCCCGACATTTTAGGAAGCCAATCAGTTATGACGGCTACAATACGAACCAAACCCAACGTTGTAGTACTTTTCGGCGCTCGATTAGGGGTAGCAATATTTTTATTCTGATTCCCACTTAGCGATCATCATGATTTAGATATTAAACACTACGATGCAATAATAACAATTTAACGCCGCTTACACTACACACAAAACATACATTAAAAACTACGAAATGATATTTTCGTGCGAGTGATCGACCAAAACTTAATAATCAAAATCGATATCGAGCGCAGTGTTGCCAACCCTAATATCAGATTTGAACCGGTTTAAAAAGATTCAGGTCACATGAACTTGACCTGTTGAGCTGCAGCTCAACAACAGATCAACCAGGTCGCAACTCAATTCAGCTCAAGAGTGAATAAGAACGAGCTGCAAGCCGTACCTGAACCTGACCTGTACAGTGTCAGCGTCGAATAAGATAATATACCTCATTTGTATAGTGATAAGGTTGAATTTGAAATGCATGCATTAGTACATCGGCAACTTTGGTATCGTAACTACTACAAGCTTGATTTAAATTTCAACCTTACAGAAATACACTTACGGTATATTTCTTTTCGTCACATAAAAATACAGCTCACGAGTCGCGAACGCAGCGTGGGTCGTTCGGCTCATTCGGCTCTTTCAGCTCAAACGGCTCTTTGAATCTTTCAGCTCATTGACATGATTTGAGCTGAATCGCGAACCGGTTCTCAACTTCGTGACACACGATCTGATCTGTAGGTCGCGCGTTTTAGTTCAGTTACTCATGTCCACCCTAATCTAGATTAAAGGTCGATCTGGTCGATGCATACGTAACGTGGACGGGACGGGGACGGAACGTGGACGGAGCATAAATATACGTGCGTGCCCCGTTCCCATCCCATGCGTGCCTCCGTGGCGTATGCGCTATCGTTTACACTTTCTATGAAACGATGTTTCCAAAACTTCACGTCCCGTCCCGTCCCAGCCACGTTACGTATGCATCCACCTTAGAACTGCAAAGAAGCTATCAAAAAATTGTAGAAAACTGCAAAATAATTACATAAAGAACTGTAAATCTACAGCTTTTCTTATTTTGTATTATTTAATAGCATTAAGTAATCAATAAAACACCTTAATAGTAAGAAAATTATACTTGTATTGGTAAATCAACTTTAATTATTAACAAATTTACACAATTTCCACTAAAACTGCCTCATTTTCAATTTGCACATCCTCTTGATTTTCAGTTTTATCTTTATTTTAAAATAGTATATATTTTTATGGTCATCATCAAGCATTGAACACATAACAATTTTTTATTTCTGACTTTGTATGCAAAGTGCTTTAAATGATGGTGGTAGACTGTTTATTCCTATTATTCCTAAGTTTGGGTTACGCAGCGAATAAAATAGATGGCGCTAGTATTATCAAGAAAAAACTGTAGTTAAAACCGTAGAGTTGGCAACCCTGATAGAGCGAGCCAGACACAAACACAGAGTAATAATATATAAACCATAGATTTAGACATAAACTATACACAATTAAACGTTTTGCACTCTTTGACTATGTTTTACAAAACTAATTAAATTTTATTAAACTAAAATAAATTAATATGAGGTACAATAGCCAGCTATCCAGCTAGCTATTTTGGCTACTTGGCTATTGAACATGAGGTCAGTGTAGGACAAAAAAAATTAAAAAAAAATCATCGGCAGTTCTTAATACAATATTTTATAATCGTGCACAGACTGGTTTTACATAGTTAAGGGTGGATTCGCGTTTTTTATTTT
The DNA here is from genome assembly GCA_951805285.1 of Thymelicus acteon. NCBI lineage: Eukaryota > Metazoa > Arthropoda > Insecta > Lepidoptera > Hesperiidae > Thymelicus > Thymelicus acteon. Next base: position 8,097,802 of record OX638217.1, read on the forward strand.
GTTGTATTTTTATAAAGTACGAGTAACCGCCCTCGCTTTGCTTCGGTTTTCGTATTTTTTTACACCTTGGGTTACATTATTGGAGTTTTATTAAGGATCCCTAATTTTTTTGAAAATATAATATAGCCTATGTTACTCAGGGATAGTGTAGCTTCCCAACAGTGATCAAATCGGTTCACTACTAGTTTCGGAGCCTATTCAATGCAAACAAAAAAAAATGGTTGTCTGTTAAGTCGGTTTACGGACAGTAGTTTAACGTGACAACGTCATGACAAAGCTCCGCTCTGCCCCGCTCCGCCCCGCTCCGCTCCGCTCCACCCCGCTCCGCCCCACCCCGCCCCGTTCCGCTCCACCCCGCCCCGCTCCGCTCCACTCAACTACGATCGCCTACGGCATCGGCTACGATATGCCGATCGTAGCCGATCGTGCTTCTCTCTCGCTTTTGCCGCTCTCTCGCTCGCGGAACGCTACATTTTTTCGTGCGTGCGCCCGGCGTTCATCGTTTTAATAGACGTTATCACGTCAAAAATCAAATCTTTCCTCTGTTTATATTAGTATAGATGTAGAAATGAGTGCAACACCTCGAAAAAAATTAGCACATCAAATTAACTTTTAATCAAAAAAGGCAACAAAATTTGCTATTTAAGTAAATAAAGTTATTGGGTCGTAAAATAATTTATAAGAAATGGTAATGATATGAGCAGCATGGTAATGACTTTTATTTAACGGTAATGATTTGTTATTAGTGGGAATGACAAAAAGCTAATTAAATGTAATGTTAATCAAAATGTTTTGAAGCCGTGTGCACTATAGCTATATCTTTGCCAAGAAAAAAATGTCAAGATAAACACCACTTGGATTATATTATTATTATTGATAACGAGATTGGTTACTACCAATCTCAATCAATAACGTAATTTATTACTATAAATTACGCGAATCTAAATATGAAATATTAATACCTAAATGAAAATAAAATTACCTTTGATAATACTAGTTCAATGCCTTTGATAAATTTACTTCAAATGAATTTGAAAATTTCTTTCAAAACATTCCTGTTACGTTGACAAAATAGCTGACTTCATCCCCGTTAGCAGCACATTCAACTTTAAAAAATGTACCGTTGTAGAATGCATTGTTTCATTTAAATTTAAATATACTTCTTCGTTTGAAATAATGTTAGAACTTTTCTTGCATTGCACATTAAAAATAAGTATACATATATAGGTCTATGTGGAAACCAATGATATTGTATGAATAAAAAGATCTTTAATGGAATCTAAGCAATAAAATTATAAACTTTTGTGTGGTTGAAATTATGAATAAAACAAAAGTCAGTATAAAACAATCATGTTTCGCGTTTTACGCATGTTCTCTTTGTATTCTTAACAGGGGCGTTGCTACCGCCGTATCAGCCATATCAATTATACGGGGCCCCCAGCGTATAGGGGCCCCCAAGGCACTAACACTCCCAAAAAAAGCTCGCCAGCGGCCTACAACCGCTACAGTTGGCACTCCTTTTATATTTGTCAGCTGACGTTGAGGGGGCCCCACAACAAGTATTGATATGGGGCCTCCTCCTAGCTACGCCACTGATTCTTAATCTCGATGAGATATAAAACACAAATTTTATACAAGTCTTAATCACTTTTTAGAACATCATAGTATATTTTGCAAAGGGAACTCAATTTATTAAAAATTTTTCTTCCGGTTTGTTATTGGACTGAAGAGGAACTGACAAATATTTCTGCTTTTTCTGACCAAAAGACTGTGCTTCCTCAATTGTTTCCGGTAGTTTCATATTTAAAGTCTCGGGTAACAATACAGAACAACCCGTTGCAAATAAAGCCAGTACACTTAACACTAAGCCAGGCAAACGCTCATCTATTGGTCGTCCCTGGAATTACAAAAAAAAAAACTTATATACGTACATATTTTAGTGTTTTAATAAAATTATTAAATTGCTGCTCTCTATTCGGTGAAGTTTATAGGAATAAGATGTGACCATGCTTGCAAAGTGGCGTCCCGGGTTCGACCCCCGGCCGATGCAGATGTTAATGTTTCAGATATATTATTATGTTTGACATCGGTCACATCGGGTAGTCGATGTTAATAACGTCTTATTTATATTGTCTTAGGTGTGAGTATGTAAACATTTATTTATTTAAGCAATGTAGGCTTATTACATACATTGTTATGCATCGATAGGAGGTGTAAAGTACAATGGAATGTAGACTAATTTGAGGTTGTTGTTTAAATTTGTCAAATTAATTTAGTAAGAATTTTAAAGCGTAACTACCGTGTTCACGATGCTACATAGATAAGATTTCGGGCTTACTGCGTCTACAAATATTGAAATGCTTGCGTAAATATTTACAATTAAGTACATTACTATTTTTAATTTTTAAACTTACCAAGAATAATATATACGGAGCTATAACTGAGCCTAGACTTCCGCAAACATTACCCAAAGACAATGCTGTTTGTCGTAAACTAGTTGGGTACAATTCCATTGCAAATAAATTGGCCACATAATATGTTACAGCGTTAACAAATCTTAGAACTATGTTTAAAATAGTTGCTATCCATCCAGCTTTAGTCCAGGAGTAAGAACCTACAAAGAAAACAATCATTAGGTACCAAAGATTTCGTTATTAATTTATCAGTAGTAGAACAGCATTAAGGTTTACTCTACAAAACATTAGACTGCGAAATGCGATGCAAGTAATTAATACATAAGCACTGATAGGCACCTAGTAACTTAATTCACAGAGTACACACTACTTTTACTTTGATAAAGCGGCCAAGTGCGAGTCGGACTCGCCCATGAAGGGTTCCGTAGCAGCAAGTAACATAATATAAAAGTTCTTGTAGTTCGTTGTAACTTTGATCAATGTTTTTTGCGGTTTACGATTTATGACGTATTAAAAAAAAACTACTTACTAGATCTCATTCAAACCAATTTTCGTTGGAAGTTTGCTTGGTAATGTACATCATATAATTTTTTTAGTTTTATCATTCCCTTATTTTAGAAGTTACAGGGGGGGAACACACATTTTACCACTTTGGAAGTGTCTCTCGTGCAAACCTCAATATCATTTTTTAAGACCTATTCATAGATACCCCACACGTATGGGTTTGATGAAAAAAACATTTTTGAGTTTCAGTTCTAAGTATGGGGAACCCCCAAAATTTATTGCTTTTTTTCTATTTTTGTGTAAAAATCTTAATGCGGTTCACAGAATACATCTACCTACCAAGTTTCAATGGTATAGCTCTTATAGTTTCGGAAAAAAGTGGCTGTGACATACGGACGGACAGACAGACAGACAGACAGACAGACAGACAGACATGACGAATCCATAAGGGTTCCGTTTTTTGCCATTCGGCTACGGAACCCTAAAAAACGAATAATGGATTGAGTGATGTAAGGCTCTTTAAATTTAACGAATAAGTGCCACCCAGCAAAGTAAGCATGAGAGACATTTTTTAAGCGGTTTGTTAGTTAAAAAAAGGGTGCGTGTACTTTTGTACGCGCGTGAGAAGTTATACTTCTTTGACATTATTAAATAAATATTTAATTTAATAACGTGTATAAGTTTTAATTTTCTTTCAAAAACTATTTTTGTACTAAATAAAAATAATAAAATATTACTTGTGGTATGTACTACCTATGTTTACGCAAGTACAAACTAGCTGGCGTTGTTCATGAACCTGAATCACGCCGTTGAGAGTCTGTGAGATTTGTATAAGTAATAACATTAAATTGTAAAAGAGGTAAAGATAATAAGAAGCTAGGGCCATCTATCCAGTGCTTTCATACCCCCTCCATGGTAGCGCAAAGATTTAACGCAACCTTTTTGCAAGTCGCATAAGAAGTATAACTTCAAAATAAATAAAATGTTTGTAACTTGTTTCACGGAAAGCTAACAGGAACCAGGCTGCAGACATCAAGAAAAACGACACTGCACTTGTATACCGCCTTCCAAAACGGTCTGCAAGCCATGCGCTTACGAAATTGGCGGGTATTTGAGACATTGTCTGCCAAAAATACTCCATGAAAGGATTTTCGTTTGAGTTTTGACCAATGCTTAATATTTGCAGTGCAAAGCATGTAGTTCCAGTGGCCCTGAAAAACATTTAATAAAAGTATTATTGGAACGAAGTTCCTTATCGCGCGTTGCGAAAGGGGGCTAGACGGAAAAAATTAAGACGAAAAGTTGTAACGACACCTTTTGCCGTCGGTACAAGTCGTGCGGCGTGCGCATGTTTCTCTGTCTGTCTCTCTCTATCTCTCTCTTATAGAAAGCAAGCCAGATATTTTCGTTTCGTCTTTCTATTTCGCATTGAACAGTGTGGTGTCGCCTTGGGTGTCGCGACGATTATAAATAATAATAAAATAATAAAAGATAATAACATTAATAACATTAATGAATCCTGACAGTGCTTCTGCACAAGTTCCTAGTTAACTGTCGCTCTGACAAGACACTTGTCAGAGGGGCAGTGATGGATTTGTTCTATCACTGTCGCTCTTCGCATATTGATTGGCATGACGGGAGAAATGGCTATAATAGCTTAATGTGCATGATCGTGATATGGACGTCTCTGTTGTGCCTATGCTAAATACCGAAGAGTGAATAAGACAGCCACATACTATGATTGTACTGTCGCACCCTGGAAGACTTCTGGTCGCTTAGTATTAATCGAAAGAAACTTCGTTCCATCCGGGTGTCCCTTGACACCGAGTCCTTAATATAGTGTCCAAAGAAATAAAAATAGTTTTAAGCTAAGTTCGCTTTATTTGCAACTTCCTGTACTATCTAATAAAATTACTTACCACAAAAATAATTGTAATAGAGTATTCATTGCCATTTTCCGACTAGAGAACATTGCTAATGGCCCAAGGGACTTAGACGTCTCACTTTGTGGGACATATGATAAAATTTCTTCTTCAGTTTTTGCTTGCAAATGCTTATGATTTCTTTGAGCTATTCGCTTCAATAGTTTAACACAATCTTTTGTCTTTCCATTACTATACAGCCAACGAGGTGATTCAATCATGCTCCTGCGGTAGGTACATTCATATTAATATCAGTAGTACCTAAATTATAATTAGTAAAACAATAATGCCAAAGACTGAAAAATATACGCACCATGAAAATAATAAGAACAGCAGAAGGGGTGCAGTAGTTACAATTATAAATATTTTCCAGTCCCTTAACCACCAATAGGCTAAAGCCATTATCGAAACCCCTATGCATCCAGATGCAAATCGCACGGAAGTAATTATGGATCGTCTTTTGGAAGAAGTTATTTCTACAGATACAACAGTAGCACATTGCATAACTGACCAAGTACCAAATGAATTGATTAAACATCCACAAAGAAAAATTATGTGAGATTGCCCCGAAACTATTGAAATAATACGCCCAATTATAGTAACCAACAACGTAATAATATAAGTTGGACGTCGCCCAAACCTGAAAATTAATCAAAATTTAATAAATTAACACAGCTTAATAACACAGCTTTATACGATAGTATATTTGAAAATCTACAGTAGCATTTTAATAATTAGTTCATAGGTAGGGGAGATTGAGGGGATTTGAAACAAAGGTGATTTGAAACAGTACCGATTTCTCGAAACTTAAAATCTTTACGCGCTGTCCTACGTGGGCGAATCAACGCGAACGTGAAGCGACGCGGCGCGACGCGAAAATAACAAAAAGTCGAGATGTATTGAAGTGTCCTCCGTGACAAAAAGCACGTAAAATGCGTTGCGGTGCGGCGCGATTTGAAGCGAACGCGATCAGTTGGTTCGATATTTTCGCGCGAACTTCAGCGGTGGCGCGCCGCGGGTAGTATGTCAGTGGCGGTGAAGTGACAATTCGCGCGCACGTAGGACAGAGTCACCGCATCGCACTGAATTCGCATCGGATCGCGTTCGCGTTGATTCGCCCACGTAGAACACGGTGTTAGCGAGTTGGCAACGTCACTTTTCAGCCACTTCCCTCCGCCCGCTAAATGACTGACGTCAGTTCGCGTCAGCGGCGTAAATGCGTGAGTCGCGTGGTTATGGAGTTCTGCGTGCCATGTGACAAAAATCGTGAAAAGTAAGTTTTTAACGTTTTTTTACGATGCCTATATTTTGATAAGGGTTTTGTATTTTGGTTTAAGTTATATATGTTTCGAAAGCTCATTAACTAAAGATTTATTATATACTTATATTTGGTACTATTGATTTCTGTGTATTTGCTTCTTGATTGTGAACGATGTATATATTTTATACGCCGATATTTCGACCCAGTTGCAGGGATCGTGGTCACGGCTAGACCATCCCTGCAACTGGGTTGAAATATCGGCGTATAAAATAAAATATATATCGTGAATACCCGTATTATACTAAAAATGTACTTAACTGATACATCAGAACAAAATTTTAATAAAAAAGTTTGTTTCGTACTTGAAAAGTTTTATTTTAATAAACACCTTAAATTATATCATCATTTTTATTTTACAGCCCTTAATAGTTCTCAAAAATCATATGTTTCAACTCTCCTCGACCCCTGTTTCATCTTACCTCGGTATGAGGGGAGTTGATGAAACAAGTTTGACTTGTTACGGTTAAGTCGATTTTTCACAGCGATATTTAACGTTTACAATTTCTTTATGTTAGTCATTCGCAAGTGTAAATAATGACCTATCGATTGTTACTAATATCATACGATTTCTGTCTACAGTATTTGGTGTACATATGTATATGAAACAAAATGGCAAAATTGTTTTCACTCCCCTCGGTCTCCCCTACTTGGAAAAGTACTTAGTCAACCTGTGTTGTGGGTGGTGGTATTAAAAATAGCGATTAATGGATACAATTATTTTTAAATACATGAGAATAATTATAAAAACTCACGTATCGCCTATCCATCCGAAAAACATAGAACCGGTCAATTCCATTATTTTGCTGTAGGCTAAAATATTAGGTATGTACATCTCTTTGTCACAAACCCAATTTTTTTCTGATGAAACCGTTGATCCGTACCACGTCGTGTCATATTCATAGTCATTGCAACCTTAAAAATATCTATTTTTTCTTATTACCTCTCTCCATTAATATTATAAAATAAATTCAGATAAACAACGTACTCGTTTGAAGCGCTAATAGCCCGGCGGATTGTGTCGATCCTAAGTGATCGACAGAGTTGCAACAACGGGCGCGATCGGTAGTTGGATGGGTGACCCCTAGTGGTAAAATATTCTTCAGGGTTTCCGTGCTTCGGAGGGCACGTAAAGCCGTCGATCCCGGTTGTTATCATAAGATAACAGTCGTTAAGCCATGTCGGAGGCCCTCGGGCGGTTTGAAAAACTTCCGACATTCCAGTTGGCCACTAACCCCTCCACCAACCGGCACTGGAGCAGCGTGGTGGAATGTGCTCTAGGCTTCCTTAAGAGGAGAGAGAGACCCATGCCCAGTAGTGGGTCATTAATGGGCTGAAGCCACGTACTCGGTGAATAAAGAAAATCTCTCATTTTTGTTAATCAAAAAAAAATCATAAATACTTACTGCGAGTTGCGTTACTTTCATCTGGATTTAGGTATACAAGACAATTCTCAAAATTTATTTTGTCGTAAACATTTTCGTGCCTGGAAAATCATTCAATTATTTTATTGAAGATTGTAGCATAAGGAAGTAATAGCTTTATATTGAACTTGTAATACTTACGGAATATATTTTAGCTTCCAAGCGTCGTCGGTTATATTTTGTGTCTTCTCAGGCAGTTTGCAATTATGCGGAATAACAGTAAGGGCTAATATCATATTCATGTAAACCGCTGACCACAGGACTGATAAAGCTACATTATAGATCAAGTCAAAATTCTTTTGGAATATTCCCCCCGTCCCTATTTCTAAAAGTGCACGATCATAAGCGGAATCCATTCTCGTAATACGTATTGAAATTAAAACTTCAAACCTGGTTTTGTTCGATTTTTTTGATAGTACGTGTTTATACCATGACCATGGTAAGTATGAATAAAGAAAGTTAAATAATTGTACATTATACCGTGATTATACCTAATTGACATAATTATGTAAACATCACGATTATATTTCAACATTATCAATTGCATTAAGTTCTATATAAATAAGCTTCTTTTATCTCCATGCATTTACTCGTCATTGCAAATAGGAATAATACAATAGGAAGAAGATAAATTGGTGCGTACATTCATTACCATGCTATTTTTGTTTGTATTGGGATAAAATGGGCTGCACTACATGCATTCTCGTATTAGTCAACTTTTCATGCAGGTGAAGCGCCCTATTGAACTGAATGATGCAAATACTGTGGCATCACACAGGTCACTCTTGCATGATGGTAGAATAATATATTCATAGGTGTACTCATTTCTGGTTCAGGGGGAGGCAAGTCAGATTTTTTGGCCTTGTGGGAGCCAGACTTCTTAGATCCCAGTTAACGCATAATAAATACCGTAAGAATTCTGTGGAGTGTGCACTAAAGTTCGAATGTGTAAAGCATGAAAAAATGCTTCGTAAGCATTGCAGTATTGTTACTAGCATATAGAACCGACACCGTGAACACAATGTATGTCCCAATAAATTGGCGCCGATAGGCTTCAATTTTCAATGGATTCGTTCGATTTAGTACTATGCATTTCGTTATCCCTTTTATTGAGAAACTATTACACTTACAGGTTTGAGTTTTGACATAGTAATTTCTATTCATGTCTAGATATGTTATCAATCATAAAAATATTATTTTGTCCACTTTTTAAAAAAGCAATTTTCAGAAATTCGATTTTTATTGTACAACTAACGCCATCTATTGGAAAAGTAAAAAATCACTTCCACATAACTTCCCCTTCATGTATGTAAGTTTACCTTCTGAAATTGTAGATGGCTCTGATTACATTATAATAATGAAATAATAAATTTTATTAAAATTTCTTCTAAATTAACGAATTTAAATTATTGCACTGAAAAAAAAACAATAAAAATTAATTAAAATCCCGCTCCCTTTCCTTCCCGCTTCCTCTCCCCTCCCCTCCCCCTCCCTCACCCCTACTCTTCTCCCTCCCCCTATCCCCCCGTCTGTGGCGCGGACTTTAAAAGTCCGCTGTCAAACATGGCGGAATGTATCGCATCTGTTGGGGCTCGGGGAGGGTGGGAGCCGGCACGCGGCGTGTCATGTTACAAACACTTAAAGCAAAACATTGCTCGAGAGCTATAAATAATGCTTAAGTGGTTAGAATCGTTATGAAACAAGCTACACATTTAAACAAACATTAGTCCAGTGTTGTTTTTTATTGTATTCGTAATTGTAATACGAAAAAAAAAATTGCGAAACATTTTCGCAAATTAATAAATAAATTCGCAAAATTAGACAAAACAACCATTATTTCGTTATGTATGTCGTTTATTTAGGTATGTATACGTAATTTAACATGAATGAATAACAATAAACCACAATTAACTAAACATTCGATAATTGTTTACATTAAGATACGCGCGACCTTCGCCGCGGCATAAACATGACTTTAAAACGTCTAGTAGTTCGTTGTGGGTATGGCCTATACACTTGAAATACTTTTATTGCCATCCTTGTTCTTTACACTACATTTTTTGTATAAGTTTGAGCAAGATAGAAACAGGCTATGATGCATAGTGGCATTAAATAGCGCGGGAAGCGTGAACGGACTTTTAAAGTCCGCTCAACATTTCGCGATGTTTGACAGCGGACTTCTAAAGTCCGCGCAACAATTGAGCGGATAACTCAATCCTGCCCCCCTCCCGCTTCCCCTTCCCTGCCCCTCCCCCTCCCCCTGCTGCTCCCCCGCCCCTTCTCTCCCTCACCCCCGCCCCTCCTCTCCCTCACCCCTGCCCTTCCCCTCCCCTGCCCCTCTCCCCTCCCCCTCACCCCTGCTTCTTCCCCTTCCCTCCCCTCCACCTCCCTCTCCCCCTACTCCTCCTCTTCCCGTCCCGTTCCCTCTCCCCCTATCCCTCCCCTCACCACAGTGAAATAAAATCATAAGTGTCGTTCGTACGCGAAGGTCCAAACCAACATTACGGTCGCGCGACTGACAAGAGGTCATCAAAATGCCACGAAAACGCACGTTAACTGTCCATAAACTTCGCGAGCCCTCCATAGAGCACCGCTTTTTTGCTAGTTATAATATTCCTGTACCCATAATAAATGAAAAAAAAACTCGTCTTACAACAGCTATGCACTTAAGAAAAGGATCTATAAGAATAAATTATCAGTTCTATAGATTATTTCTAGATGTAGTCTAAAAAAACTAAAAAAATAGCTTCTAAACTATAGTTGTACACTATTAATTATCCATGGTGTATACATAGCAGTATACTCTATGGGTAGAATTAATAGACGAATAATAATCTGTTTCCCGTTATATTGCCTAAATTACTTTACAGAATATAATATCTGTGCTTTATTCGGCTTTTCGCTTTTGCTTGCCGCCTGCAGGGGCTACTCACTTCGATTTCAAGGTCAATTATGACATTAGTAAAAATTTTAGCCAATATTACAGAATTTCGTCATAAATGTTGGTAGCAACTTTTTGGTATGACAAATGTAATGATGTCAAGTTTCCGTTTCCGGTTGTCAATCGAAATGACGTTACTCTTAAAATAAAAATTTTGATATGGGGAAAACTAACAGAAAATGTTATATTTGTTATCGTAAATCTATCAACACTAAATTTATTTCTCGCGGCCTTTCCTGCAGACCCTGATAGGTAAGTTTCATGACTATTATTGATAATATGAATAAGCATACTATGAGTAATGTATGAAGCTTACAATTATTGAATTTATACTTTATTCATTAGAACTTTACATTGCTATATTCTTTTCATATGCTTTTAGTGTCGACAATGGGTTAAAGCCATTGGAGACGAAGATTTGGTATATATGCCTATTGAAAAGTTACACCAATTAAAATTTGTGTGCGGACGTCACTTCGCACCTTCAGCATTTAATACCCAACGAAGCAGATTACTTAAAAATGCAGTGCCTTCCAGAACTTGACGCGTCCACCTCTAGCAGACAACCTATTAACCAATTTCCCATTAAGAATAGGAAGTCTTATTAAAGTCATATTAATATCATGTTATCTATTCCTTGTATTCTATTATTGCAGGAATAATATGAAAGCAACAGACTAATGTAAACTTACGAAATAAAGAGGTAAAACCTTGTTAAGTGTAAAAAGTTTGTAATTAATGATTTTTTTTGAGTAATATGTAAGAGTATGTTAACAATTAATTATTTCATGTAGTCGATCTGATAGCACTTGTACCTTGTTGTGAGCTCCTTTAAAGGTAGGTGTTAACAAATACTTGGAATTGTTAAATAAAATTATAATATTAATCAAGTGTGGCTTTTATTTTAATCTATAAAAGATAAAGATCATAGATAAAGATAAAGGATAAAAAGGTATTAAAGTCTAACAGCCATGAACAGTATAAAAGCACAACACTAGTTATCGATAATATTAAGCCCATCACTAGTTGACAATGTCATTTGATAGCTATGTTGGCGGCCTTGTTTCCGGTTTACCACAGATATGAATAAAACATCATTATCGCACAGAGTATTTAAAACACTATGGCTCATCGTTTATCCTGTAATGTTGGTACAAATCTTTACTTAAATCTTCTAGCTAGAGACAATGTTCTAAGTGGCGTCTCTTAAAACGTAGTGATTAAGTACTCTGTGGCCGCCTGCACGAACGATACTTGGCGGATCTTCGCGCGTCAGTTATTTTACAGCCATATTTCATGAACTTATTTATTCGACATGGGTGCCTATTTATCTGAACCCGTTACTGAAAAACTGTCTAGTGATGAATCAAATGATAAACTCGAATGCGGCGCCAGTTCAATGCAAGGATGGCGTGTCAACCAAGAGGTACGTTATTGTTCCTTCAGTAATTAAAGAGTTTGATCTACTATACGCTGCATTAAACTCATTACTTTGTAATTTATGCTACACAATTCATCCGGATACACTTTGTTGTTCGATGTTCCATACTAGATAATATTCTATTCGTAAGCATTTACATTGTAGCTTTAATGTACCTACGATTTCTTATAGTACGGTAGCGGTCTAGCTAGCGGGGTGCCATGAACGAATGTGGCGAAGTTTTTGATATTATTTCAGCATTTTAAACACACGGTAATTAACTTTGTAGAGTATTTGATTGTATTATGTTACACCATTTCATAGGATGCACACAACACGATATTGGATTACGATGTAAATACATCTCTATTTGCCGTCTACGATGGTCACGGAGGCGCGGAAGTTGCTACATATTGTTCACAAAAATTACCAGATTACATCAAAAACACCGAAGCATATAAGAATGGAGATATCGAGAAAGCATTGTCTGATGCATTCCTTGGTTTTGATGCCACAATTGCTACCAAAGAGGTTATGGACATACTCAAAGAGTTGGCGGGTATGTTTTGTTTTGGGCAGTACTATATTAAGTGTTTACTGTTTATTATTTTGCACGAGTTTTTTTATTTGCGAATGTTTTATTTTTGTATTAGGAGAATAATTGTTTTTTCTTGATAGGAGAAATAAATCCGCCAGGTCCAAGTGACAATGAAGAGTCTGAAGATGAGAATGTTAATAATCTCTTTCAAGAGGCACATCTTCCACTACAGGTAACAGTTATCTCATAACAATACTAAATAAATATACTAAAACATAAATTCCATTTTTTACATACTCGTTTCATCTAATTTCTCTAATTATACAATTTTTTCATGTTAGTGAACAGCATACAATAACATTATTGAATTGTAACTGTGCTACAAATGTTATAGATTGGTAACTTTCACTCATTTATGCTGTTTTTTTTTAATGCCAACAGAGCATTAATCTATCATCATAATCATTATTACTAAGCTGCAAAAACATATTACATCTGTGTGTTTGCAGGAAGTGCTTGCTAAATACGAGAATAAGTTGAGCACACTTCATAGAGCTCGTCTCGGAGAAACAGCCACACCATTGTCACCGTGTCTGCGAGCTAAGAAGAATGCTAACGAACCAGGGGGCTCTGGTAAGATATTTTGTAGAATATAAGTGAATAATTTTCCATCCGCATTAGTTTTCACCGAAAGAAATTGAAAATATATTAACATCAATGTCATCCAAGGGAAACATACAACCGAGAAAAAAATCTTCCCTATTTTCTTTTCCTAGAAATGGACTATCTATATGCTAAGTTTCATCTTAATTCATACAACAGCTAGAATGTTGTGAAAAGACAAACATCTTCCCAAACTTTCACATTTATAATATTGGTAGTATAAATCACTTGTACTAACTTTCAAAGATATGAACAACAATAAAAAATATATTTATTGTAGGTTCCGGAGCATCGAGTTCCTCTACCGAGTTTGTGGTTGCAGCTGGTTCTAGCTCGGAACAGGTTGAGGCAGAAGCATCTTCAACCAAAAATGGTGTGGAGACTGATGATCCAATTAAGATTGAAGATGACACTGGTGGTGTTTCTTCCACAAATTCAAATGAAGAAGACAAAGACGTAAATGGAGAGGTAATTCAGATTATTTAATAACAGATTGTTCAGATATTTCATAAGAGATAAATTTGTGAGTAACAGAATATTATTGCACCTTAATTATAACATCACACATGTTAAAGACAAAACACTCAAGAGTAAAAAATGATAGTAAAAAATATTTACCAAATATTTTCATATTGTTCTATCGTCACATCTGGTATCTTAATAATTTACTCATAGCTTCAAGCTTCTTCTTCACTTTAAAATTATTACTCATATTTTATCATAATTATAATAACAATTCACCTGAAAATCGTAATATCTTATTAAATTATTAGCAATGGCAACTGTTCATGCAAAATTATTCTCATGTGTTTGTCAAATTTTGCAAGCAATAGTTTTGTAATAATTATCACTATGATTTTTGTTAAATTTATTTTAGTACAAAGGAAAGTTTGAGTTGTAAGACTCAAATGTAGTTCATAAACATAGCATTGCGAATACACTTAATCAACTTGCTTGTTATGTCTGTACATCTTTTAATGCCGTGTTCACATCTCAGGTTTCAACCAGTGAACCAGATGCAAAAAAAGCAGATGCAGTGTCCATGGATGTGGACAAGCCGAGCACAAACGTTCCAGACAGCTCAGGTGACAATTGCCGCCAACCAGAGCAGAGTGGTGATGCCAAAACTAGCGCGATTGGGTGCAATGGAGATGTTGTTGATTCTAAACAGACTGATGAAGATGATAATATTACATCATCCAACGGATCTGCTACTCCCGTTAAATCTGATGGGAAAGGTAATTAAAAGCTTGCTCTTACAAACTTACTTTTCAAAAATCTTAGATACAATCACCTCTTACAATTGAAAGTCATCAAATTTAGTGCTGATAGACTATTAAAGAAAGCTCATTCATAAAAATGTAACTTCACAGTTTTTTTTTTGTTTATTCTATACAGTTAAGGCTTCCCCAGTGTCCAGTTCAGACAAGCCTGCACCAGAGAGACCAAAGAAGTCCAAGATGCGTCGAGCTGCCGCTGCGGTGTTTGAATCTCTACTCAGAGAGGCTTCAGTGGAAGATGATGATGACAGTGACTCTAACGATGAAACATTTGAGGGTGGAGAAGTGGAATCCTCTGATGATGAGAATGTCAACGGAGTAGAGGATTCCTCAAATGATGGTTAGTCTATAATAGCATGCTGTCCTATTTTATCATTAATTGCCACATCTATAAATCTGTGGCATATCATATGAGTACAAATTTTTATACTTTACATTATGCTTTATTTTGCTTTTGTCCGTTTTTTTTTTTGTAATGTTGTAATATTGAGGTGCATACAAATTGTAAATGTAATGTGATTTTACTAATATTTAATGCAAAGATGTACAGAGGTGGGCTGGAGTGTACATTACACTTGTGAATTAGGAATTGAGTGTTTAAGATTTAGAGACTTGCATTGCCGAGAACCAGTATATCAAGTAAAACTAACCAGCCCCTATGGGCTATACCTTAGGTAGCTTTTGTTGATCCTTGTGAAGGTCTATACTTTCGTTTTTTGCAATGCAAGGAGAAAACTGAAATTAACAAAAGATGAATTGAAACACATTGACAAAATATTTATAAAATATTGTTGTATTCTTCTGACTGTCATTTACATAAATTACTGAAGTTGCCAGCACTCTCATAAACTATCTTCATAATATTTTTAACAAATTTACTCAGTAATGTAGATAGAGATTAGCGATCATTTCATACGACTAATAATAATAAACTTTCAAATTATCCGGTGTGAAAGAAACAAATTAAAAAAAAATCACAAATAGCTTTACTATTTAGGTGCTACTAATTAAAATGCCAATTATCATTATTAGGCGAAGGTGAAGAAGAAGAAGATGAAGAGGATTACGAGGCAGAGTCCAGTGATGAGGAAGGTGAAGAAGACGTGTCCATGAGTGAGGAGCCCGGCAACGACAGTGGCTGCACGGCGGTTGTGGCCTTGTTGCGCGGTAATTGACATACTGCTTTTTTTTTATTTAACCAGTAAAGCAAACAAGCCATCTAATAGTAGTCAGTCACCGTCGCCTATGGACATGAGTAACACCATTAAGTGGTGAAAGAAGCATAGAACTGGCTCTAAGCACCCAGTCTTTTTTTTTTATGGAAATAGCCGGTAAACAAGCTGACGATCCACCTGATGGTAAGTGGCTATCGTCACCCATGGACATCAGCAACACAAAAGCATTAGTGATGCGTTGCCGGCCAAGAAAGAGAGAAGAAAAAAAAGAAAGAAAGTCTGGACACTATTGAGGCATTTTAGTCCAGTGCCGATAACTCTAAAAACGGTAAAAAGTGGAAGAAAAGTATAGTAGAATGAAACCTATTGCAAAAGGAAGAGAATATAACGAAGATTATAGGAAAATAAATTACGGGCGATCTGAGGTCGGGAAGGGTGGGGGAGGGGGGGTTTAAGGGAAAAAAATGGTTTATCTCGATTTCCGGAAAAACTACATGTCCTATTGAAAAAAGTTGAATGGAAAAATTGTAGGTAATAAAAAGATCTACAACTTTTGTATTTACACTTTTTTACATAACCTCAAAATTTATGTGAAAAATTCAAAAAACCACGTTTTTGGTTTTTCCGGAAATCGTCATAAACCATTTTTTTCCATTAAACCCCCCCTCCCCCCCTTCCCGACCTCAGATCGCCCGTAATTTATTTTTCCTATAATTTTCGTTATATTCTCTTCCTTTTGCAATAGGTTTCATTCTATTATAATTTTTTTTCGTTTCAAAAATTATCGGCACTGGACTATTTGGCAGCTGACTCAAGCAAGAAAGCGTGACTTAAATGTATACATGAATATTTTCTAGATATGTAAATTACTTACTGAGATGAGTTGATAATATACGATGAGTCAGATGCGTATTCAGTGCCATTCGACTATGGTCATTGTATGTAATTATATTTTTATTTTCATCACTCATCGTCATCAGCATGGTACCAAAAATGTTTAAATGATGAATCACCATAATATCAGTAAATTCAAATTTAAAATTTCAGACAACAAACTGTATGTAGCGAACGCCGGTGATTCGCGCTGCATAATATGCCGAGAGGGGAAGGCCATAGACATGTCAGTTGACCATAAACCAGAGGATCAGCCTGAATTGGACCGAATAACAAAAGCAGGCGGCAAAGTGTCAAATGACGGCCGTATCAATGGTGGTCTTAATCTATCTCGTGCCATCGGTGACCATTCATACAAACTAAACAAAGAACTGGACGCTAAGGAGCAAATGATTACAGCTCTACCAGACGTTAAAACATTAACCATAGATGCAAAGAAGGACCAATTCATGGTGTTAGCTTGTGATGGAATATGGAACTTTATGTCTAGTCAGGATGTGTGTGACTTTATTCTGCCAAGGCTGACTGAAGGCCGAGAGAGGTTATCACAGATTTGTGAAGAGGTATGTTGTGTCTGATTTGTTATATTTATGTGTAAGGTTTAATTATTCCCACGTAAATGCAATCAAACTTAGTCCTCAGGGATAGGAATGATTATGATCAATCATTGATGGAACTTTGGTTCCGTATATATCTGTCATTACATATTGCAGTAGTATCTTCTCACCAAATTAATAGGATGCCTGTTTTTCCAAATCTATAGTTAAAAAAAATTATATTCTTAATTTTTATTTTATCTTAATACAATAAATAAATAAAAATACTAACTTAAAATTCTTCCCAGATGTTTGATCACTGCTTGGCTCCCAGTACAATGGGCGATGGTACCGGCTGTGACAACATGACCGCCATTATAGTCCGGTTCAAGGATGGGTTCATTTCTGACGTCGGTCAGCACACGAGCAACACGGAGGGTGCTAAGAAACGTGCTGCCGAGGACGAACCAGCCAACAACGAACAGGACACCAAGAGGCAAAAGTTCGATGACTCCCTATCAAGTTCAGTTGTGACTTCAAGTGTATAAGATTCCATTTAACATTTGTTTAGTGACATGCACTGCACTGTGAAAAGATTGAAGACTTTATGATTAATCAATTACAAACTGACATCTTAATGTAATCAAACAATAACACAAGTAATGTAGGTTTTGAAAGCAAATGACTTGGAAGATCAGCAACTTTGTAGACTTCACTCAAAAGGCAGTTGTAGTTATTTTCCGTCATCACTCATAGAATAGATGGTACCTCGAACACAATGCATTTTGAATATAGATAAGAGGCGACAAGATAGAAGTTAATAACTAAATATAAAGCAAATCTATAGATATTTTGACTGAATATTGCCATTCACATAATATATTTAAGTATCTGTAATGATCGATAAATGTTTAATTATAAATTTTTCATTTGAATAGTTAAATATATTTACAATGGCAATATTCAAACAGTTATGTGTAGTGCTACTTGATGTCATTAAAATAATGTGAAAAACTAGTAATAGAATTAGGTTCAGCTACTGTCCATGCATTATGTTGGACCAGATTGGAATTAAATTATTTTGTCGATGTGATTATGTAATAGATCTTATTTGTACGTTCGAGTTTTTCGAATTATGTTACTTTATACATAATGGTAAAATTGAAAAGGGTAGAATTAGAAACTGGTTTAACTTTCTCTATAAATTATCACAACATTATGTATCATGGACTATGTGATTCTAGTGTAATAGATGTTAAACCTAAAACTGCCTAACACGTCGTATTTAATATTGAGTATAAGGAGAGGATTGCTCCAATGATAAGTTTTAGAACTGACCTTGTTGACGATAGTGATTAGCATGTAAGATGGTAAGTGTAAGGTACTGAATTATTATTAGGGACACATCTTATTTTTGATTGAAATACATACTTATATTGTCTACCATTATGACTCTTCATTTTTTCGTGTTAGAGGGCACATTTTAATTTAACAATCCTTTCTATTCCAATGCTTATTAAATGTGTATTGTTTAAATGAAGTACAGAATATTGATATGGACAATTTTTTCGTGGATATCATATATTTGTATTGACATTCTTGACCTAAAAGCCAATGGGGTAAACCTCATATAGTTTAAGGATTTATAAAATATAAAATAAAATTTCGCCAAAATGAAAGAAATTTTTCTTTAAAGTATTGTAATTTTTTATGATAGAATTATGAGAAATAATTAAATTCTTATGGGGGTTCGCATTCAGAGCAGTGGCAAGCACAATTTATTGAGTATCATGTATACAAAAAGATCAAATAATTTTCTTTTGTATCAGTACACCCAATATATTAATTTGCAATATGCTCTATACTAGTAATCTGTCTCTTTAAGTATTGACCACCGGAAAATATCACGTGTCACCTAAAAGAGCCTTTGCACACGGCGTATTTTTGAAACGCGGACGACGCGAGGAATCCGCACGTAGACGCGCTTCCAACGCGATCGAACGAGGAAACGCCTCGTCCGCTTCGTCATTGACGGCGCGGAAAACGCGCGGATACCGCGCTTCGCGTCGGTTGCTCTTCATTTATATACGCCGTGTGCAAAGGCTCTAAATCGGTTGTCCTGGTCAATTCCAATTATTCTGAGTGTGGAAGCATGAGTATTTCTTATAATACCAAACAATCTACATTTATTTCGTTCACATAAAATGTCTACCAATTATTCCAGTTACTATTGTATTTAAATTTTTAAAGGAAATCTGGTTTTTATCTAGTTCAATTCCTGGTTGTAACAAACGTGAAAAATATTTGTTGTCGGGTTATAAACGTTTCCTTAGTTAATGTCTATTCCACTCAAAACAGGGAACCCAGTGAAGCGTTTATTGTTATGAGAAGTTCTGATTTATCCTATGTTTTTACAGTAAATACTCTATAAAGAAAAGAAAATTGTTGTATACCCCCGGAAAATAATTTTTATATTTGAAGCATGGAGCACAGAAGGTAGGAGGACAATCTCATATGAGGGGAAAGTTAAAGTTTCCAGCTGTTTACTGAAAATAGAGGTTCCAATAATGGCCATTTCAGAATGGCGCTAGTGTGTGAAAAATAGATATATGAACATGGCTGTTGTAGACGGAGTGAAGTTTGCTGAGTTATGCCACCCGTAATTAATGGCGCTAGTGTCTGATAAATAGATATTCGAACATAGCTGTTGTAGAACGCATCGCAGCGCCACCCGTAATTGGACGCGATTTTATGGACACTTAGAGATGGCCCCTCCTTCTACTCTATCCTCTATGATTTCAAGAAAATATATACATTAACATGCAATGACTTGTTGTACCTTACGTTAATTCCCAGTGTGCTTATTTTTATATACCTACATAAGTATCAAATTTTGTAACCACTTGACGTGTTTGTAATGAAAGGTAAAAAAGTAAGGAAATTGGGTGTTTTAAATAACATCGCCATGTTCCTATATTGATACATTAAGTCTTGGGCTATTGGAATCGAAGGAATGAATGTGTATACATAATTGAATTTAATTATTATTTGTGTATGTAACGGTTTAGAGGTACATAGTTATATTTTTGTAATCGCTGGTACTGTGAGACAACTATGGATCTATATCTGTTTGAATAAAAATTGTAAAACTCATTTGAATAGATTTAAAAAAATCTAAGCAACAGCGTTTATTCAGTAATAGTTTATTCAAAAATTGTTCAGTGTGTGTTTCAGTGAAAATTACATTTTTACAGACTGTAACTCAAGTTTTTCTTTGATATTTTTCCCCTACATTTAACACAAACCGGTTTAGAGTGTGGTTGCCAGGAAATTTGGGGCGATAATGTTGTGGAGCTGAGTATTTTGTGTGCTGTTTGGACCTTGGCTGAAACGCAGCACTACCGCTGTTCACACAAGAGTTCACGACTGCAGCTAATGATATTTAAAAAATATAGATACGTTATGCCCTTACAAATCAACCAAAAAATCTGTTCCGAAAAGAGCTACAACACACGTTTATCTTTTGTTTCAATACATGGCATTTTTAAAGGAGAAGGCATTTTAACGCTGCTAACAAAAGCGTGCGTATCGTCTTGTATTGACAGCGACTACGAGCAGAACGATCGATTGTCTGTTCTTACCCTCTTCATCGTCGCGTCGGCGCGCTAGTGACATATCTACCTCTTTTTAAATTATACATAATATCAGTGTCTGCAGCACGCGTAAGCGATCTACTTAACTCTCTCCTCTTCACTTTACTCCTTCAAATTGGTGGTAACGGGTCATTATGGTATGGGAAGTGGACCCTTTACGACGAGCAGCGTGCAATTTACAAAAAAACAAAAGGGTCACGGCTATGTGTGGCACAGATGCAACTAATAACGAATAAGATAAGCGTTGGTCTTTTTTAGACAAATTACGTTAGTTTTAATGAACAATCAACCTTGTCATTGTATTTTTTTCATTTTAACACTATCGACAATGGTGTCGATACTTTTAAAAATTCCAACCTTGATGCAGTAGTGGTGCACGGGTAAACGCGAATTACCCGTGCACTCACCGGTGAGTGTAGCCGGTGTGTAATGTAGTATCGTGGGTGCCATGGACAACACACAAAGAAAAGGGCACATACCCAGACTGAAAACAGAAATTCAAATTTCCGCTTCGCGGTGAATCGAACCCAGGACCCTTGGTACGACAATCAGGCATGGTAACCATTGCGCCACGCAATATACCTATAAGTAATTTATAATAACGCTCGTACCCAAATCCTAATGTTCAAAAAATCAAATGATAAATAAAAAATAAGGGAAGATTTTAATAAGTTATTTATTATTGTTAAAAGCAATAAAATAGCGAATTAAATCTTATCTAAGCTGTGTTAAATATTCAATTGTTTCCATTTGGGTAGCTTCCAGAATCTGTAAAGTATCGTACTCGCTATCCAGCTGCTCCAGGATCATTGTCTTGTCACTAATTTCTGCCTGAAATAAAAAGTAAAAACGTATTTAATTAGTGCCTAGTACCTACATACATATTTACCTAACCTGCGCTTCCTTAATGCATATCTGATGGATGAATGGATCAGAACAGAAGTATCGCACACCGGACATAGGTATGTCACTAACGAAACTTAATCCGAAGACTTATTTCCTTTATCCACCCGGACCCTAAAACTGCCACCTTTTTAAAATCTCTACACAAAGGAGGCGCGGCGGTTTTTGCTAGCTGGCGCTCCGTATAATAAACTTAAAAAATCCAACTATACAGTGTCCAAACTACGAGCCAGAATACGGGACGGGCGCATAGGCATGAAAAATAGCGCTGTGAGCACTTCACTTCGTGGTGCCTAGCACCCACGGAGTACCTAAGTTTGTCTAGCACCGCGTCCGGTGTGCGATACATTATGTAAACGCATTCAAAATTCAACAGCCGTGGTCGCCTCGCCTGCGCCCGCGCCGCGCCGGCCGGGCGGTGTGTGGTGTGCGGTTCAGTGCTCTCTGAAACCGTTATTCCGTTTATCGACCCTAAGTTGGATGGATACTCGGAAATACGTTTTCATTTATTCACCCTCATGGGGTGGATAATAGGAATTCACTTTCAGATTGTTCTTCCAATTATCCATATCAGAAAATAAGAGTGTATTTTGTGCTAATAATGTGGTAGCGAGGGAAACTCTTCCATGACATAATTATGCTCAAATAAAATATGTTTGCTTACTTGCAGTTTAGCTTGTTCGCTTTCTCTTTCCTTTTTGATGGATTTTAGCAGATTCATAGAACCCATAGCAGCCATTTTTTGCTTTTCTACATTATCGCCCAACTCTCGTAGCATCTCTAGCAAAGAATTAATGGTTTTTCCAAAATCTTGTATTTCTGAAAGGCAGAAACGGGTAGATAGGATTATAATTCTCTGTCAGGATCAGATATGCCTATAATATACATCATGTATATAAATGATTTAGCGCCAGCAGATCAAATGGGCGCCTTGACGAGTGTAGTGTAGAGGAATAAAACTAAAGTTTGCGTATTGTACTGGCAACTACGCACTTATTTAGAGTAAATTGAAAACACCACAATCTCCTCATCCAGTCTGTCGCCGTCTCGTGTCTCATTCTTTAGAGTAGTTATTACAAAATTTTAAAATATGGATTCGTGTTGGGAGAGATCTTATATCTTCGAATGAAACGTACTCATATAATTGCGATAGAACTTCACTTACAGGTAAGTTCGTTTAATCATCAACACATCCGCAACATTTTAAAGGCGCCAACAGAGAGCTTTATTTTTATTATCAGCCCATTCATCTACAATACACATATAGTGATATAGACAGACACACTACCTAACACCCCTCTTTTTGCGCCGCCGCGGCGCCGGGGCTTAAAAATATGAATTGTCTCATACTAGATGATAACCGTGGATAAGCCTGAATTAATTGTGACAATGGAGCAGTCATCATTCAGTAGATCCATCACCCGGCAAAAGGTCTGCACTCTGCACATACCAATACACGAAACGGTACACACACGCCACAAGTCACAACCTATTGAAAAAGATGACTTGACCGCGACATCTTGGGAGCTGAATAAAATACATAGATACTTATTTTTACCGTGTTATTCTGTAGCCCAATACCTAATAGGTGGGTATGTATGGTTTGCAAGTTTTTAGGGTTCCGTAATCAAAAAAACCCTTACACCCTTATTAATAAAAATCGCTTATTCCAAGCATCATCTGAAGCTACACTTGGACTAGTTAATTCTCAATTAACTAAGTAATAACTTCGTAATTGCAATGATATTAATAAATATGGAGTAGCCTCGGACTAACAATACATTTCTTAGTCCGGTTTCAACGAGTAAAACATGGAAACCTTAATACCCCATTTACACGCGCGCGCGAGTCACGAGACAATCCGCGAGACGCGCGCATACGCGCGCATGTGAACAGGGCGCTCGCGGACCAGACCGCGGCGCGTCTCGCGCTCGCAGGGCTCGCGTCGGGAGCGGTTTTGTATGCGCGCGCCAAAGGGGCTCGCGCGAGCGCTCGCGTGGTGTTCACGCGCGCGTAGGGGGCGTGGCTTACGGACGCGCCACGAGACGGTCCGCGACACGCGCCGCGCGCGTGTAAATGAGCGGTTAAAATTTAAAAGTAAAAAGAGTGAGTCAGTGAATGACTTCATGCATTAAAATGACAGTGACAACACATATTTTAGGATTGACAAGTTGACAACTTCAAACGACGTGATCAGCTTTCAATTTCAAGAGCCTAACTTCGCTCCTCGCCAAAGCTCCTCGCAGTTTGTTTCATGCTATGGTTATTTGTTAAATTTAAAAATTGATTTACATGAACCAACAACGTACTCGCTCAGTTAACTGGGATGAAGAAGGAAAGCACAAAGAAAATATCAATGTGAATGACGTTTAGTTAGAACAACGAAGTACTCTTGTTATGCGTCAAGTCAACGTCCACGCCTAATCGGTCGCTAAACTATGTAGCGACCTCAGATGAAGGAAATAAAAGGCAGATAACGTCGTTCGAATATGACGTAAGCCTACCAAGAATAATACAAAATAAAAAACTAATACAATCTCGTGTCACTACTAAAGAAAGCGTCAAATTGCATGAACATCGCAATTGTCAAAATTTATTAAATAATTTTATCAGTTATAATGCCGTCTTGCATTTTTAAACAATTTAAAAGTAGTTCGCAAAATCAATAAAAAGAGGATGGAATATCTTTTCACAGGTATCTGTTCATTATTTTATTAAATATTTATAATAATATTTTTGCGGTTTGCTCGGAACACAAAACCTCGACAATTATTCATTTGTATACCAGCTTTATGTGAAAATCGGTTACCCTAAATTTGGGGAAATATGCATGAGCAATTTGCACTGGTCGATTTATAAATGTATGTCGAAATAAATATATTTAAAAAGTAAATATTTGTATTTATTTAAACCTTAAAAATCAAGAAAAATACAGCCAATGCATATTATAACCGGGTTAATTGAAAATGTCATGTTTGCCCACGATAAAATGCATGATTGAAAGAAAATATTATATTATATTTTAGTTTCTGTTTTTAGTTTAGCCTACTCACTAAAATGATTTCAATTATAATTTTGCAGATTGCCGACAGCTGCTATTACAAGAAAAAAAATGCACTTTGCCTCGTCTTTTATTATGCGTACCACAAAGGACTGGAATTAATTGTCCGCGTGGGTGTTCCCGTCAGATTATAATGTGGGTGTCTTCAAGTCAAGAGTGAATAGGCTTCTACTAAGTTAGTGTGATTTACCATCCACGACTTCATTACCGCTTACCATCTCAGGTGGTTCTGTGGTCAAACACTAACTTATTCTGCATAAAAAAGTCCATAGGTTAATTAAGACAATTAAATATATTTAAGTATTATTTTATATTAAAAGAACATTTACATATATTTTGATAAGTGTACTTATCACATTAATTTATTACAACGTAAATTTTTGTCTGGTTTTCTATGCATTTGTTCGGTTTAGGCGCAAAATGTCCGATTCGCGAAATGTCCGGCGGACGCAAAATGTCCTATTCGCAGAATGTCCGATTCGCAAAATGTCCTTTTCTCAGAATGTCCTTTTCTCAAAATGTCCTTTTCTCAAAATGTCCTTTTCTCAAAATGTCCTTTTCGCATAATGTCCGATCGTAGGCGCGTTATGAAATAAATGGAAAAAAATGATGAGAGTGAAATTTAAGATTTGTAACACGGTCGGTGAAACAAAAACGACGGTCACGAAAAACGTCACGCGCGTTTTTAAAAACGCTCGTTTTGAATAAATGATTTATTATTATATTTATTACTAGCTGACCGGGCAAACGTTGTTCTCCCAAAAAATTTTTAGGGGTAGGGGGATAATATGACGTCACAGTGTGACGTATAACGCCAGAGCGTACGAGGTTCGATTCCGTCGGTGTCCGTGTATGTGTATGTACGTGTTGTGAATGTGATTTATATGTATATTAAATAAAAAAAACTTCCAAATTGCAATGTTAAAAAAAAGTTGCAAAAAAAAATTCAAAAAAATAAACAAAAAAATCAAAGAAATTTCAAAAAAGGAAAAAAAACCAAATACTTAAAAAAAATTCAAAAAACAAAAAAAATATCAAAGAAATTTCAAAAAAAAAAAAACAAAAAAAAAAACTTTTTTTTCAAAAAACAATATTCAAAAAAATAAATTAAAAAAAAAATATTCAAAAAACAACGTAATTAAATTAAAAAAACAAAATTAAAAAATCAATATTTAGAAAAAAAAACATTAAAAAAACAATATTAAGAAAAACAATATTAAAAAAACAAACGGAAAAAAAAATGGACGGTGGCCCCTAATGATAAGTGAAAAGGACATTTTGCGAAAAGGACATTTTGCGAATTCGGACATTATGCGAAAAGGACATTTTGAGAAAAGGACATTTTGCGAATCGGACATTCTGCGAATCGGACATTTTGCGAAAAGGGCGATCGGACATTATGCGAATCGGACATTTTGCGCCTAAACCATTTGTTCCTCCTATCTCAGGAACGGCTTAATAAAAGATTCGGTTTTCACTGACGTATTGTAATGAGTTTGGGTTAACATTTAGTGTTTGTTTTATTTGAATCGGTTTACAAATAAAAAAATCACGACAATTTAAAGAATACCATCCCTACTTTTATCGACTGTGGGCTTACCGAAGCGAAGCAAGGGCGTTCACTAGACTAGTAATAAATAATTTGCCAATTTAATTGTGCATAATGTGTTAAGTTGGAAATATGTCAAACAACATTTACAAAATTGCGGGAGTTTGTGACTTTTCATTTGGCATCCTCACACACACAAAGAATTACGTGTCCATACGGTGCCACTGCTAGTTGACATTAAGGTTGTCACGCACACATAGCGAAAAAGTGACTTCACGTCATTCGTTACATTTCTTTGCGAATGTTCCATCTGCCTTTTATTTCCTTCATCTGAGGTAGCGACATGGACTAACTTTGATTCTGAGATTAGATTCGGAGTAGCTTACTTCTTCGTTACTCTATGTTTATTAATACTGAATTTAATTAAATCTTATTTACGACAAGTTTTAAAGTTACTCTTGCTTTAGTCTATATTTATTAATATGGCCGTTACAGCCTTATTTCAAAACGAGGTCTAACTTTAGTACCGTCCTAAGTCATCTTTAAACCGTGGACTAAACAAAATTGTTATTACAAAACGTGGTTTAACGCTAAACCATGGACTAACTATGGTACGAAAGCTAAACCTGCGAGATCCCTAGTTAACGTTGGATTGGAATATGTATTTCACAAATGTCAAAGTTAGCTTCGAGGTTAGTGTGGTGTTTATTTCGGAAGTGTTGAAAAATATTTATTATAAGGTTTTATTCAATGTATCTTGTACCTACCGAAGACATTTTCACCGGACGGACTAACAGGCATATAAATCGTGTTTTACATATAGTGTGTTACATATAGGTCTATGGTTGTTATGGATCCATTTACCGAATTGAGTGATGAAGATAACACAATATCAAATGCTGGAGATAGTGCTCCAGTCAGTATGTAAATTGTAAAATGAAGTGGTGAACACACTGAATTCCTAACTTTGATCTTATTGCACCTACTGTAGCTTCAACATTATTAGGTAATGAATCAGATACGTACTTGTTTCGTAATCCTTACAGGTGTCTTTTAAATCTTCTGTGTCTTTTATTATAGAGGGGTCTAAAACTCTTATTTTATTAATATCATCGTAATACAAATGAGCCTTTAGCAGTTCTTCAGCCATTTATTACGAACAGTTAAATCTCGGTTTAGGAAAACGACTGTGGACGTGAATATTCTTTTATTTTATTATTTTTTCCCCTATAATTCTCGAATGATTTATTTCCAGCAGAAATCAATAATATTATTTGCACAGAGTACATAAACACTACGTTTTTATTTGATTTGTACACAGTGGTTGCCTAGCAACACCACTTTCACACACACATATCTTTGTCCACGGAGTATTTAATTTTCATCGGAGTGGCTATCAAAGGTGTCTATTGATACGCAAAACGGATGAAAACCTACGAAGTGTCTGATCGTCCGCTAAACGGACGAATAAAATAATTTAGTCGTCAGACTATCCGAAACAAAGTACTAATTATGTACAACGTTTTACCATCGGACAAATAAAATAGTAACCGACGGGTTAATATTGAAAATAGCCTTATTATGACGGAGTACCTGCGCAAGTGGGCTCCTTGAAAAAGTCATGTGACCGAAATCAAAACTTATTAGCAGCCGATATTTTAAACTCTTTATTTCTCATGGTATATTCTATATATTTCTTTACTTATCTGTGTACGGTGTATTGTTATTTCTTGTTTTATCTGTGTTTCTTGTTTATCATTTTTATCAAACAAAAGAAAATTTATCAGTCTGTCAAATCTGAAATCACTCAAAATAAATATCAAAATATGAAATCAAATCAAAATATAGGTTGTATGTTGTTGACATGGTTATTTGTTTGATTTATAGTAATTTAATTGTTGTGATTTTTCTATGTGATTGTTTAGTAAAATAATTGTAAGGATATAGCAACAACGGGTTCTTAGAGATTAGTGCTTCTTTAGTACCGAATGATTTGTTGAAATCTTTTTAATTGCTTTGTATTTAGTTCACGTATAAATACAAGATATATACTTGTTCCTTAACAATTTGTGACGTTTAATATTATTACTTTCCTTCCTAGAAACGATAAGAAATGAAGCACTAGCTTCTAACATATGTATTAAAAATGTTTGTAATTTGATATTATTTGCCAGATTCTTAAGGGAATAAAGTCCGTAAATATGGAGGGTCTTAGCCAAAATGAAAAGATAATTTGGAACTCATGGCAGCAGAAATCACTGAGAGATGTGGTTCGAGAAGCAGCTGCAAAAGGCACTCATATTAAATTAGCTATTAAATATCTCATGAATAAAAATTCATGGAACGAAGAAACAGCTAAAGATTGGTTTTTAGCAGAGGTTTGTAGGGTTTGAACTAAATGAGATACTAAATTTAAGTAAAAATCAAATTAATATTTATTACAGTTAATACTTTTTGCAGGTCAAAGCATGGACAGTTCAGCTTCTAAACAGGAAGCAAATATTCAAAGTACTTCATATAATAAATAAAATTGATCTAAATCCAGAAGAATATTTAATGGAGCTTGCTCAAATCTCATCTTCAATTGAATACCGAGACTTCATATTGAGTCACTTAGAAAAAATCTCCAAAGATATTAAAGCTGAAAATATAAATAAATGGCAAGACTTTCGGAGACACTGGCATTTACTTCGTTACCTAGAAAAGTCTTTTGAAGTAGACGGTACCTTTAAACAGAACAAAGTTTTTGGAACTGGTTCAAACAAAGTGTTTGTGACTGAGAGCGAGATTAAAGAGTTGACAATAGAAAAGATACAAAAGTATTCTGCTGATTGGAAAAGTGTGATTGCAACTGCTCTTTTTTTTGACACATTTGGTAAGAAAATATTTACTAACTTACTAACTTTCCCTTGCTTTGCTTCAAGATCTATACCTATGCTACCTATATTCAGTACTTGCACCCAAATCGAGAGCTATAAGTTTTTAATAATGATAAAAAACAACTAATATAAAACTATATTGTGTAATATTTATTTGCTACAGAATTTACATTGCTGGACTTCTCTTCGCCACCACAGATGTGGAATTATCTAATTGGACATAACAAGGCCATGATTTTGGTGCGTTGGATCAATGTGCAGATGTCTGAAGTTGTCCGTGACATGAATGCTCGGTATCTCTTTTTTACAAATGAAAATTTTGCCAACAAGCTTCTCAATATTGATACAAAGGGCTTCCATTTAGATGTACTTGAAAAACTAGACAACATATTTCGGACATGGCCCATTACAAATGATATGATGAAAATGGTTGCTAAATCTGAATGTTTCGTGTACACAAAAATGTGTATTTATGACACTCTATGTTCCTATGGTATAGTTGTAGAAGAAGATCAGAAAGAATTATGCCAAATAATTGCCAGGCTGGCGCGAACTCAAAATTTGAAGCTCATAGATGAAATTTTTACAGAATCGTGCGCTACAATAAGTAAGCAAGAATTTTATTTGCAACTGGCAAACTATTGTGTGAAGAATAAGCTTTACAAAGTGTTGACAATGTGTGTCGACAGTCATATGTTAGACATAGATTTGTCTAACATCGAAGAGGAAGCGAAAGACTGTATTGAGCTATGGCTGTTGTTCAAGAGTATTGAACAAACATCAGATAGACAAAGCCATGTAGTGCCAGTATATAAAACTTGCCAACAAATTGCTAATAAAAATATAGACGATTACATTTCTTCTAACCCACACCTAGTGCTAGGCATGATTCTTCTAGACGATAATACGAGTTTGTTCGATATATTTACGAAGGAAGACTTGTTAGAATTTAAGGACTTCAAATTGCCAAACAAAAATTACAGACATATGCTTCCACATTTGAATAATGTTTTCAAAAAATATATTAATAATAACCTTGTATATGAATGCAAAGATGTGAATGTCTATCAGTTGCTTTCTGGCTATCGTGGGTTGGACGTTTCGAAGATATTTGAATTTCAGCTCGTCAATCAGAGTTTGAACCAACTGGCAACTGAGAAATCGGATAGGCGTAGTTTGGGGAGTCTCCTATCTTCTGATGTCGAAATCCAAGCGGGTATTAAGGCTTTGTCTCAAAAATCCGTTGATATGCCAGACTTTGCTAACGAAAAGCTTATGAAAAGATATGGATATGTGGCGAAATTGAATCACGTTTATTATCTGAAGCAATATCGGCCGTGTAACGCTAGCCAGGCCTTTGTAGCCCAGCAATATCAGACGTACAATCGTCTTCAGGAGAAGAGCATTAAAAGTGCGTGTTGTGAAGCTCACGCTCTCGCGCTCCAGAACTGGTCTGATCCAGCGATGGCGGCCTGCGCCGTGTCATTTGTAGCCATGATCGGATGCAACCCTACCAGGTGCCGGGTTCACATGTCGGCTGCCCTCATGATCAAACATCATCTTACATACCGGCAAGGCATGAACGAAGATAAAGCTAACAAAATAATTAACGAATTCATGACGAAACTTATTCAAAGCAACGAGGAAGCTGCGAAGACTATTCTAGAATATCTGGAAGAGATCACATTGACAAAACTAAAAGAAATACGAGAAAGGGATGGCAAGTTTGATATGTCGGTAGTTCTATACGAATCTCAGACGATGGTTAAATTTGCTGTATTACATAATCTGCCTCTACCTGAAAGGCAGCTGAGAGAATTTGTCCATGACAATTCGTGGTTTAACTTTTTGCTCTTCGGAGATGTGTTTCGCTATCCTTTGGCGCAAATGTTGCAACTGTCACAGGAATTTGAGACTAAATCTTATGCGGAGCATTTGAAATATATCATGTTGCACCGAAGTGGTGAAGAAGACAAAGACAGCAAATCTAGTTCCAGCAATGGACAAAGAAGAGTGAGAAGATTGAGCTCAGTTGATTCTGTAAGTTGAGAAAAAGAAACTACATTTTTTACAAATATCGTAGTGTACAAAGGAGTTAAGCATTTTGCGAAAATTTCCTATGTCGACTAATCCATAATGCGTGCACACTTAATAAATAATATTCAAATGATAGTTTGACCTACTTTACGATTCTAGTAGGTATATGTTATTATTTGTATACCTAGTTTGGTGTAGACTGATTGACCTGATCCAAATTTATGACGAGGCTATTTTCGTTTTCTACTCTCATTTCTACTACTTATTTTTAATTCCAAATACTCATTAACTTTGATCATCATTGCAAGCACTTTTCCACTAATGGGCTCAGCTCTCCCGAGTCTGCATCTACAATAAGCAGACTTTACATACCTCTGAAAACATTAGGGAGAACTCTTAGGTATGCATGTTTCCACATGATATTTACGTTCACCGGACCCAGTGATAATTCAACTTCAAATAGGTACATAATCTTTTTTAATTAGACGTGCGTGTCTGATTCGAATTCGCCGCGTTCGGGATACCAGCGTTCAAATCATTTGTTTTTTAGTCTACCTTCAGTAGTATATCAGACTACCCTCTTATACGAACCAACAATTATTTGCACATACAGAATCCCTCCCAAGGTTCCTGCGACTTCCCAACAGGGCAGTGCATGGGCCGTGACCTCTGGGAGGTGGCAGCGGCGTGCCACGGGCCGGAGGACCCGCCCGCAGCCCTCCTCCGGGCGGCCTACCACTACCGAGAGCCCTTGCTGGTACTCATCGCCACTTGCTATGAGGTATGCTTGAGGACTTGTCCTTCTATTTAAAGATATGATGAAAGATCTTGATCCGATATTACTTTTTATTGTAAGAAAAAAATGTGTTATTGTCTTTAATTTTATTGTTTTTGCTATCTGAAGTCAGTAGATCCATAATTATTTTTTCTTTTTTGGCCAACAAGTAAACCGTCGGTGATAAAGGCATTCATTGTGGTTACCATAAGGTGACCCCTTTGATCTTTTGGCAGCTATTGATATGAAATGGGGAAATTTTGCTAATTACTTGGAGTTTTTTTTTATTTCAGTATTTTAAACTGTCACAAGCACCTCGACAATTACGAGGTTTATAAGGAGAGAAAGAGAACTTTTGAAACTTAATCTGTTTCACGAGTGTTCCCATTTTTTTACCTTCTTAACTTAATTTCATAAAGATCAATGGTCAAATCCCGTGAATTTTGTTTTGTAGCCAAACGCACTGGACGTTTTGTGGGGACATTGGATATTGACTTCTTTGGAAAAGACTGGCGAGGGTCGAGGAATTTCCAAGGCAGAAATATCCCAGTTAGTTCCTTCTCAACCATTCCAATATATCGCTGAAATCTGTCTCAAGGAAGGCTACGTGACTACACTACACGAATCCATGCTTATATTCATGCCGGTAAGTTTGAAATTATTTACAATAAGAAAAGCGATTTTGATTGAAAGATTTTATG
Source organism: Thymelicus acteon (assembly GCA_951805285.1). Taxonomy (NCBI): domain Eukaryota; kingdom Metazoa; phylum Arthropoda; class Insecta; order Lepidoptera; family Hesperiidae; genus Thymelicus; species Thymelicus acteon. The sequence goes on from OX638217.1 coordinate 8,130,389, forward strand.
GTCTAAATTGTTCCAAAAATGTTTTAGGAGAACCCTTTGACGCAACTAACATCGTTTCTGTATCGTTGCATACGTTTACGTGTCTTCGATTCAGAGACTAACAAATTCCTTGTGAGTTTTCTGCAAATTTGTCAACGCAAGTACAGTGTGGACTCGAATAACTTCAATTGGCAAATCTCAAAGGAATCTCTTCAGAAGATCGCCGTTTCTCTCGTCAAGATAGCTTTGTGCCACTGCTTTGACAGTGCGTACCATCAAAGGGAGTTTTTGAAGTGCTTAGCCGACGCTCAGTTTGAAAAATGTTTGACAGGTATGATGCTACTTACATAACAGTATTTCTATGTTTATTATTATATATTTGACGACCCGTGTGGCGCAACGGTTACCATGCCGGTTCACCGCACCAAGGGTCCTGGGTTCGATTCCCAGCGAGGCGGAAATTTGAATGATGAGTTTAAATTTCTGTTCTCGGTCTGGGTGTGAATGTCCTTGTCTCTGTGTGTTGTCCGTGGCACCCACGACACAGGGAATCCTAGTGTGGGGCTATGAGTGTGAAGCGTTATTATTATTATTAAGTATTTCTATGTATTTTGGAGTTGTTATTGATGTTAAGATTTTTCTTCTTTATCTCTTTGAACTATGTTACCGAATTAAAACTCGTTGTATAAGCTTTATCAACCAGAACAATCTGTGGTTATCAACAAAGCATCGTTATAAGCTAATGCCAAGGTTAGCGGATCCCTCTTGTTATAAACTTGGTACTTGTACCTACTAACTAGAGAAATACAAATCATATATTTTTTTCAGTGCCCTCTCCAAACTTTTCCAGTCTCTACGAAATATTTCAAATACCAATGGAGACGTCTTTAGTCATCAATATATCCAAGATGTTGCAGGATAACGCAGGGGAGTACCTAACAGAATGTGTTGAAATGTATACGGCTAGCCAGAACTACGACGTAGCTCTGAAGATAGCCAAACTGGCCGGCTTGCCGGTCAGTGACATTTTGATAGCCGAATGGACATACAAATACGAAGCTCTGACGACCAGGGAGGAACCCATCGTCGAAGATAAAGATTATACGCTCTTCATAGCCGAATGCAGCCAAGCCTTTAAGAAAGCCGGCGTACACTTCAACGAAGCCATCGACTTTCTTGTCAAACACGTTGATTACATAACGGACTCGGTGCAGAAGTTTTACTCCTATAGAATAATAATGAGCTGGTTCGAAGAGAGCCACGAGTACGGACAGAGGAGGGAGAAGATAGAGCATTCGATGTGGGATGCGTATTTCCAAAGTGAAAATCGCGATAACATATTTTTGAACAATTATCAGTGTACTCTACACTTTATTCTGAATGGACAGAAGGATCCGAACTTGTCGAAGAAGATGGGTCAGGTGGAAGTTGAGAAGACTTTTTCTTCTTTGCTGCACGAGATTGAGGTTGAGTCCGATGTGGGTAATATTGAGAATGTGGTGTCATTGGAGGACCCTGAAGCGATAGAGGTTTGGACGAGGATTATTCATCAGCTCTTAGAGTTGAAACTGCTGGTGGAAGCGTTCCGTCTGTCAGCGTTGTTCAGTGCCCCGACGGAGTACCGGTTTAGGACGCCGGCGTGTCCCGTCCAAATAACGCGGACCTGTCTCAAGCTAGCAGAGGGCTCTTGTTCGCCGTACGAACTGCCACAGGAATTGAGATTAGTCATCGCGTCTTCCACTCTGCAAAATAAATTGACGGGTTTGTATTTTTGTGACTGATGTAAAAATGCTTCGTACAAATCAAATAGCACTGTTTTTAGGTGTTAGTTCACTATTCTGAGACTCTAGGATAAATAACACTATTCCTACTTAAATAAAATGACTTATTTGCTCTTAGCATATCGTGTCACTGTCTTTAAAATTACTAATTGTTGCAAAGTAGACTAGTAACTTGAGAAGATAAACGTTATAACTGGTTGGTATAGTGTCAGAAACGTCGGACGCTAGCTTCGAGGAGCTGGTGGTGATCCAGGAGCGGCAGGACGGGGACAGTGTGGGCCAGCTGGCCGCGCGCGAGGAGGCCGATCGCCTCGCCGCGCTCGACGCGCTGGCCGTGCGCAGTGGACTCACGCTCGCTAAACAGGTACAAATACGCTTTATTTTTGGCTTCAACCTATTAATGGCCCACTACTGGGCACGGGTCTCTCCTCTTGAGGAGGCCTAGAGCATACTCCACCACGCTGCTCCACTGCGGATTGGTGGAGGGGCGCTTTATTTTTACATCAAAAGAACATACAAACAAAAATTCTTAAAAATAATGTGGTATACAAAAGGCGGCTTTATCGCTAAAAGCAATCTCAGAATATCTATAGAATCTTAAAATATAGGAAACAAAAAAAGAAATTACAAGGAAGTGTAGGGTATGCGGTATAAAGAGATCAAATTAGTTATTTTCTTATAAACTAAAATAAACTATATTGCTAATGATGATAAGGTACGTTGAACACAATCATGCACGCACACTATCGTATCACACGCACACGTTAGTACGAACATAATCTAAGTCTGGGCCTATGAGTGTAGCGTTTATTCATTAAAATAATATTATAAACGGTTCTATTACCTACCTCTGCTTATTTTAAGAAGTCGATTTTTTACGTAGCTTTCGTTCTGACTATTAGATTAGAGGTTAACAGGGCAGTAACAAAACTTTTGCTTTTTGTAGGTAACCTTGTCAATATAACAGTGTGTATTTAACTTAGGGTTCAGAAGTAAAATCGGAACCCTTATAGTTTCATCATGTCCGTCTGTCTATTCGAAGCAAAGCGCCGAGACCCTTAGTGCTAGAAAGCTATAATTTCTCACGGATATACATATATATTAAAACTCCAGAATCGTAGAAGAAAATATTGAAAATCATTTTTTCAATATTCAAGGTTGGCTAGAGTCAAGTAATATATGTATAGTGATAGAGTATATGATGAATTTACAAGAAAAAATATCACGGCTATGTTACCATAAGCAGTTAATGAGTAATAGTCGATAAACTTACTACTTCGGAACCCTACATTGTGCGTGGCCTGACACGCACTTGCCCGTTTTTTTTTAAACTATTAACGTGTTGTATGTTGCGACAGACAGCAAGCTACTACCGCATCGCGCTGCAGATCGGCTGGGACTACACGTCGGTGCTGAAGTACCAGAACCGAGCGCTGGACTTCATCAACCTGGTGAGCGGCCGCGCCAGGATGTCGCTGGCTAACCTCGTCTTCAGGACTTTCAACATCCCTACTAAACAGGTATGAAATGTTAGCGGTATTGCATGCATTTGTTGTCCTTCGAAGGCGTTCATTCTTAAATAAGACAATCTCCTGGCTTTCCTACAATGTGACGAAAACACGTTGCACTGGAAAGTTGCGATTCTTAAATCGGTTTCTTGTTCCAGATCGCAGAATACCTATGTAGAGAAATGGTAGCGGCTATAATATCGCCACATCTTGTCAAAACGTCAACGTTTCGTCAGAAGGAACATTTCCAGTATACCCTATGGGGCTACGTTCTCAACTCTGACCTGGAAATGTTTCTGAACATGCGCCCAGACGCCTGCAGTCTCATCGGACGACTAATCCTGGACCACTTGATGGCATTTCAAAAGATCTACAAGGCTAACACCGCAAGGATACCGGAGAATGTTTTGGATGACAGTTGCCTCGATGTGGAAACCTTGATAGATGAGGAGTATCAGAATGTGGAATGTGATGAAGTGGAATCCATTTTGACTGAGGAAGGTACCATTATGTCGGCGGATACTGACTCGGTGTTGTCCGTGTCGACGGTGTATACTGCTGGGAATAAAATGACTAGAGATTCGAGGAGGAATCTCTTCGATGTGATATCAAGGAATAATGTCCATATACCGTATGAGGTGAAGTCTAATGTACGAAAGATCACGAAAGGTGCCAAACTTTCGACTAAACAGGTATGTTATATTTTACAATCAAGTTGGTTGTGTCTTTCTATTTAATTGTGTTGTTATGGTATACTGATGCAGCCGTGATGGTAAAACGTTACAAGAGACGTTGCAATGTTTTGTTATCTATATTCGTGATGGTTACTTATCCAACCTTTATCAATTAAGTTGCCGAACTTTCACCTCGAACTCACTACCACCAGGTAAACATAAGTTCATCTGCGCTTGCGACAAGGAGGACATTACGTTGCGGTCGTCTCTTGTTACATATATTCTCACGATTACATGTCCAATCTTTGTCAATTTACTTGCCGAATGTTCACCTCAAACTCACTACCACCAGGTAAACATAATCTCACTAGAGCTGCTCGTCCTCTCCCATGAGTGGTTCACGTGCGCGTGTGACACGGAGGGCGTGGCTATAGCGTTGCGGTCGTCTTTTGTTACCCTTGTTCGTGTGCTCACGACTTTGTCCCATCTTTGTCAATCGACTGCTCCTACCAGGTGAACATAATCTCCCTGGAGCTGCTAGTGCTCTCCCACGAGTGGTTCACGTGCGCGTGCGACACGGAGGGCGTGGCGGTGGCGCTGCGGTCGGCGGCGGCGCTGGCGGGGCGCCTGCTGGCCGCGCGCTCGTGGCGTCTGCTGGCGCGGCTGCTCACCGGCCTCGCGCGGTACACCGAGACAGCGTATATACTGCAGGTGGGTGTGGAGATAGGTTTGTGAGAACAGTGTGCGTATATACTGCAGGTGACCTGTACTAACTACTTCCAAAGACTCGCGGCAGACGAGTGATCTGTTATTATTTTTGCAGTCGCGAGCCAATTCTTACTCATGCACGGATCGTCTAACTTCATAAAAATACGGATTCGTAATTTTATAAACTGTCATATTTAACTGGCACTTGTATTTGTCATAGTCACGCATTACTCATGGCATTTTAAATCATGATTCAATTCAATCCGCCCAAGCTACCAATTCTACTCAAGTCTACACAAAATATAATAACCATATCCCAAACACTAGTTTCGTACGAAATGTTTAAAACACTCCTTTCCAGGCACTGCGAGACAATCATCAGTTCGAATATCTTCTCGGCCAATTCGACTACATGCTCGGGCAAAAACAAGATAAAATCGCTGAATTCAAACAAGGTCTTCTCGACTTCCTCAAAACCCACTGTCCGGGAGACACGGACACCTACATAATGGTCGCTCTACACTTCAACATGTACGCCGAAGCCGCAAATGTGAAGAAGAAACAAGCCTTGCATCTGATCGATGATTTGGAGAAAATGGCGTCTGATTCGGTGAAGACTTCAAGGAAAACACCGCAGCCGGTTTGGCTTCAGATACACGACAACTTACCCACCAGATCGTTGTTGGAGACGGCCCTGAACCATTGCACTGATGCTGCAGAGTTGTACCTGCAAGGCGGGTGCACGGGATTCGCAGAGGAAATGGCGGTGCTGGCACAGCAGATTGCGCTGCAAATATCTTTGCTGAACGCTTCACCGACTAGACTGATATTAAATAGGAGTACTGAACAGTTGTATGCCCTCGTCAGTGAATATTTGAGGTAAGTTCACACATTACTCAATTTGAGTTTTGTAATGTCCATTCGACACCGTATGATTTCTGTTTATTAAAAACACATCAATTGGCTATTTGACAGTTGTCACGGTAAAATATGAAATGTGTTAAATATGGTTGCTTAATGGTTAACAATAATTATACAATACGTTTCTTGCATGAAAATAAATTGTAAATATTTTTACTTTTGAAAAATAGATTTGAGTTTTTTTACCTGTGGATACGAGAACCGAAACGCGGGCGGCCATGATTGAGCATGTTATGACGTCACACTTCAATAAATAAAGCGTCGTGTACTACTAATACCCCATTTACACGCGCGCGCGAGCCACGAGACAATCCGCGAGACGCGCGCGTGTAAACAGGGCGCTCGCGGACCAGACCGCGGCGCGTCTTGTGGCTCGCAGGGCTCGCGTCGGGAGCGGTTTTTTAGGCGCGCGCCAAAGGGGCTCGCGCGAGCGCTCGCGCGGTGTTCACACGCGCGTAGGGGGCGTGGCTTACGGACGCGCCACGAGACGATCCGCGACACGCGCGTGTAAATAAGCGGTAACTATATCGTGTGCACTGTGCAATTTACTGAGAAAATTAATAAGATATATTTTGATTTGTGCTTTTGAGAGGTTTTGTAAAATGGAGTCAGGCTATACAAAAGCTGACAGTGCGAATTTGCCTCAAGTTGATTCATTTATGGTCGCAAATTTCTTTGCGTGTAACCCTGACTTTTGCTCTACCGAGTTTCGGAATGCAAAAACCTCCTTGTAAGTACTGAAATTAATAAAGTAAAATTGGTCAGTCTTGCTAAGTGGTCACAGGGGGATTTTTTTCTAAGTTTTTCCTCAACGCCCCCTTAACGACACCATATTACTAATGATTTTAAATTACTTATAGGTTATGTTTATGAACAATATTAGGTCAGGTTTAATTTGTTTTTTTAGTAAATCAGAGGCTAAGTTGATTTCTTCTAAATACTTACATCAAAGTGGTCCTCACAAAAGAATATTGCTGATATAACAGATGTTAACTCTGGGTCTCGACGTGCTAATTGTAACCACTGCTTTCGACGTTGAGGGCATTTAGGAACGTGTAGGTATAAACAATTTGTCAGGTTTAATTGTATTACTTCTACACATAAGCACTGCACACGTCTTGTAGCTTGTCATTTTCACAATTCCAGTGAAAAAGGTGTAAGTTTTTCACTTAAAATATCTTCAGAGTTAGAGCGTAAACTTTTGTTAATTGAAATATGACGTCACAGCCAGCAAGTGACAGATGGCGGACTATTTTCGCGCGAATTTAAAATTAATGGATTAAAAGTTATTTTTTTCCTATTATGTAACACTTTTATGAGAAAAATAAATATTGTAAGGGGTATAAAATAAAACTACGAAAATTTTAAAATATTTTTCCAAAAATTGTCTAATAGCCAATTTCAAAATTTTTGCGCGTATCAGTGTAAACACTACTGAAGTTAGACTTTTTTACTACTTTTTGTATGAAGTCAAAGCTATTTGTTAGTTTACTATTTAATTTATATTCAACTTAATTTTGACTACATTGTTCTTGTTGTTGTTGTATAATACTGCCCTCGTAATGATAAAAAACGTAACTAACATTTTTGACGAAAACGATTTTTTTGCATATTTGTAATCTGCGAAATGAGATCTATCTGGATCTGTTATCCGTTTTTTTTTATGTATTATAGAAATGAAAATAAACGTAAGCATAAACAACGTATGTGCAAGATTTTTATTGTCTTCCTTAAGAAGAACAACGTGTCGTCCATTGCGTTAAGAGTTTTTATTCAATTTCCTAGTAAATCATAAACATCCTAAGAATCCTTTCCTAGTGATAATGAACGTAACTGACTTATTTTCGTAGCTATAAGCATCGCAACTGCTTAAAAATGAAACATTTTTGGGTTCTAATAACTCGGAAAACATTTAGAAAACAGAAAAATCTAATGAGATAATGAATAATCAAATAAAATACACACATATAGTAACAATTAATTTTAACAATTTTGAAAATATCTCAATTAGTGTAGTCGTGACAAGAAAAATAAGAAAAAAAAACTTTAGACTCGTTTTTCTCGAAACATGCTACAATGCAGATACGTTGTTTATCATTACGAGGGCAGTATAGTCCTCCAGCTGTGATGATAAAACGTTAACATTGCATTTTTCTTACCTCATTTTCCATTACGTCGATATAAAAGTCTCAATTCAAATATACCCCATTGAATATCATTCTCTACATACTGTGTATTCAAAACTTATGCAGTTTTAGAGCACGACTTTAAAGTTAAATGGTATGACTGTATACAGTCTTATTACTGGAATTTATACAGTTTCATGGAGGGCCTAGTGCTGCTGTCCGGCCGCAGTGGGGCAGCGTGGCGTGAGCTGGCGTACCGGCGCGCGCTCACACACGACCAGCCCTATCTCCGCGACATCGCTACACACCGGCCCGATGTACTGCACGACTTTCTTAATAGGTATGTGTCAATGACCCCTGTCAAGGTTAATACATTTATAATGTCTTTAGGATTACTAATGTTAGTGGCCAACTGTGACCACTTACTTTCATGTGGCTCGTGTGGTTGTTTGACGGCAAGTTATTTATAAACTAGTATACATTTAAAAATACCGGCCTGCTATCAAAAAAACCTATCATGATATACCTTTTTGAAATCCTTATGGTGACCTCTTTAGTTTGTTACCCATATTGCATTATTCGATTTATTTTTATTTTTTGATACTTCAAACAATGGCATCTCACAGCCACCATAATTATTTTTTTTATTTATTTATTTCACTTATCTAAGAACACTTGGGTTATCAAGACGAATCTAACGATATTTTAATTATATAAATCTGTTCAGCGGTTTGGAAGATACGATGGTAATAAAGAATATTACACACATACTTAAATGCAAGATACGTGCGAAAAACATACCCTTCCTTGGCAGTCGGGTAAAAAATTATGAAATTCACATCTAAATATGTATTGAATGTACCGCTTTTTATAGAAAAGAGGAATAAGGAACTTTTTACATGGGAAATTGCAATTGATATCACTAAATAATTTAAAATAATTTATCTAAGGAAATTTTTTACATGGGAAATTGCAATTGATATCGCTAAATAATTTAAAATAATCTGTTTGCCAGATAGTAATTATTAGTAACTATTGCCTCGATTTTCAGTATAGTTTTTAGTATTTGGCGTAGAATAGATCCAATAGATGCTTCAATTTCAGGTACAAGACAGAGAAAAATAAAACTTCAGTGTCTCAAGCTGCTATGGCAGAGCTGCGAAACCTAATTAGATGATACAAACTTAACATTTATTAAAAAACTATTCGATCTCACTCTTAATTCCAATATGTAATGCTCATTTATCTTTTTAATAATTGCTAGTTCATAAATGATAAAACTTGTAATGTATTAAATACACCAAATAGTGGTTAGGGGTTAACAGATATTAAGATTTAAATTTTAATTTAAGGACAGTTATGTATTGAAAAATTGGCTTTGATATTAATATTCCTGTGATATGTGTTGTCGACTGAGAGATTAATTATAAATTATATTTTTGTTAATTAACACTCTTTGAATAAATAATGTATCGATTGATTCTAATGCTTTTATTATTCCATATTTTACTTCTGTAATAAAATTATTTTAACTTTTGGGTTGAAAGCTTATCTACTTTATAAACAATGTTACTTTTGGGAGGATAAAATAAATCTCACGAGTTACTTAAAATAGATTTTAATATAAATTAACATAATCCCAACACAGAATTGGCTTTATTTAATCTAAGACACAGTGAGAGAATATAAAGCCCTAATTTAGGGTACAAGTGAAAAGAACCTCAGTCCTTCTAATACTTGAACGAGTACAATAGCCAGTACTCGTGAAATATACTGTCGATTAAGTAACAAAATGTTGGCAAGGTCTCCTTGATATAATTATTTACATTTACAAAGTTCCCTTAAAGTAAAAAAAATCACAAAAAGTAAAAAACCGTCTAAAAAGATTCAAATAATGGGTACGATTGATAGGGCCGTTACCCGTGCACCCACTTTCTTCACCCACATGTGCACGGGTAATTCGTGTTTACCCGTGCACCCACTGCATAATGGTTGGAATTTTAAAAATATCGATAAACATTGTCGATAATTTTAAAATGAATACGTTAGTCGAATTTGTGCGGTCGATCTATAAACGTTATAAATATGCCCGAAATGTTATAAAAATAGTTTATATATATTTCACTGAGGGAAGAAATTACAAGTGTCTTAATTCGTATCAATGAATTTTAAGACATTTGAAAAAAAATATTAAGTAAAAAGTTATTTTCGAGAAGATATGAATGTATACTATTCCTGAGGCAACATTTTAGTAAAACGTATTTAAGTTATAAATTTAGCTGAAACAGAGTATAAGTTGCCTACAGTAAAGAAAAGATTATAAGGCACCAAACATTTTTTTTTTCAAGCATTACTATATAAATACATTAGGTACCGACTACATATCGTCGACGAAGACTTATGAAATCAATAATATTTTAATAATAGTAAAAAAATAGTATCACTATTATATTGCAATGACGAATCTCGTTGCAGATAAAAAAAAAATATTAAAATAAAGTGTAACTAAAATATTGGTACTAATTTGACTTTAGGTATCATAAAATATACTAAGTATTCTTTCAAAAATTACCTTTATTACAATTAATTCCATATTAGTACTTCGTCTTTGATATGTGTAACAATTATTATGTATTTTTAACTGTGATTTTTATAATTATGTCAATGGACTGAGGATGAGAGACATTGGAATGTATATTATACCTAATCGAAGTAAATGCTATATAGAGACAAGTAAAATGCTTATACAACTTTATCAATCTCTAAAATCTTTGTTCCCGAAATTATTCTACATCAAATAGTAGATAGATAACGTTGTACATTATACTAAAACTAGTATTAAGCCGAGTTCACATATGTATGTAGTTGTGACTGTATAAAAGGTATTTGAAAGTATAAAGGTAAATTTTAATTTTACAGCTGGTAACATTCATCAAGTGGCAAGAACGAAACATCACAATCGTGTCATTTTAGTGCAAGAATAAATCTATAATCAAGCCTATGATTTCGAATATATTGTTTTATATAAATGAAGGTTTTCTTCATAGCCGAGGTCATAGAGCAAAGTCGAGACGTTATATGTATAATCTACACTACGTATTCCGAATACTAAAATATCTGTAACTGTCGAGACAAAAGATATGTTGAAGCTAATAAGTTGCTACAAATCTTCAGCACTTTCACTTACTCATAACTATTTAAAAAAATATTTTGTATTACGTAATTGACTCCGGTAACGGTATACTACTCTACTATCTAATTATTGTACTTAGTGGTAGCTTTGCGAGTTAACAAAATCTACACAGATGTGCTTGGCCTCTAATAGTAATTACAATTAAATCAATTGCTTTTCAATTGAGCAAATTATTACCATAATTTCGATTCACAACATGAAATTTGGGGAAGCGATTGAAAATATTTTTTTTTGTCCACCAATGATCTAATATTAAGGTAGATATGTGTAGTTACTTTAAAATCAATTATAGGGACAAAAGTAGTGTGCATTTAGTGCCTAATTTCCATAAGAAGTCACATTTAAAATATAAATAAACACTTGTAAAACTTCACAAATATTAATGTCGTTTCTGAATAAAGCCCACTGGTAACATTATTGCATTTAAAATGCCGTTTTTCCGAGCCCACTGCACTACATGTGAATAAAAACATTCAGATCTGTATTTAGCCATTGAGATTATAATACTCTTAAAATGTTTCTCTGAAACAAGCATACTACTTAACCCATACTTATAAATAGTCACGATATTTACAACTTATACAAATCCATAACAAAAGTAACCTGCACTGCAAACATTCTATAAACATCTCATTTACATAACAATTGCCATACCTAACATCATCACAGTCTTCTCACAATTCTTACTCCTACTTATGCCTTTCTAAATAGTAAATAGAAACATTTGTTTGTTATAATTTATACGCACCTATTATTTAATGCATCTATTATTTACAGTCCGTTACGATCATATAAGGTATCTAAATATTAGGTATGTACAAATACTAATTCATTATTTTGATAAGAGATTCAACATAGTTTCGAAAGTCTAGTTTTGGGTCGCCCCAAGAATCACACTTACATACATGCACACGCACAGCTGACTTACATCCAAAAATAGAATATCTTTCTTGGGCCTCTAAACATCCAATACACTCAAAACTCGATTACAGAAATCGGACCGTTACTAACAATTCCGCATTTAGTTAAATTTTATAAGGAAGAGAAAGAAAACGTTCGTCAATACATTAAAGTTTACCCTACGATTTTCAGAAACGTCAAGTTTAAGAGTGCAGATTTTCCGTTTTGTTTACAAACATTAAATGCTGATACACTGCTTTTCCTACTGTCGGAAATACAGTGGTCAATAGTCAATTCAACCTGGTCTCTTATCACATGATTAAACAAAAATTATAATAAATAAATATAGTACGGGTGGCGTGTATATCTACAATGCGACAAGCCTGAACGTTTTTCCCAGAATGCTGTTAAGAGATTTGGGAATGCGGGTCATCCTTACGATTCGTACGGTTGACGGTATTCGTATTGGTTCATACTAAGGATTTATACGATACCGATACATATATTGGTGGCTACTATGGTTTATCGAAATCGTCGATCTTATTAGTTTACCGATATACCGATCCTTTTTAAATTCTTTGAATGTCATCTGTTTCTATATTTGCTATTTTAAAACAAGATCATTATTCATTTCACACCTCATGAAGACAGTATCGGTACCATCGAGGCATCGATACTCTCATATCGGTACCGGTATCGGTATCAGTGCGTATCGATCCCTAGTTTACACAATCTGTGTGACCCGATAGGTGTGTTTCTCCTCTATGACGGTCTGTATCGTCCGGTGCACGTTCTCCGGCAAGTGGTCCAGCAACATCCGCGGCATCACTTGCAGCTCCATGAAGTCCTCGGGACACGCCCACCGCATCTCGAACGACGGTTCTTGCGTGCGAACTTTCCTGTGAAATTTATGTCTGTTGAGTAACGCCTCAAGCATTTTTCTGTAATGTACTGACTATAGTTTATGTTCAGAGCACGGAACTGAAAAAAAGACGGACGTAACCTCGTCTAATCGAGAGTGAAGCATAGCAATGGCCGCCCGCTTACCATGTGTGCGTAATTTTTGATTCGCGATTGAAGCAGTGAAGTGTCAATGTGTGGGTGTGTGTACTTGTACGAATAGAGAGTTGGTATTACTATGGGTGCTTCACTGAATTTGTTCTTGGGATTACGTCCGTCTTTTTTTTAGGTCCGTGGTTTAAAGTTACTTTCAATAACTATTCTAACAATAAGTATTAATTTACCTTTCTGCGTCCGCTTCATTGCTAATGTTCAGACATAAGCAAAGGAAAAAATTTATAAAGAAAATGTATGAAGAAATTTTTTTATAAAGATTGATGAATCTTAATTTTGCGTAATTTTGCGTAATTTCTGGGTCACTATATTATATTATTTAATACAGATATTAGTTTATTTATTACATTCAACTTACTTTTCAATGCCCATGCGCTTGCGTCTAACGATATGTAGAATTCGTCCGGCGGTGAACAGACGCGCAGACGAAAACCGGCGCGCGAATACGTTCCGCGACACTAGCGCCGCCTCCTGCAATACGGAATTATTGGATTAACTTTTGACGATCATGGCAAGATAATCCAATTTGGTGTTTTATAAATATGAAAGATCGAAACGAATTTTATAATAAAAAGTTCGAAGAAAATATTTACTGTACAACACAGGTATATTTGAAATTAACTTTCCCGGAATTGAACAAAAGTTCGGGTATTATAATTTGGTAGATTTTAATAGTTTCATTACCTTCATTATAGAATTAATTACCTACGATAATTTTACAATAAGAAAAAAGGGAGTCTTCATGACAATAATATTCATGACAAATTAGTAGATAAACAACACAATAATCCTTCTTAATAAGGTAATTCTGATAAATAAAAGTATTTCGATTAACTCACTTTTATCAGCTTACGGCAGATCATAATGGAAGTAGATCAGAGATAGGAACGGTGTGCTACCTAATATATATCTACCTAAGTAATTGTTTTATCGAAAAGCATTAAATTTTGAATTTAACAATGATAGTAAATATATGTAGATAAAACATTCGTGTTTGATAAATACCTTTGATTCTATATTATATTCTAATAAATATGAATTGATTATGCACAAAAACAGTAAGATATAATATTTACACCAACAACCTACCTTTGGCAATAATTCTATAAAAATAGTTATTTTTGTTTGGTCTTCATTGATAACGATCTAAATGCTGATAACAGTATTATAATCACAAAGATCGGAATTCAAATTTGAATAACAGTGAATTAATCTTGTTTTTTTATCAATTTTATCCACTAACGACCGAATTTAGACTTGGATCTTTGAAGATGATAACAGTGTTCAGTGTATATTATATAGGTACACCTGATTAATATTATTTACATTACTAAAATATACAACTGTAACCACAACACGCAACACCAAACAAGACATCGCATACAAATGAACACCCGAACACAATGAAAGGCGAAAATGAGAAAACGTTGATGAAGTTGTATTCAAAACGATCTACTGTGAAAAGGCCTTTATTCCCGATATTTGAATTTTATGTACCATTAATTATTCAACTTAGTTCAAATGACATAGAATTTTTTTTATTGCTCAAAAGGCGGAGACACTACGTTTGTAAATAGTCTTGATGACTTTAATGAATACAACAATAATGGAGGTGAAAATCTTAAACCCAAATTAAAAACAGAGGTGCAGACGAAAACCACAATTTCAAGTCCATAAAAGGCGAAATTCACACGAACGATCATGCGAACTTAGTCTTAGGAAGCAAAAAAATATACAACCATGAAAGCGTACAAAAAACAAAATAAAACATAAGGTACGGTACAGTTATTGAGTATACTATATTACGTAGTTACTAGAAATTTTCGAAACGAGGTCGAGTGACCTCCACTCCTGTTAGACCAGGTCACCAGGCGTCACCATGCGTCACGTCACGTGAAATGTTTCCGTAAAAAAATCCTATCGTAAGTATATTATCTCAATAGTCCATTTTTAAACAAGTCCCATTTGGTAAACGATTTTACAGTACCGAACTTTTTATCGTCATTTGTAATTTAAAAATAAGGCAGACTCAAAATTAAAATTATTTAAGAATTTTAATTTCTGTTCAAAATTATTTTTTTTCTGAACTAATACATATAAATTAATTTTAATCTATCTTCTATATACTAAAACACAAAAAATGTTTAAAATGTTTAGGTCCATCGATAAAGTCGATTTTCCACTTTTCCCATTCAACAATTTGAAGATAATAATACTTATGTAAAGGTCAACGTCAACACCAAAACACTGATCTGTCATTCTCATCAGAAAACTTTTTAGCGTAGTGGACCACGCCGGTACCCACTAGTATTAGAATTAAAAAGGCAAGATTGTTTACCAAAGAAGACTTGTTAACGCTTCCCGCCCACGTCCGATAATCGGTGACCGATTTTTTGTAGGAAGAAAATAGAACGTACTGATAGTAATAGTGCTCCCATATTATTTCTAACCGACTTTTCGTAGGACCTGTGCGTTGCACTATTGCTATCAGTACGTTCTATTTTTCTCCTACAAAAAATTGGTCACCGATTACGCTTCCCGCCCACGTCAGTCTTTTTGTAGGACCGATAATCGGGCCGATTTTTTCTTCCATATTATTTCTGACCGACTTTTTGACCGACTATTGCTATCAGTACGTTCTATTTTTCTCCTACAAAAAAGCGGTCACCGATTATCGGACGTGGGCGGGAAGGCTTATCGGTCGTGGGCGGGAAACGTAACAACGGACTATACTTATACCATACCTCTAGTACAAAATATGACAATAGCAATGACAACAGAAGATTAGTTCGAACATGATGACAACCATGAAACATTGAAAGCAGCGATCAGCGATCAGCGAGCAAGCCAAACGGCACACGGCACACGGCACTCCTGGTAAGAGAAAGGTTTCCACTGACAGCACTCACGGTGGACACGCCCTGCACCAGCAGCGCGTCCGTGGAGTCGTCCGAGTGGTTGGCCTCCAGGTCCTCGGGCCGCCGCCACGTGGACTCCAGGTCCCGCGCCGGCACCCCGAACAGCGCGTAGCCGAAACCGTTCAGCATTATACGGTACTGAGGAGTATAAGGAGATTTTTTTTAATACGTGTATTATTCATTCCGAAAAGAGCTACAACATACACACGTTTATCTTTTGTTTCAATACACCAATCACATTGGTATAATACACGAAGGCATTTTAACGCTGTATGTCAAATGTCAAGCACTTCTGATAACAACAAAAGCGTGCGTATCGTCTTGTATTGACAGAGCGACTACGAGCAGAACGGTCAATTGCCTTTTCTTACGCTCTTCATTGTCGGCGCGCTAGTGACATATCTACCTCTTTTTACATTTTAATATCATAGTTAATGATATTAAAATGTAAAAAGAGTATCTGTAATTAACTATGATATTTACAAATATATCGCTATTTCTATGCGAGTATGGATCTACTCAAGTGATAGTCTTATTGGAACATCCGGGCGTCCCCTAAATCGAAACAGAGTGTAATATAGTACTAATCTAACCTCACGAAATTAAAACTCCATTTCAAATTTCTAAACTCATCTACCGAAGATCCATAAAATGAGGCGCTCATAAAAAAAAAAAAAAACATTTATTCAGCGTAAACTGTCATGTTTCTCAAACTGTTTATCTTATAGACTTACCTTAGGTAATTTGGTAGCGTGTATGGTCTGGATGACCTTGGTCCTCAAGTTCTCGATGCTGTGGACGCTGAGCCGCATGACCAGGTCGTCGCCCACGCCGATAGTCAGCACGAAGCTCTCCGTGTACCGCGCCGCTTCTCGGCTTATTAGACCCGCTGTTGACACATTTTGCTCTTGAATTAAGTTGCAAGGCCGTTTTGTATGATTAGTGATTACTTGGATTATAATTTAATAATATATCCATAGCCATGACGACCAGTGACCATAAGGCTCGTCTGCTCGATCGTTGGCTATTTGGGTAAAAAGAAAAAAATAGATTTCAATTTTGGGTGGGTTTGGTTTGCTTTCTAGAGCCGGCCCCTAAGGTAGTATCAGCCCTATGGTGTGACGACATTGGCGAGTGTTTTTTTAGAGGGGCGCCACTTTTGAGATGCTGTACTTAAAAGTTTTGGTTGCCACTGATAACATTGAAATACATTACATAAAAAGCATCGAACAAACGGCTAGGGCCGGCGCATTATCGTTCTACTCAGCCACTTTGGGGCCATCCATAACTTACGTCACACTAATTTCATGACTTTTTGATCCCTTCCCCTGCACACAGCTGGTCACATTTGTAAGACCCCCCCCCCCCCTAGTGTGACGTTACATATTATGAAATTTTACACCTAGAAATTATTAAATTAAAACAGTACCTAACTACGAAATAAGTTTTATTTCCATTAATTTATAGTTAATAGTATCAGGCGTTACTTTGCGGAAATCCATTGTAATTAAGTTAGTATTAGTCTACTTTGCAACAATCCGCGTTTAACATGTATGATGGTATATACTTTAAAACATGCGTGGCATCTCCCTCCCTCCCACAACGGAAACATGCACTACAATAATTAAACGCAAAGCACCTAGTAATTTTGCGACTAACCATCGTAGAGTCAACTTACCCTGATGATGCTCCGTTTCGGGGCGAAACACGTGTTGGTGCTGGTATGTATGTTGGTATATACGTTTAATTATTGTAGTGCATGTTTCCGTTGTGGGAGGGAGGGAGGTGCCACGCATGTTTTAAAGTATATACCATCATACATGTTAAACGCGGATTGTTGCAAAGTAGACTAATACTAACTTTCCATTAATTGTTTTTTTTTTTTATTTATTTCTTTATGTACCATACAAAAGTATAGAAACAAAGGCGGACTTAATGCTAAAAGCATTCTCTGCCAGTCAACCTTCGGGCAGTAATAAAACAACGATGGCGGTATATTTGACGTAAGAACAAAGTGTTAAAGAAATACACAATCTGAATAAATAATATCTAATAATATATATACATATATATATACCCAAATAAATGTTTTAATACATATATCATATATATTATATAAATACATATATACATAATTATATATATTTATTAAAGAGCAGTATAACCGATGAGAATGTAGGTGACGAATTCACTATACCTACACATCTAAATCTGCAAAGTGTGCCAGAAGCTTTTTCTTAAAACAAAACTTAGATACTTGTTTTCTGATTTCATAAGGAATTTCATTCCAAAGTCGAACAGCTTGTACAGAAAAAGAGTGGGTCCGGAAACCAGAATGATGAGAAGGAATAGAGAGGGTTAAGGTTTCAGAGGAACGCAAATCACGCTCATGAGTATCCTTTAGAAAAAGAAACTTACTACTTAGATAGGAGGGAGAGAGTGCATCATATAAAATGGTGAAAAGAGTAAGAAGTATCCTGCTTTGTCGTCGTTTGCGGATGGGAAGCCAATTAAGCCGACATCGAAAAGAGGAAACATGGTCAAACTTACGAAGACAGAATATGAAACGGATGCAATTGTTGATGAGGCGATCCAGTTTATTAAGAAGATCTTCATTGAGATCAGTAGTACACACATCACCATAATCAATTATGGGGAAGATGAGAGTATGCACCAGATTTATCTTAATCTTGGTCGGAAGGAAATTTCTGAGTCTGTTGAGGAAACAGAGCTTCGCGGTGACCGATTTACAAATTTCCCGGATGTGCGTTGCCCAACTGAAATTGCAGTCAATAAACAAGCCCAGATTTTTGACTGAAGCTGAGAAGGGTATAATTGAGTTCTCAAACGTGACCGGCGTGACATGACTTAGGTCCAGCTTACCTAACTGACGATCACTCCCGATGATTATGCATTGGCATTTAGAAGGATTGACCTTGATGCCAAAATCACAAGACCATCTGGCAATACAGTCAAGATTTTTATTGAGTTGGTCAATCGCATTATTAAGCGAGCATGTATCAGTTTGTACATAAATCTGGAGATCGTCAGCGTAAAAATGGTAAGAGCAGTCAAGGCTGGAAGAAAGAGAATTTATGAATAAAGAGAATAATATAGGAGACAAAATTCCACCCTGTGGTACACCAGATAACACTGTACACCAGTCAGATTTGTTGCGACCTATACGCACAGCTTGCTGGCGTCCACGAAGGTAAGAAGAAAACCAGTTTAAAGTATTAGAAGAGAAATTAAGGTGTTGAAGAATTGCAAGAAGAATGTCATGGTCGACCATATTGAAAGCATTCGTGAAATCAATAAGTACCAGTATGGTGACCAATCTACTCTCCATTCCCTCGCGAATATCTTCAGTCACCTTAAGAAGGGCAGAAGTAGTGCTGTGGCCTGGGCGAAAGCCAGATTGAAATTGTGACAAATAGTTATGTTTCAACACATAGTCCGACATCTGTTTATAAACAACACTTTCAAGCACTTTCGATAAAAAAGGCAATATAGATATCGGCCTATAGTTGTTAAGTTGACTGGGGTTAGTTATTTTGGGTAGAGGAATAATATATGCATCACGCCAGGGACTAGGAAATGACCCAGCCAGCAGCGAGGAGTTGATGATGTGAGTGATAACGGGAAGAAATTCATCAAGGGCAAGAGAGATCATAGTACGACTCACATCGTCACTGCCCACTGCTTTAGATTTAAGTGATGAAAATATTTTGTGCACTACACCTACCGAGACGCTAGAAAAAGTAAAAGGTATGTTTTTTAACATTTACTTATACATACCAATAAAATTATTCGATTTTGAAATGCGACGTCACTAAATTTAGGACCCACCCCTTGTCACACAATGTCATACTACATCGACCCCCTCCCTCGCCCCTAACATGTTACGTAAAATATGGATAGCCTCTTTGCACATTTTAATGGAACCGTTAAACTGTGCAAAGTTTCAGTGTGAAAGTGAAAATTAAAAGCTTTTACGCACGGTGACTTTTCGCATACAAAAATATACATTTTAAACAAAAAGAGCCTTGAGCTTAGGGCTTTGTAGTCAGCCAATAAATCCTTCAAACAAAGTTGACGTGTCATCAATTAATAACCGCGATGACTGTAGCGATCGACGTCGCGTGTCGATCAACCGATAATAGAAACGACAACTGCGTCACACTGCTCGCTAAACAAAAGGTGAGGTAAGAACATTATTTATATTATTAAACGACCTTGTATTCATTAAAACTGACCTTATTATAGGTATTTTCTAGAACAGCTAGAAAAAGTAGTACAAAAATAAAACAATCATATTAATTTGTTATCTGTTACTGTAATAGTTTTTTTTTTAATTTATTTCATATATCCAGGCCTATATCCAGCTCCTAAGATATTAATATTTTTATATACTAACAACACGGACGTAAAAAAAGAACGGACGTAACCTTGTCTAATCGAGAGCTGACAGCTAGCTTACCATGTGTGCGTAATTTTGTAATTTTTGATTCGCGATGGTGTCAATGTCATATCAGGATGGTGTCAATGTGTGGGTGTGTGTACTTGTACGAATACAGAGTTGGTATTACTATGGGTGCTTCACTGAATTTGTTCTTAGGATTACGTCCGTCTTTTTTTACGTCCATGACTAACAATAACATAATAAAGAATTAAAATAGGTTATTTTCTTACCTGGCGTTGAAAATGCGAATACTTTAAGATGAGGATATCTCGGCCTTAATTTTAAAGCTACTAATACTGCAACACCGGCGCCCAGGCTGTGACCTAAAAGTAATCGGATAACATTAACAAAACGGAAATAACACAGAAATATTCACTTACGGCCATATTAATAAACATAGACTAAAGCAAGAGTAACTTTAAAACTTGTCGTAAATAAGATTTAATTAAATTCAGTATTAATAAATATAGAGTAACGAAGAAGTAAGCTACTCCGAGTCTCATCTCAGAATCAAAGTTAGTCCATGTCGCTACATAGTTTAGCGACTGATTAGGCGTGGACTAGGCGTGCATTGACGACATTGACGTTGACTTGACGCATATCAAGAGTACTTCGTTGTTCTAACTAAACGTCATTCACATTGATATTTTCTTTGACCTTTTCTTCTTCATCCCAGTTAACTGAGCGAGCACGTTTTTGGTTCATGTAAATCAATTTTAAATTTAACCAGTAACCATAGCATGAAACAAACTGCGAGGAGCGAAATTAGGCGCTTGAAATTGAAAGCTGATCACGTCGTTTGAAGTTGTCAATCCCAAAATATTGTTGTCACTGTCATTTTAATGCATGAAGTCATTCACTGACTCACTCTTTTTACTTTTAAATTACAAAGGTTGCCATATTTTACTCGTTGAAACCGGACTAAGAAATGTATTGTTAGTTCGAGGTTACTCCATATTTATTAATAACATTGCAATTACGAAGTTATTACTTAGTTAATCCAGAATTAACTAGTCCAAGTGTAGCTTCAGATGATGCTTGGATTAAGCGATTTTTATTAATAAGGGTGATAGAGCTTAGAATATACCTAATATATTGGAACATATTAGGTACCTAATATATTGGAACATATAGGTACCTAATATATTGGTACATATTGGAATTTAATATTACAGATTGGGTACATGTATTATATTTCGTACCTACAAGCATATTTTCGAATAAGAAGAAATCATTTATGAACATTTTTGGAGTCTGCTTGGAAAAGAAAAAAATTATTACTTGAAAGAATAATAAATAAGAAAGATGTACTGTACATACGTATTCGTTTTGTAATACCTACGTAAGTGAATACCTACCTATTCTTTTATATTATGTGATATGTCACAGTTAGGTTATAGAAAAGAAAACTATTTTTGCTGTTGATAAAATTAATCATTATATTATCTATTCTTGTCCATTACAAAACCTTTGACTGTGCATGTCTCTACACCTTACGTCTCGTTGGTTTGCGATATAATGCCATGAAACTGTGAATAGAAATGACTTTGCATACTATTGTCACGTGAGAGCCACTGGCACTGCCTTTATCGATCGGTTATGTTCATTGAGGATCCTATTCAGAGTTTGATATCATAGTAGGTACCTATTAATGTAGGCGATGTCCACTAAGATCCATTACAAAGATCCAGTACCTGTCAGGATTAGATCATAGTGCGGGAACTGCTGGAAGGCTCGGTCGAGCACTGGCATCAGGCGCCGCAACATCTTGGCGGCTCCCATCGACATACCCTTGTGAGCTGCCGTGTCTTCTGGTAAACCTAAACAATATAGTAGGTATGTATTGGTAAGTTTTTTGTATGCAAAAAGCCAATAAGAGATGGAAAAATTAAGCAAATAATTGTGCAGCTATTTCGTGTCGACAAAGTTACAGTAATTGACTTGCAATTTACTTATTTTCTATAAGGAATAGGACACTTAAAGAATCAAATCAAATTAATCTTACACTGATTTTAAGGTAGGCCGAAACCCCCTGCAAAGATTAATCATTTTCGTAATTATTATTGCGACAAAAATGAAAGTTTTATTAAAAAAAAGTCCTTTAAAAAGATCTTAATCTTGTATTATGACACATTACCATCAGCCTCAAACTTTTCAGAGCCGGCAGAGAAGTCTGTGAAGATGTCCCGCAGCGAGATGGACCCGCGAACCGCGACCACGATGCTCTCCCTGTCGTGGTCCGCTATCACGCAAAATGGTAACTGAAATAAACAACAATATTAAGCAAAAGCGACACTATGGCTGGTCACAAAGAGTCTAATATTCGGTGGAACATTTTAAAATTTCATTGGCTTTTGTAACATCTTTCGGTTCTAGCGTCGTAGAGCCAGTTAAAGCGGGATCCACGGTTCCTTATAATTTTGGAGTTAGGGAAAAGGAAGCAAGGAACCCACTTATTTCTGACTCCTCGTCACCTATAACATAAAAAGCATTCGACGGTTGACTACAGAGAGTGGTAGGTATTAGCCTTGCAGGTGACAAAGTGGAGTAAAGCCAACCTTCAGTAGTAATGGACCAATGTGGTTATGGCACCCCATTCCCTCGGTGAGTCTTTGATTAAAGGACAGAGCCAAAAACTCCTCAAAAACTCGCATTAAAATGCGACGTCTACCAAACATTTGGTTAATCGTGTGTTTTTCTAGACGTTCATGAAGAACCCAAACAACATACCAATACCTACATTGTTTATGTGCTATTTATCAGTTTCGTGTCGTAATTAAATCTGATAGTAAATACAGACTCGTGTCTAGATACTAGACAGTAACCTTTCTACGTCAAATGCTATTTATTTGAAAACTCCGGCAGTTTCTCGCTGCTAATTCTGATTTATTTTCAGAAACAATTAGGGACGTGGAGTGGAGTGTCAAGTCGTGAAAACTGAAAACTGGGTCACGATTAGCATACACTCAGCTCTAAATAACGAGTGAAGTTAACTGAAAGCTTGTAAAAACCTCACTCACAACTACTCATATCAAGTACCTGTTGCCAATTTCAAAATTCTGAACGAATTTACATGCAAAACATTTCATGATATCGTTGGACGACTCTGTAGCCTAGTTGGTAGCGACCCTGCCTGCGAAGCGAGAGATCCCGGGTTCAATTCCCGGCCGGAGAAGATATTTTTGTGGCAGATAAATATTTTTACTCGGGTCATGAGTGTTATTGTGATGTGTTACCTATATAATAATATGTAGTCCATGCCACCCGCGACACAGGTAATAACTTACTGCGGGGGTATGATGTGTAAGCGTTTATGCATTTATTTACTTTTACTCCTGCTTATTCAAAAAAACATATTATTATCTCCAATTTCATTGAATGCTATATTCATGCTGTTATTACAGCGAAAATTCAAGACAATTTATAGAGGTCAGAAATGTCAGAATAAAAAAAATTAACGGTGTTGATGAACACGATAAAAAGTTGCATTTTAAATGTTGGATTTTTAGTCTCAAAGCAACATTTATTTGCAGTGTTCATTTGAATTTGAACCAGTATTTAGGGACTAATACTCTAATTCTACCATAAGCAGCTTTTAAATTGACTTGAATGGCTTCAGACTTAAAAAAAACATAGAAACCGACAATTCCTCACGTGATGAGTTTCTAAAAAGTTCTCAAGTAACAGCAATCGCAGCATATTATTAAGAATTCCACAATTTCTTAGAAGTGATTATAATCCCACGAGTTTAGAATATTAACGATTGCACTATTTTCATTCGCTGTTATAATATTAATATGTAGGCACGGACGTCAAAAAAAGACGGACGTAATCCTAAGAACAAATTTAGTGAAGCACCCATAGTAATACCAACTCTGTATTCGTACAAGTACACTCACCCACACATTGATACCATCCTGATATGACATTGACACCATCGCGAATCAAAAATTACAAAATTACGCACACATGGTAAGCGAGCTGTCAGCTGTCAGCTTCACTCTCGATTAGACAAGGTTACGTCCGTTCTTTTTTTACGTCCGTGTATGTAAGTCTAAATAAGTATAAGATATGGTTCATATTTCAGTTCAAGAGTGATTTGATTTACAACTTATATGTGTTACAAAACGTAGGTAGTACAACAAAGATGCTATTTTGGTGCTATCCGGACCTGGCTAATGTTAATTTGTAAACATCGATAAACATTTGTAAGCCAGTGAGCCAATTCGAGTCAGGAATACGGACAGATATCTAATGCTGATAGCTCTTAACGATGACGTACGTGGACGTCCGGTTACTGATTTATGGCTCGGTTGCTAGATCGGGTGACAAACGACGACATAAGACATAGTGGCAAGTCCTTAGATATCATCCGTTTTCATATTTTCACCATGAAAATAAAAGAGGCTTTTGACTGTTTGCTGATATTTTGTAGTTGTATATAGTAATATGTTACGGTATATTAAAATTTTAAACTGTTCATAATTTATCGGTATCGGGACCTTATCATAATATTAAGTTATTACTTACGATATAATTAAAAATGCGTCTCTGAAGTTTCTTCTGCATAAATTTACAAGATTAATTTATTTACCCAAAAATGTGAAAGTGATAGAAAGTAATAGAAAAGGAGGTAGATACCTGACGGGTATTACCCGTGGCGTATACCTGCGTCATCATAGATATGCTTATCTATCTAAAATGTAAAGTTAACGGGTTCAAATTCTCTAGAGGTCGCAAAAGAGATTGCAACTGAACGCTATATGACCATTGCACGCTATGAACATCAGTAGAGTGATGTTTAATAAGCCAATGTTTTTTTTATTAGTCGCTATCAAATATCCTTGTCACAAGATGCAACTCTCTCTTAATCCTTCACCACCAATGATCTTATATTATTTAATTTAAATATCATTGTTCACCACATAATTCGATCGATTACGCAGAAAATAGCGGCGTAAGAAACTAGCACCAATTGGATATTCATGTCATTTAAACTTCTAAATAAACTCTGGACACTACAATTGCCGTCGAGTATAAAACTCTTCGGTATACGAGTATCAATGATAAATCGGTATTAATAGATGCATCGCTTTATATCATTAATCTTGGCATCAAATCACTTCCTAAAGAACTATTGAACCGAGAGATATACTCACTTCAAAGACACGGTTGTTGAACGACGCGAAGATGATGTCATCGGCAGAAAGCTTCGACATATACTTCACTCCGGCGAAATGGCACAAGCAGCAATTGTCATCAGTCACTATAGAGTTCTTTGGCCTACGAAAATATTCCAATAACATATTATTACAAGCTGACACTCAAACATATATAAATACATGCTACTGTCCCTGACGCGTGATGTGTATGACAAGGCACTCATTGAAGATCTCGGCAGGCTAAATAAAGGTTAGGATTAAAAATAGCATGACCTAGCTGAGAGTGGGCCTAGCGTGAGACCGAGTGGGACTCAAGAATTATATAAAACATTATGAAAACATATTTGAGGAATACTTCATGTGGTTTCACATTTTATAACTAACGTAAAAAAAAAAAGTTACAGTGAAAATAAGAAATATTTTAAACAAAATTGTCACTTCAACACTATTGTTTCTGTACATT
Source organism: Thymelicus acteon (assembly GCA_951805285.1). Lineage (NCBI taxonomy): Eukaryota > Metazoa > Arthropoda > Insecta > Lepidoptera > Hesperiidae > Thymelicus > Thymelicus acteon. Next base: position 8,156,258 of record OX638217.1, read on the forward strand.
TGCTACTAGAAAAGAAGGAACTACACACAAATAATTTACACCCCTGTCAGAAATACCAATTAAATTCCTTGAATTACAAATAGAGCGTTTGTAAATACGCACGCTTAAAGCGGTCAATAAATCTGAACCCGTAGGCCTCCCAACAAGCACATTTGCAGGGGATATTTTTACTTTTTCAGTCCACATATTAAAGTTACGTAAGCATATTAAAGATTGGTATAAATCAGTGGTTTTTAGGCACATCCTGATATTCCTTAGAAGGTAAAAAAAAACCTGAAATCTACCGTGAAAAATCAATTACTCCACTGGTATCAGCTTGGTTTGAGAAGACCTTAGGACAATAGGTTGAAACGCTAGATGTAGTTTTATTCTTGAATGAATTCAGCTAACCAGATTAGACAGTTTTATTGCAGGCGATAAAAATAATCTTTAAGCGAAATGCGACTACTGTCCGTGTCGGGTTGACATAAAATCACTGAACCCACCTGCAACAACAGCAGGTCAAATGTCGAGCCAGTTTGCAGAATCCCGTGAAGCAGTGCCGATACAAAACATAAGGCCAGCCGTACGCCGCGATGGACAGCCTCAGGTAATGCAACGCATCATCCAGGTTCATCCAGGGAGGAGTCTCTGAGAACACTTTGTTCACGTCCGTAGTGTAAATCGGTTCCTCGTCATTCAACATTTGTATTCGCCGCATCTCTCTCGTTTCTCTCTTCTGACGGACTCTTAGAAGAACGCATCCTGCCACTACGTCTGAGGGAACGAGGTCGGTCGATCTGAATAGCGCACTAAGAAGAGCTGAAACAAAAGGCCATAATTAAAAAACGTTTTAAGCATCCTACTTCAGTTTTACCTGGCCTAGCGGATTATGTAACTTAAGAAACGCCGTTTAGAAGTGAAAATGTGCGAACGATGTAATGAATTTAATAAAACGAAGAACGCCTACTTTAATAAAGGAGTGAAGGAAAAAAGGGTCGTTAAGTGGGTGCTAGAATCTTATTAAGTGTAACATCTTTTCGGAACATTAACCCTGCCTCTCGATGGAGTACCAACTCCGTACAAGGTAATGAAATATCACGTGTTGAATGTTGTTATTATATTTTCAATAGACCCAAATGCTTAATGATAACACTCAAATATTGCCGTTTAATTTATTTACTTTACTTAGTATTTTTTGCTATATCTTCGTAATATACATATGTATATAAATTACTTGTCACGTTGTTTGTCCGCGATGGACTCCTAAACTAATTAACTGATTTTAATAAAATTTGCACACTGTGTGCAGTTTGATCCAACTTGAAAGATAGGATAGCTTACATCTCAATTTATAGTCGAAAAAACTTTTGACAGAACGAAGTCTGTCCGGGCAGCTAGTCTGTATATAAAAGTCAAAAGTGATTGACTGATGTATTAACGCACAGGCCAAACCTTTAGGGCAAGAAACTTAAAATTTCGCACACGTATTCCTCTTATGACGTAGGCATCCACTAAGGAAGGATTTTTCAAAATTCAACCCCCAAGGGGGTGAAATGCCCAAGGGCATTTCAATAAGCAATAAACAATAGGCCCTTCAATAAGCATAATTTCCGCGTGCGAAGCTGCGGGCAACAGTTAGATTGTTGTATGTTTCTGTTAAAGATATAGCGAAAGTGAAGATCCAACAATTTTATTTTCAAACCTAATGAAAGAATAGTATGTACTTAAAAATCTAGATATCTATAACATAAAATATGATTAGTTGACAGAGAATGCAGCAGGCTTATAGCTCGGAATTTGAACTACTTATAATAACATTTTAATTGTGTGGTAAACAAAGTTATTTATAGTTAATTATACTCGTTGTAATCCATTTACGAAGAGACACTGTATTTGAAAACCAGAATGATTTGTCATAATAATATGCATAATTATAGGCCTGATGCTTAAGGTTTTATATTTATAGTATTTTTTTATCAAAATAAGTAGTATGAGTACATCTAACTTTAATTAGGAAAAGGTTTTCTTGTGATAAAAGGGTATTATAAATTAAATTAAGTGTTTCTCGATGAGCATTAAATCTTTAAGTAGTAGTAGTATATATACTCAGATGAAAGAATAAAAGGTATATATAAAACAAAGTTGTGTTAGTTAGAAAACCTATAACTCAAGAACGGCTAAATCGATTTTAATGATTTTTGTTTCGATAGATCCGTCTCGGCCCGGTGTAACAGAATAACTAAAAAATATAGAATAAAACACAAAGAACATAAGTTATTTCTCATGAACATAAGTTAGTCACAAAACTGAATATGAGAACTGTTATAACTGTCACGTGTTTTGACAGCTGTCATTTGCTCTGACATTTGTTATTGTTTTGAAGGTTGTCATTTGTATTGACAATTGTCATTTGTTTTGATGGTTGTTATTTGTTTTGACTATTGCCATTTTTTGACGGTTGTCATTTGTTTTGACGATTGTCATTATTTTGACGGTTGTCCTTTGTTTTGACGCTTGTGTTTTGTTTTGACGGTTATCATTTGTGTTGACGATTTTTATTTGTTTTGAAAGCTGTCATGCAATTTTCTTATTTTTTACGATATTTTAATAGTCTACTATTCCGGCCGAAACGAATCCAGTAAATCTAAGGTCATTAAAATCGATTTAGCCGTTTTTGAGTTATATATGGTGTAATTAACATGACTTTGTTTTATATCTGAGAGGGAGAGGGAGACACGCACACACATCGTTTAGTTAAAAGTTACAATATGATTTGTTAGGTGGTACAAAGTTTGCCGGGACAGCTAGTTACCATATAAACTAGTAATGTATAAAAAAGTATCTGATAAATAAACAGCGCTGTTTACGTAATTTTTGTGTAACAAGCGCATTGCATTAGAAATCAGGTGTTAATTTTTGTCGGTTATTTGGTTGTATAAAAATCCGATTGGCCGTAACTTTGTCTATCTATCCTCACTTCCTCAGTCTTTCGACTTGGTTGACTGACGAGTATAGGCACTACATAACTCAATCATGTATGTATGTGTACAATTTCGCGTAATATCGTAGTATCGTATAATTTTTTTTTGGCCCTGTAACAATAGGTAGTCAATTTATCAATAGTCAAGAAAACAGGTGACGAGCCACTGCCTTTCAGCAACATTTTGATGAGAAAGAAATAGGAGTTTAGTAAATATGCAACCATCCATCTATCCATCAATCAGCCCTTGGAGGTCCACTGCTGGACATAGGCCTCCTCTAACTTGCGCCAATCTGACCGGTCCTGAGCCTTCTGAATCCAGCGGATGCGAGCTGTCTTCTTCAGATCATCAGTCGACCTGGTCGGGGGCGTCCTATACTCCGTTTTCCGAGACGTAGGCGCCATTCGAGGACCTTTCTTCTCCAAGGGTTATCGGTCCTTCGAACTATGTGGCCAGTCCATTGCCGCTTCAGCCGGCTTATTCGCTGCGCTGTGTCTGTTATCCTACTTCGTCTATGGATTTCATCGTTTCTGACGCGATCACGTAGAGAAATACCGAGCATAGCCCTCTTCATAGTTCGCTGTTCGACTTTGAGCTTGTGGATTAGGTCAACAGTAAAGCACCACGTCTCGGAGCTGTATGTCATCACTGGCTACATACACTGCTTGAACACCTTCAACTTCGGGCACTGAGGTAGTGTTTTGGACGACAAGACCTGGATTCAAATTTGTGACTTTTTGCTCAGCTAGCAGATCTATTATTAATCTATTATTAAATAAAGTAACACCTACCTACTCACAAATATATTTATTGTTCACTGCATTTACATAGAACCTAAATCATATTTATAACTAATCGACTGTTAAGCAAATCCGAACAGGATATGCAATAAATGGATGAGTGATCATTTTGTTCCATTACCTCCCAAATACCATTTAAGTCTACTCAATCACAAAAGACCACTAACTCGATAGATCGCTCATTGCTCAATGATCATATGTAAATAGTCAAACAGCATATTGCCGTAGTGGCCTTTAGACCACTTAGGCAATGTGCTTAGGCAATATGATAGGTCAAAGATATCGTACCTGCAACCTGTTGAAATGCTTCTTTCCCATGTTCGTCTCTCTTCAGCCAGCAGAAAGCCCATCGGAATCGTCTCGACCACAGTCCAGTCACTTTCCTGTGATGTCTGACTTGATTGGGCGTGTCCTGCATATCACCATAGTTGACGGAACCCAGGGGGTCGAACACCATGAACAGGCCGAAAACTGTTAGGCCGAGTTGAACCCAGTTGAATAGAACTATACCTGAAACATATGCTTGGATTAACTTACATAAAAAAGAGTATGTGCTTTTGCCATGACCGTAAGCTATCCAACCATTCAAACATTGTAAATACGATATCAACTATTTTTTATAATAATCGTTTCTATCGATCAGTATAAGAATCATTTTTTATTTGCTTTGCTATTGAACTATGACCACATAAGAGACAAAAACGCTTGATTAATTCCCATTGTAACTAACACAGCTGGTAATTTTATGTAAATGAACCATTGTATATATGTACACATAAAAATGTACATATGCATAATAATTCCTGTCAGCCCTAGTTCAGACTTAAACACTGGGTACACAGCTGCTAAAGGAAGTTTGTCTTTAATAAGTTGTAGTGTACTCTGAGTTATGTTAGACTTGACCCGAATAGCATAATAATTTCTGTTGCCTCAGCTGCGTTCCGTTGCTTAGTTTGCAATGAGCCTTAAAAGCTTTGAAGTAATAAGTGACACTTGGCTCTACTTTGTAAGAAAATACTTTTATGATGAATAATTGGCTGGGAAGAGGCACTGAATAGTACAGGGGTCAAATTATTACGCCATAGACATTATCTCGGATACGATAAATTTCGAAACAAAAAAACAATATCTATAGATAAATTAATTTCTTATTCTAGGAATATCTCGTTCGAGTACAGTTTCCGCCCAGCATAGACTGTAGACATTTTGTCGATATTATTCGTATTCTAGAGATTTATGATTACAGATTATAGGTACGCGAAAATTGGGCTTGTCTCTTAGTGGCATGTGCATAGCGTGGACTGGTAAAGTTGGTGGGCAAAGGGCGTCCATTATAGGCCAGTTGTCATGAGGTTTAGTCACTGGTGCGTGTTAATTCAAGAGTGTATCGACCCTGAATAATTACTAGTTTATTTCTTTTGACATTTCTCGTAGCTCTAACTACCACCCAACTTGCTTGGTTCAGCCGGTAAACGACTTGTCGTGTTTTGGCCGATAGCTTAGGAGCCGGGTTTTTCTTTCTTTCTCTCTCTTCTTTGGGTAACAGTAGCCACTTACCATCAGGTGAATAGTCAGTTCGTTTGTCGAATGTTACAAAAAATATGTTTACTTACTTTGTATTACTATACTAGAAAACTTGTCAATCACTTTACATTCAATGACTTCACAAAACATCCACATGGTTCCCATAACGTTCAAACCCACTTCAGGTAACACCAACAACACCCTGTAACAACATAATAGATTTGAATATCCCCGAAGGATCCCCGGTCTGTGACGTCAATTAATTAATTGATGAGTATCAACTAGTTGTTAGCCTTAATTTGTTTCGTAGAACGAGACCCGTCACATAATCGTAATTTAATAGAATATATATTATATAATTAGCAAAATTATAAGAAGGGGTACTTTATCGATGAACTATAACATAATGAATGAGTTCTTTGATTGCGACCATTTTCGTTAAAATTCTTAACAGTGAATTTTTAAAGAAATTCATTAACATTTATAGGTACCACTAGAGCACCTCTAGATCAAAAGCCTTGCCTGGTAACCTTCACTGATATGCATGTAGAAACCTTGACCTACATTTATAGTATTCCAAGAAATTGAAGGTTCCCCAGGACCCAACTCAAAGTACCTATAAATTGAGTTAGTTTGCAAAGACCTTGTATAGATGCAATAAAATGGAAATAAAGATAAGTACACAAAAATTATAAGTTTATTGAAAAATAAAATGTTGCTACGCTTAAAATGTTTATAAAATGTTTATTATTTTGTCCTATAAAATAAGACGACGGATATTATTCCGATTTTATTTATTAGAGAGCACTATGTAGACTTAGATGAAGGAATGAAAGGCAGATAACGTCGTTCTAATATGACGTAAGCCTACCAAGAATAATACAAAATAAAAAACTAATACAATCTCGTGTCACTACTAAAGAAAGCGTCAAATTGCATGAACATCGCAATTGTCAAAATTTATTTAATAATTTTATCAGTTAAAATGCCGTCTTGGATTTTTAAACAATTTAAAAGTAGTTCGCAAAATCAAAGAAAAGAAGATGTAATATCTTTTCACAGGTATCTGTTCATTATTTTATTATTTATTTATAATAATATTTTTGCGGTTTGCTCGGAACACAAAACCTCGACAATTATTCATTTGTATAGCAGCTTTATGTGAAAATCGGTTACCCTAAATTTGGGGAAATATGCATGAGCTATTTGAGCACTGGTCGATTTATAAATGTATGTCGAAATAAATACATTTAAAAAGTAAATATTTGTATTTATTTAAACCTTAAAAATCAAGAAATACAGCCAATGCATAAACACCTATCGCTGGGATATTATAACCGGGTTAATTGAAAATGTCACGTTTGCCCACGATAAAATGCATGATTGAAAGAAAATATTATATTATATTTTAGTTTCTGTTTTTAGTTTAGCCTACTCACTAAAATGATTTCAATTATAATTTTGCAGATTTCCGACAGCTGCTATTACAAGAGAAAAAAAATGCACTTTACCTCGTCTTTTATTATGCGTACCACAAAGGACTGGAATTAATTGTCCGCGCCCGTCAGATTATAATGTGGGTGTCTTCAAGTCAAGAGTGAATAGGCTTCTACTAAGTTAGTGTGATTTACCATCCACGACTTCATTACCGCTTACCATCTCAGGTGGTTCTGTGGTCAAACACTAACTTATTCTGCATAAAAAAGTCCATAGGTTAATTAAGACAATTAAATATATTTAAGTATTATTTTATATTAAAAGAACATTTACATATATTTTGATAAGTGTACTTTTTGATAACTAGTGATGAAATTACAATCAATTATGATTATCACATTAATTTATTACAACGTAAATTTTTGTCTGGTTTTCTATGCATTTGTTCCTCCTATCTCAGGAACGGCTTAATAAAAGATTCGGTTTTCACTGACGTATTGTAATGAGTTTGGGTTAACATTTAGTGTTTGTTTTATTTGAATCGGTTTACAAATAAAAAAATCACGACAATTTAAAGAATACCATCCCTACTTTTATCGACTATGGGCTTACCGAAGCGAAGCAAGGGCGTTCACTAGACTAGTAATAAATAATTTGCCAATTTAATTGTGCATAATGTGTTAAGTTGGAAATATGTCAAACAACATTTACAAAATTGCGGGAGTTTGTGACTTTTCATTTGGCATCCTCACACACACAAAGAATTACGTGTCCATACGGTGCCACTGCTAGTTGACATTAAGGTTGTCACGCACACATAGCGAAAAAGTGACTTCACGTCATTCGTTACATTTCTTTGCGAATGTTCCATCTGCCTTTTATTTCCTTCATCTGAGGCTCAATATGTCAATCTTAGATGAAGGAATGAAAGGCAGATAACGTCGTTCTAATATGACGTAAGCCTACCAAGAATAATACAAAATAAAAAACTAATACAATCTCGTGTCACTACTAAAGAAAGCGTCAAATTGCATGAACATCGCAATTGTCAAAATTTATTTAATAATTTTATCAGTTAAAATGCCGTCTTGGATTTTTAAACAATTTAAAAGTAGTT